>CM054114.1:77917806-79117806 GCA_028673005.1 Tanypteryx hageni | reverse complement strand
CATCGTCGTGTCCGCTCGCTTACCTGAGTTCCATAAACCTACGATATTCAAAAAGGACACGTGGTTGACATAACAACGTTAGTTGAAATTTTAAAGCTCATTTTCATAATTGCATTAATCGTAACGATAGAATCTGATTTAGTCAAGGAATTAGTGCAGTTGCCGTTAAAACTGAAAAGCAGAACCATATAATGTCACTGTATTCCGAACATAAATTCTGCTCCCAGTACTCCTACCCTAAGTACTTAATACATCTTTAAAAGCAGATCACTAGGCGACGCTCTGTCCCTTGACCTCTCGAAGAATGTACCTGCTGACCCAAATAATCTTGTAGGTTCACGCGTCCTCCTGCTCATCCCACCCTCGCACCTGCTTGGAATTCTTTTTTATCTCCCGTCCACTCCTGGACCTTTCTAGCCCGCCTTCCTTTCTCTCTCTCCCTTCCCGATGGACAGGTTGTCTAGGTCCCATCTCTCTCACTCCCAAAAATCCCCTCTCGCGAAAATGTACACTTACTTGGCTATAGTCACTAACCTTTTCTTCTCCGATCTTCAACTGTCTTCCCAGCCTCTTACTGCGGCCCTATTTCAGAAAAGGAGTGATCTGATATGGGTTGAAACCCCCCGTGTCCTAACAAATGGGATTTAGTCCCTTAGGCCGTAAAGACTGACTGGTAGGACAATGGGAATTTTGGATAAGGTTTGAGAGAGGCTGGAGTGGAAGGTGGCCGAAGGAGAGGATCTGTGTTGACGGTGGAGATTTCGACAGATAAAAAGAGTGGAGAATTCTGGGCGGGGAATATGTAGAGCGAGTCGAGTGAAGCACGAATGCTTTGTAAGTATTTCATCTACCAATCCGCTAAAGCCATTACTCATCTTAAGGAATACCGTATATTATGTCAGAATCCAAATTTTAATCGTTCAGACAATAAATAAATGTTATTTTATAAATTTCATTTTTTTCTCCTGGTTTGAAAATAACACTTTGGTGATGGCAACAGGCAAGTCTCGAGCATATATTTTGTTATTGTTATTGTTGTTTCAAAAATATTGCTTTCGGGTAGGATTAATATATGCGTTTAGTGTTAGTTAGAAATGTGTACTGAACTAGTAGAATTATTGGCGAAAATAGGACATAAACAGGTTTTTTTATTTCTTTTCTATTATTTTAGACAAATATTTACAAATGGCAGAATAAAATGCGTTTATTGCCATTAGAATTGTCACTATTGACCACAGCAGTCATAATTATTTATCGCTCCCGCTTAATCATCCCTAAATGTGAGCCTAGTATTTCATTGCTGGAATGTATCTTGATTGTAAACAGCTTTCGGGAAGCTGTAAATGAGAAAATGAAATTTATTCGCTCTCTGAGCACCATACTTCCTTGCAAGAAGCCACACATTAAAGGAGTAAATTGAAGTTCAAATGCGTTCTCTTTTACTTTACGGAATAGTTCCGAGAATAGGTCTTGGAATTTGCTCGCCCGGTTGACTATTAACGGGAGCCGATCCTGTCTCTCGTTTGGGACGGTGCGCTCGCATGGCATTCTGTGAGAAAAGGGAGACGAGGGAAGGAAATGCTTGAGGGACCATCCTTATTGTCTTGAGAGGGCCTTTGGGACTCCTTAGAAATCCGCGAAGTGAACCTTTTTCCGTACGAGGTAAACCATTGTCTACCTGTTCTCTCCCCCTCTCTCTCTCCTCCAGTTTCTTCTAGCAAAACATCTTATCCCTCCTTCTTCTTCCCTGCCTTTATCGGGTCGCTGCTATCTGACTCGATTCTTACCTCTTTTGTCGAACGCATTAATACACAATGACGCTGAAATGGAGGCATTGTATAAAATAAAAACCTTGAACCGGGGGCGCACTCGTTCAAATGCAGTTAAGGCCGTTTCTCACTGTCTAAATGGACTGTACTATTCTCATTATTTTTTTGGGAATTTCTCTCCTCTAAACTGGTTTATTTTAACGGCATTCATCGCTTATATCCTATCATAAAGTTGTTCTTATATTCTATCGCAAAAATTCATTTTTTCACAGTCATTAAGTAATTAATTGTATATTACAGTGTATGACACTAAAGAAAACTATATAAATATATAATAAGTTTCACTGGATAATTATTGAGGCCATCTTAGGGCTGAAAATTTTATGAATAAGCGCTTTAATATAAAAAATTGAAAAAAGTATTTCTTTCAGGTATCTTCAATAGCCACAAAAAGGTTGTGAAAATTCATATACGCATTTCGGCTACAATGCAGCCGTCTTCAGTGGCAATGCACCGAAATGAGTTACTTTCAGAACTGCTGAAGATGGCTGCATTTAGGGCGAAATACGCATATGGTTCTTCACAACTTTGTGGCGGCTATTGGAGATACATACATGAGATTAGCAATTTTTCAATTTTTTAATTTTTGGGCGCCTAAAATTGAAAGTTTATTAAGTTTTAGTATATTTCGCGAGTTTTTTGTCATTCGTCGTAAATTTTACAGAAAATTCACAGAAAGTCCAAAAAAATGTGCGTTATTATCTTGTTAGGGTTTGCGAAACTTACGAAATATAATGTCTTTAAAAGCTGTTTTTTTTAGCTCAAATGTAAAATGTCAAGTGGTTAGCTATATTTTTACCAACTTCAGTTTTAAAATTGCATTCTTAATGCTTACTATTTGCTCGAATGCGGACCACTTCTCAAATCTCTTTACCACGCACGTTTGTGTATGTCGCGGACGACGCGTGAAACGCTGCATGTTAGGAATGAGTCTTCATTACAAAAAACATATGATATGATGGACGGTGAATGTGACTTTATGGGATAGTAAGGTGCCGTTGCTCCACGGTTAGACTTATTTTCGTCTTCTTTTATTTATATGACAATTGTGAATTTTATTCCACCTTTTGGTAATGAACTCTTCTGTGGAGTGAGTTCTGCCGAAGAAATAGGACGTAAGACTATGTATGTTTTGGTGCAGATGTTTTCAACCTTTTCTTGCTAACGTACCCTTTAGACTTTAGAGCATATTTTAATGGTCAAATACCCTTTAACCATTTTAAAGTGATAATGAAATGAATAACACTTGTATTAAGATAACTCGTGCTTATAACGTTTACGATTCACAGTTTTGGAGTATTTTTCTGGTTTATAACTTTATTCTTAGTGGTAACATACCAGCTTTTGATTCTGACGTCATGCATGAAAGACGAAGTAAGAAGAAAAATTATTATCTTTGACACTTACGCGTACCTCTTCAAAACTCTTTTCGTACCCCTAAGGGCTCGTCAACCCTCGGTTGAAAACCCGTGGTGTAGTGGAAAACTAAAAGTAACGCTCTTTGTAAAAGAACATGCAGATTTAAGACTCGCATGAAAGTTTCCTAGTTACACAATTATTTCTATCGGTAGTCAAAATACGTGCGACAAATTCACAGAATTATTCAGTTTTATCCGAAAATGTAGCTGTTGATTTAAAACAAGCAAGTTTTTTAAAAGAAAAATGATTTACCGATAGATTTAGATGAAGCGCTTTTTGCAAACAACCCACTCATTTATAAAGGCTGGGTATTTATTTATGTAATTGTAATTTTCACCGTAAGCAACTCAATGAAGACATTTTGAAACACATCATCACCTATAACCCCTGTAAAAAATGAAAATTGCGTGAAAAATGAGCATTGATGTAAAAACTCCAAAACGTTTAAGACGTATAAATATTGATTTTAAATTATGCTGCTATTTCACGTGAAAACCGTGCAGTTTCATAGGAATGATTGTTATGAGGATTTTAAATTCAAAGCCGCCTTTCATAATTGCATCAGGAATTCTTCGTGTCAGATTCTTGAGAAAAATTGAATTGACAAGTCTTGCATCACGTGCTTCTCTGGCCTCGGTTGGAAGGAATAAGAAGCAATTTTTTATCGTCGATAAATTACACAACTCTCCGAAGATTTCGACACGACCAACCCGCTGAAAACAAAGCTGCGGAAATCGTGCTGTACGTTTCGTTGGCAGTCTACTCAAGCTAGCGATAATAATCTCTACTCCTCTCTCTCTTTCTCGTGCTAGAATGAAAGAACGATGGAGACCGTAGGAGAGGAAGTGGAAGGGAATGAGAGAGAGAGAAAGAGGGAAAGAGTTAAACCTCGCTTCTTAAGTGGTTCTTAAAAATACCCTCCGGCTTCTCAAAACCCATTCACTTAACTCTCTATTCAAGAATCACATGAGAGAGGAGCACCTGCCTTAGCTTTCTATAACCTCCTCCTCTCAACGGACCCCCTTAAAAACGTCCTCCCACACCCCATCCCATTCCCTCCCCCTACCCCTTTTTCTCCCGCCCTCTCTTCCTCCCGCCCTCTCTTCCTCCCGCCCTCTCTTCCTCTCGCCCTCTCTCCCTCCCTCTCTCCACCTAAAGACCTCGTTCTCCCACGCGGTCACACATCTCATCCCCCGTGAAACCATCTCTTAAGAGGAACCCGAGGCATTCTCCTTTAATCTCTATTGAGAAGATTTTTTTCGATCTGTTCTGTTCGTTTCTTTACCGATCTCATCCTCGCGACTGTTCTGTTTTTCATACCTCGCATTCTTCGCATTTTTTATAGGCAATAAAGGCATTTTTCTTTTTTTCCTTTTCTAAAGGTATGGCGACTCGTTTTTGACGTTTGTTACGGACATTCCCTCTTTTAGTGGATTCCGTATAGGTCGTAAGGCGTTTCGCGGAAACTGGTGCGGTCATGTCTCGAATGATGGACTGAGATTAAAAAAATAATTGTATAATTCCTGTTTTGCCACTTTTTTATGGTTTTTAGCGTGGCAGAAAAATCTAAAAGAAAGTGAATTATCGAATCTTTTCCTCTTTGCTTCAAAACTAAGAATACATTGTACTTCAGTAATGATTTTTGAAAAATTTGGACTTGGAATGGTATTGAAAAGTCATTTTAAAAGTCAAAAGTTAGACTTTGGATCATATGTTTCGATGGTACATTTAAATGCAGCATATAATACGACCCAAATTAAGACCTGCATCTCATATTTTTGGGAAGGCAAATAAAAAAACAAACTTTCAATATCATCATCGGAATTACGGTAGATTTACTGATATAAGTATCTTTTTTCATTGAATAATCAGTCGGATATACTTTGTTCAGTTGTTACCGCTGCATCTGAAACTATTCTTCTAATAAGAACAGTATTACTTCGATATCCTTGTACAAGACTCACAACGTGATTTTCAAAAGAAAAAATATGCGTGTGTAATTGCGGTATTTTGTGCGTGGCATTGGTGTGGATGGTTCATTTATTGCCTTATTTTAAAGATATTTATATGAATGGCAGGCGAACGGTGGCAAAGGAATCTGAAATAGCCATACAAGCGTTTGCTATTCAAACCCGTAGATCTCACGATTCGAAGGCAGACGTGCAACTGTGCCGACATGAAGACCACAAATTTAGTGCCTCAAAACTTTTATAGGACTTACTATATAAATGCCTGTATCAATAGTGATACATTTCACGGCTCAAAGTTATAAAACTAATGCATCTGCCATAACAACACGCTTCCAAAATGTTTTCAGATCTCGTTATTCGATGAGACACAATTAAACTCTGTCGTAGCCAACGAATTATCTTAGAGCCCTTCCAAAACGGTTAAATATTGCCCCAATGTGGATTCAGACTATCCGTTTTTTCTCGAAACTGAGATAGTCATCTTTCGTGACGCTCCCACCTCGCCTTGTGTTTTTCAACTTCCTCGCTCGTAAGATTTCTCACCGATAAAGAAAACTGTTCAATATATATATATGACTTTGGGGTCGTGCGATCGGATGGAAAGAGAACGTTACAATGGCTAACCCAGAAAAGGCGTTAAATGCTTCGAGTTACGCAGGAGTAGGCTTCCTTCGGATTAGTGTTGAGAAAAAACGTTGCATTGCGGGCCAATTAGGGTCATTCACAAATCTCATCTTGGTGAAGCAGTCCGTTTAAATTTGTTAAAATTGTTTTTATATATTAGTCGACTTGCTCCAATGTTAGGATATTATAGCGCCTTGCTAATGATATTTTCAGTCAATGTTTTGCGCTAATATTGTTAATTTTTATCAATTAAAAAGTTGGTTTCTGCGAAAATGTCTAATTTTGGGTATGAGGTTGTTTATTAGTCTATGAGAATTTGAAGTAAGCCTTAAATAAGTCATTTGATAGAATTGAAGGCGTTCTGGCTGAAAAAGATAGATATGCAAAAGTATTGTTTTAAATGCGCATATTCCCATTTGCTCGAGATATTTTATTGTTTGAGACTATGAAATGCTCGGCTCGTACCACGGTCCAGTAAAATAGCAGAATTACTAATCTTGGCTTCAGTTTAATTGGAATCGTTTTCGGTACATAATAATCGAACCTATTCATCAATTTCGTGGGAAAATATCTCATGGTCTAATGAGCCTCCGTAAGTGATGTTAAGAAAGAATGCGACGGTGGATAGGATGGAAAAATTGCTAAGCGAGGGTTCGTCGATTGAGAAAGTGACCGGAGGGCAGGAAGGAGAGGTGGAGAAAGCGGAGAAATGGGGGAGAGGGAGAGAGATAGAGGAAGAGAGAGAACGAGGGAAGTGGATGTAAGACGTAGCGATGGGTAGGGACGGGAACACCCCGCTGTGCTCTTCGCAGCCGAGAGGTACACCGGATGTACTTCCCCTCAGCTCCTCTAATCTACTCTCTATGCCCTCGCAGCCTTTATACCCACTCAACCCTCTACACAAACCTCTCGGCTTTAATTCAAAGGTGAATAAATGAAGACCTCCTGCTGATTGTGCTTTGGCGATGGGCATATGCCATGTGTGAGAGAGTTAAACAAATGCTCCCCCCTGACATTGGCTTAAAATAAATAGCGGCCATTTATATTTAAATTTTCCATCTGCGGCTTTTAAGTAGCGCATGGCATATTTTGGTGGCATGCCTCAAAGCTGGTTACAATCGAGCGTGTAATTCTGCCCCTGCTATCAGATTGTTATTCCTATTTAAGTTAATGGAGTGCGGCCATTTGCTTGTTAATATTCTCCGCTTTTGTTAATTGTTTTGGTTTGTTTATGGGCTATATTGATCTTTCGCGTGATATAGGAAAGCCAATTTACGTTTTCATGTTTCGGATTTTAACCAGGGTTTATTAAATTTCGCAGGAAATCAAAAATAAACAATATTGCGGTCATATCTTTAAGTTAGGACTTTATTTGTTTATTAGAAATTAATGAGCTCATTTCGTGGAATTTTCATGAATCAAATGAATGCAATTCTAAGCTGAATAAGTCATAAGCTGTGTTTATGAGGTAAACCATACTATACCATGAGTACATAATATCAAATGTGTTTAATGCGTTTCTTTTATTAGCATTCTATAAATGTTTTATTTGAATATGTGGCAAAGTAATGTAATTGTCAGAAGTTTTTCGTTAATTTATTTTCTGTTTCAAAAATGTATTCTTTTACTTATAAATTATTAGGTTCATAATAAAAACGTCCGATTACCTATCTAATGATGAATTAAATAGTATCAGAGTGAACATTATATCCACTTGTTGTTTTACGCTTCTTAATTTTAGCTTTTACCTTTCGTGTGCATCATAAGTGGAACGCATCATATAAATTTCATTAGTACCTCGATATCCATAGGTTACCTTTTATTTTATAATGAAATAATCTCTCAGTCAACCATCTTTCGGAACATTATTCAGCTTTATCTATTTCCAAGAATGCAGATATTTTCATAACTCAAATGAATCTAAATTACCGACTTCCGGTTTAAATGCTGAGGTTCACGTGCGTTTACAAGAAAGCATAAGGACCTAAAATAATAGCGCCACTTTGCTATCTTGACTTGGGTCAGTTTAAGCTGCTGATGATAGCAATAACTTAAACCGTCTCTTATTCAGTTTTGATTTTCTCTAAAAATTCTTCTTGATATTATGTATAGCACTAGCGACGACCCGTCAAAAATGACGGGATGATAATAGGAATCTAAAAATTGATATTCGAGTTTGTGAAAATTTTCTCCTGAAAAGCAATGTGAATGAAAAAACTTCTTTTTTAATTTCTCAAACTAAAACTTCTTTAATTGTTTTGTATTGTTTATTTTTGGCAAAACCTGCTTGAAGATTTAATGATTAGTGCAACAGCTGTTTTAAAACGACGTTTTTTGTGAATGTGCGATCCTCGCCTGGAATTAATTTTCCATGATATGGCGTGTTGTGAACATGGACTTTTAAATTTTCATGATTTCTGCATCCTGTCAATTTTATGCACACCTAAGAAAGCATACAATAATGAGGATCTCGAGTTCAACAATCTGTTCTGTCGTCATGGGAATGGCTTTTATCCGAAGATTGTCAATTACTTCTAATTTAATTTTGCAAAAGAATAAAAGCCTGCAGGTCGAAAAATCGATTTCTACGGGTTATGTTATGAGGAATGTATCACCAGCCATGGACTCGAACTCGGGACGTTTTTCGTAAATTTTTCTTCGTCGGAGCATTTTTACTTACGAGCAGGCCATTTCCGCCATATTTCATTGTTATATATACATATTTGATCAAGTTATTCGTCTTTTAATTTATTTTTACCACCAGTTACGCACGAACGGACGAACGAACGAACCTGGGATTTTATTATATCTGGATTAGCTATTCTTGCAGGGAAACTTATGTGAGTTTTTAGTCGGTTTGAGGTTAGCATACCTATAGTCCTTAGCGAAACAGATTCTTTTTCAATTTTTGCAACGAGTTCAAATCTCCCTTCAGAAGAGCTTTTACTAAAATTTCATAGGATTTTTATGTGAGCAATAAAAATTTCGGATGCTGAAAATTAAGCGTTTAAAGTGCCGATGCGATCATAGACTTGTATCAGCTACGGCCATATTTTTCAATTATCATGTTTTAAAAGTACACCGTTTTGCAGTTTATTATTGTTTGTTTCATGAATATTAGTTTTGAGACTGCAAGATTTATTTTTTACTCAGGCAACGCCTGCAACATGTTCTTAAGCCACCAAGAAATACAGTCGTGAACTTCTGCAAACGTTTTGACTAATAATGCCCTTACGGAGACAACACGAATTGTTCCCACACTTTGGTCGTGAGCCTCAAATGACAAATGCCCCCCGCACTCGTACACTTGCTCCCCCCGTGAACTTTATCTCGCACACTATTGGACAAGACCTAATGTAATGTACCCACGAGATAGTAGCAGCAATTCCCCTTTCTCACGCACACGCGGAGCAAACACAATTTGACTTCTCGATCACGACGATGGGCGGTGGAATGGCTTCGAAAAAGTATCGAGAGAGAGAGAGAGCGAAGAAAGGGGTGGGCGGAGAGAGAGAAAGAGGTGGGGAGGGGATAAGAGGGGGCGGGAGGAGAGGTGGGCGGGTCAGCGGTGAGCGATTGCGTGGGTGGCTGCCCCTAAAAGCCACAATGGGAAATCTCCAAAGGGTGCCATTCGTCTGCGAATAGGAGGTGGACGGGGAAAATTTTCGGGCAGATGCTTCGGGAGAGGAGATATATATTGCAAGTGGAGGAGGAGGGAGGAGGGGGAGAAAGGGTGAGAAGGCAGGAGGAGGAGGACGGGAGAGTAAAAAAGCATTAGCATACAATGACTCCGGTCGAGGTAGCGGGCACAGATGTGAGTGGCAGATGTAAGCGGTCTTCTCTTCCTTCTTTTTACCTTTCTCTCTCTCTCTCTGTCTCGGGGTGCGGAAAGGTGCCGACCACACCTCACTCCCCCTTTTTATTTTTCGGAAGGCGCCCCATTCCCTCTCAACATCTTATCATCGCTTACAAGAAGTACCCCGTCGTGAAAAGCCGCGGGTTGTGGGTCTACTTACGGCGCAGTGATGCCCTAATCGAGGGACGAAAAGCGTTTATATCCTCTCCGCCCTCGATCGCGCCTTCTCTCGGTGTTATTCCGCGAAGTGCTATTCGCCTTGCGTGCTCACACTCTATGGCGCCAAACTTCTGCGCGTATTGTCCATTCGTGTATATGTCTAATGGAAGCATTCGTTAACTCCTCGTCTTCTCTTTAGCAAATTCTGCATAGTTAGGTATAATCGCAGATTGTAAACAAAATTTACGCGCATAAGCCAGTACGTAACTAGGAATCTTAATGTGTAAATATGAGAGAACCGCGGAATTGGAATCGGCAATCAATAGGTCACTCATTACATCAGTCGCGGAACTACGAACTTTTGACTCCCCTCCCCACAAAAATATTTTTCCTAATTTCCTTTCCTTTCCTAATTTGTTTCTACGCTCAATTATATATGTTACGGTAAATGTGTGTCGCTAGTGTAAATGTACAAATTTACTATGACATTTTATGATATATAATTATCGTGTAAAGTAAGAGTTTAAAATTCATGAATTAGTTTGGATTATCTGTTAATCATTTGATTAAAGATTTTTTAATTAGAAATAAAAAAGTGCTCCAAATTATCCCTAGTATACTAAAAAGGCAAATTGTATATTTACCTAGCGACCCACATTTACCGTGTACCACTAAACAAGTACAACTAAATTTCGATTTTATTATTTTTTAGCGAATAAACGAAAAAATAGGAACTAAATAACAGTTCTTAAAAATAAATAGCTATTAATTACAATAATTACAATTATAATATGCACCCAATATAATGGGCTCCCAGGTTTTCACAAGTGAAACGACAAATTTGCTTGCCATTATAAGCACTTAAATTGTAGTAATTAGATCAGTTTAAGTCGTGCAGGTTTAGTGAAGATGATTGTGAACTTTTAGTATACTATAAAACACAAGTTCACCACATTTCCAACTATTATAATATGTAAGTATAATAATTATCAAAAATCGAAAACACTTATCATGTTATTAATTTCCTCAGGAAACCAGTTTTATGAAGGCGGAAAGTAAGAGATAATTCTTGATTTTGCTTTTGACACTGAAATTGAAATAGAAACTCTATCGAAATACAAAATTAATAAAAATATGCTATATCGGTGACAATCGGAAATAACTCTTATTGATCGGCTGAGAATATGTTTGCGCTTGTTACCATGAATACTACGTATCCTAACATTTTGGTAAAATTTTCTCTAAAATATACACTGAAAATTAAGGTAATGATGGTATTTATTAATCATTTCTAACTAGCTACAAAAACCAAAACCTAGATGCAAGTTAATATATTAACAAAGTAATTATATCAACAAAAATATATAACAAAATAATATTTCTACGAATTAGACGTTCTTTACAATAAGAAAAAGAACTCCTCTGCCTCGCATTTAATATGCACGCATGATGTGTGCACCTTTCTTCTCTTGTTTTTTTAGACTTTTAAACTGTATGTGAGATTATGCTTGAGAGTATATTTGGTACTACTGGGTTATCCTGGATCCCTATTAAAATGCTGTAATATTTTCATTTTACTCTAGTATCCGAATCCAAGTTAAGTTGCTGGGAGTTGGATTCGTTCCATTTTCCTCCTCCCGGGTTGGTTTAAGTGGTTGGGTGTTGGATTCGTTCCATTTTCCTTCTCCTTTCGGGCTGGGTTAAGTGGTTGGGGGTTGGATTCGTTCCATTTTCCTCCCTTCCCGGGTTGGGTTAAGTGGTTAGGGGTGGGATTCGTTCCATTTTCCTCCTCCCGTGTTGGGTTAAAGTGCATGGTGGATGGATTCGGATACTAGGGTGCAATTAAAATATTATAGCATTTTTAGTAGAGGTTCGGAATAACCCAGTAGTAACGTATATTTTAATTTTTTGATACGCCTTGGCAATCATTTATGTCATCGGTCCAAAAGGAAAGTTTTTTCGAAAATAACTAGTATCATCTATCCCCAATTGTCAAAACATTTGCAAACCCAAATGATACTCAAGGCTTGGATCCGAGAACTCCGTCACTGACCGAAATCCACTTATATAAACCCAGTCAGAAAGTTCATCATCACAGACAGAAATATTCCAAAATAAGTCATCGTAATAGGAGATGTTCTATTATTTAATAATTTATGACCAAAAGATAAACAACCTTTAAAATACCTTCCACCATTTAATTAATATTTTTAGATGTTCTTAGATCAAATTAATTAGTTAACTTATTTCAATGTTTCTTTGTAATCTGTGTTCCATTAGGAATTAATGCAATGCAATGCAGGGCCCCAAAATCTATCGTCCCCCCTCTCCTTTCCTCTCCTCCCCTACTCTCCCCCTTCCCTCCTCTGGACTCGGCGGTTTTATAGTTCCGCTACTGGACTACATAGAGAAGCGTATGAAGGGATGCGAGGTGACAGAAGCGAGTTCGTAATCTCTGTGCTTCCTCTTATGAAATCGGGCTTGCCAGTCAGACTGCGAACATAAAGCGATCCACTACAGTTTTTTTGTTTCTTATATAAGGAAGGAGGAGAAATAAAAGATCTCTATTGACTCTGCGTTCGTTATTTAAAAAAAAATATTCATTATTTTTTGCGAATCAATTGACAAAGTTAGAAGGCAGGGGTCGAGGTATTCACATTTAATGTAAAATATTAAATGGAATCGCCATTAGGTTGATAACTATGGGACATATGAGGATGAATAAACTCCAGCTCTCGAGTCCTATATAGCACTATTCCTTAAAACTACTCTTAGAGCTTCAATACCCACATTTATATTGATATCGAATTTAGCCTTACACTAAATATTCGCAAACACTATTTTTTCTTGAAACGCAGACATTGGCTTGGTGATCAATTGACTTAAAAATGGTTCCGCAATGCGCTTAGAAATCGGAGAGAGGTCGTAATTTCTTCAACACGTATATGCTCCAGAGCGTGGGCCGTGTCCACTGAGATTTTGGGTTTTTCTTTAGCCTAAGAATCATCTTTTTGTCCTAAATTATATTTTAATTTCGCCCCTGGATAAACTGCGAAATCTGTTAATTGAATCTAATCTGATTTTTTTTAAATAATCCTAAAATTATGGAAAAATTTTCATTATTACATAAAAATATCGGCTAGATAGTTATTCTTTGACGTCATATGTATCACTACACCAACTTGTTTGTATATAACATTAGATTATTATGTTGTTGGATGGGCACGAAATGGCGTCGGTTCGTCCCAGTTTGATGTTCAGATTGGTATCCAACTTGTCGTTTGGCCCTCGCGAAAGCAGCCGAAGTATTTTATCTATCCTCGGCCTCCTTTGGCTACCACCGCTCGACATCATATTGCCTCTCACCTTCGCATAGCATTCCTTTCCTCTCGGACCCGCTCAGACGAATTTGAGTGAATAATTATAGGCTGTGCCATCCCGACTAATGGCCGCGTCATTTTTCTCTTCCTCCAATCCCACCTCTTAACCTCGCACTCCGCCCCCTCCCCCTCCCCGCCCCACCCTCAACCTTTCCACACGTATGGCTAATAACCGCCCTTGTAACTTAATGGCTCTCTTGATGAAAAATTACGATAATAACTTCATTACCATACGGCGATGAATTTAGTTAACCCTCCCACCAACTCACCTTTTACGAGACTGACCTAAACGCATTTAAATGGATGGTGTGCAATTCGAGGATGGCCGAATTAATATATTTGCGCGTTTTATCCACTTAAAAAAAGGAAACTCGCCCTCTCGTAAAGTTATTATTCTATTGTCTCCGGCGTAGTGCGATGCTCGCATATTCGCTGGGGTGCGGTGTAGAATCTACGGCGTAATTTATCCCCTCGCGAAATGTCCTCACCCTCTGCATATACTCGGGCCGTATTAAATAATCAAGCCTCTCCCCGTACGATGTTCGCCCATGTTGGTTTTTACGAGTCTCAGATGTGTTGAAAGTTGGTTTACACGTTGGAATCCTGAGTTTAGGGAATGGGACGAAACGTGGTCCTTGTCATCCGCGGAATATATACATAATCATCGCTTGTTTTGTTTCCCTCAACATTCTGACCCGAATAAAATTCTATGGCGTTTTTCTGCGGAGAATAATATAATTTGCAAAACTCGGGAAAAGTTCCGATACTGGCATATGTTCCGTGTACATTCCCGATGATTAAGTACTCTTCGACTTACAATTGCGGCGTTGATGGATATTGGCTTTGCATGAGCTCCGTGTTTTCATGAGATTCCGTCGCTCCAACTCTTTCCACGCAGTTGTTTGTCTGTAATTGGGTTGACTTAGCAAAAGTCAGTCCTGTCACTGTGTTGATAAAGCATCTCATTTCGTACCGGAAAACCTCGCCGCCATTCTGCCGCGTATTTCCCCTCATATTAATCACCTAAAATAGTTTTATTGTGTGATATTTTTCCTCTGAGGAAGATATGAATTAAGTGGAGATGATAGGAGCTTTTGAATACTAAAGAGATAAAAGATGAAACAGGAAAATGTACTGTTTTTCTGACTGTAGAAATAAACGTCACGTCATCTTTTGAGTCTCAAGAGTTGAAGATCTCCCGCTGAGATGCTAAATCCAAAGACACTCTTTAAAGATTGCGTCTCTAAGAATTCTGAAAACATTATTTTCTTCACTTAATGGCTAATGTCTAGTGAATATCTTTCATCTTATCCGGGCGTGATCTTATCATTTTTATGAACATTTTAATATTTGAGATATGTCCACTTTAAATCAACGCTATTGTCCAGTATCATCGAATGATCAGTTGATATTCTTCCATATCTTTATTATTTAAACGTTAAATGGACATATATTCTCATGATTTTTTCTAAATTGAGTTCGGATCTCATAATTTGCACATTATTTACATGTTTAGCAAAATAAGTCTTCTAGACTCATGATTATGCATTTTCATGATATCTCATCAAGATTGGCGTGGGACGTCATTATTAACAAACGAGCTCATAAATTTGAATATGTTGTTATCACTATACTTGTAAATAAATCCTTAAACAGAGTATGCATTATTTTATCCATCAATATTCCAATTTCAGTATTTGTTTATTCTGAAGTTTTACTGGAGTGGTTTGAAATTTGTAGAGTAGGTTATGATCTAAATATTTCAAGTTGTAGATTACCCTTGTATTAATCATTATACTGGTACATTACTTTCGCACTTCTGTGTATAATATCACGCTGAGGCCGCGGGCGTCAATGGCGAATCAATTATTAGATAGCACATTTGAGATTCCATTCTATAAATTATTTCAAGGGCCAGACAATTTAAGACTGAATTTTCCATTCAGCGCAATATTACTCTTATAACCATTATAGACTTCCTCCAGATTAGCATCATGAATACACTTAAATAGACCTGCCACCACTGCTCCTATAGACGAAAAATTCACAGCGTTCCTCGAAGCTGGATTTGCGCCGTTTTTCGCCTCGTAAAAAAGAAGTTCCGTTTGTTTTACGAAGTTGTAATTCGGTGATGGATGCTGAACTTGAGTGGCGCTGACGTAGGATTTGGTGTTATGACACGTTTCGGTGTGCGGAAGATGGCAGCTGTTTGTTGATGTTTCGGTTTGTTTGTAGGTCCTTATGCTCTCTTAATAGCCAAGTTTTGACAGAACGGGTGAGCTGATTTGGTTTTGTGTGAGCAAATATGTTACTAGCACATTCCCTCGGAGTTTGAAAATCTTTTGGTCTGTGACGTTTAGGAGGAATGCCTCTTTATAACGCGATGCTAAAATACTAACATTGATATTATATTATAAATTAGGAAGTCTCCTTTCTTCCTAAAAGTTTTAACTGACCAACTATTCATTGCACTACCTCTCAGATACCCATTGCGCGTAGGATAGAGGAAATCAGCAGGTTGTAAAAAAAATAAAAATAAAATAAAAAATAAATTAACATTGATATTGTGATTAATTGATAAAGAACTACAAATCTCCTAGTGAATTAAAAAATAACGAGTAATCATAAAGAGCCACATATTTATTCTGATTAACTTAGTAAAATTAGCGTAGAATTGTACATTTTAGTGAATTTATCTCATGGAATTTTTTTTTGTGAATTCGCAATGATTTCCAGATTTTTTGTAATAATGAGAGATTCTCAGTATTTCCTGACGCAATAAATCAAAATCTTCCTTTTTTGATGTAAATCCCTTTCGAGTAGTCAAAAATTAAAAAAATTAGCATCCTAATCCTCGCATATCATTCGTGCAAGTCCTAACGACGGAATAATTTTTTAAAATAAGTAATTATGTCCGTTGCCTTTTATTTAAAAACTTGGCATAGCTTTAAAATCTTCATGTGAGCTTTTGTTGAAAAGTTTATATAATCTTTGCCTAGAGCACTTGATGTTATGCGTACACGCCGTACACGTAATTTCATTGACCCTTTAGTACTGTTCATATTCCATGACCTGATCCAACCTCCGCCGCAGTTGCGCATCTGTTTATGAGAATTTCTCCTTTAGCTTTCCCATCCTGTCATTCATTTCCTTCAGCGGCAAAATACATTTTCGGCACGACAAAACAAATGCCGCTGCCTCCTTATATTTCTTCGCTCTCGCCCTCCCGGCGTCATTTTTCTCCTCTCTCCGGTCCCCCCCCTTTCTCTTCACTTCCTCCTTATCCGTTTATTTCATCTCACCTTATGTAACTTGGACGTCGCTGTAAGCCCTCTTCTCCCCCTCTTCCGCCTCTCTCTCTGTCTCGCTGTCTAAAATAATCATTCATATGCGCGGACATTTATAAATAAAATCTCTCCCCCGGCGTATTCTGCATCTTTTACTCCTTTCATGTGGCTCATTAGCATTTACTGTTCCATCGCGATTATAATAATTTTCTCTTTGTTTAAGACGTGCAATACTAAGCGTGCGTTAGGGAACGGTATGAATTGGTAGTTGCGGAAACGCATTTCGCCATAGATAATGGGATTGAGGTTTTATAGCGATGAAAACATTTTCATTCTTTTATAGTATTATCTGACTTCCTTTTTGAAGTATTTTTTTCCTCAAAGACCTTTCGTAGAGAAGGTAAGGGTGTCCTATTTCTCTAAACCATCATAAATTACATTTATTTTTTTAAGCATGGTTTGAATTCGGATGAATAATTTAAAGTTTCCAAATTACACTTGGGAAAGATTCCATAATATAAAAAAAAACAAATATTGTAAATTTCCATTACACACGAATTTATTGGACCTGTTTTGCCCGTTACAGCATCATCAGGTGACGAAAGCTTGGCAGACGGTGAGCCCCTTATTTTGAAAGCGGTATAAGTCATATTATTTGACAGGAAACACTTTGTATGACATAGTTCGCTTTCAATATGAAGGGGTTCTATATTGCATTAAACTGTAAAACTTGTACTGCCATATACCTATACAATTTTGAACGCCATTTTCAATATATACAATTTGATCATTTTGATGAGCATATCTGACACAAACACAATTTTTTCAGTATTTTGACTTGTGCCACTTTCAAAATAATGGGTTCATATACGGAAAAGGTTGGATGAAGGGAGAGTAGGAGGGTTAAACTTATAATAGGCAGGAGGAAGGATATACAATCGGTAATGAGATAATTGTAATACAATAGTAGAAGTTGTAAAGTAATATGACCTGTTCAGATGATTGTAAATAATAATGCGAGCAAGGTTTGTAATTAGAAATTTGGGAAAACCCAGAGTTTTAGACATTTGCTGATTGATAAAATGCGATTTTAATTTTAAAAGAAAGTTTGCGGTATAATTTGGTCTTCGTTGTTATACTAGCATTAATAACAAATTATTCGTTTAACCCTACCACCCTCCCTCCCTCCCTCCATCCTTTTCCATATAAGGTAAAGTGGGGGAATATGGCAACTTATTGATGTTTTTAGTTATGTATTAGCCAATTTGTTACATTCTAAAATGAAATCTTTACAATACCTTGTATTTGACCTTCCTTTACATGCTGAGTCAGTTATATAAAGTTTTATGTTATACAAAAGGAAGTAATTAAATAATTTACAACACATTACAACATGCCATATTCCCCCATGCATAGGGGTAATATGTCCACACGCATTTATTTTGGAAATTTGTTGAGAATTAGTACAATAACTTGAAAAATGTTCATTGTTTCTAAAAGTGAATCGTCACAATTACTAAACTGATTTACTTTAAAATATTTACCACCATTTATATGTTTCTGTAAATTGATCAATACAAAAATAAAATATTTAGACGTGAAAAATGAACAAACGAAAGTGAACAAAAGCGAAATGATTTAAAGTAAAGAAAAAATATCAATTGCAGTCTTCACAAAATCTATCTGAGTTAGTGCACATCTCGTGTAACCACAGTAGACATTTAACACACTGAATCCAATCGTATTTCGGTCCACGTTTGTCATGAAAGTGACCTCTACCATTGGAATAAAAATTATCTAAATTGTCTCCCAATTCCGGATCACCGCCTTCAATCGAATTCATCTCTTCTGCACTCTCCAATGAACTCAAGTGATGCTTCGTTTTCTTTCTCTTGGCAGTCTTGTTTCCTGGACTCTTTATTTTTTGATGATTTCTTTAATTTGCGTCCTTTTTCTTGTTTTTTTTTCGTTGCTCTCTAGGTCGGCTGCTTTTTGTGCCTTCATTACTTTCTTTGTTCGCTTCTTTGCAATTATTTAGAGCGAGGTGAGGACTTAGGCATGCTGTTCGAGCAAGTCCCACTAGATCCAGCTACATATGGAACAGTAGAAATATCTTCAAACAAAATGAAAGAAACGGGACTGCTGGTTGTGCTGCTATCCTGGTTCTTCTCTTGAACTAAGGAGACATCATTGGCCATGAAAGCATGATCTGGGATTTTTAATGGATTTCATTGATAGACTTTTGTTTTTTTTTTCCGCAAGTCTGGAAACCAGATTATGGCAGCTCTAGACCATGCTTTGTTGAGAAGTGAAGCAAAATTACGTCCAAAGATTGTACTTATGTCCAGGATGTTATGAGGCATATTATCACAATGTGGGTGAGCAGTTTTAAACTAGACGACTGCCTTCTATATCGAACAAGGCGGTCAGCTAATATGCCAAAAACGTACCCTACAGATATATAATTTCTCCTAAATATCACCGATTTTTCTCTGTTAGCATAAAACTAGATCATTACTATGCATAATCGTTGGACCATCAAGAAAATTCTATTGATGAAAACAAGCTGAACATTCTTTCAAATTCACTAAAAATGTTGGTAAATTGCGAAATGGTGTAACCATGCAGCCAGCCTTCAAAGCCATGATTAGCCCAAATAGTTATTCTGTTTGATGCTGTCACCTATCGTACGATATCGGAAATACTGATAATGCGGCATATTCCCCAGTGAGGCATATTCCCCCACCTTAACTTATATAGAATCCTCTGCAAAGCTTTCGTCACCTGATGATGATGTAACAGGCAAAACCGAAACAAATATGTTATTTAAAAAATATTTTAATTTATCATTTTAATGTTACTTTATTATATGCTGTTATTTAAAAAAAATTAATACGAAGGAAAACTATTTGTATTAGTCAGATGAACACGCATCGTAACTAGGGCGGGGCACCTGCACCTGGCGCAAAAATCCAAATAGTAACTAAATAAACTAGAGACAATAATTCAATGAAGGTGGTAGTGGTTCGAATATTCAGTAGTTCGTCAGGGGCTAAAATCGCTAGTTACGGTGTGTGTATTTTTGGCTAATCAACCTCTTGGATTATTATAGCCCCTAGTTACGGTGCTGAAATAAACATTGGAATGTATTTATGAACAGGGCCGGTCTGTGGGATGGTTGATACGATCATAGGACCGGAAAATAAATAATTTTTTAGATTAAATTGCTACTTTGCAAACCGCCAGTAGCGTTTGGCAGGGGTCCTTTTGTATCATAGCAAATTATAATATCTTTAAAATAAAGCGCATTTCTCTCTATATTATAACACCACTAATGTGTGTTACAGAAACTATTTCTTACTTCCGTATCAGTTAGAATTCTGCAAAATTTAGACTGATTGTTCATGGCTTATATACAAAGGAAAAATTGCGTAAACGAGAAGTTTTTAAGTTTAAGTGCCCCAAAAAAATTTGAAAATTCCAAAAATTCCCATAAGATTACCAATGGAGCATTGTTGCTGCTAAGCACGTTTCTAAAGAGGACTTTTAGATGCAATTTGGCGTTCAAACTTGGCATGTACGAGGTAGATCACGGGGTAAATAAATCGTGATAGGTCGGTCCGATTTCGACAAAACTCTAATTATATTACTAGGCGTGAAGTTCTGCATGTGATAAATATGCAGTTTTCTAGTAGATGGGTTCGATGCAAGGAAAGTTTCCATTCCCCATTTGATTTACACGTACAAGAGTAAGACATTTTTCGTTTGCTTTTAAAAATTATTTATAATTGTCCTAGAAATTAGAAACTTGAACCATCGTACGTGCAAAAGAAAGAAAATTTATTTTGTTACCATAGATTTTCAAATAGTATTCGAATTGACTCATAAAATTGTTTTGTATACGAAAATTTTATGTTTTTTGTGAATAAAATATTTCGCTGCCAAGAACAACTAGCATTGTTGCCGCACTCATAAAATTATAAAGGGTCATGTTGGGAAAACGGAGGAAGACGGGAGTGTGGGGAAAAGAAAGGGTGAATGATAGAAGGAAGAAGAGAGAGAGAGAAGAGAGAGTGAAAGAGGGAAGGAGAGAATGAAGGAAAGTGGAAATTTGGGAAAGCGGGAGGGAGGGGCATATAGGGAAATAGAGAGAGTGGGAGGGGAATGAGAGGAAGGGAGAAAGAAGCCCGAAAATACCGCTAAATATAATTTTCTTGCTTAAATATATGCCGAAATGAGGAGATTCAGGCTTGCAAACGGGCAGCAGACGAATTCGCCTCGCGGAGCGAGGCACGGGGTTGACGCGCGTAGCGCGTAGGGGGAGAGCCTTTAGTTTTACAGAATCGTATGCATAGATTGATTGTTGTCTGCCTAAGTGTATGTACCACACGCCAAGGGTAGCACAAAGAATACGTGTACACGCTCACAGCGTCCACCAAATAGACCAAAGTGAGGTGCCATTTATTCGCCTATTCAAACTGAAGGGCGACGAATTATTAATGTTCTTAAAAGCACCTAGATTCGAGCCCAGATGCAATTTACCCTTTGTTTACGAGATTTGCATTTAAAAATTCTCGGGAATTTTACGAATTTTTATCCCCGAAACTATAAGTAATAAATGCGTTCTTTTAATGTCTATTTTTCTAAAATTATGTTCTTGGATAATATTGCACGCAAAAAATATCACGAAAATGATTGTAAAATCAGCATTAACGTCATTTTGATTATAGACATTCTTTATTTACATGGCATGCTATAAAATATGATCTCTTTATGCCCTACTTTAAAAACTAAACAAAACTGAAATCATCAGGTAATTGTTTCCTCGAGTTAATGTGCGAAAATCGTGGATTTGTAACGCTAAATTTTCACAGAACCCTAAAGAAAACAGCAAAATTCTAGCACTGTCATTGTTACCTGATGTTACATTTATTAACCCACGGACTCGGTGGCAGACTAGTATATTCCCACACAAATCTGCATTGCCACAATCAGAGACGCAACGGAAAGTTTAGTTTTAAAATCACCACTCTTACATTTGTATAAATCTTTTCAGAGGTGTTTTTCTTCCAACCTGAGAGATCTTATTGTTATGACGGAATTTCAATGCAGTAATAAAACTCTGCCATGCTAATTCGCGGCGATGGCTCAAAGCCTAAATAAGCCAACAGACTTTTGTATTCGAATCGAGTAGAGCAGCGGTAGGCAACCTACGGCCCGCGGGCCACAAGCGGCTCTTGATAGTGCTTCATGCGGCCCGCGAAGCTATGATGAAAAAGTGGCCGACAAATTTCATATCAACTCATCAGCTTTCATTTAATCTACTTCTGGCCATACAAGTGCGTAGGTAGCTTTTTATTTACTTAAATTTTGAAAAACATCTTTTCTTTGACAGTTATTTGCAATGTCAAATATATCATCAAAGCTACACTTACGTTGCTATAGATGGATATCAGTCTGTATTTAATCAATTATAAATCCAATAATTCCTTGGTGTTCATATAATTATCTATGTCGTCTTTCAAAACAGTGTTTGCTGACAGTGAGAGAAGTTTGTCACAAATTTGTTATATAATTTTATAATTTTTTGTAAATATTTCTTAATTTCTTTTTCATTCAATTCAGCCAGAGTATTCGAAATATTTTTTGGGCACCCCAAAAAGCAGGGGGCTCCCACGTACCACGTGGGTCTGTCCTGAGGTATTGTACCTTGAGTTTCCAGCACTCATTACCAATTATCTTGATGCCGTATGTGCTATTATGTAATTCATTGCACTCGGAAATTTTTTCCCGTGTCCGCATCTGAAGAACCTATTTCCCAACATGTCAACAACATTGCTGTCAATCTGGCATGTCAAACGCATTGGTACCCTAGCATCAATATAGCTAAATGAATTAGATACTACTTGACTGAAATATCTGACGCTTTAATTTATATGTATCAGGATGAATCATGGGCCGGAAAAACTGTTTTTTTTATTTAATAGTGGAGATGTTAATCATTGTGTTGATGATTTCCTACTCAAATGTTACGAAAATTTAGCAAGTGAATAAATACCAATATGACGACCAGAAAGATTTGGCAGCTTTAATCTTTAAAACCAATTAAGCGAATTTTGATAATTGATCATTTAAAATCATTTCTAGCCAAAAATCACTTTAGCTCGCATATGTGAAACTCAGCTTTTATCGTTATCCCCCAAATGTTTGATGCCATTAATAGATTTATGTATTTTTGCATATATTTGTGGCATTGAAATTATTTTATCGGCATTATGACCTGATGGATAGATTATTTAACTTCACTAACTGAAATCTGGAAGTCCATGATACTTTTCTTAGGAAAGATCCTTCGTCTGTCTGACGTGTCAAACGTTTTAGAGTAATAACAACGCATAAGTGCGGTGATCGGTGAACACGAACGCCAGCGCTAAGCAGGCGAGAAATCCCCGCGATTTGATTCCCTGCTGCCGGTATAAAAATAATTTTTCCCCCGAAATGTTTCTTTCGGGCAGAGATCCTTCACTGCTTATGTTTGTATTGTGCATCAATCTTAACTCACGGGGAGTAATTTTGTATGCATGTTGATTTTTCATATATATAAACCTACGCTAGTTTTTTCGATAGTTTCCAATTAAAACGTCGAGTTGCTGAGCTAACGCGCGAAGATGAACTTACTAATGCAAATGGTAGCCGGAGATAAATATTTTTGCATGGAATTTCCGAGAACGTTCATCTGAAAATGAGTGATATATTCTATAAAAGTCGAGTTCCCCGCATTTTCCAGTAACAAACATTTTCATTGATTTTTCGTCCCGTTTTTATTCATGGGATTTTTATGACACTACAGTTGACAAAAAAGTCCTAATTTATCATTAATCTGTTTCATGTCTTGATTATGATTCCTGCCTCGACAATCTCGTGCGAAATTCATGAGGCAATCTCTTATTTTGTTGTTTGCAATAATCCAAAGATCCTAGTTTATCATTATATTGCAACTTTTGATGCGAGTTACTTTAGAATTTGTCTCATCGGAAGAAAGAATCGCTTCGGATTTTATATTTACGATTTTTAAAAATAAGTCGGCGTAGATTAAAGTCATGCCCAAAAATAATTCTTTATTGAATTTGTTCACCTATTCATAGCTGGAATTGCTCCAGGACATTTAAAGAAGAGTATAAACGTTTAGGTAGTTCAGTCATAAATCTTAACTATTAATGAAATGAAAATCTACAAGAACTATTTATCAGAAATCGCTAAAATAAATCTAGCGAAATCTGAATTTTTATATGCTATCGTACGTGATAAAATTAATAACCAGAAAATTTTATATTATATGAATTTAAAAAATAATATATTATAGGTGCATGGCAATGATGTATTGATATGTTTCAGATAAATGTCTTTAAGCTTCCTAAGGTACGCCTTTTAATCAAAATATTGATTTCTCTCATAACTATAAAAACTATATTTCATCAATATTTAACATTCATATTATCCATGAAAACTATTCAATTCATATATTAAGTTAAATAGAGAATCGTCGAGCTCACCATATGACTAAATTCAATTAAGGCAGGTATCTCCAAGAATCTTGTATCGGTGATGACGACTTCTTTGTAGTCATCTGGTTTTTATATCATATTTATGGTTATTTAATATGCTAACTGCATCAATTCAGCTCGAAAATGCACTGGGCGTTTTTTTAATTCCTGGAATCTCGGGGAAACAACACTACATCTTTATCCCTAAATAGGGCCGGCTTGATGGTGGTTCCCTGAGCCCCGCACTTATTGATCTAAAAAATATTTGTTGTATTTATAAATTAAGCGCTATGAAAATTCAGACAAAAATATCAAACGCAATCATAGTGCGAGAGATTGCTTTATTTATTAAAATTTGCCATTAAACATTTTTGATGCACCCTGCCCCACGATTTTCCTAGCCGGCTCCGCCTCTAAATTAGTAATTGATTAATGAAATAGTGTCTGCCGCTCAAAATATGTAAAGTCATCAAATATCATTGACCTCTGTTTCCAAAAAATCCTTTTAACAAGTCGATAAAATCAGTTGCATGTCACTAATACATGCAGTGCCATTTGCATAGTTGGTTTCTATACGCATTCACTTTATCATGAAGTATGCGTAGCATGTGGAACTTGGAAACATACAGGCAATTGATTTTGATCTAAAATGTCCATCGAACTGTTCTGGAATCGCAGTACCCCACATATCATCGAGATGTTTTCCCTCGGACGCGAAGGAGTCGCTGAATTGTAGATTGTTCCAGGGATGTGGAATATAAAAAGCCAAAATTATGCATGAAAAGTCGATGGGAGGAAAGGGATCGGGAAAAAAATGTGTCAGGTGTCGTTTTGAGGCGGTATCGCAGCTCGGGTAGAAAAGGGCCGAGAGCTCACGTGTTTGCGTATGAGGAGGCGGGGCGGACGGATATGACTGCGTCTTGGGCGTTGGAAGGTTCGCGATGATGGAGGTGTGCGTGAAGCGCGAGTTTTTAGAACGCGCTGGGAATCTCTCCGAGAGAGGCTGGGATGCTTCTTGGGGCGGAGAAGAGGAGCGTGCGTGCCTGCGTGCGTGTGGGGTAGAAAAAAGGGAGAAGATGCATAACTCGCGGGCAACGAGACTTGACGCGCTCGTGTTGTTTATGCTTCGAACGGAGCTCAGCGTCTGTGCGCTTCTGTGTGTGAGAAAGAGAGAAAGGATAAAAGAAAAGGGGTTTGGTGGATGCTGGAGTTTGAGAGTTTGTGGTCAAAAAGGAGGGGAAGGAAGGTTGGGGGAGAAGAATGGAGGGTTGGGGAGTGTAAGGAGAGGGAGAGGGGGGGAGAGAGGGAGGAGACAAGGGTACAATCCTTATTCGTCCTTTTTCTTCCCCATTTTCTTCTGTCGTCTTCCCTTCCCTCGTTTATCTACGTCCCCCATTATTCTTTTTTTGGATACAGATTCTCTTTTTTTCTCTCTCTCTTTCTTTTCCGTCTGTCGTTTTGTTTTGCTAGCGGTTGCCGAAAAATGATAGGCTCTCGCCACCTTCCAAATTTATATAAGGAAAAATTTCCTTTTTTTAAGTTCAAATATCAAATGTTTGCTGTTTTTATACGAAATAAGAAATTTATATCCTGAGAGAACTGTGCATTGGTCGATGCACCTTATTCGAGCTTTTGTGGATATTTTTCTTAGCATTCTTTTTTAGTCCAATCCTAGAAAGACTTGCCTTAAAGAGAAATGCGATAAAGAAACAAGATGATCCAAACGGAACTTATGATGCCTAATTTCCATTTAATCATTTATTTAATACTTATATTGCCTATAACAGTTTTAAAATCACCACGGCTATGTTGCTTTTTATCTTCCCAAATTTCATAATTTAGCGTTATAAAATATTAAAAATACATTCAAACGGGATATTAAATTGATATATTTAATCGATATCAAATAACGCGTGTATGTATTAGACTAAATTAGACTATACCGAATCCGAGTCCAACAATAGTTGTTACTATGCAACACTCTCGTATTGTGTGATAAAAACTGCAAAAACTCCAGTATTTACGCGAAGTTCTAAGAAATACAATCCATAAGCAAATTCTACGATAACAATTATAATTTCCATTTATTTTCTCAGAGAATAGTACAAAACTCGCTCCGATATACAATTCTAAAATATTTTAATGTGCAAGAGAAAATTACCATGCACGATGGATTTGAGATTTCCCATGTAAATCAAATGGGAAGGATAGTTCCTGAGATCGAACCCGGAACTTCAATCTTCGCAACAAAAACTATCCTCGTGAGCCCGGCCTCAATACAAGAAATTTTCACCACGTTTCATGAAAATCAGTCTATTGGTTCAAAAGTTAATTGGGGGCGGACAGACAGCCAGACAACGACGAAACTATAAGCCTATTTCTATTCTGGAAAGTAAGCTAAAAAATTCTGAATACTGTAGTAGTGAAGGTAATGCGAAAGAAAAAAAATTAAAGGCACGACAAATAATATCTTTAAAATATTAACTCACTTTCGTTATGATTTGAATTTATTTTATAGAATATGTTTAAGATAAATTATGTTATCTCGTTTTTCTACAAAAGTTTATAGAAACAAAATATGTTCGTTTGTTTTCAGTTCAATCAGTATTTATCTACGCAGTCATTTATAACATTCAAATCAAGTTGAAATGCTAATGCATACCGCGTAAAAGGAAATTAAAAGCACTTTAACCAACTTCCTAGAATAGTAATTTGAATACCCAGAAGAAGAAATATATTTGCTGTCCATTTTCCTGACACGTGTTTCTTTTCATTTCTGTGCTCTTGGAATATGTGTTGGAAAGGTGTAATTATAGAGCTTGAGGGATAATTTTAAGGCAGATTCCTTATTTATCATTCGTTTACGTTTTCCATAGGAAATGGAGCATTAAAAAGAGACACTCATGTTACACGACAGTATTAGTGATGCATTTATTGCGTGACGTTCTGAGTGTTTTTCTAAGAATCGGTCACCTTCGGGAGAGGATTTCTATTATGAATTTACACATTTATTGTTTTTAGTAATGTCTGAGTCATCTTTATTATTTGCATATTACCTCCAATTACATTTCATTTGAGAATAGAACTTCAGTTTTTTACCGTGCACATTTATCAGATATAAACATTTAGAAAAGTAATGACAAGCAGCTAGGTGCGTTATAATAATTTTATACTAATCCAATTCTCTTGCAACGTAGATTAATTTGTCGGAATTATTCTCCGCTTAACTGTAAGATATTCATAGCGAAGCTATACGACTGCATACTATTTTGCATGAATCCTTGACATTGTTCCACCTTCTGCAAAACTTCGCGCCGAACATTATCTCAGAATATCTTCTTACCAACTCTCTCGCCTTTCTCCATCTTTTTCCTCAAAACTTCACGCAAACAGAAAGGAAAACTCATGAGCCAGAGGAAGAGAGAGGAGGAGAGAGAGGACAGCCTTAACGCGACTAAAAATAAATTAATTCTCGGCGGCAAAAACATAATTAAACCGAGTGGGAGAACTAGTGATACCCCTCCACGGTGCCGCGGAAGAGACGGCGACGGCGGTGGTGCCTGGTGACTCTTGGTGTCGTGGAAGTACGCGTCTGGCTGGTGGGGATGGTGGGTGCTCACTGGTGAGAGCTTGTGAGGGTGTAGAATGAGACAGAGAGAGATAGAAAGAGAGAGAGGGAGAGGGTGGGCTAGATAACAAGAGAAGGATAATGTGGGGTCGAAGGAGAGGTAGGTAGTTATATGTACGCGCTAGGTGGGTGGGTCTATAGGCGGGGAGGCGGAGGAGTGGCGGATATTACGTTAGATGGCGAGACAAGAAGTGCAGAAACAAAGTGGCCAATGGAATGCCGGGAAAGGACGTAATGAGTCGGGTGGGAAGGGAGTTTTGTTGTGTGGGTGTGGGAAGTAGTTTTGTTGAGCGGGTAGAGCGAGATAAGGATGGGAAAAAAGGGAGGACTGTGTATAAGGGAAGCGGAAAAAGGGAGAAGATGGAGGAAATTCTTAAAAGAGGCGGGAGGGAGGATGGAAGGGAGGCGGAGAATAATAAAGGAAGGAGGCGGTGATGAAAATGCGGCGTTATTAAGAGCAAAAAGGAAATGGAATTGTGAAAGAGAGGCATTTAGCATTGGAGCAAATATACACGAAAGTAAGCTTATCGCAAAATAGTTTTATGCGGAGTTTTTTTAACCAATCTTAATTTTAGTATTCAATTAGATGATTTTCATTGAGTAATTAATTTCAAATTCCATAGAATGGAAGTTGACGCCGAAAATAATAATGTGCCACTCAATGCATGTTGCATGAATTTTGGGCTTATAATTTTTATTTAAAGTCAACTAAGCTAACTTAATAATTTTGGCTTTCGAATAAAAATTATTCGATAATTAGCCGCAGAATATGTGATCAAAATTTCCGAAAGAGGAATAAAAATAATTAAAAGTATCTGTTTGACTAAATCCCGCATATATACTATAAAATTTGGAATAAAAAGTAATATTATCCTAATATCAATAATTATCCAAGAGGTTTATTAGCCAGAAATACAAACAAACATTCTAATGCAAAAAGTCAAAATATGAGGTTAAGGAAAAAGATAAAGGAAATTGCTAAACTATTACAGTAATATTTTGCGCGCAATCGCTAGAGCTGTTTTTATGTTATTGGGAGTTTAAATGTAAAGAATTGGCCAAATGATCACGAAATGTTGTCATATTTTACTGATGTATGTATTAAACCAATATCAACAATGAAATGATTATTCTAATCGTTTAAAAAGGACATTTCACGAGGAGCGACGCATCGAAAAAGATATTTCATTTTAATAAAGAAAGGGATGAAGAGGATTCCAAAAGAAAAAGAGGAGTCACAAATTGGAAAGAAAGGAACTTTTCGACGGTGTTGATCCGAGAAGTTAAACAGGATTTCCTCTGAGAGGTGAAATTGATTCGAGAAAGGGTGAAGTTTTCAGAGGTTTGGTTGAAACGGGTTAGGGAGTGAAGCGAAATGGAGAGTAATCACATGGTGGGTGAGATCGGCTCGGCGTTGAGAAGTTAGGGCAAAGGGCTGCTGCCGGCCGCGGAGGGGAAGGAGAGGCAGGGCTTCGGGAAGAAAGAATGATTCGGATGTAAGTGGAGACATTGAGATATCTGTACATTCTCCTCCGAGCGGTTTCCGCCTCCTCTTTCCGCCTCAGAAGGGCTTTCAGGGGTGCCAACCTTCCAGATAAAGCCCTTTGAAAATATATTTTGCCAAACTGACTAACCCCTTAGTCATTCCTTACTCGTTACCTCGGATGTTGAGAAAAAGCACATCGAGTTTCGCCTCGAAGTCGCTTAAATTTCTTTATTCAGCGCAAGATGTAGAATTTTTACCCACGCGTGTACAATTACTGCCATAACGACCGAATGACAATGGCGGGATCGTTTTTAATTCTCTGCTGTTGAAGTTTTGTTTTGCTATTTAAATTGCTATTACTTTGATGAATCGATTTATCCCCTAATATAATTATTTTTAATAAATAACGAGACATTCGTTGTTATTAGCATTTCGTTCCTAGTACCCTTGTAGTCACGAAATGTACATTAGAAATTATTGTTCTTTCACATAATTTTCAGTTGAGTTTAAATTATTGTTCCGGCGTTTTAATGTAATTTTTTATTTTTTAAATTTGCGTAATACCCACTTCCGGAAAAGATAAAAATTTGTAGTTAAATGTAAATATTATATAGCCGGTTGAAACCTGTTTTTAGCCATCGGAGTTTCATATGTAATTTTTCATACAAAACGTGATCTCGGTAAATCCACGTTCCTCATGACAAAATGCAGAAAGATGTTTATAGCGTCTCAAATGAAAACGACTCGTTCGTGATAATTTCATTTTATAATTTTGGAGATAACTGAGCGCTACTAGTCACTAAATACTCGCCGACATTTAAAATTATACGTCGACGAGTGCTCCACGCATCTAACCTAACAAAAAACATATTGATATTCTCCCGATGAAATCGAGTCAGCGTCTTAAACAAACGCCTCCGAGCGTCCGTTCCTAGTTTGTTTATTTCGGATTCGGTGGTTATACCTCATGTTTCATCATCTTATCTCGCCCTCTACGACTTATCAGTTTATCCATCCCTGTTACAAACCGCTTTGAGTTAGCCCTGCCCAAGTGCCCCATCTCGCTAATTCCTTCCACTCGCTTGATTCATTAGCCCCCGAGTGGGGCGTGGAGGAAAGGGAGAGGGGCGAGGAGGCAAGCTGTCTTCCTTCGAATGTCGACCGCTGGTCAAACGTCCGACGCCTCGTCGAGTTACATAAACAAAAGCCTGGAAGCAAGGGACAGGTGTGATGCGGGCACGGCAGCAGCGCCAAGAGTGAGTAGATGGTGGCTCCACCCATATTCCCGAGCCATCAACCTTCCCGCCGCCAACCCATCTCATTCCCCGCCGTTCCTACTTTACCCCATTCCGATCCAGGCAGTTTTCAACCCACTAGACCTCCCTCCCACGTCTCTCTCTCTCACTCTCCCAGCATATACAGAACCCTTCTCTTTCTGATACAAAAGTTAAGGAGACTGGGAAGGCGGGAAGGGATGTGCAAGGGAGAGAGGAGTTTGGTGTGGGGCGCGATAAATCTCCATAGTAACAATCCTCCGATCTTATCTGCCAGCACCTGAGCGATGCGGAGAGGTGGGAGGGAGGCGGGAGTTTTGGGGGGAGGGAGAGAAGAAGAGAGGCTGTAAGCAAGGAGTCTCAGATGAGGTACGGAGATAAATACTCGTGGAAGGAGGAGTGAGGCTGACGGAGGAATTGAGTGGAGGGAGGAGAAGACGCCAAAAAGTTTAGGGAGTGGTGAAGACGGGCGTGTATGCAAGGCTTGCGGTGGTTACTTTCACTCGGGAAATTTTAACTTGGTTAGTTGGTCGAAGTTTTGTGTTGAAAAGAGTGTGAAAACTTACTTTTATCCTCTAAACTAGGGGCGAGCAACCTAAGGGCCGCGGGCCACATGAAAATTTAACACGCAAATTAATATTTCGTTAAATTGAAATTATGACAATAAAACGTTTGCTAATGAAATTTTAACCCTTACAACATAATAAGTTAGAATTGATTTTCACTTACATAATACCTCCGAATCTGTAGGTAACTTCCGATTTAAGCACTAATCAGGCCCACCGAAACATTGGGAACTTTCAATGAGATCCGCCGTGTAGAAAAGTCTGCCCACCCCTGCTCTGAGCATTGATGTCTCCGTCATCGTATAACCATTCTCTCTCTGTTGTTGAAGGATTAATACATTCATAATTCTAAAAACTCCTCAGAAATGTACAGACACTCATAACTAATTTGTCTCGTCGATGATTCCCCTCATGAAGTCGATGGCGGAGCGTGTTGATAAACGTATTTTCCACGATTTTGCTAATGAAACTTTCTTTCGATGCAGCATAAGTTTTGAATGATGTACATAGTCTTTTTTATAATACATATTTTATTCATAGTGCAATATTTGCGATTCCATTCTAAAATATTTTTGTGTCATTATTGAAAGGACCAATCCCCATCATTTACGCGTATAATATTTTATATCGGCCAACATATTCACCTATTTACGGAGGAAATAAAATATTGCAATTCTTTATCATAAAATGAGGATAATATAAAAACCTTGGTTTTAATCGATTCGAAGTAATTATGACTCATAGATTGAAGATAAAAAGATCGCAAGATTGATTTATTTTAAATTTAATTTGAAAGTCAGTTTTCTCTATGGCCGTGATCGATTTAATCTTTCATTTTGTGTCTTTCATCACGCTTTTTGTGATATTCTTAATACTGGTTATTTGTATAGAAATAATAACAAATTAAATTGATGCACCGATCGAAAAGGAATGCCAGTTGGCTTATCGATGACTTGGGACGTGAATGCGTTTGTGGTTGGTTTTTTCCTCGCCATCCATTACATCGAACTTACGTCGATTAAGAGGAGATGAAGTCGAAAGAGAATTTATTTGAGAAATGTTCCATAAAACCAAATGAAAACAAAAAATATCCAGAAAATACTCGCAAACAATTAATTATGACCTTTTTATTTGAATATTAATGCATTATTTATTAGATTTAACTAATCTTGGGTTACAGTATGCGATCATGTGCAACATAAAATTACTGCTCCTTTAAGCTTCGAGCTTTTTTCTTTGGCAAGAACTAATGAAAAGAGACGATAGTTTGCTTTTCAAAGTCTGGCAATGACAGCAATTAGACAGTGGCAATATGAATGCATAATTTTAGCAACTCTTTGGAATTTTATATATTTTTCTCACAGAATTTTAGCCGCTACAACTAATTCTGATTTTTTTATTTTTCACACCTCCAAGTTTTATTTATTTTTACTCTACTTTGGTTAAGTAACCACAGCATAGTTCCTTGTACATTACGCATAACGAAGTCATTTTCACTTATGTAATTACCTTCTATCTTCTAAAGATGCCAAGGAATCGCCTATCGAAATCCAAAGTCCTAAATGCTTTCTTTTACATATTTTAACAATGGAAAGTATATTTTTAACGTTTACAATTATTAGAAAGGATGAATTCAATTTAGGTGCAACTCCATCCATTTTCTTCGGAAAATTTACGGAATAGGCTTACAAAGGTTGGATTTTCTTATTTAGTTAAGCAAGTATAATGTCAAAAATAATGGCTCAAGTTTTTTCAAGTTGCGTCATCTGTTCGATGCGTCTTTATACTTTTTATTTTTTGCTGGCACGATGCATTTCAGCTCTTTTATGCGTTTCCAGTTGTTTTTTTTTAATGTCATTCTTCCGGCCTCATAAGTTAGCTTCGCGAAAGAGCTGATGAAACAAAAGAGATTTCTTCGTACGCATTTTTTTCGTTTGATTTATTTCAAAGGTATGCCCATGATTAAATTGCCGTTCTTAAAAATGCACTCGTACATTTCGAGCGGTTTCGGATTTCATTCCATTCGTATTTTGATGTATAGATTTAGATCAAGGGTTCCCAACCTTTTTTTGCTTGTGGACCCCCTGAGTCCTAACTTTACGTATGTGGACCCCCATATACGCATATGTAATATTCCTAAATGAAATATTTATTTGTAAGTTAGTAAAAGATAATAATTAAACAATTCCAATATAATATAAAAAATGTAAATTACAAATTTTGAAAATTTTAATTGATAAAACTGAAACATATTTTCACTTGTAATGACAGAAATAGTAAAAAAAAAATAAAAAATACTATTTCAAACAACTTATATAAATTTATTCCTAAGGATATTAAATAGGATCCCATTAAATAGGCTCTACTAATGAGATCCTTGTGGCCGATTAATCACTACAGAATAAAGTGACTGCCTCTGACTGACTGACTCGTTCTAGTTTAGTCGGTGCCTAAATAATGTTTTCTTTTTCGAGAATTTTCTATGGAAAATTTTTTTTTTTCCGTCAACTAAACAAGGTTCCAGAAAATACGAGTATCTTCTAACTGCGAATTTCTGGACTTTTCTACGACATTAGTTTATTTTATTATTATTATTAAATTATTTTATTTATAATATTTTATCATGAACCCCTTAGCTCATATTATGGACCCCCGAAATACAATTTTTTCCTTGTGGACCCTCTCAAAGCTTCTATGGACCCCTGGGGGTCCATGTGGACCCCGGTTGGGAAACGCTGATTTAGATGGACATTGGGATTTTCATTTAAAAAATTTTGTTTTGTTTGCGAGCAATTGGCCACAACGTTGTAGGTATGCGTTGACAAACGTTAAATTTCCCATTTTTGCAAGCCTGATGAAAACGAACACTTTTCGAAAATTTCGCGCCTATTTTTTTCACCTTACTCGACGGTCGTGATTTTTTTTAAAGATCGAACGCGAAATGCTCGAATCTTTGGATGGAGCGCAGCAAAGGGATCAAAGTGGCAAAGCAGTTAGCCCTGGATATAATGGCCCCCGACATGAATTTACTCCCCTCCCTATTTGGGCGGGAGTGAGGCAGAAGTACTGAGGGGGATGGATAAAGAGAGGGAGGAGAATGAGGTTAAGGGATGGTTGGTCTGGTAAGAGTGACTTCTTGAGACAAAACCTTACGTTATCACCCCTACGATATAAATCCAGAGGAGCTTTAAGTGGTATAATAGGACGGGGAAAATGCCGAAACACAGGCTCTCCTGGATAAATGGGAGAGGCAGGAAAAGAGGAAAGGGGAGAGCGGCAGAGAGGAACAAAGGAGCAGCGAGCGCCGTTTCGCGAAAGGGAATGGTAACGGAATGGTGAAGAAAGAGAGAAAAAGGGCAAAAAAAGAGGAAGGAGGAGCAGAGGGAGGGATGGGAGGACGTGTGTTGCGGATTTTCCTTCTGTTTCGCGCATGCGTGTGAGTAGCGCAGCCCGCCTCTTTTCTTCGGCCGATGGCTCGCAAGAATGTGCCCTCGTTATCCCATCGTCCGTTGTGCATACATTAGGGCGAGTCGAGAGGGGACAGATCGCTCGGCACCACCCACCCGTGGTGCCTTCCTCGTGTCACGTGACCACACCCTCACTAAGAGGGACACCAATTGGACGGTCTGAAATCGTCTTGGACGCGGTGTCCTTGCCGGGCAACACTTTTGGCTCTGCTCCGAGGAACTTATTTCTAGTCACTTGAGGATTGAGGATAATTGCACAATGAGGGGTCTATTCCGCTTACATGCATTAATCTCAAGATAGAAATTCACGAATGTGACAGTCATTGTTTGATGGTCTTTGATGTACACCATAATGAATTTCGTGTATCTTAGTAACGAGAAATGACGCATAATATGTCTTTTTAAGTCTTAATAAGTTAATATGCTTGTTTAAAAATAAGTGAAATCATATTTCGTTTCCCTAGTTTTCTGCTAGGAAATAAAAATTGTTTTTCTATTTTAGTATTTTATTGTTACAGATTCGAGTATTTAATTCGGCCATTATTATAATGATATTGAATATGTATTCAGACTGTTGTTTAAGAAAATATGGTTTCATAAAAATAGAAGGAATAGAAGTTATGTTTTGTAAATATTTATATTTTACGTTCGGCATTCTTCCTAAATGGATTCGAGAGATGAGAGTGTTGCTAAAATGATAGAGAAATTAGACTGATATAAGACTGATAAGACTGATATAAGACTGATAAGACTGATATAAGACGAAAGAAAATCAGCGAGCCCAAAAAGAATTATAATACCTGCGTTAGTAATCCATCGTGGAGAGAATTAAAATGCGTAAGCCGAAATACCATGGGCGTCGGGATGGCGCTCATGAAATAGAACCGCTAGAACAGAAAATTAACTGAGAGGAATATTCATTTTTCAATATGGGGGTTGACGATTGCAACGAACTACCTATGGAGATCGTTGGAACTTTCCCTTCCAATTTGGGCCTCTTCAAAACTAAGATTTCGCACAACTAATAAATAGAAACTTTTTGTTACGTTAAACCTAGTTTTCATTTTCTCCTTTAATATTTCTGCCAAGTATTGGAGAAGTAAGGGACTAGTTGGTACATTGAGGTATAGAGAGGGCACTTTGTGGGCCTAGAGACTACTTCGGTAGCCTTGAAAGCCTACCTCGAACCCTGAAAATCCAACACTTGATATTTTTCTTGTCCTGTCATTGTTTCTGTATGTCCATAGTCTTTCATAGACAAAACAGAAATATAAATTTTAATAAATGATAAGCAAGCTGTAAATAATAAATGATGAGCAAGTTGTAACGTACTTACCATATTAATAATAATAATAATTGTGTAAAAATAATACAATAAGTAATATAATAAGTATTAATCGGGAAGTTACCTTTCTTCCTAAAATTTTTAAACTGACTAGCTATTCATTGCACTATCTGTCAGCTAGGCTAGAGGGAATCAGCAAGTCGTAAAAAAAACATTTTAGAGATGATTTCTTTGGGAACTGTATATGCCATTTAATTGATTTTCCACCATTAAAAATTGTAAATTTAAATTAAATATTTTATTTGCATTGAAAAAATATATTGTTTGTAGAAACTTTGTATCCTAATTACACTGGGGGCATTGTATGAGAAATTAGAATATCCCGTACCTAAGTGCTGAGACCAGTTCGTTTAAATCAAAAACTTGCGTTAATAACTCCTTTCGTCTATTTTATTTAATTGAAAAGTTTATTTTTAGTGTTCAGCAATATATAAATTATACGATACTATAATTTTTATTACTATAATTTTTGTCTCATCTATTCGAGTCCCTGATAGGAAATTTTTAATTTTGCACAGTATAGCTGGTTGAGGGGCAAAATTTCCGTATGTATATATATATATATATATATATATATGTATTACAATATAATTTGCGAATATCACTGCGGAAACCATTACTTCGATAGGGTTCTAACTACATGTGCCTTCGCGAGCTAAGTTTCGAAAATAACTTCAGCCGACCGATTTAATATTTTTCTGGCATCGTCTCCGCCATGCTGGAATATTTGTCTGGGAAACCATATCGCTGGAGCTTGAAAACAAATCCGGTTTAAAAAAAATAACCCTTCCTACTGAGACCGTAAAAACCCTCGCGAAAATCTTTATAATTTTATCGTTTCCATTAGATCATCATATTCTCGTCGCGGGAAAAACAAATTCCTCCCACAATATCCTCGCTAGCCATAACCCACTCCTGCACCCCGATCTCTCTCTCTCGAATCTTTCCAAATCTCCCACCACAAAAGGTGGCCGCTCTCCCTCCTTTGTCTGGCTCATCCGACCTCATCTCCTGGCATATCCTCCCTCCCTATCCCCCTTTCCTCTCTCTCTCTCTTTATACTTCCCTTATAAACTCCCTCTCCTATTCTCCGCACCTTCAACCCAATCCTCCACTCGCCGCAAATGACCCCCCACTATAGTCCACCATGAACCACATCGGCGCTATATTTTACACCCCCGCACCCGTGAAAAACCTTCCTCGGGCGCCCTATCTCCACCACCCCACCCCTCCCCCTCCCTTACTCTTTCCCCTCCCTCCCTAAAACCTTCCCTCTTCCTTCCACCCCCCCACTCCAAACTCATTTCTTCCACGGCCCTTTCCAGTACAGGTTAATCCTCCCACAACCAATTAATTAAGTATCCATCCCTCCGCCTGCTAATTTACAAATGGCTCCCATAGCGGCTTAATCTTTTTCGTTTTTTTTTATATATACCGAACGCTTTTCTCTCCCTCTCCTTCTGCGTTTTTTTTGGTTTAATATGAAGGCGTCGGAGGGAGATATGGCGTGCATTAATGCTCGGAAAGTGTGTTTTTGGTAGGTTATGGCTGCGGTGTAGGAGGAGCAGGGGGAGGAGACTCACTCTCTTGTGTGCGCGGGATGAACGCTTCATGAGAGTCGTTTGGAATATTAAAGTTTTTACCGTGATAGGTGGCGTCGGTGGGGGGAGGAGGGTGGAGACAGAAAGGGCGAGGAGTGGAACGGGGGAAGGGGAGAAGGGAGCAGGTGGAAGGGGATGATGAGGAGGAGGGCGCAATAAAAAATGAAAAGAAAATGCCTTCGCCTTCATTCCTGAGTTATGACGTTCCTCTCATTCTTTGAGCTCGTAAATTAGCGGGAGCATAAAATTCTCCGTCCTATACCTCCTCTCTCCCTCTAAAACCCTTCTCCCCCTTTCTCTCTTCTTTCTCTCTCTCTCTCTCTCACTCTCTTCATCCTTCTGTCATGATGAAGAGAACGCTTTCTCTTCCTCTCTCAGTTTCCGCTGTCTGATATAAACAAGGGTTGCAATTCTTGCGTTGAGGCACACTTACGGGCGAAGTACGAGGAGCCGTGAATTAAGGAAGCACGTTGGGATTCGGGAGTCGAGTCGACGAAGCTTTGAGGGAGTCATGAAAAACGCAATAATTCCGATTATAAATCAACCGCAAGGAAATCGATGAGCAATGAGAAGGGCACAAGAGAAAGAATATTTAAGTACCACGAAACCGATCGCGAGGGAAGAAAATCGCCTCACGTCTTTTTTATGGGTAAGAAATCATTGATAATCAAGATATTCCACCAAAATTTATCGTGTAGAGTGGCAATCCGATTGAAAGTGCATCAATTTTAGCAGGGAACTGAAACAACGAACGAAAAACAACGAAAAAGAGCGGTAATTTTTCTGTTTTTAAAAGATGCAAAAGACATATTTTGGAATAAATCATAAAAAAATAGGCCAAATCTCTTCCCAGTAATTTATTGGGAAAATTAATTGGATTTTACTTCACTGAAATTTTTTTTATATATCTGACTGGCAGAAAGTACCAGATATTTTCGGAGAAACGAATAAAATTAACGAATGGTTTGAAAACACATGTAAATATTTATAAGTAAATTGTATATGTAAATATAATACGGCGCGGCCACCTTAAATATGCAAAGCATAAATAACACTTTAATCAAACATTGGCAAAAAAATTATATTTATTTCGCCTATATAAAATCCAGAAAATCGTCTCCGCCGTACAGCAGTCAACGTTAATGCGAGATTTGAATGCAGCGAGGAACGAAACTCGGTTGGATAGGACGGAGGCGAGAGAGGGTCTCAACCATCAAATATTCCATATACCGCCCAATAACTCCAGCAACGCGTACCTCCCAACTGCTTGGGAATTCATAATAAATCGAGGACGGGGGAATTAGGAAAAAACCGCAAACACGATTCACTCGGGTGATGTACGGGGCAACCCCATCTGAACGGAAACGAAGAAAAAACATTTGAAAGTAGGGAGAAGGGACTAAAAAAAAATTCCGCGCGCGCGTATAAAAAAACAGACGAAGGAAGCGAGGGTAGCGGGCGCGAGATCTACTGGTAATAATGTGCGCCGCGACGCTGTATATATCCATTAGCCACACTCGACCCGGCCACTCCCTCCCTGCCGCCACCCCCTAACACACACACACACACACACGCCACGCCCCTCAACCTCCTCCGCGGAGAAGCCGCAACTGCCCCTCCCCGCCCCTTCTCGTCGCCTCTCCTCCTCCCTCCCACCCGGCCGCACCGAATTTCTATGCCACCACACCTTTTCATTCCCCACAACACTTTATCTCCGACACTAATGCCTCACTAAAGTTTTCGTCCCCGCGGCGTTCTTATCCGAGGAATTTTTAATCCATTCCCTTACTCCTCTTCGGATTATCTAGAAATGAAAAAAAGGGTCAATACTCAGAGCGATATTTTTTCGCTCTTAAGTCGTTGATCAATTACTCATACGGTGTTGGTAACGATTGCGAATCGTTTCTACTGGTTACCAAGTGGCGGTTGTGTAACGGATGAGTTGGACGCCTCCCCATGTGAGGAGATATGCTGATTTTTACGACTACGCAGCCTATGCAGGACGGTGGCGGCCAATCATGAAACTCTAAAATTATCATTAGGAAAAACTTATTATATAATGAACTAGGCCATTCTGTCACGTTGTAAGATGGCAGGTCGATCGGCTGTGAGAAAAACGCTTATAACTCAAATGATTTTTCATTTTTTTCGATCAAACTTTCAGGAATTATTTGGAAATTCCTATATTGAATTTTAAGCTGCTTGATGTCAACTTTGGATTTATGGGTTCGATTTCTAGGGAATTTATTTTCCACATTTGATTAACACGGGGACGAATGTAGCACGGTAAACATTTGCATATTGAAATTACTTGGAATCTTTGGAATTCGGGACTTAAAACAACGAACGTCTAAAAGCATGAAATTTTATTTTCCTACCGTCGATTTTTGAATACGCATCGAATCGCTCCACAAAATTGTTTTCAACGCAAAACTATGACGTATTTTTCGCGAAAATAATTCCTTGTCAAGGTGATTTGTGTTGTTGTCGGTTTCGTGTAGCTGGCAGTTTCGTATAGTTGGGATTGAAAATTTGTGTCGCATCTATCCACTTATTCAAAAGGTTTCGACGCCGTTTTGAAGTATAAACAATACCTTGGTGATGATAAATAATGCAACGATAACTAAGGTATACATATATTAAATTAGTCAATGATATTGTGTTAATTAAGTCAGATATAGAGATTAAAATTCTTGTATTTTGACGTACTTGGAGGGATAAGCTAAGTTTTTAATCGTTGACAAAAACAGAAAAATTAAATTTATATAAACTTATTTAATGAAATAATATTTTATATGCACTAAAAATTAAGAATGAACAAACAATTTAATGTTACAGAAAGTACATATAGTTTTGGCCATATAAGAGTTGTGTAGCATAATGTTTAACCAATAAATCTCCATTTATATTTTTTTCCACACTATTACATGCACGAAACTATTTTTACACTGTGGAAAATTTAATTACTTGGATATTTAACATTTATATATTACTATTTAATGCATATAAAAGTTGGTTTTATTAATATTTTAATTAAATTTTATTTTAACTTGATACATAACACACGTGCACACGTGACGTGCAGTTACAGTAGTATATAAATAAATGCAGAAAATAATATATACTTCTATTTACTATCGTTCTTAAATAAAACCACTTGTGTTCTGGCGATGATAGAATGCTATTTTTATATTGATTCGTTATTGTTCAACGGAAAAGTCGACCATTTATCTTTACACCTGGGACGACGAAGCCATAGCTATGGCACTGGTGATACCATATGTATTTATTAGCCTACTTTCCAGAATGGAAATAGGCTTATAGTTTCTTCGTTGTTTGTCTGTCTGCCCCCTCTATTAACTTTTGAACCAATAGACCGATTTTCATGAAATTTGCTGAAAATCTCATGCTACTGGTGCCAAGATCTGGCGGAAAGTTTTTGTTGCGAAGATTGAAAGGGTCGGATTCGATTCCAGGAATTATACTTTCCATTTGATTTACATGGGAAATCTGAAATCCATCGTGCAGGATAATTTGATTTGATTTGTAATATCGGAGTGGGATTTGTACTATTCTTTGAGAAAAGGAATGGAAATAATAATTTTTATAGTAGAATTTTGCATATCGGTCTTATTTCTTCGAATTTTGCGTAAATACTGGCGTTTTTGCAGCTTTTATCACTCATTATGAGAGTGTTGCCTTTACCACGACTGTTGTTGGACTCGAATTTGGTATAGTCTAGTACAGTGGTTCCCAAACTCCTTCCTTCTGAGGCTCCCTTGATTTGCATTGAACAGTCTGTGGCCCCCCATGTAAAAGTGCGTTATTTATTAATTTCAAATATAACTACTTATGAACCTTATTGGTGCTTACGAATTATACTTTCAAATTAATTGTATATTTTAAATTTAATGTGATTTTTGCTTAGCACTTTAACTAGCTGTGCCCCACAAATATTTGCACCGAGTTTTTCCCACTAATTCATTGTAATTCATGGAATTTGTAATTATTGAAACAAGATCCTCCTAGAAATTGGTGGAATGAAATGATCATAAGATCCTAAGCAGACAGGTATTAGCTGTAAAGTTGGGAATAATTTTGAAATGAAAAAAATTCTGCTATGACTGGGTCTTCCATTTGCAGGGCGGATATTCTACCACTGAACTACCGTAGCAGATAATTTTTCCTGTGTCTGAATGCGGGTGTTTTTCTTAGTTGGGTCCGGGATATCCAAGCTAGTATCAACCAGCCCCAACGGACGTCCTCCAGGAGATACGTCGAAGAAAACCCCTCCCTCTTAAATGGTGAGATTGCCAAAGCTAGAAATTGATGGAATGAAATGATCATAAGATCCTAAGCAGACAGGCATTAGCTGTAAAGTTGGAATTATTTTGAAACTAGAAAAAACTCTACTATGACCGAGATCCGAACCCAGGTCTGATCTGATAACTTGTTCGTGAGTTAAAGTGACCAAAATATCCTGTCAAATATGCACACACACAATAACCCACGTATATTATATCGAAAACTGTCAAAGCGTGTGTTTTGGTGTCCTCCGGAAACGTAATTTTTGCGTGAAAACAATACTTTCTCTATATTTACATGAATGGGGATAGTAAAATGGAATAATTGCAATCCAATGATTCATAAATATCTTCTTAGGGAAATTTATTGGCCTCATTCGAGCATGAGCTGAAAGTTTGATTAGATTTAATCTAACTGAAACTTACCACTTGGACCAAAGAACAGATTCAAATTGTTGGATGTCCTCTAGTTGTCTCAGAGGATATACTCAGTTTTATTTTATGAAACACAATAGAAAACTAATGTAAGTGGATGTTACAAACAAATTAAATATGAAAATTATTATTTTTAAGTTTAGCTTGAGATAAATAATGAAATGTACTTTACCTTTAGTCCGAAGAAGATGTCTTGATTTGTTATACTGCATTATCAGTTGAAATCTTTATATTTTTGATGCAATAAATTGTGTCTGCATAAAAAAAATGTTTCCTGAATATATCAAAAGCACAGAGTCTGCTGAACTAACATCAAAGTTGTAATAAACGTGATTCAATTATATCACTACAATAAATGCTTTTCCGCAACCAATGCGCATTTAAATTCCAGTCGCAATTGTATGAATTGTACGTATTGTTGGTAAATCGGTTGAAAGCCCTAATTGGTATTTTGCTTGAATTGTATATGGAACATATTATCTAATATTCGAGTTCATAATTAAATTATCCATTGTTCATAAAATGCAGTTTGAATAATATACAGACTCAACATAGGATTTGTCATATATGTTTTTGGCGAGTTTGATCATATTCACACATACTTTTTGGCTTTGGCATTTTTTAATATGACCGATTTTTCCGCGGATCCACGGAAAAATGTTTCCCGGCCCCTTAAAGAGCCACGGATCACACTTCGGGAAACACTGGTCTTGTACATATATATACACGCGTTATTTTTGCCACACAAATACCCATGATCAATTTAGCTTTCCGTTCGAATGTATTTGTAATATTTTATAACGCTAAATCATAAGTTCCGTTTGGATCATCTTGTATACCTACCTTTATACGAGCGTGAGCAATCTTTGAATTTTTTTCGGATAAATTTCTAGAGCATATAAAACGGTAAATTTTTACATCTTGCTTTGTTCTTTTCCGTCATGCTAGAGGAAGAATGTGGTTATTTCAAACGTCTACAAAATATCTACGTTAAACCGTGTATATGGAGTCCTTAGCAAGATTTCGTTGTTTCACAGTGGGAATTTAGGTGAGCAATTCTCGAATCCAAATTTTCACTCTTTTGCTACCGCGGCTTTTCGAATTTATGTAAACAGCAAGAACAATCTCGTCTTTTTGAATATTCGAAAATATTTTGCATCAATAAGAGATGTTTTTGTGTCAGTTAACACTAAACACTGCGTCATATTAAGGGAAAATAAAATTTTTCCAATGCACACGACCCGATAATTTCAAGATCATTTTTTTTATTTAATCTTATTTAGCTATAATTTAATTAGTAGTATAAGTGAATTTTACAGAATATAATGAAATTAAGCAATTTCATTACTCTTAAGAAATATTTGTGACGATTCCGAAAGGCTGTTAGGAAAATAGTAACAGAATAAAATGTATCATGTGAGTGAATACTGAGTTTTAGTGAATTGTATTTATTCATTTTAGTCGAATTAATATTATAACCGATAAACGAATCCATGGATCTATGAGCAAGCTGCAACATTATTTTCTATCTTATTTGTTTATCAAATCTCTCTGCCGGCTTTGGTAGAGTGGGCAGTCTGTCCGCCTTCTAAAGTCACTGGTTCGAATCTCGAATCCTATTTTGGACATAGATATCTATGATTGTATTGTGTCATCGTTTAAAAAGGTCTTTGCAGAAAGCGATGGATGTGCTGATTTAGAGCTAATAAAATAAATAAATACGAGATTCTGACAATAATCTTCCCATAAATTTATGGGCGACGCCAAGGCATTTCTTCAAGAAATGGCCAAACCAATGCATAATTTTTTTCATGTTTTGTGAGCGATGACAATTATTTCCTTTATGGTTCGACTCCTTTGAGTAACTAAACCGAAGTCGCCCTTTTGCCATGAATATGCAAATATAAACTCATAACGTCCCGGCGTGTCACCCCTTAAAACTCGTATGAGTCGCCGCGTCAAATCCTTAAAGAATACCTGCCACTTTGAATAATATTTGACCCCTGGTCATTCAGTAACCACCTCCCGTTTTGGTCCCCGCCTCGGTGGCACTATTCCACGCATTAAGTCATGTTCTTTTCTGAAAAGAGGGAGGAAGGGGGGTGAGAGGGAGGTGGGAGTAGTGGGAAGTAGAAAAGGGCTACTCAACCAAGCACACCCATTTTTGGAACAGTGCCAGACGCAATGGTAGACGGGAAGAGAAGTCTGTATGTGGAGACACGACCACCACAGCCATCACCCCGTCGGGTATAAAAGGGAAGAAAGCTTTCGGGGAGGTGCGAGAGATGGGAGGGGCTGGGGAATCGCCCTGTGTATGCCTCGCACGCAATGCTTACATTAATTACGTTCTGTCAGGAAGTCCGACCACCGCCTCCCCCCCTTTGCTGCCCCTTCTATCTTCCATCCAGCGAGAGTAGCACAGGAGGGGGCCTGGAGGAGGAAGAGGGGGGGAGACTAGAGAGGTGGTTCTCCCTTTCTCTATATATCGAGTTGGGAGGCAGGAGGGGAAGGGCAGAAGAGCTTTTTCCACGGCTTGACCCAACTTAACCTTCCCTCAGTGTCACGTTGGACTCACCTTTTGTTTGGCGTCGTGTACATTTTTTCCCTTTATTTTGGGAGGTTAAAGTTAACCCTTTTTTTCGACGGTCTCCATGGAGTCCAAAAGGACCCAGAGAAAGAGAAAGATAGAAGTGACTTACATATTCCTGTGGAACTTTTTCGAAGTTTTGACGGATATTGCTCTCTTATTTCATCCTCAACCGTTGCTGTCATCTAAGTTTTAAAAAATTGACGAGGAAAATTTTCTCATCTGATGATAAGGAACGTAGAATCTTTTCTTATTCCCGTCGTCACATTTTAATATAATTTTATTAATATATAGTTGCTTTATATTGCGTAATTCTTCGAACAAAATCATCAAATAATAAAATTGGTCGTATTATCGGTCGAAAATTTGATCTTTTTATGCGTTTTCTTTCTTCCTTGTTTTTCACTATTTCAAGTAACTGCAAAAATTTTGTAACTATCGAAAATATTATTCGCCGAGGCCTTATCTTCATTTATATTTGCGCAGTTAAAATGGCAATTATTTATAGATTACCACGAAGTCATCTCTAACTTCAAATCCGCGTGATATAGAAGCTTAAAAAATATCTCATTTTAATTTCAAAAGACCTAATAAATTGCGATTTATTTCCAAAGTAAATGTAAACGTCTAAGGTATAAAGAAAATATTAATACTTTCAAAATTTACCAGGGAAATGCTAGGACACACGGAAAGGGGCGTGTATGGATTACAGATTACTTTTTATAAATTTATCAATTAATTTAATAATTATCCAAAAATTAATTTTTACAAAGGAATAAATCACAAAGATAACATAAAGAAGAACAGTGATAATTAATGGGGAAACTAAACAATGATAGCATTATAACGGGAGGAGTGGGATGAAAGTCCTAATGACATTTTATTGTAGAGTTGCATGAGAAAAGGTCGAGGGAAGGGTTAAGGACTATTAAGAAGTTGTAGATGAGAGGAAGACGTTAAAACAAAGATCGTCGAGATAAAAAAGGCGGAAATTGGATTGGTGAAGAAGGCGTGCATTGCGGGTGGTGGGGGATGGTGCACGGAGAGAGAAGAATATCATTGTAACGTTCGCGGACATTCATGATAGGGTTCAAACCCTCAACACTTAGATATTACTTTAAACCGGTAGAGTGTTATTAATGAATATGGATAAGATTGGAGCGTATTTTATTTTTAGGCTGGTTTACAAAGGAAACACAACCTATGGAGATGGTCCTGTCTATATATGTGTGTCCCCTACTAACAACGTTTGCATCAATGCATTCATGAAATTTAGTATGAGGCTCGTGCTGCCAGGGACCGCCTCCGGGATGTATTTTATTTGGCGAAGATTGAAGACCCGGGTTCGATTCCAGGAACGTTTTTTCACTCTTTGTTTCACATAGGAAGTCTCAAATCCATCGTGCAAAATGTTTTCCTTAATACTTAAAAATATCTTAAAATTGTGATATCGAAGCGAGGTTTGTACTGTTCTAAAAGGAAAAGAATTTAGATTCTAAGTCTTGTCACAGAATTTTGACAACTGATCGTATTTTCTTGAATTTCTACTATAAAATAACATTTTTGCGTTTTAAATAGCATTTTAACGGATTGTTGCCATGGAGACGATTATTGCCGAACTCGGCTTGAGCATAGACGTGTGGAAAAATGAGTAATTTTCTTTTCCAGTCGACTACTCTTCAGCAATGGAAAGTTGATCCATACATGTTAACGTATAAACTGTAACATTTATTAAATTCGTTTGTTTAAAAAAGATACAACCAAAGTATAATGCCAGAAAGAGATGTTGTCGTTGCTTATATTATTTTAAACCTGATAATGCTCTATTAATTTGTTTTTCAATTTTCTCCACCATTGATAAACTATGAATTATAAATGGTATTTATGGTATGAGAATTCCTTGGAAAGACTAACACACACTGAAACATTTCCTGTCAATATAAGTAATCAATTCGGGACGTCAACTTTGGGATACCAGCCTGCATTAGTCCTGGTGTGGACTTCTTGTTTATGTGGTTATACTGCCACTTATATGTGTTTGTATATATATATATATATATATATATATATACACGGGGGTATCATGTGAAGGTGAAGAGCGTTATATTGCGCATCATCATTCTGCATTAACATAAACAACTTCCATAAATGTTATATTTACCTATCTAACTTCCCAAAGGACCTTAAAGTTTAGAACGCAATCAATTAAAAAAAAACATTTTGAAGCTTTCTCTATCCGCCTCTGTAAATAAAAAAACTCAAACTTTTCACAAATAAGTGCCATTGGTGTGCAAATAGACACTAAAAATTTCAGCTTTCTATCTTTTATACCTTCGGAGATATAATTAAAACATTCAAAAACTATTGAAAACATTCCTCACTTGAGTTGAGTGACTGTAACGTAATTTTTATGTTCAAGTTTTTTCCTACTTCGTAAATGAGATTCCTTTTCCCTTATAAAGCGCTTTGTGCGCACAAAAAGAAAGTTAACGTATTTACGTCCATTTCTTCGTCGTAGATAATCTATTTCCTTTCATTTACTTTGCCCTGTGTACAAACAAAAGGAAATTAAACGTATTTACGTATTTATGGTAGATCTTGATTACTTCAGTTGCTACGAAGATTCTTTTCGTCGACAGCAATTAATGAAACCGCGTAAGATATTTTCTAAATCCAAACTAAATTACGACTTTCTTGTTGGATTTTCGAAAAACAGCATCTTTAATAGGCCCCAATCCAAAATTGTATATTTTTCAAAACCAAAATCTAAAGAAAAACGAATGACGGAAGCGCAGAAATGTCTCCAAGTTTTAGCTCTATATCTTTCGGGATTTCCTCATAATTTCTATTTAAGTAAGTGCACAGATAGACGTGCCCAAAGTGAAACTATAAGAGCATTTTTTTAAACATGCTCAAAAATCCAGATTCTGTATATTTTTTAAAAGAATGACGACACCACCGACAACGTAAATTGACCTTTCGGTTACGGGGATGACTAAAATTTCGGCGTCCATTTTCAAATAAATCGATTAATTTTTGTGGATAAGCTGTATTCTGTTGTTTTTACTTTGACCACATCAATTCCAGTAAATATAATAAAGTCTAAATAAGTATGCTATGCAATACTTCGTTATACTTATCACGACTTCTATTCACTGCTAACTTTTGAATTTATTACACGACGTATAAGGAAGATCCCTCTTTTTCTCAAACATTATTAGCCAATCGAATTAATGCAGAGTCATTAATTTTAGGATACTTCAGGGTCCGAAGACCGGCAGATGTATATCAGCCCGATGTAATATAAAAGCTGTCTATGCCTTTCAGGCCAGAGAGGGTGGTACACAGCAGGAGGAGATGCTTATAAACTAACTAGCAAGTATGTTTTTAATCGTTGAAAGGGAGAGCTATTCTTAAAAACGAACAATTAAATAGGGAAAGTTCAGTGGAATTCATAAGCAAAATAAGACGCAGAAGCAGTCATATACTTGGTTGGATTCGTAAATTTTCCCTCATAATAGCAGCATTTTTAAGGGTGCGAATTTTAAAGATGGAAAGAATTTTAATATGGTTTCCATCGCCATTACAGCGAGTATAATTCAAAGTGTTGTATTTTAATTTATTTTATTTTTCGCGTTTCACGCATCCGTCGTAATTATCGTTGCTTCTTCCCCGTCCAAACGACGGCCGGGAAAAAATCTCCCAAGGAGGTAATGAAAGAGAAATAAACCAAGAGGAAAACCAGCAATGGACGCGTAGGAACAACGATGCTAATGTATCCGTTTCGCTTTACCATCAGCCTCCCCCACCTCCTACCCCTCCCTTTTCCCTCTTCCTTTCCCCTCCCCCCACCTTCCTCCTCCCCCTTCCTTGCCCCTCCCATACCTTCCCCTCCCCCTTCATTTCTCCTCCCCTTTCCTTTCCCCTCCCCCTTCCATTCCTCTCCACCTTCCTTTCCCTCCCCCTTCCTTTCTTCTCCCCCTTCCTTTACCCTCCCCTTTCCTTTCCCCTCCCCCTTTCCTTTCCCCTCCCCCTTTATTTCCCCTCCCATACCTTCCCCTCCCTCTTCCTTTCCCCTCCCCCTTCATTTCCGTCCCCTTTACTTTCCCCTCCCCCTCCCTTTTACCTCCACCTTCCTTTCCCCTCCCCATTCCTTTCCCCTCCCTCTTCCTTTCCCCCTTCCTTCCCTCCTTTCTCCACAATTTCATCCACCATTTCTTCCCCCGGTGTATTTCCGTCCCTCGCGCCTCGCGAACCGACAGCACTCCCCCACGGCGCGAATTCTCACACCTATCGAGTGACGTCATCGGCCCATCGCTTCCAACATCCCCCTTCCTCCAACAACGGAGAACTTACCTTTAAGCGGCAGACGGAACATGCCCCACCGACTGGCACCTATGCGTTTCCCATCCCTTCCTATCTATGCCCTGTGCGTTCTTAGCTTGCCTCACCTAGCGTCTCTACCTCGCTACCTCTTCACTCACTCACTCTCTCTCTCTTTTTCCTTTGACAACAAGCCAGGTCCCATCTTGGTCCAATCCGAGTGAATGCTCTCTCCTCGCTGCCGCTTCTTGATATGGTTTCGTGAAGTTTCTTCCATACGAGATTTTTCTGTCACTCATTTGTTTCTGATCTCCCACTGCGCTAATCTTCGCTCGCTTGTTTTTCTTTTCCCATGGGTGTTCTGAGACGTGGTTGTTGAGTTCTCGTACTGTAGCGGGGGAATGGGGAAATCATATTTAAAAATGGGAAGCTGAAGTCTGATATATTGCTACGCGCAGGGCAACTCGATTTATTTTTGGACGTGGTTAAGAAGAAATATTCGATCGCCATTTTCAGGATCTGAAAGAGTGAAAAATTCAACCCCGAGATTCGTTTTTAGAACGCACTATGTAACTTATCTTTTCGCTTAAGGAAGCGTTTCGGAGATGCTTTTAATCTTTATGTTGACGTCTGCGATTAGCATTTAAATTTTAAAATACCTTTTTGGCGGATGTATATATGTAACTAATCCCATCAGTAAAACTGCGGTCATTCCAAAGGAATTTGCTGGCTACTTCGCATGGTAGCCTCGTATACGATATACTGATTATTTAAGCGGAGGCAAGGGCATGCTTGGTGTGGCTCATCTAAGAATTTCCCGAATATCTTTTCTTGGCTCTGCTGTCGGCGGTCTGTCCGTATGTGGTGCTTCATAATTATTAAATTATAATTTCGAAGTTGAAGAAAAATTTCCCAGTCAAATTTGACTATATTTATTAATAGGTTATCTATTTAACTTCTTATAGTCGTAAAACAGTTGAGGTTACCGTCCGAATTTTCATGTATAAAGTAACAATTCTCAGGATTAATTCGCCGATATTTAGCTCTATAACAATAACACTGAAGATGGAAAATTTGTAATGTAATTATCTTCGAATTCTTTCAATCGTTTTATGTCTCTAAGTGTTCCCAAAATCAGCGGTTCTCGACCAAAAGTTCATCGCGGACCGGTGTAATAACAGAAAGTTTACCGCGGACCGGTGTACCTAATTAGTGAGCCAAGGACCGGTAAAATCAATTTTAGACCACCAATCATGTGATAATGTTACACTTTGTCTACTGAAAACACAAGTCTTTCATTAATCAGTGCTGCCGATTATTAAAAACGTTTATGAGAATAATAGAATATCACGGACAGGCCAATATTGGACCGCGGACCGGCGGTTGAGAAACTCGGCCCTAAATCATTTATTAGCCGCGTTTTGCATTTTTTCTTTTTTGGTTATAAAGTGGAGCCCCTATAAATCGGACTTTCTTTAGCTGATGTACAGCGATATTTCGGTCGAGCATTCGTTTTTCAAAATCCACAGGTTATAAGAAAGAGAATGGTGGCAGGGGGCGCGATATACAAAATCGTCGAAAGCAGTTTTCTCTCACCGGTTTGACTCTTCAGTTATGATTTCGTATTGTCCTCGAAAAAACGTGTCTCGATATCGCTCGGCCCTATAGTTGATCTCACGTATTTTATCATATTTGTCTTATTTTTTTATTAAATATTTGTCAGTATTTTATCAAATGACCGAATCTTACTATGCCCTAAATCAGACCTGGGCAACACGTGGCTTGCGAACCACATGTGGCTCTTTTCATATTTTTTTATGACTCATGTTCTTTCTGTTTGGCTGTTAAATTGATTTAAATTTAAAAAAGCAAGCGAAATCCAAAATCATATATTTAACCCATTGGCGCAGATGTGACACATGTCCCAAAAGTTTTAAATTACAAAAAAAATACTTCTAATGTTTATAGGCACTTGGAAATTTTAGGTAATCTTTACTAATGTGTATTTTAATTAAAGAAAAATTAATATTGTTTTATATCACCTATACGAAAACTTAAAAAATAAAATACAATGCAAGTTATGACAAGTAAAAAGTTTAAAAAATAACATTTTTCCTGCAACTTATTTTTAAAAAATATTTACCTGAGACTGTATAGTTAAGCTCATTGATGTATTAGCAAAGGGTAAAAAATTAAATTTAAATTTATAACCTCACTAGATGCATGTTGCATTAGAAAAGATCGCGGGGGACACGGGTGTCCCATTCTGCTTTAGTAGTAACTTGAAGCCCATGAGTCCTGTCTCGACGTGTCTCAACTTGAAACAACTACCTCATTGTTTTCTCGTCTCTTTGTCAGTCTTTTGTTGCCATTTCACGTTAAGTACCTCTTGTCGATATCAGGGAAAGCGATTGCTGGGAGTGAAATGGAGTTTTTTTTATGTGAAATAGATGGACAACCGGCCTGTTCAACTAATAACAACTATTCTCAGCCTTCAGCTAATACAGACAGACAGACAAACGACTTTATTTAGGGCAAAATTGAGACTATATAGTCTCTTCTTACATTTAACCCTTTCGTCATATAAGTAATTACAATATTTACGTATTAAAAGAAATTAAGTTACATAAATATTACAGTAAAATATATACAAATTACAAGTTAATTAAATATTGGTTAATAGATTACAGAGTATTGAGAGGAGAAGAAAAGGTCAGAAAGATAAGTCTTCCGTCCCTTGTCCTCAAATAATCAAAGACTATAATAACTGCATGGATGGCGTTCACCTAATGGACCAAAACAAATCTCTTATGAAAATGATCGCCGTTCCAAATACAAATTCTGTCTGAGAATATTCTACGACTGGTGTGATATTGCTGTCAATAATGCTTTTGTCATTTGGTAAAAGCTTAAACCAGATTCAAAACGAAAGGCCTGCATTTTCGACGAGCGATTGCTCTGAGATTGATAAGGCAGCACTCAAGCAGAAAACATACACTGCACCGAAATTCAAAAAAAGGTCATAAACCAAACTTCAAGAATAACTGAGCCTAGGCATTTCCCTAATGTCGCTACAACAAGGAAAAGATGCGAGCAGTGTTCATATTTAAACATTGACAATCGCACAAATGTAATTTGCAAAACTTGTAATGTTAATTTGTGTTTCAATACTTGTTTTGTAGCATACCACCAAAATTAATATTTTCATTTTGTGTTGATAACTTTGCTATATTTTCAATAATTTATGCATTGTTTAACATGGTGTTTTAACAATAAATGTCTTAGAGTGTTAAAAAATTTATTATGACCATTGTAAAATTTACCATTCGCGCAGAAAGGGACACGGATATCCCATACCACAACTATGGTTGTATACAAAAAATATTTTTAAAATTATTTTATGCTGGTTATCAATAAAACTATATTTCCCCAAAATCGATAAAAAATATAAATTTTCAATTACTACCAATTCTGCGTCAAAATGAAGATCAAACAACAACAATAGCAATGACAAAGAATAAACGAAAAGAAGAGCCAAACGGTGGGATAATGGCAGAACGATTATTATTATTTATTCTAGGACAGTAACTGAAAATGCCTTTCAATGTTTCCACGTGTTTTTACTCTCCTAAATACGAGCATAATCCCCTCTACTTAGTATACCCACTTACAAACGAAATGAAAAATTTTCTCTATACGATAAATTTTTCAAAAGTTTCACAAGCCCATTTTACATTGATGCGAGTTCCGTTCCTGAAGCATATAAATTAGAATTAATAGATCTGCAATGCAATATTGAGTGGCAGAAATTTTGATCAGCAATGGAGGATAAAATAAGGTTTTATAACGAATTCGTAACAGCTGGAAAATATCAATTTTCAGGAGAACATGCTTTAAAAATTGTTAGTCTTCTCGGAAGTACATAAATAACGACGTGAAACTTTTTCAAAATTAAAATTTGCAAAAATATATAACCAGGGCTTTGATAACTGATACAAATTTGGAAAATCAATTAAGAATTGCGGCATTCAAAGTTGATGCCGACCTGAAATATCTCAGCGAAAGTATGGGAAACGAAATTTTTCTTTAGAAAATTTGTATTAATTTTTTAAATGTTTTTTTTGTCTCCTTAAAAACTATTTTTTCTTCAAGTGCTTTCTCCCTTGGTTTGGGTTGTCCGGATCTGTTCTAAATAGCTCTGTCGTAGCACAAGAAATGCTAAGAAATTGCGTACGAAATACGCAAATTAATGAAAAATATTTTATTCTTAATTTTATCCAACTTTTGTAGCTAGTTTTAGGAAAAGGAACAATTTAGATGCCTTTCAGGAAAATAATCACGTCAAATTTTTTTATCCTTTCTTAGATTATTTGCTGGACAAGTTAACGCAATGTTTTAACCATGTGGCATTTACACAGTTTTTGCCAGTGACTTGTAACTAATTAAGTTATTCGTGTAATTTTAAGGAGTTGGTCATCTACCTTTTGTCACCTCTTACTCATATTTTTCTTATAACTATATTATTAGTTCAATGCAATATCTTCTGGTGCATTTGAGAAGTATACATCGCTAGCAACAGGGAAAATTATTTGTGCTCTATAAGCAAAATAATGACCTCTTCTTAACCAAAAATTCGAAAATGTTTTAAATGCCTACACCATTTCTCTTTACGACATATACATCATCACAATGAAATTCTTTACAGTAACGTAAATCTCTTTAAAAATCATCATTGAGAACACATGTAAAATATATTCAGTATATTAATTTTTCTAGCAGACTAGATCCAATCGTCATTCAAAAGTGACGCTTTCAGATGATATCTCTGAAGAATTCCGCACATACGTGGAAAGGTTAAACTCGGCTAATTATATTATTTTTGAGTCTATCAAATATCAATTTTGCGGCAAACATTCGCTTATAGTTTAGTTATTTCTAATTAAAGGTTTTTTTGGAAGTTATTAGGTTAAGCTAAAAATAGAAAAACCTTTACATAAAAATATTTTATGAATTTCACACGAGCCGTACAAATTTTTGAATTTTGCGTCATTTATCATAATACACATGCATTCTTCAGCGAAATGATCATAATATCGCGAAACTTTCATTGTGATTGTGTCGTTGGGGATAACTCCATCAGCGGCCGAACTTCGGTCACGAGCAGCGGCGAACTTCTGCCTAGGTAAACTAGGCAGCTGCCTAGGGCCCCAACCTCGGCGGGGGCCCCTACCAGGGGCCGAAATGGTACACATTGAGGACGCAGGACATGGAAAATAATATGTCAATTTTTCCGAACGAAATAGAAAATAATTGACCATAGTTAATTTTTTGACAAGTCAAGTGGCAACACTGTGTTTGTGTTCTTTGTTTGTTTTGCATCGCACCTGACTTCATTCTATAACTTGTCACTACTTGTCAGTTCGCGTTGAAAGTGTGTGTTAGAAAGTTGTATCAATTTCAATTTTGCGGCTCAAAGGTTTTATCTTCCACGCGAATTTGCTGAGGTTAGTTAAGGTTACGATACGAGTAGTGTTGGCAACGGAAGCTAAAGAATGTGATAGAATTTTCTAGTGTATAGTGTCTTAAGATTTTATAGAATAATCCCGTAAGATAGAATATTCCGGAAATGATTAGTGAATGGTAGTACAGGAACATTCTCGAAGGTTCTAGATATTTCGATATTGTATGCGTATAGAAAGTTCTCGAAAGTCCTGAAAAACTCTGGAAAAGTGTCGAGTGTTCTAGAACTCCGTGGAAGACTATGGGACATTCAAGATTGTTCATTTCTAAGTCTGCTTATCTATTTTCTAAAGTCAAAGTAAGTTAAATAAAAAAAATAAAAGTAAAGTTTGTTTTTTGCTAAATTACCAAAAAGGGGGCCCCGACTCTGTTAACTGCCTAGGGGCCCTGGGTCTCTATGTCCGGGCCTGGTCACGAGTGAAAGAAATTAAGACATTCCGTACGAAACTGTCGTTAAAAGTCACGAGTGATTTGTTTTGAATTGTTGGCTGTCATCGCCAATATTTTTCGCTCAAGAGATTAACTGGGGTTATCAAAGTGACTACTACACGTTGAAGGACGTCAACACAAGTTTCTTAGTGCTATCCCGTTCGCATTAAAACCACTCCGTAGCTCGCATCCATCATGTTATCGCCACTTACCGCGCGACACTCCATAATTATTGATTGGCCCGTCTCGTCTTGTTTGCGAAACCTAACTTATTGCTATTCCGTGACAACAATATCCCTATGGAGGGAAATGAGCGTAGAAGGTCAGTACAAGAAGATATAATTTCTTAGTTCATTTGATTTCTATGCATACATTTGAACCAAATTCTAATTCCTCTCATAAAAATCTGTTGTGGCTGGAATTCATATTATGGGTATATGCCACAGCCAGAACAAAAACTTTCATGTCGTATCACATAGGTTTTGTTACTCAGATCAACAAATAAATATACAACGGATTTTAGCTTTGAGGTGTTTAATTTTACTATTAATTATAACAATTTTCATACAGAACTCCCATTTATAAGAAACTTGTGTTTGAAAATAAATTTTGGTGCTTCAAGCTATATGCTCCGTTTATCGAAATAATTGTTCTTTCTTATGATAATTAAGATGGTACTAGAGTTCTATTTTCTATTAACATGCTTCCATAAGGTAATGTAAACGAAAGTACCATAAAAAACCAGATGTATGGTATAATAAAATTAACGAATAAAGAAAAATTTAACATTCCAGAATCTCTGAAAACGCCAAGGAAAACATAATAAAAAGTGATGCTCTGTAGTGAAATATTATTACTTTTCTATTGAACAATAAGCATCAGTTTTGAATTACTCTAATCTTAATTCGGCAAAAGACGCTTTTTACACTCATTGCGCATTTTCAGGACGATTTATACTAAAAAAAGACGTCCTGACAGCAATATTATCCAGTGGTTTAAAGGCTCCAAATTCCCTTTATAATATGAATTTCGGTATCATAACTATTAAATTGCTTCATTATTTTGTCAATTTATCTCGTATATTTCACCCATAAAAATATTTCACTCGCATGGTTATTAAAAAGTGCCATTTTATTGCACATCGCATACCTTGTTAGCCGAAAGGAGAAGAAATTCGCAATTTAGTTTGTTTGAGGCAGTAAATTTTAATTACGCTCAAATAGATATTAGTTTCCGGAGATAGCACGTCTTATCGTTTGGTTAAGCCATTTCGTTTCGCTCCTTGTTTATGATTCCTTGTTCGAAATTACACCGCTCGAATCCCTCAGTCAACATACCTTGCATAAGATCCCTCGTCTCTCTCCCTTTCTCTCCTTCCTCCATTCACGATCCACACCTATAAGTCTTCTATTCTCCCCCCTCCCACCACTCGGCCACCCCCCGTGAAGCGAGACTCAAGAATGTCTTCTGTGAAAATTACGAGGTGATGGCCCCCGCAGAGTCCAAAGCTGAGGGAGGCCTTGGGACTGAAGAGCTGTTAGACGCTGAGGATATGCTGGTTTGGCAAGGAGGGAGGAAGGGGTGGGGGAGAGGGTGGAAGCGTGGAGTGGGGGAGAGGAGAGCGGAATGAGAATATAGGCAGATGAGAGGTCGCCTTGATAGCCGAGTTGATTGTTCGCTGGCGGGGATGGGAGGAAAGACGCCTTAGGATGGTAGATCATAGGATAGGATCATAGTTTAGCGCGAATTTCTAGGCGACGAGATAAACTATGAAATTTACGCCACACGCCATCGTCACCGCTTTAGTGGAATGCGCCGAGCAACTTTTGTTTTTTTCCCCAGCTTTTATCGAGTCGAAAAATTATGGGAAATTGCAATATTTAAAGATTTTGCTTCTGCCAACTCGCAGGGTAAATGTTTTATTAAAGTATCGCTTTCAAAAAAACTCGCCACCTGGAGAAATTCTGCATTCTACCGTGAATTCAAAAATTATTATTTGACGGGAAATATTTTCATTCCGAACGAAAAGAAAATTATTTTTCTTTTCATCTGCGTTATCTGATCAGTTTTGAAAGTCATTATTTTTACATTATTGGTGCGCTTCCATCTCTTAGGTTGTTAAGGTAACTTCTGTTGCCACTTTAATGTCAGGCACGCCAAATATACATTTCAGCAGCAAAAGTGTCCCTCTTCAGCGATAATTCACTGATCACTTGTTCTGAAAACGGTACCCTAATTTACAGGAGTTTCAATTACATTTATCAAAACTATTACTCGTATCAGAAAAATTTTCAAGTTTCCGCTAGTTCATTGATAGATGTTCCTGTAATGTAGTAGTTAAAGTCTATATTACCGTAACTTGAGTCATGCATGTAATCAGTTAATTTTCCAAGTATTTTCTCGTTAATTTTTAAAAAGAACGTTCACTGCCCATGTATTACTACGAGATACTTGAAAAGAATCTGATGTGGACACCATATAACTTTCTACATACCTATAATATTTCTAAAAATTCCAAATAGGTTAAATGATAATAAATATTTTAAGGAACTGCAAGAAAAATTCAAAGACCTCACAAAGAACAGAATTAAACTCAAACTTTAGCCTTCTGTATTGACTATGGCCCCAAAGCTCCAGCAATTAAGACAATATAAAGGAGCGTAAAGTGTTTACAATAGTCGCCGGTAGGTGGCGTGGTGGTGGCCTTCTGATATTGGATATAGACAGGAAGCTCCAACAATTCAAAAAATAAAAAGAAGCCTTAATAAGACGTAACTAAGCGTAAAGTGCTTACAATAGTCGCCGGTGGGTGGCATGGTGGTGGCAGCTAAACAATTAGTTTTAAAAATATCTCTTAAACAGTTCATAATATGGGAAAATGTTTCGAAAAATCGTAGAAAATTAAATTTCATAAAACTTTTATTCCAATATCTTTTTACATTAATCAAATATTAAAGCAAATAAAAAAACCTGATGTGGCCACCACATTACTTTCCCTATACCTGTAATATTTCTAAAAATTCCAAATAGGTTAAATTATAATAAATATTTGAAAGAACTGCGAGAAAAATTTCAAGACTTTTTAAAGAACAGAAATTAACTCAAACTGTTGCCTTCTGTATTGAATATAGCCCCGAAGCTCCAACAATTAAGGCAATATAAAGGAGCGTCAAGTGTTTACAATAGTCGCCGGTAGGTGGTGGCAAAAAAATATTATTTTTATAATATCTCTTCAACAATGCATTATATGAGAAAATGTTTCAAACAAAGTTTGTAGAAAATTAAATTTCCTACAACTTTTTACATATATCACATATTAAAGCAAATATAAAAAACGGATGACAAGAGTAAACACCCACTTCCGGTTGACCGATTTTTTACTAAAAACTAATAAGCACGTCTTCCTTTAACAAAAATGTCAAATATAAATGTTCACGCTGATCTGATTAATAGTTTTTGAGTTAGAGTACCCAAAAAATCCCGGTCACAAACACCCACAGACACCATCGAGAATATAGTCAAAACGTGTTCAGGGGACCTTAAAATGTGTATTACCGTTGAAATCTCGAATTCAATTTATTTCATTAAAACAATACTTTCTCTATACGTCGTATATGGAGAAAGTAAAAACGGATGTGACAAGAGTAAGCACCTACTTTTGTTTGACTGATTTTTACCAAAAACTAATCAGTTCTTTTATATTTTAACACAAATGGTAAATATGAAATTTTATGCTGATCGGGTTGTTAGTTTTTGAGTTAAAGCACCCACAAATTCCGGCCACAGACACACCCAAAGACATTATCGAGAAAATAGTCCAAACGTGTTCAGGGAACCTTAAAACATGTATTCCGTTGAAATCTCGAATTTGATTTTTTTCATGAAAACAATACTTTCTCTATACTACGTATATGTAGAAAGTAAAAAATTCAGGAAAGTGAACAAATATGAAAATGCTTTTATCTTACGTGAAGTTGAATATGAAACGAAAAAATATTTTCACGGTTAATATTCTGGATAGTATCTCAGTTTCGGTAGAGGGCGTCGCATAGTACCTCCAGCACTTAAAAGCGAACAAGAACCCAGGTCCAGAAGGTTTACCCCCGAGAGTACTAAAGGAATTGGCTAACGAAGTGGTCCGATATATTCAGATAATTTTTAACGAAACACCTATAGAAGGAGCTTTACCGAGGGACTGGAAGATCGGATATGTGACACCGGTTTTCTAGAGTGGAGAATTAACGTCCTATCTCACCGACATCTATAGCGTGTAAGGTTTTAGAGAATATTATATTTAGCTCAATGATGCGTCATTTAGTTAGGTATAGTTCATTAGCTAATAATCATCACGGTTTTAGAAAAGGTAAATTGTGTGAGACCTAATTTGCACCCTTAACACAGGGTATTATAAATTTTAGAGAAAGAAATATGGTGGTCGAGGCTGGAGGTACTTTTTGATTTTTGAAAAGCTTTTAGCAAAGTTTCGAATCATAGTCAATTCGAAAGTTAAAATGGTACGGGATTAACGGGGCAGTTGTAAGATGGATAGGAGCGTTTGTCCGCGATCGAGAGCAGATAGGAGTCATCGATGGACATCGTTCAGATCCCGTGGATGTCACCCCCGGGTCTTGGACCCACTTGGGAATAATTTTTTTTGAAACGAGAAAAAAGTCTGCCATGACCGGGAATCGAACCCGGGTCTTCCACTTGCCGGGTGGATATTCTACCACTGAACTACCGTAGCAGATCAAGTTTCTATTTTCTGAACGCGGATGCTTTCTTGGCTGGGACGGAACTAGCCAAGCTACAGCAATTGGACCCACTTCTTTTTCTCATATCATTATATATCGACGACTCTTACAGAGGAGGATATAACATATAACAGGAGGATACTAATGTTTAGGCACTTCCAGATAAGCTGGAGATTCGAAATTTTTTTCATAGGTAGAATTTTGTGCAAAACCGACTAGAAAAAGCGAAAATCTTTAAAAAGTGCAACAATGCGGCCGCTAAAAATTCGCAATTGTTTAAACAAATTTTTAAGGTTTATATATTTTCTCATGTGCTACGGAGCTGAAATTTTTTTATAAGTAGAATTCTTAAAAAAACGAAATAGAGAGTATACAAATTTTGATATTTTAATTTGTTTGGCAGTTAAAAATTCTTAAAGTTTAAACAAATAGATAGCTGTTTAGGTACTATGGGATGAGCTAGGAAGCTGAAATTTTCAAATTATTTACAGTATAATATATTTACACAAATAAACATTTCAATTTTACCATATATGTATTGCGGCGGCCGTTAAAAATTATTTAAATTTAAACAATTAGAAAAATATTATTTTATTTCTAGAAGTGCTACAACTTTAAAATTTGGCTAGATTGTGTAGCATTAGAACCTTATAATGAAGAAAGTGTAAAATTTTTAAAATTGCGACATTTGGGGATTTTTTAAACTATTGTTTTTACTTTTGGGAAAAACGAAAATCGCTGCGGAGTTGAAATCTTTAGAATGAAAAGAATATTTGTAATGATGAAATGTCTGTCTGAAAAATGAATGTTTTTTCAAGGTGAGATGAAATGCTTGCAGTATGCAAGCACCAACTACTAGTATATATATATATATATATATATATATATATATATACACGATCTCAGTAACATTGTAAGAAGCAGTTGTAGATTATTCGGGGGCGATACAGTGGTTTATAGAACAATTCGTAACGAAGAAGATGTTCAGGTCTTTCACCGAGATTTGTATTCCATTTCGGAATGGTGTAACGGGTGTCAGAGTAAAAAGGTGATAAATGCACCTTAGTAAATTTTTGGCAGGAAATACAGAAATCAGTTATCAATAGTAGGAATTCTTCTCGGGTGCACAACCGGGTCAAAGTTTGATCTAAGATCGACGTTTCGACGGCTGACTCCGCCATCTTCTTCAGGATGTCTAGAACGTGTTTTTGGCCGCTATATATACTTCTCCTAGATCGTTATCAATAGTATTTTTTCGATTCGGGTCTCATAAAAACGGTGAAAACTCAGAAATATCTTGGTATCCTATTAACGAATGATTTATCTTGGAGGGAGCGTATTCGATGGATAGTAGGAACAGCTCTTGCCCTTAGAATATTAGGGGTATGTGATGAGAAGGAACGTGAGGTTTGTTATTTTTCTAAGGTTAAACTGCTGAGTAGACATTTAGCGTATGAGACCCGTATTAGATAGGCCTTATTCCTGAATTACAGAAAATATAACGAAAGGGAGGGCGTTTCGTGAAATGTCGATGTGGTAGGCAAGTAGGTGCCACGAGACTAATAGATGAGCTTGAATGGGACTCTGGAGAAACGGCGTTAAAGGTCCTGGAAACGACTATTGCAGATATTTAAAACAGAATAATTTAAAGATGAATTATCAGACGTAATTAAGAGCTCATTTTACGTGGGACGATATGAGCACACTGACAAGATACGATAAACTTATTGTGGGACGGATAGATAAAAGGGTCCCTTTTTTCTGGGACAATGTAAAACCATAACAGGAGAAAAATGCGATAGGTTGGTGGTATTCTCTTCCTGTCACACACCAGTTGTAATGACTTATAGGGTATTGATTCAAATCATACCATTAATACGCTGGAGAAATTGGCATTATACGGCCACCTACAACTTGAAGTTTAGCAAAGAAAAAATTCAAATGATGAAAAATTGATTTTATATTCAACTTCTAGAAATCATAAAGAATATAAAACCTTTATCTAATAATCGAAAATTATAGTCATTGACGTTCGACGTAAAAAGCTTTGAATATATTTACAATTTTACCTCCTACGGTGGTTATTGCGTACGTTGACTTATTTATTAAAACCGTTGTATTTGAATTATTTTCCAAAACAGTTTTTTCGCTCATTCTGTTATGTTAACTGGCTGAGGAACTCAATGCATTGGCAAAATGTCTAACCATTCTTTCCATTCGAAGGTTCCGTATCGTCTTTCCTGATCTTTCAATGCAGCTTGTCCGCCGTTTCCTGGTTTAGCTGCATGATAGCATCGTCGGCACTCTTAAGGGAGTTTTTACTCGGTCATTAAAAATAACAGTAAATGTCAATACCCACGCTTTCGGCTCATTCATTACCTTGCCCTACGGAAATACAAAATCATTATGACTCCGCTAGTTGATATCCTCTTCTTTTAATTCAATGGCCGCGTCAATGTGTCACCGTTTGGGGAAGTAGCTGTGCTACTTTTCGGAATAATTTTTTGTCTAGAAAAAATGATTACAGGAGGGAAAGTATCGATCGTCTCAAATTTGAACCAGAAATCGTAATTTTGCTCAGAGAATTATAAAGTTCATTTTTCTGGATTGTTTCCAGTCCCTTTTTCCACAGCAATAAAAGAGTTGCTGATAATGTATTGTCTTTCTGATCCTCGGGTTTTATACTGTTTCGTCGCCGTGTGGGCCTTTCCTTTCCCATAGATCTGTCACCACAGTTCAAATTCTTTCTAGATAAAATCGAAGGCGAATATCATGACATTGTCTACTACTCTGAAGTCCGCTGGCTTTAGCAGAGGCAAGATTTTGTAACGGTTTTTCTTACTATTCGAATAGGTAAAAACTTCTCTCACAAAAAAGGACAATCGGCGAATTTATTTGAATACAGAGAATTAGTATGCTATATAGTCTTGTTGATATATATTTCAGCACCCTTAAATGAAATGAACTTCAGACTGCAGGGAAAAAAACATCTCACATCAGAACTTGCTATGTGGCAGCTTTCCGATTAAAATTGTTATTATTACACCAGCAACTTTTGAATAGCAACACACTTTCCCATCTGATGCGTGATAAAGTTCAGTGCTAAATAAGATTTTCAAATTTAGTTAGGATTTAATTTCTTAATGAGCAAACTTGTCAGCTACTTACTCAGATAAAATATTGAATTTATATATTTTAAAATCAGCTGTATGAATTATTCAAGTACTACTTCCATTATAAAAGTAATAATAAAAAATTATGTACTTCGGATTTATATCTTTATATATATTTTTTAGGTTTTTAATGCGACCCACAGACACGGAGAAATTGATACTGCGGCCTCTTGATGCGTAGAAAAAGGTTGTACACAATTGGTATGTTCAATCTTCTATTATTTCCGTTAATTTTTTATTTTAATAGTATATTACGGAAATGTGTTTCTTAATACAAAGTAAATAATTGGTGAATAAAATCCTTCTATAACAAGGGAGGGTCGATTTTTATAGTAGATATATATTTATAATAAAACATTATATTCCTTTCTTTATATTTATTTGTTCTCGCCTTAAAAACGTTAAAGTAGTTTTCTTTTTTTATTTATGAAGAATATATCTCGAAAAAGTGTGCTATCGTCAATGTAGCGTAGCTTGAGTTCTGTCGTAAATCAGGAGTAGAAGAATAACGTGGCGAAATCACACACAAGAAGGAAAGACAAGGACATTACTTGCGAGATCTATTTTTATATTAAAAAATTGAAACGAAGAGCTTTTTGGGACCTCTCCACTTATTTTTTTATTGTCAGAGCCAAAGCTAGACTTCGCCGACAACGGAAGACTTAACGCTAAATTTTTATCTTAAAAATACGACGAGAAAAAAACATTAATTTAAAAGTTTTTTGCCTTAGGATTAACCATAATTTAAAAGTTAGCGCGGAACAAATCGCACCACGTGTTCCACCATCTAATCTGAAAATCTCACGTTAGTCTCCATTATTTATTTACATTAGGGAAATGGGTAGACATACAGACGGACGCACTGCCAGCAGCTAGACAAATACGATGCAGAGATAGGCGCTTTTTTTGGACAAAAACCCGGTAACAATGTAATAGTTAGGAGAAATTTATCACAATCTCGGTTCTTAGTTCCAGTGTTAATAGGAATGGGTCAGATACTTTGGTAATGGAGAGTTTAACTGATTTTTAGTTTTTTTATTCATTTCAAAATCGTAATATATGTAGTATAAGCAAATTTAAAAAATACTATGAATCGCTATTAAGCCTTTAGGCAAAAAGGCGCTTATAACTTCGTTGCCTACATAGAAACTTTTTGTAATCTATATATCCTGAGTGGTTTAGTGAATATACCTCTTTAGTTCCCGAAATATATAAGTATATAATGATGTTTATGGATATTTTCCTTTCTTGTTAAGCTTATACTGTTTCTGCTATTACAATAGCATATATTTTAGCAATTAATTCCGAGAATTTTAAGGATAGATTTCCTTCAAATTCAGTCTATAGTTTTATATGATATGGCATACCTTCAGAGGTTGAGAAATGGCGCATAGTTGATATTCCAGCTGATGTTTCCCCGTCCTTTTGACTTCAAGTCTTCTCTTCATGTGTGGTCCATCTCTTTGCCAGGGCGTTACAAGGATCCGATTTCTCCGGATCTCTTGACCAAATATTTATGAATTCTGCGAGTGTCTCGCCATCGAAAGGGTGCGAAGGAGTTTATTTCGAAGTGTGTCACAGGATTTTCGCAAAAGGGATGACGCGAGGCCAGGCCCGAAGGATTTGAAAGAGGATGAACAACGCAATGCGTCGCGGCCGCCAAGCTCCACTGACAGGGTGGAAATTTTATACGCGGCTCGGGGTCTCCGCCACGAATAAGCACACGTTAGGTGCGTCCGTCCGAGGACGCAGGTGTGGAGGCGGACGGAGGCTGGGAAGACGCACTTCTTCCAGTGCTTTCGTCTTCGTTTAACAATTTTCCGTATAATATGGAAATACAGACGCATGTTCAATATTCTCATTAAAAGGCTCATTAAATACGCGGTTTGGATGTTTCTGCTAAATGACGTCTTTCTGCGGCCGAGAGCCAAAACAAATATAATTTGAACCCATGACGGTGTTCGTTTGAGAAATCCAGCTCGTTTATTTTAAAGCATTCAGTAAATATTTAAAAAATGTCGACTTTCTTCATTTTTTTACAGAAGCGGGTTTCTTCTAATCCATCTTCATTGAAATTGTTCTTTCATGTCGCTAGAAGAAATAATCGATGAAATTTTCTCTCTCCATTTAACCTGGATTTCCGCAAGGCGTTTTTAGTATGTAAAATTAACTTGCAATAAGATTCTGCCTTAATTAGCGTAATATTATTAATATTAGCAGCGTAAATGTGTGTAACTGCACGCAATTAACGGAAGAATGAAAAGAAACGTATCAACATATTCAATTTTTGTTGAATTTCAATCCTATTTTTCGAATCTTTTTAGCCTATTTTCCAGAATGGAATAGGCTTATAGTTTAGTTGCTGCGTCTATTTGCCCGTTTGTCTGTCTATCCTCCCTGTTAACTTTTGAACCAATAGACCGATTTTCATGAAATTTGGTGGAAATCGCTTGCAACTGGGGCCGAGCTCTCGAAGATAATCTTTTTTGCGAAGACAAAATCTCGGATTCGATTCCAGGAACTATCCTTTCCATTTGATTTACATGGGAAATCTGAAATCCATCGTCCAGGGAAATGTTCTCTCGCACGTTAAAATATCTTGGATTTGTAATATCGGAGTGGGATTTGTACTATTCTCTGAGAAAAGGAATGGAGATTCTAATTTTGCTTATCGGTAGTATTTCTTCAAATTTCGCGTTTTTGCGGCTTTTATCACTCATTACGAGTTTGTTGCCATTACAACGACTATTGTTGGACTCGAATTCGGTATAGATTGTTACATACAGGCGTTATTTTTGCCACACAAATGCGTGTGATCAATTTAGTTCCGTTTGAATGTACCTAATTGTAATATTTTCAACGCTAAATTTGGGAACATAAAAAGCAACTCATCCGAGGCGATTTTAAAGTTATTAAAGCCAATATAAATATTTAATAAATATTTATGTGGAAAGTATGTATCATAAGTTCCGTTTTTAATTACACTTGTTAAGAAAACTTAACATCCAAAACATTGTAGTTAAATCCATTATAGTGAATTATATGTTTTAGCTTTTAATTCATTAATTATGAAGTTGGAATCTTGAAGGAAAAGTGATATAATGCAAAAATTGGCGTAAAAAATGCTGATTGTATTTTTTTTAAATCCCATGTCTTTACTATTGCCCACAAAGGTATCCCAAAAAAATCTTTTTTTTTTGCCTTAACGACTATTAATTACCAGTAGAATAAATTCACAAAAGAAACAGTCTCTGAACTAACATTCTCACTTTTTACAAAAATAAGTTGCTCAGAAAAGGAAAAAAACCTCCATTCCGACAAAAATCCGAACATCTTTCCTCGTTAATGATAATAAGAGGAATGAGAGAGCAAGAGACTAGCCTAGAGTTTTAATTTAATTATGTTGATCAGAGGTGTCCGCTGCACCTCCAGCGTCCATTGTTTGCAAATAGAAGAGATGAGAGGGTCTTCTAAGGAATTAAATCCACCGTAGAGAGAAAGAGGGAGAAGTAAAGAGAGGGAGGATGAGAGAAAGAGAGGGAGGATGAGAAAGAGAGGGGCTTTAATGAGTTGAATCCCTAAAGGGCGAAATAAATCTCCCGGAGTGTCTTCCTCCGCGCGTCTCTTATATGCGAAGCGAGGAAAAGAAAGCAAAGAGAAGTCTTAAAGGGATAAGGAAGTCCGTTTTTTCCATCTTCGTTAAGAGAGAGGGTCTTTCGTTTGCACCTTCAACCGCGAAGGCAGGGGAGTCAAAGTAATCGACCCAAAGCGTCGTTCGGATTTAGCGATCGGCTCTCTATGGGATAGGGAAGAAACGTTTGACGCGGAAGCTGATTAACATGCATCGAGGATGGAAAGCACGAACCTTCTCGCTTCAGACGCTTCCCATTTATAAGATTATCTTTTAAAATACTATCGATCCGCCTCTACTCGTACTCGGAAATCGGTTACTGTGATTACTGACGCCTAAAAGATTTTTTCATATCAATATGCGATTTTATACCAGCAGCAAAAAATAATCAAAAATCAAATAACAAGGGTTCGAATTTTTGCTCCAATATTTTTATATCCTAGACTTAAACAGAGAGAAGTCCAAAATCCCTATAGAATGTAAATATTTGACATGTTGGAATTATAATATTTTTACGAGGAAATTTATTCTTTCTTCGTATTAATAATTTCGGAGAATGTGAAAAATGCCATTTACCAATGGATTTCAAAAGGAAAAAACTTCTATAATATTTGTTTATATTTTACTTATAAATTCTCTGAATATATTTATTTAGTCATCGTAATAATTTTTTTGTAAATTTTTCGATGAACTTGTTATTAATCAACTTCTTGCATTGGCGTCAGAAAAGCGAAATACTCAATTCTTAAATGTTAATGATAATGAATACCTGTTATAAATGTTCCGAGTTATCCTTGAATTTTAAGTCTATTTTCCAACGAATCCATTAAAAGTTTCTCTCTTCTAAGAATTTCTTTCAGCAAAGCGTGACTGTTTTGTAAATATAATAAATTAAAATCTTCGAGTACCATGATCCATCTTACTCAATTTGATGTAGATTTACGGAAGTTTGCTGGCATATTGATTTATATTGCATTCTAGCCCCATCTATTTCTAGTGCTCTTTCCATAATCTCTTTCTAAAACGTTATTTTCCGAACGACTAAATTAATGACTCATTTTCTATTCCTTTCACTTCTAATGCGCATGTAATTCTTAGTCAACTGAGATTATTTTTCCATGGCTACCGAGACTTTCAAGAATTCTTAGCGAGTCTTCGGTGAGTAAAGCGTCCCTATCTATGTACTTCTCTTCCATTCCGACCAGATTTATGGTGTATTTTACTTACCGACCTGCGGCTATCGTCATTAAAATTTCCATCAGTACAGGGAGTTGATCGTTGTAGTTTGAAGTCGATCTGGATCGAAACTCGCAGGCAACGCGGCGAGTTTAATTAATTGTTCCTTTTTCCATAACCTGCTTGTACGTCAGTTTCAGAGCAATTGCTGGCTTCGCTATGAGATCTTTACAATCTAACAGCTACAATCCTGTCTCAGATTACCCACTTGCGCGAATCTTGTTTGGACTATCTCGATAATAAGGTATCGAATGCTCTGCGACCTCGGCCACTTCCCTCTGTACCTTCTCTCTTGTCCTTAACTGGATTTATGGCGCTCTTAAAAGGATATGCATTTCGTGTGACGTCTCTCTCCCTTCCACTCCGAAACCCAAATCTGCCAATCACACCCTTTATATTTTCCCTCTCCCCGCCACCTTCCTCCCTCGGCAAGACATCCCCTTCTATCGTGTCTTAGCATCCGACTGTCCTCTTTCTCTCTCTCTCTCTCTCTCTCCTCCCTTTCCTTCCAAGCTCTAACTAGCCCACGATGTTTTAATTAGCGAACCTTCCTACGCTCCTGTCGTGGTCTGAACCGACAGATGCTTGGTTGATATATGCGCTTGACCAAAGGCACCCACCCCCACCTATGCTCTCTCTCTCTTTCTCTCCCTTCCCGCTTTCATCCCATCCAATCCGACATTTTGCGTTTTTTTTCATTTTTCCGTTCCACGGATGGGTAGTGAAAAATGGCGTCTTTAGAAGAGATGTTATTCGGTTAGAGGAGGGAGGGGGAGGAGGAGGGCGTGGGAGGAGGAGGTGGGTGGGATTAGAATCTAGGAGGAGGTTTTTTGTGGGAGGGGGAGAGTGGAAGGGGAATCGTTTATGAGAAAGGGGAAGGGCAGTCGGAAGGGAGTTAATAGGGAGGATAGGGGTAAAGATTGAGGCCGTTTTAATGCATGGAGTTGTTATATGATGTCTGTGCCTTGTAGCGGTTTTAGTTGAGAATTTTTAATGGAATTAAATACTGTGCCACGTCGTCCGCATTCAGTTGTATGTTATTAATTTCGCCGCCATAATGGACGAAATTTAGCATCGCAGTGTTCGCAAGCGGAATTGATGGAGAGACAGGCAAAAGTTGCTGAGAAAAATCGACTACCTCCCTAACTTCGTTTAAAAACACAAAAATAGGTTATCATTTTCCATTTGATAGACGATAATATTTGATTTAATTTTTCTTGATTATCCCTTTTCATGTTATTTTTAATCCTACGATTTTTATTTAATCTAAAAATTAGCCGTTTCTTTCAAATAATACAGCACAATTGTTTCCCTGGCCCAGGGTAAAACGAGTACGATGATTCTGGGACAAAAACTAAAAAAAAACTTGGAACAAAAAGTTAACAACCATTGCAGATTAATTAATGAATTAAGTAATGCGTATTAAAATATGACGGGGAAGTTGTTAGAAGTTAATGTTCTGTTTAATAAATGTCATTATTTTTAACTATTCCACTATTTCGCTCAATTGTAAAAACTGTCCTTAAATTCCTTCAGTAAAAACAGAATTGGTACAAATATGATGTGTCTGAGTTGATTTCAGTAATAGGTTCGAAGTATATTTTTTAAAATCAAACCAGGATTGGAAGATCGATTTCTATTAATTTCCATCGATGTATTACCTAGAAAGAGCCTGCGTGTTTTTTCTTCATCGAAGAAATGTTAATTATTAAGAATCCGCGAAGTTAAAGCACGTTACGGTTGAAATGCGAATCTACAGCATTGTAATTACCACCAGATAGAAATTGCAATGCGCATCAATGGCGGGCAATGTAATAACTTTCCTAATTAGGAATTCGCTCCGAACCCAGCTCAAAGTTAAACCACTCCGAATGGAACTCGACTCAAAACTTTCCTTTCCCAAGCTCACCCAACGCCATCCATCTCGGAACCTTTCGCAGCCCGCTTTAATTAAGACGCCACGGATCGGATCTTTGGATACGGACGGGTCCAGCGAAAGGGAGGAGGTATGGGAGGAGGGAGGAAGAAAGAGGGTCGGAATGATCGGAAGAAAAAATAAAGAAAGGTTTAGGAAAATTAAATGGTCAGATGGAGGTTTCGGAAAGGGGTTTGGACGAAGGGGCGAGAAGGGGAGAGAAGGTTTTGTGATGCGAGGAGAGAACGTTGGATGTCTTTTTCTCGATCTCCGCTGTACGATACGCCGATCTTATTACCTTCTTCCATTGCTTCGCCATTCATAGTGAAACGAGCGAGTTCGAAGCGCTTTTTTTCTCGAAGTTGCTTTCCTTTAAGGGTTTGGAAAGGAAAGGTTATTTCACCACTAGACACTTAAATCCACTACTTCTGTAATTTTTGGACCTTGTTTTTAGATAGTGATCTTTATACTCATTAAATTCTACCTAAATACATAGTGATATGTTTGCCTTAACTATTTCGCCTGGTCACTACTCTGTTACTATTCTATTTAATTAAGTTATTTGTTCTTTTTATTTGGTTATCGATCTGTTCTTGGTCGATTAGTTTCGAGGCAATTTATCTTTCCATTATACTTCGTTCACTACGATTTTTCTCACCAACTGATGATAACGCTTATTCGGATGATGAGGCATCTAACTCATTTCCTTTCAATCTCATTTGAGAGAGTCTCTTGCTATATAATGATTTATCCTTTGGAGCTTCTTTAGTAGTTTTTCCAGGAATATGTTGTTTAATTTTTAGGCTGGTTTTCAAAAGAAACAGCCTTATGAAATGTTCCTGTCTGTGTGTATGTGTGTCCCCCCTAACAACTCTTGCACCAATGGACCGATTTTCATGAAACTTGGTATGAGGCTCATGTTGCCAAGGCCAACCTTCGGGATATATTTGATTTGGCGAAGGTTAAAGTCCCGGGTTCAATTCCAGGAATGTTTTCTCCCTATTTGTTTTACATAGAAACTCTCAAATCCATCGTGCAGAGATGTTTTCTTTAATGCATTAAAATATCTTAAAATTGTGATATCGGAGCCAGATTTGTACTGTTCTAAAGGAAAAAGAATGTTAATTCTAATTATTATTACAGAATTTTGATAATTGATTATATTTTCTTGAATTTCTATTAAAACAACGTTTTTGCGTTTTAAATCGCATTTTATCAGATTGTTGCCATGGAGACGATTATACCGAACTCGGCTTGAGCATAGGCGAGTGAACAAATGTGTAATTTTCTTTTTCACTCGACTACCCTTCAGCAATTGACAGTTGATCCATACTTATTAACGTATAAACAGTAACATTTATTAAATTCGTTTATTAAAAAAATACATGCAAAATATAATGTCAGAAAGAGATGTTGACATTCCTTTTAATATTTTAAACCTGATAATGCTCTATTAATTTGTTTTTCAATTTTATCTTTCATTGATACACTATGAATTACAAATGCTATTTATAGTATGAGAATTCTTTGGAATGACTAACATATGCTGAAACATTTCTTGTCAATGTAAGTAATCAATTCTGGACGTCAGCTTCGGGAAACCTGCCTGCATTAGTCCTTGTTTGGACTTATTGTTATGTAATTGTTATGGCGGTCTTCTAAACCCTTGCCATGATACATTATTCCAAAATGTTTGCACTTCGGAGGAAGGAATGTTAATTATGTCTTTAGTTTTTTTCATCAAAGAAGTCTAAAGTATGTATTGTCACAAAAGTAGCATAGCAAAATCCGTATTTTACTTATAATTTAAAAAAATATGTAAAACGTTAACAAGCCACGTAACTTGTTTTTCATACTTTTAGCCTTCTCTAGAAATTGGCCATTTCTTTAAAAATACAGCATCAACTGATTTTCATATTTATGTCTAACCATTTTGTTAAGGATAACTTTCGTTCCTTTAATCCGGTATCTGCCATATTATTAAAAAATTGGGAATTTTATGATAAATTGTAAGTAAAGTTACATTATCATAATAAAATATTAAAACATCGAGAACTAGAAAATATAGAAAACGCAACGAATCGAGGTTGTGAAATTATAACTTTTAAACGATATTATATAAAAATAGTTTTCAATGAGTGATAATTATATTCATACAATTATACCTACATTCTAGTCATTTTTCGTCTCAAATTTTTAATAATCTCTTCCACCAAAATTTTCATCTCCTAATTATTTATCTTGCTCTAAAAACTTCCAAATTTCTCATATTGATGTAGTATTTAATTGAAGATGTTTTGATTTCTTCTTTTCTTAAATCCGTATGCGTCATAATTTACGCATAACTCGAAAATTAACTCAGGTGCGTGACATAATTTGAAAGAGACATCCGAAAAAGTGTTGCTGAATGTCGGGATCGCTTTCAACGGGTCCTTATAACTTACTCCGGTCCGACCTCCGTTTTAAGTCTTATCAGTATGCAATGGATACACTCGTTTATTTTATTCGGCCCCCCATTTCTCTCCCTCTTTTTTTCTTCCGATTTTAATTTGCATTCCTCCCCATCCCGTCTCCTCCTCTTGTGCTGTCTTATTTCGAGCTGTCCCCTTGATAGCTGCTAACTAAGCAACCGGTCTCTTCCGACCGAATTAACATGGCCGTGCTACAGATTGAGACAAGAAGGCAGTGGTCTTTTGCCAAAGAAGGTTTGTCGAGGGAGTGGTTGGCTCTCGACCTGGTCGGGGGTGGAATTTGTTATAAGTCGGATCACGCATTTATTCCTTTTACAATTACTACCCTGGAGAACGACTTGGGTCTTAGCCTAAGAGAGACTATTTATTTAATGCGAAGACCAAGAAAAGTCCGAACTCGCTCTTTAAATGGCAGCAATTTCTAAGGCATCTTTAGTCTTTTTTGTGGCGATTAAACTATAACTCATTTCTTCCATAGCCGCTTTAATATATTTTTGGCTTTGGACACCTGAACTGGGAACGATTTAAGCCCATATTGAATGCCCTTTACTTGAAAAGAGAAAAATAAATAATATTAAAGGACATCTCTTTTCCGTCGAGTTATTGTTTCAAACTCTATGCATTGCTGTGCTAGAAATTCTAGGAATCTTTTTAGCTTAAAGTGTTGTCATATAATGGTAATGATCTTCACGTTTTTCTCCTTAGTTTACTTATAGCGTGGATAGTGTATTCTTCATTTTAATCTGAACAACAGTCGCTCTATTTAGGAATTTAACTTAAAAAATTTTGGTGTCTGGTAAATAATTAGCACTTTTTTCATTAATTTACGCTTTGAGCGTTGCTTTGCGCTTAGTATATTTTAAATTATTTTTTGTTATAATTTACAGTAAATTATCATAGGTTCATTCGCGTCGTTAAGCATGTTGCGATACGCAACCTATTCAAACATTGTATTATGGAGATCGGTTATCGTGTTTGGTTCCTATTGCTAAAGCTGCGAGTTAGTATCTCGTTGCAAGCACGGGTTTTTTTATTGTTCAGAAGTTCTTAACGTTTTAAAACCGATAAAATGAATAAAAGTGCATAATTTTTAGACAACATGATTTAAAAGGGGCAAAACAAATAAGTTAGGGGGCATATTCATTGCGTTGTTTCTAAGTTACTTTCCAGATACTTTCAGATACTTTTGTCATAATTTAACGACATTGATTAAAATTAGAACAAAAACCTGTCCTACATGGAAATGCATTTCTTGTAAACAATTTTTCCGTATGGATAGAACTCCTCAACTCATGCAATCATGTCTATACTCAATAAAGGTATGTAAAATTTAGAATTAGTGTCCCTTTGGTGTTTTTTGGCATCTTTGGATGTATTATCTGATTTTCTCGGGGGTGTCTACAAAAACTGGAAAAATATATTATCCAGGACGATGAAGTTTGCTTGCGTGGAATCATCATTCCTTCGCGTATTGGAACGGCGACTCAAAAACCATTAATCCGTGAAGATACGAAGTTACGTGCAAATATTTACGACAAAAATGTTCTGAAATCATATAAATATCTACAGTCCATATGATTGCAGGTAATTATTCATACTTTTCACTTTTGAAGCTTCTTCTTCGGATAAAAATAAAAGAACCCCATTATGCGGAGCAAACGAAGTGAGCGGCTTAAAATTGACGCAACAATCGGCTGACAAATCCCCTGGAGCGCGTCTCATTCCTTAGCAGCGGCCGATTCCGATGGAAGTCACCGGTGTATGGCGGCTAAGGGGAGGAGGGGGGGGAGAAAGAGGAGAGCGGTGCGGGGTGGGGCAGTAGGGTAATATGGAGGACGTTTGGAAGATGGACGGATGGATCGACTGCGGGACGTGGGCCGTGATTGAATGCGCTCGCCGCCTCCTTGATTGATGGGTTTGGCGAAAGAGGGCTCTGGCAGGGAGGCGGGAGGGAGTAATGGGGGTGGGGCAGGGCGGCGGGAGGGATGACATGGCTTCTTAATCGATGCAGACAGGAGGCAGAAGGGAGCATAACAGTCGCTGGAGCTTAAACGTTTGCTCCCCAAAGGACCGATTGTGCGCCTATTAGGTTAATTTGCTGGAGTGATTCCGGATTTTGAGTTTTTGATGGGAATTGTTTTTTTTTATTCAGTTGGAAACATCGACAATCTTTCTTGTGACGTATCTTTTGCGAGCTTCCATCTTCTTTAATCCATAAGAGTGCTTCTATATGCTTCCTATGAAATTTTAAGTATTGCCGGCTTGGGTAGAGGGGTGGTTAGCGTCTTTAACTCCCAATGCAAGGGTCGCGGGATCGAATGCTGCCGAGAGCATGGACGTATGGGCTTGTCATAATTTATTATAACACATGTATTTATGGAAAACCTGTTTGTGTTAAATAAATTATTATTATTAATTATTATCTATTTGATGTGGACGAGTTCCAGAAATACAGTATTTTTTGTGTATCACTATAATCATTTACGCAGTGCGCCACGCTGTTTCTTTGCAATTCCTCTGTCACCTTTTCTCATTCTAAGCTCGTAGCAATATTTACTCAGTCCACTATCAATTTTGTTTCCATGTGTCTTCGAACGAATTATAACTGGTTTCCAAGATACGAAATGTGCAAAATGACTCTACAATAGCATTTGGTTTTCAGTATTTAATTGTTGAAAATTCAATCGATGATACAACGGATATTTAAATTTGGAAATTACATGTACTAACCTTGCAGTAAAATAACTGAGTTGCTTTATTTGTATTTTAATAACTGTGTAAATTTAAATTCTCACGTTTTTGGCGTAGTGTATACCAGTGGTGCCCAACCTACGTCCCGTGGGCCGGATGCGGCCCGCGAAGGGTTTTTGTGCGGCCCGCGAAGCTATCATGAAATAGCAATCCGAAATATTTAACACAAATTCATACATTTCTACAAAAACTTCGATAATAAAACTTTTAATATTGAAATGCTAACCATAAAGACCTTATTTAGAATTGATTTTTACTTAAATGGCACCTCAGAATATACTTACAGCTAACTTCCGCTGTAAACTCCAATCCGGCACGCCGAAGAATTGGAAACTTCCAATACGGCTCACCGAAGGATTCGCAACCAAAAATGTGGCTCTCCGTGTAAAAAGGTTGGGCAACACTGGGTGTATGCTGAAATTAAATCTCTAAATCTTTTCATTCTTTATATCTAGAAACAGGTGTCTATTATTACGCAAAAATACTTCTACGATTGAGCAATTTTCTTTTTGCATAAACACACTCTCAAGCCTTTCTTCTCTTTTAATGAGGATATTCGCTCAATGTCACCTAGTTTTCTATGATGATAAATTATTGTAAACACAGTTTGTAACATGTTATGGCGTTTTAAAAGCGTGCTACTTTCAAAATCTACTGTGCGTGAAAGTCATTAGTTTCTTTTAGTTTGGAATTTGGTCTTATCCATATGTGTCAGTTGGCATATGGTTCAGTTTCTCCTTTATATCTGCAGGGACTTCTATCAATTCCTGTTAAATATATAAATTATTAGGAATTTATGTTTTATTCTAAAGCTATTAAGCATTTCAGTACCCCATTGTCGTATAAATTATTTAACTTTAACGCCTCTCGGGATTGATTTAAAACTCTATTGAATTACACGTATTTGTTTGTCAGAGGGAGTTATAGGTCAAAAAATAAAATTAATAGAAGTGTCATGATGGATATACCGTATCGGGCCTATGTTGACTTTTTTAGTGGCATGTAAAGGCTTCGTTTCATATCACAGATGAACCTGGGAATTTTGCAGAAAGAAAAGCAAAAGAATAACTTACGTAAACACTCACCGAACATTCCATATGGTAATATTGATAAGTATTCGATTTGAATTTTACCTTATTTTTAATTCGTGTATTGATTTTAGAAACCAAAAAAACATATTAGTTGTGACGACGAAATGAAAGAGCACTCAACCGTAAGTTTCCAGTCCAATAAGTGAGCGGAGTGGTTTATTAGTTTTATTTAATTTTGGAAACTCTTTATGATCTTTTTGTATTCTTTATTTTATTGAAAAATCGTAATTAGACATTTCCATTGAATTAAGTTTTAATCGATAAGTTATTGGTCAGTGGTTGCAAAGGTGATAAGTATTGTTTAACTTTGCAAGGGTTTTATTATGCGACTAAAAATCTCGAGACGAAGAGAATCTCCACTTATTGTCAAGTTGAGTATTGGCATTTTTGTAAATTTTGAATGCAATTAGTGCTTACATATGTCAATGATATGAACGAGAAATTGATTCTTTGCGTTATAGAGAAACGCCATTTCTGGTTGTAAATTTCCCCAAAAATGGAATAGGTAAATATAAATCGACCATATCTGTGGGTAATCTGAATTGGGGACAAAGCACTCCAAGATTCAACTCCAAATAACATTGTAAATGGATATGCCAGAGGAAAGGACGGGATTGCCTTGTAAAGAGAAGAACCCAGCAAACGGAATGAGGGAATTATTGTTAAGGAACCCTAAATATCCCGCCGAGGGGAGCCAGATGACCTATTTGAGGGGCATGTCAACTGAAAGGGTGAATTTCTGCATGGCGCTCCCGCAGCGCTAAGTGGTTGCAGAACCCCGCTCTTAAAATTGCTAAAATGCACTCACTCGAAGCATCTCAACTCGGCCCATAGGCTTTCCTTCCGGTATTTATACGCACTATGTCGGATTGTTAACACGCTAAATTAATTTAGGAGTGATTTACCATCCAATAAATCCAGTACCTTCCAGACCGCAGCGAACACTTTCAGCTTCCCTGCAAACCTCTGCGTTTCGGCTGGCCTCTCCTTTCTCCTCACATCTCTCTCTCTCCCTCCCTCTTTCTCTCTTTCTCATTACTCCTCTTCCCATCTTTGTCATTCTTATCCACTCACATCCTCACCAGCTGAGTCTGTATTATCTTTCTACCATTTGTCGTTAAAACTCGGCATAAAAAGTGCATGATAATTGTTTCAAACTGACTGTTGTCCACTGTTTGAAATGTTAATCTAAGTTTTTATTTCCCTGACTCACTGCAATTGATCTAAAAATGTGGTTCAGATTGATATTTTAACTGGAATTCCGCAATAGACTTTTTTCGAGTAAAACTGGTATATTTGAAAATATTTCTTCTTAGTTCATATGAATAACCATTGTTTAATTCGGCTCCAATGTGACAATATGTGTAGGAATGAATATAATATCTTTAATTTTATTGGAGTTTTGTCCAAACGTTTATTGATAAGCTAAATGTATTAGATGCTAAAAATTTAACAGGCTGAAATATACCAAGTTGTGGTCCATATCCCTCATTGCGACGCTTTCAGCAAAGCACATAACTTGGCTGTATACGTAAGTTCAATTATGCACAATTAAAGAAGCTACCATTTCTGCGGATGTCTTGGCTGCGGACTCATTCGAGTCTGCTTTTTGCTCTTTCGTTATCTCGCTCTCGCAACTTTCAACGCTGTATAAATAGGCTTTGTTATTTTCGGATAGAATTATATTTCCATGTTGGTGATAAATACCTTGAATTTATTAATTTAGCGCAGAAATTATGCCATCTAAGAGCGGGTGATTTTCACAGAGTCGCGAGAAAATGCATATGATCTGCATTTTCATTTTTTTTCTAATACATGTCTCATATTATTCAATCGATGTGTTCACCCTAACATGCATTTTTAAGCAATCCACCTCGTAGTTGTGCGTAAAAAGGCAGAAAAAAATATCCAATATGGTTAGATTTGGTGCCGCTTTGAGAGAGAAAATATTTGCAGCGTAAATTTTTAAGACGAAGGCATAACATTGAAAGAAAACAAAAGTCGTTTTATCCGATTGATTTGCAATTCCCATTCGCCTTAACCATCTCAACAGAGCAAAATACACCTTATTTCGCATTTAAAAGGGCAAAAAAGAAGCATTTTCTTCCTTTTATATCATTCCGTAAACCTAATCTTCCCTCATCCCCTTCATCCCTCATTTTCCCTCCCCCCTCCCCCTTTCCACCCCCATTCCCTTTGTTTTTTAATTATTTCTTGTTGGCCCCGCCGGCATTATGCCCCGTCGGCTTATCGCGTCTGGGGGTCGGTGGAGGGTTTTTGAGGAAAGGGAGGAAGAGGAGGTGCGGAGGTTGTTCGGAGGAGTAGGAGGATGGAGTATTAGACCAGGGTGCAGCAGGGGACTTTTCTCTCTCTCTTTCCCTTCGTTTCCTCTATCTTCTCCCACCCACCACCTTTATCTCCCTTCTCCCGCTTTCAACCCCTTCCCTCCCCCTCTCTCCATCTTCCCATTCCCTCCCCCCACCCTCCTCCCGGCCCCAAAAGCTTTATCCCGAGTCTCATGACGTAGGGGAATCCCTGAACGCGTCGAGCTGGCGGGCGGACCAGATTTATGAGGCAACAGCGCCGGGGAGAGCGAGCACTGTAGAGAGAGAGAGAGAGAGATGGAGGAAGAGGGGGGTGTGGGTGGGGAGGCATTCGCTATCTCGACCGGGTTCGTGTTGGTGGATGAAGGAGGCGGGATTTTGTGTAGGTGGGGGTGCAGGGGGATGAGGAGGGATAAGGTTTAAAAGTGGGAGGTGTGTGTGAGTGGGGTTGGAGGGAGGAGAAGGGGGTGGCGTGTGCGGGATAAGGGTTTTCCTTCTCTTCCGTGGTGGAAAGGGGGCGGCGGCTGAGCCCTTCCTCTCACGAACCCGTCGCTCGATTTCGCCGTCCTCCGTGGAAACAAAAAAGACGCAAAAAGCGAGGAACCTGAATGGACGATGGCGCTGCTCTGGGGGATATATTTATAAAAAAAACTCTGGGATATTGGTCGGGCACTTGGGGAATGGGAGCTAAGGGATGATAAGACGCCGGGGAGACGTGAACGGATGGAGGCAATGAGAGGATTGAGGTGTGTGTGTGTGTGCATGTCCCCTCTCTCCTTCCCATGGCCGTTTTTCTTTCGTTTTATTTTAAATATAATTTTATCGGGCGAACCTCATTGGCGGATAAAATTGCATCGGAAGATTGCAGGTAAAAGCGAGGGCGTCGGGATCACGAGCGTTATCAAGAATAAAAGTGAAAGATTAATGTCCAAATTACATGTTAAATTATATGAGCGTTGTTAAACGAATCTTAAATCTTAGTTTTCCAAGAGAAATATTTTTGAAAATTTACTATTATCTAAACTGATGGTAGTTAGGCAATTTTTTTGTCTTTAAAAATGACCATATATACACTTCATAAACCAAAGCGATAGTTTATGGAATAAAACAAGTAGACCAATATCTCTCCACGGTTTTTCATCGGCGAAAACTAGGACGTGATGTCTACTCCAATGTTTCTTATTTTGTAGGGTATTACTTGTGTTATGAGTTTTCAAAAATAAATATGTAAGAATATCAGCAATTTTCACGGATCTGTATTTTTTGTATCTTGTTGAAAAAATAATAAATATATTTATTTAAAATTATAACGACTAACAATGGAGATCTTTAAACTGGTTATATCAATGTTTATGTTCTAATTGATTTTTGTGAGTGGAAGTTTTCTTAAAAGTTGTTTAGGAGACTTGAATATAAAATAAAATAAATAAAAATGGGTCCTGCAGAATTCATAAATTTCAAGAACTTCAGATTCAGATAATGATACAACAGCCAAGAATTCACAGATAAAGGTGATATCTTTCAAAGTTAATCAAAGAAACCAAGACTACCTAACGCAAAATCACTGATTGCTGCGAAAATTCTGATGAGCCTATCCCAATTGAAAACTCATTTACATTATATAGTTCCTTAACACCCCTTCCTCGTGCTTATTGAATCACATTTCGAAGTATTTTTGCAATAATAAGTATGAAAGTTGTCAACCTCCTGAGCTTATATATGACAGGAATAATTCAAGAATAAGCACATATGAAATGCATGGTTCTTTTTTAGAATCTGCTATCGGTGAATCACCGCCTAGTTTTGCACAAGCTTCTTATGGCTATCGTAGATATGAGACAAGGGCTTGATTTTTCAATATTTAATATTTAATTTTTTATTCTTGAAATTGTTTTAAGCTATAATTTGAGCTCAATAATTCTCTAGTTAGTAGGAAATTATGATAGAATAAGTGTTACAGAAATCGGTTCTAGAGAAAACTATCTCAACTAGTTACTTAATCAATCGTTTGTTCCGGTGAATTTGCATAAAATAATTCATTTTTGCTGAGAGAGGTCTTCACACATATTTTTTAGTTTGTTTTGCTGCAGTGGTTATTATTCAGTTTAAGAATGCAATTGATACTTCAAGGATAAATAATGTTTAGATATCTTCGTTCAGTTTTCGTAGAAATCTTTAGTAGAAATGTTTGCAGTTGGTCTACCGCCGATATAGTTTTATATAACATGTTTTCAATACAACTCCCAACTCAACAAGATATTAAAAAATAAAGTCCATCATGAAATGTTGCTTATTATAAAAAATTCCATCTAGATTTTTTCTAAAGCGTATTATAAATTTAAATTCCTCAGTATGAGCAATTTATCGATCAATTAAAACAAATTTTCAATGATGGCGAAAAAATGTTTTATTTCATACTGTGAAAATAAATTGCATTTTCCTCTTCACTTTAGAAATTAGCGCGAAGTAAACGTATTATTTTCTTTTCCAAAAATTTCCCTATCTTAGCTTGATGAGGTATTAGGCGAAGTTGGAGTGACATCATGGCAAAATAATTCGATCTATTTCCTCCTTCGGTCACCTTATCCCAATCAAGACATCTGCCAAACTGAAAACCTTTCCAAGCTCGAGTCCCCGGTTCGATACCGCGCAGGGAATGAAAAATAAGAGTACACACATGCTCGGTGCTGCGGAGACACGGTCCGCTCAAATGTCATTAAAATAAAAAAAGGGTTTCCCGTGTGACGTTAGCCCAAGCCACGTTGCGAGGTGTGGAGGGTGGGAATAGGGCCGGAGGGAGGGGGTAGATGGGGACGAGGGGAGCGGGAAGCAGAAGGGGCAAGGGTTCGCGTAGGGACGGAGTATGGGGAATACGTCGGCAGGGATAGGGACGCCATAGAGGGCGGAAAGGGTGTGGGATTGTCTCATTGGTGGACTGGACCTTGTTTTCAACCCGGACCTATTCCCCTGGTGTTCCCTAATCCAGGCCTGCAACCCGTCCCAACTCCCTCCCTTCCTCTCCGCGGCGAAATCGTCGGGGAGCGGAAGGTGGGGAGGGGGAGGTGGAGAGGCGCTTTCTCTCGCGCGGAGGCGGAGAGGGAAAAATAAAAAGAGACTGGGAAAAATTGTAGGGTAAAAAAAACATCCCTGGCGGAAATCCCTTCACTGGACCCTACCGATAACGCTTCGCTTCCATTGACCTTCTATTCCTCCACCTCCCCTTCTCCAGAGGCAGCCTCTTTTATCCTGCGCTGTTCTCTCCCTCCTCCCCCCCTCCTCTCCTCCCACCACCCACCTCCTCTCCTTCCACATCGTCCTCCACCACCTCCTTCCACCCCGCTGCAGACTTTCCTCTTGGACCATAACTCTCTCTACTCGTACACCACTACCACCATCGCCCTTTTTCCCCCCTCTCTCTCTCTTTCTCTCCCTCTTCCTCCCTTTTATCCCTTTCTCTCTCTCTCGTCGTTTAATCCCCTCATGGCTCCTCTCTCTCTGTTTCGCCCCATCTCTCTTTTAGAACGCTTACATTTTTTTCTCCCTTTTCCCCTCTTCCTCTCCCTCTCTCTCTTCTTCCTTTCTCTTTTCGTCTCACCTGTCCCCCATTCCCGTCCTCTCGCTTATTTCTCTCTCTCTCTCTCTCTCGTTCCGCGTATCTTTTTTCCCCGAGTTTTTTTTTTACTCGGGAAGAACACGGAAAATGTACTGCGAGAAGGATGTTGCGTTATTTTTTTTTATGCTGGTGGATATGTAACGGTTTTAACTATCTAGGATGATGGAACGTCAGAGGTAGAAAAAAATCTCCTCGAAGTTCTCGTGCTATTTCGTAAGAATCGAAACTGCGTCTTTTTTGATCGACTAGATATTGTCCAAACGAGGAACTACGAAGGGAATTCGGATTAAGTTGTTAATCTTTGGGTGGAGGAGTGCATTTCGTCAATTTTCTTATGGAAAGGAGACTCGATATATTTTTATAACGTTAATTTTTTTATTATATGCGACATTGTAGCTAAGGATAATATGAAAAATTGTTCGACTTTGTCGTTAATGTTTTAATTTAACCGATTATTGTTATTCCTGTTAATTGATGACGCTATGCGACAACGAACAAGGGTATCTCAAAGCTTTTGTTTTATCATTAATTGATTTTTCTTATCTGTTGAGAAAGAGTCCAAATCAACAGCACTCTGCACATCACGTAAATACCATGCGTGTGCGGATGTAAAAATATAGCTGTCTTTTTTGAGTGAAAACTAATTCAATCAGCGAGGGCAATGCAATTTTTAATTTCACAGACAATATTAGTTTTATTCACGATGGCCTCTGAAATAGTTATAATCGAAATCACAATGTCTGTGCGTCAGTTGGCTTGGCTTGAGGATTTTACGCTGTTAAAATTGACAAGATGCCTATTAAGGAAGGTCAGGAGATGAGATATTTCATTTGTTATAGACTTAATCTAGGCAATTCAATAGTTGACGAAGGTAATCCGTCTTTAGGATAGGAATTATAAAAAAAACTCATTTTTAAGCCATATTCGTCTTATCCCAATCAATTGTAATTATCTCGGCTATAAATATTTTACATTAGTTTCTTCTTCACTCAATATTGGAAAATGTTTTTGTTTTCACAAATTTTCATCGTTTTATGCGAGCATTGGTATACCGTTTTCTATCCGTCTTCTTAAAATGGAATGGATTAAGATCTGAGAATATAGTTAAATATCCGGATTTGCATTAGTCATTTCAATCTTATGATCTTGTAATAAATCACAAAATAAAATTATCGTCTCCTTCATCCATCATCGTTTGTCCATCGAACTCTTTTACTTAATGTTGTTACTGTATTAACGTTCTATAAATGGGCATTAAGAATTTCCCATGAGAAACGAAGTTGAACGGAAAATATTTTTTGGTCGACAAAAGTCCTTGGTAACATCATCTTATCTTCAGAGGAGTCATTATCAGATATTTTTATTTTTTCTTTCAGCAATTTGAAAGTCCCATTTCTTTGTGATCCAGCATTGCATTAATCCGTGGTTCAATCTCTTTATCTGTTAATTTCTTTCATTATGAAACCAAACCGCAATTGTATTACTAAGGATTTTTATAATGTTTAATATGTAAGTTATTAATATAAATTATATATTTAATAAGTATTAAAATCGCACTCATTGCATGACAAAAGAAGATATGAGCGGATTATAGGCGTTTGAGATGTGGGTATGGCATAGGCTGGAGAACATTGGTATGAAAGAAAGAAGAATGAACGAGGAATGGATAGCACAGATTGGGTTAGGTGCGCCTAAAACTTACCGGAAGGTATACTTACAATGAATGAACTCATTGCAAATAAATTTAAAAACTGGGACGTTAACAATTTATAATTATATCATAAACGTGGCACCTTTATTTCCCCTAAAAAACATATTCTTGTATCTTATATATGTTCCTATTCCTTGTTATATGATTTTTCCCGGTTATGTTTCCTTCTTTATATATGGTCCAGTACAAGATATACAGTTATTTTCGTGAAAGCTGAAGTTCATTACAGAATTTGTAAACCTGACTGGTTTCTTGTAATGCGGCCCTGCGGCTCCCTATTCTCCATCTTTTTCTTTCCTCTCGACTATATATTTGAGAAATGAGTACGAATTAACATTCTTCGGTAAATTGATGGCCGATGTTTGAATTGGTAGATTAGCGCTCACCTTGTTTACCATAGTTCCAGAAATTGTTTTTGGAAGAAGTAATTTTTCCCTATGAATTCTCTTTCATATCGTAATACAAAAAAAATCATCCAAATGGAACTTTAGATACCTACTTTCCCAAATTTCATAATTTAGCGTTATAAAATGTTACAAATACATTCGAACGGAAAACTACATCGATCTCGCGTATTTGTGAGGCAAAAATAACGCGTGTATGTATTAGACTATACCGAATCCGAGCCCAATAATAGTAATTGCAATGGCAACACTCTCGTATTGAGTGATAAAAGCTGCAAAAACGCCGGTATTTACGCAAAATTTGAAGAAAAACGATCGATAAGCAATATTCTACGATAAAACTTAGAATCTCCATTCCTTTCCTCGGAGAATAGTGCAAATTTCACTCCGATATCACAATTTTAAGAAATTTTAATGTGTAAGAGAGCATTGTCCTGCACGGTGGATTTCAGATTTCCCATGTAACTCAAATGGGAAGGATAGTTTCTGGAATCGAACCCGGGACTTTCAATATTCGCTACAAAAACTACCCTCGGGAGCTCAGCTCCAGTAGCAAGGGATTTTCACCAAGTGTCATGAAAATCGGTTTGTTGGTTCAAAAGTTAATAGGGGGGACAGACAGACACAACGAAGAAACTATAAGTCTACTAATAATAATTCAACTGGAACGTTTTTTGTGAAATAAAAATTGAGCATAAATATACCTTGACTTTCTTCGGATGGCAAGAAAACAAACTTTTGTTCTTTTAGTCGTTCGTTGTTTCAAGTTTCGAACTCCTACGATGATTCTAAGTACTTAATTTTAATATGCGAATGATTAATGTTCTACATTCATACGTATTCTTTCTCGTAAATAACGCAACGAATGTTGTTTACATTGGTTGCTATGAAAAGAATTTCTCTCTCATTCTCTCTCTCTGTCGTACTAATTGTAAAAGCATTCAAAGCACGCTTTCACCCATAAGAATTGAAATAACAATAGGAATTCGAGGTTTAACAATGTAATTGGTTGGCAAGGCAACATCCCAATTAAATGCCAATATTTACCCAAAATATGTGAATTAAACGTGTAACATGAGAAATTTAGAACTGTAGGCGAGAAAAGATGAACAGAATATGAAACATCATAGTTTTTTCTTTAAAATGGGCTAGATTTGAAGATCATAGATAAATTCTTTCTAATTTACATCTCAAAAAGAATAAATGCCTGCAAGTCGAAAAGTCGATTTTTACGTGTTATCATATGGGGAATGGAAATATCTATTTTGTAGTCGAATCTAGAACTTTTTTCGAGATTTCTTTTCGTCATCATCTTACAGTATGTGAATCGATCATTCCTGCCAAATATAAAAAATGAATCTCGTTCCATAATCGAGTTATTCGCATTCATATAGCGTGGCAGAGGGAGCCACAAAGGGACAAGGGTCAAAGGGACAAAGTGACAGAAGTAGCCTTTTATTATTGTTGGATTACCATTCTGGAAATTAGGCTAAAGATTTCGTACACTTTAGTGATTCCAAATGCATTTGAAGTAACTTGCAATTACAAGCAATTGATAAAAATTTCATTTGTTAAAAAAATAGTTGAAGTCATGATATCCTTATTTGTCTTCATGCGTTGCCCTTTCCCTCCCTCCTTTACCGCACAACCGCCGGAGGAGATTACCCTTTCTCTTTCTCTTCGAGTGCGTTGTTTACCTTTCCTATCATTTTCTTCCACTCTCGCCCTCTTTCCCTCACCTCCTCCTCTCCCATTTTATTCCTTCTCTACTCGTTTCTGGCACGCCTATTTACACGCGTTTTTACGCTCCTCCTTTTTCCACAACTTAGTCTTCTCTTCGGGAACTCCCCTCCGCCGTCGCCCTCAGTGGTTTTATAGCGACACCTCCCTTAAGTTCGCTTCGCAGCCCTTTGGGGGGAAAAATGTCTTTTCTTTTCCCTTCGTCTGGACGATTTGTTTGCTAGCTTTCCCTCCCGCTACGTACTTCGCCGCTTGGCTTTTTTTTCCCGGGCGAGATGGTTGGAGGGTTCTCTCTTCTCGCTTCATCCCGCTTCTACGTTTCAATTTACCCGCGCGCGTTTCGCTATTCTTTCGCTAGAGTTGAAATTAAGCGCTCTTCCTGGCCGGACCTCCGCCTCCTTAACTCCCATCCTATTTTTCACCTCTCACGAATCGGCAAGTCGGGGCTCGAGTTCTCGGGGAGTGTGTTTAGTCTTTTTCTGCACCATCAATAGTTCCAGACCCTTAATCTATTTTTATTTTATTGACCACCTCCAAATTATCGTGATCTCATCTTTCGAAACCAAAAGAACTTGCAGTGCCGCGTGAAATTCGGGTTACTTTGGGAATGACAGTTATTAGTTTATTCCTATACAAAAAGATTCTTGTGTAAAATGAAGAGCTACCTTTATGATTCGGATCTAATTGTTCGTCGGAGTAACTTCTATTCTCCAATTTCCGTGGAGATTTGTGATGATAAGTACGATATTAAGATGTTTAATGTAATCAGTTGCTTTCTTGCGATGCGACATGGAATCCTTATAACTGTAATATTTCTAAAGAAGGAATTCGAAGAAACTATATCATACATTTCCAGGGTGTTTTATTTTTGTTATGATTTAGACTGCATCCTATTTTAACATGTCTAAGCATTCGAAGCCTTAAATAAGAAGCTACATTTTTTGTTCTGTGGCGTATTTCAATATTAAAAGTAGAGACAAACAGCTTTGCTGCGTGCTTTTACTTTAATTTGGAGCTCAGATTAAAATCGAATTTTCCCAAAACAAGCTCTTCATTTATAGGATTTTCCTGAGTATCGATCAATAAAGTTTTGAAATGTTTATCATCTTGAAGATGAGAATATAATATTCATGCGCTGATAAAATATGTAAAATTATCATAAAATAAATTTTCATGTGGTTTTTTATTTTTACCCATTATTCACTTCGAGACGCATCAAAATATCTAGCTATTTGTTCAGATAACATAAGTTATCTTTTTTCCTACGCATAAAATAAAAACACATTTTGTTCTTTTTTCAAAGAATAATTTTCAAATTCCTCTAGATTTAACACTTGTAGAAGCCAAAAAATAATAAAAATCTCTTATCTATATTTTCCGCTATATTCACATAAATCTCTGGAAGAAAGTGCGGCAAATAGACATAATTACTTCCTGCGCCTTCGACTCGTTGACTTTTATCCTATACGTTTATTTCCCCTTTTCGTCCTATTTTTCGTGATTCTCGTATTTATTTTGCTTCGCTTCTTCAGCTATTAGCTCACGTCAGTCTCTTCTCCCCCTCTACCGTTTCCGCCTCCCCTCCCCACTCGCGAGCTCCCAAACTCACTCCGTGGAGGTCTCCGCCCCCTCCCCCCTGCCTTCATCCCGCCCCATTGCCACCCTCTCCGTGTCCACTCCATAATTCTAGCCCACCCCTTCGCCGAACACCAGCTTCCATCTGGGCCCCAGCTTATATGATCAGAGGAGCTGCCTGGACAGGGGTTGGTCTCCAGGCACCCGAGAGGGTTTTAACGAGGGTTTAGGATGGGATGGGAGGCAGTGTGGGTCCCATAGGGTGTAGGGAGAAACGGAGGTGTGAGGTTGGAAAGATATTGAGAGTGTGAGATCCTATGTCCCGGTCCATTCCTCCTATTTACCTCCCTCTCTCTCTATCCCTACGATTCTCCCATTCCTCTTGGTACGTACCCTCCCTCTCTCCCCCTTCCCATCATCCCGCCCCGCAAGGGTTCCACATTTGCGCTTGTTTGGGCGATTGCACGGCCTCGTCCACTCGACGGGAAAATTTATTTGTTTTAAGCGAAACTCTTAGGCATTCCCCTCCCTCTTTTTCAGCCTCCCCGCCCAATTTCCCATCTCACGTCTACCGAATCCCCTTCTATCATTCCCCCGCTCACTCCACCCTCCCCTCCCACCTACACCCCCTACCGAAACCAATTTTTTCCGTAGGGGTTTAATGTAAGTTTTTCTCTATATTTTTTAAACACTCTATATCCCCTTGTGCCTCGCCTCTCCCCCTCTCCTTTGTCTCACTCTATCCCCTCCCTCTTCTGCTCCTCACTCTTGCTAAATCCCTCTCTCTCTCTCCCTGTCCTATTTTTCCGTTCGCCTTCATTCTTCTCGTTCTCTTCTACCTCTTTTTAACTCCCTTCCTGCCTTTTTCTCTCACCCTGTTCACCTCCTGTCTCATAACCTGTCTTTTCTCATCTCTAGCTTCCTATCTCCCTCTTCCACGCCCTCTTTCACTCTCCCTTTCCATGTATTTTTATCTTCTTCCTGCTTTTTTCCTTCGGTCCCTTCAATTTCTTTTTTTCCTCTTTTCATCTTCTTGGATTTCCATTTCTCCTTCATCACCTTTTCTCCTCCTTCCTTTATCCGCGTTCTCTCTCCCCTCCATCTCCTTCCTCCCATCATTCTCCACCTCACTTTTCTCACGGCATTTTTATAATTTTTCACCAAATCCTGATCCCTTCTCTCTCTCTCTCTCTTCTCCTAGCGATGGAAGCCTACTTGAATTAACGGTCCGGCAATACACGTTAAAAATTGCTCCTCTACCGCTCTCCGCTTAGAGAGAGAGAGAGTGAGAGGGCTTTTTACTTTATATTTTTTTTAACGGAGGTGGGGATGGAGAGTGTTAGGTGCGAGGAGGGGAGAGAATAAATCTCAATAAATTAGCGTTTTCCTCCCGCGTCGTGCAAACTTTTAAATATTAATGTCAGAAATTCTGGGATGAGGAGAGCATTTATTAAATCCCCGACTCTCCGCGTCTGTGTGTGCGAGCCTGCCTAGTATTTCATTCGCTCGGATCCTCTTCCCTGGTATTTTTTTCCCGTCTTTTTATATCAATGATATTTTTTTATTCGGGCGATGGAAGCGAGAAAGGTAAACGGAGGTTGAAATGAGCGTCCTCGTTTTTCTCATTTTATTTTTCGCGTTTTTTTGAATTGTGTTCCGTCACGTAAGAAATCCAGATGGGATCCGGCCGAGCGGAAAATTCCTGCGCGCGCTCTCTCTCTCTCTCTCCCCCTTCGCTGAAGAAAAACAATACATTTATTTATATTATCGTTTCGCCGTCGCCTCTCGACTATTTAGCCTTTTTGTGCCGAGTGTAGGATTTGTAGGGAGCGTCGACAAAAACCTTGTTTGATTAGTTTTGATGGACGGCGATTTGTCCAAATTAGACCATTTTAACGCCGATTTTTCGCATGGAGAATTGAGATTTAAATGTTTGAGTAACGATTTTACTTGATTTGTTTAAAAACTATTTTATAAAATTGCATATTGATTAATAGTAACATTTTCATTGTTACCATATGCTTCTTTTCATTTTATTATTCATTAAATTGCTTTGCATATATGATTTTTACAGCTATAAAGGTAATTGCCTGCTTTCCGGCTTGGGTATAGAGATAAGAATAGTGTCACTCGCCAAGGATGCTTGCTGAAGTGAGAATTGGCAGTTTACATTTATTAATAAATTTGCGAAAAATGTATATGTATTTGTCAAACCAATAGCTTACGGCTCCGACTGTTTCGGCATAGGTATTTCAAAACCTATACGACAATTAAACTACCGTCATTTTCCCTAGCGTTAGCCTTCAAATTCATAACTATTTCGTCAACGAAAGCCCACATATGTCCAAGATGAGAGATATTGAGTGGCTAGATGTTAAGTCTATGTTATAAAATACAGTTATGCATTTAAAACTCCTGACGTAAAAATTACGTATTATAGTTATCTGGTTTGTTTTATTTTCCATGAAAACCATACCATTCCGAACATCATCTCTATAGGATACAAGTGAATAACATCTCTTTTATATCCTCTTTGCAGGATCTCTGGAAAATATAAAGTTGGCTGTTCAATTAACGCCTGCATCATTCTTCTGTATGGTTTTAAGGTACCAGTAATATTGAGCAAGAGTTTTCGTATTTTCCGGGTCGTTATATGGCAGTGGTACAAGTTTTTATCGGTAAGTCCAATTTTACATCTTATTACTAAATAAAGTCAATAGTTGCTGTCAAATTATAAATATGGATGGATTGCCGCCGAGGCCGTCTGCTTCTAGGCTAAAATGTGCTTTTGGTTTTTGCCGTTTTCTAGTTATTGGAGTTATTTTTATTATTTTAGAGCGTTAAATTGTACATTTTATTTTTAAAATGCTATTTTAAAAGTCAAAATTATGCTAGCTTCTTCCACGTTGCACGAAACGAATTCTACGTACATGTTAAGAGGTCATTGAACTCCTACTTTTTCATGAGTTTTGGCGTCGGTCTGTAAAGTGCGTATTCTCCTGCTTACCATTCTCAAGGAATTTCTTTTTAGTTCCAACTGAATCGTTTACGCTGTGCTGTATCACAACCGAACAACCTTACTGCACGATAAGTTCCCGTGCCGAAAAAGCCTTCGTCTGCATATCTGAAAACAGGCTGTTTCGTTCTATTCTAAGCTTAATTGACATTTATAGAAACCATTACATGTAACTATGGATCAGTATCGCGGCGAACAAATGTTGTCAACGATTTATTTTCTTTTAATGTGTTTTGTTTTGCAAAAGTGGTTAATTATTTTTAATTTTCTTGAGAAAATTTTTTGCCAGCTTAGGAAGTGATTTACCACGGAGTATATCTCTATGAAATAGAAATTTCAGCCATAAAATGTACAACGCGGGATAATTTTTAGGTGAATGTGATATGTACTCTTGTGTACATCTATCATAGCACTGAATTAGAGAGCGGTTGTCTTTGATAAACTCATTTTTATGCATCTATTGTTATTGCTTTTATTTTTAAAATGATGGTACGTACTATGGTTGATTAACTACCGCTCTATGACAGAGGTCATCAATTTTTTTACTGAAAGGGCCACATTATGCTTCATAATCCACTGCGAGAGCCACGTAGGGCATTTCAAATGACTGATAGGGCCCTGTGAAAATTTCAAAGAGCAAGTTTGAGAATTTTTTTCGATTCTGTAATATGTAATTCGCCTATATTAAAAGTAGATTTCTCCCAAGCACTCGGAAAATGTCGTTTAGATATCATAAATGATATCCCATGAATACTCTTTCTGATAATATGTGGCCCGCGGGCCGTAGTTTGTTTATTGGTTGGATTCATGAACTAATGTTTTGAAAGTATGGTATTCCTTATGTGCTATAAAATTGCCTTCAAATTAAATCTTTCCTTCCTTTTACAAGCATACTCACCCATATCTATTTAGGCAAGATTGAAGTACCTATTTTTTATACTTATTTTCATTTCGATACCAAACTCGTTTTAATGGTTATTTAACGTTATAGAGCATGCCTTCCCGATAAATTATTTACAAGTCTCACTTTTAAAAGTTCGTAATTTATATTATGGCAGTGGAATATGAGAATTCCATCCTCGGAATCCCGCCGCGCGATGATAATAAATATTATATTAATATTTTATCACGAATTCAATGCAGACGACGTGATCCCAAGAACGTCCGGACATTGCACGAAAAAACTTTGCGTGCAATCGAATGTTTCTGTTGTTCGCCGTTTATCTCTATAGTCCGAGGAGAAGGAATTGATTTACGCACCTTCGCCCAATGCACTTAGCTCTGCGTCTCAGATTACCGTCGCATCGGCGTGCGAGGACCTCGGGGTCAGCGCTCTTCTCTTCACGTGTATTCTCCAAGTCGTCCCTCCGAATCGCGCATTTAAAAGACGTTCTTTATTGCCGCAAATATTTCCCCGTGAAATGAATGCGGGAAGCACCGGAGACAAGAATATTTGTTCCTCTATCTATCTCCGCGCCGCAAAAAGAATGGGTAGAAGCTGAAATACAGGCAACGCCCATTTACAGCTGCAAAGGATGCCAAACCTCGTGTCATTTCAAGGAATCCGCGCCTGCTTGTGCCGCGGGGATATTCTGCACCTAAAACCTTCAATCGGGGAATCGTAAGGAACCGTTTTTATAATATAAACAACTTAATATATTCACGCATAATTTGAATTTGCATTCTTAGAAAGACGTTGTATAAAAATTAAATCTTAAATTTTTATTAATTGATAATGTTTATGTATTTAACTGGTTCTCAGAACATGGTTTTCTTTATGTAATATTTTTTTTAACTTTAGAAAAAATAACTGGTGCATACGATTTACAAATGTAAACATGAAAAATGCAGAAACATTATCATTGATTTTATATTGTATGTGCGGCGATAATTTCACAAATTAATGATAAGAGAGGCAATACAAAATCCAAAATATGAATAGTCATCGGATAAATAGATTACGTCAAAAATTACACCAACCATTGAGTGCCAACATTGAGTGTTAACATTGAGTGCCATTTTAGATGGCATATTCAAATCAACCATGATTAAACATGTCATTGGAATCGCGGCAGTAAGTGACCGAAACTAATTATTTTTGCAAATTTTGAACGACTGAAGTCTTATAAATATCACGATATTTTGAACTGAATGAAGACCACGGTAAAGATTTGCCGCAGTGCTATTTAAACGAAATGGGATTCTAAAAAAATATTTATCGATACTCGTAAGCGCTGGAGTTACCTTCTTTTCCATCGGATCTTCCGAGGCTATAGCACACGCATATATCGTCCTGCGTCTATTTGCACTCAGTCTCCGTGAGATCAGCCAGAAGGGTTTTCTTTTTTGAAAAGGACACTTCTGGGAAGTGCATTTGCTGAGAGGGTGTGGTTGGGTTGGGAGTGTTTGGTACGGCATTTTGGGGGAAGGAAGGGGGAGGGGGCGGAAGCGGAGAAGAAGGGGAAGAAGGCGGGGGATGTATGGGATGGAAGCTGTATAAGCGAATGGGTTAGGGATAAGCGGGGGTCGTAAATATCTCAACCGGCGGACGGTCATGTTTGCCTTCGGCTGTGATGGGATAGCAGGAGGAACCAACCCCGTTCTCCTGGCTCCCTCCTCCTCACAGACACACGCGCGCACACACACACACAGAAACGCGGACACACACACACGCGCGCTGCGGGACTGAAAGCCGTCCTGGAAAAAAGTTAGGAGGATGAGAAAGGAAGAGAGAGGAGGAGGCGGGAGGCTTTTGATAACATGGAAAGGAGAGAGATATACAGTATTAATGCCATCGACGATGGTGAAAATATCCACCCGTAGATATTCGTCCGTGTGCGACATTCCCGAGAGAAGAATGTCTCTCCTCTCTTACGGAGATTCGATTACTTTACGCGTTGCTATATCTCACTTGGAGGCGTTTCTTTACGTTTTACTTTGATAAGTAATGCTACGCAGACAGAGTTAGGTAATTGCTTCAGAAACATAATCCGCAATCTACATTACTGTTTCATCATCAGGAATTTCTCAACCACCTCCTTTAGTAGAGTCGGTGATAATTTTGTACTAATACGTATATATTTTCCCAGGTTTTTCTGAAATGGGCCATTAGAAGTAACGGCAGCTGTTGCTTTGATGCAATACGTTAACATGTGTTGCAAAATCGGCGAAACGGTCTGAATAATATGAAATGAAGTTTCCGCCTGACTTAGTTTTGATCGACTGCCCTTGGCATCCTCATGCCAAATATCAATAAAAGTTACAGAAAATTTCGCCCTAGTATGATTTAATCGGCCATGCTGTTTACTGCTGCATTTTAAGTTTTGGTCAGTTTGCCTCAGAATTAAACTAATTTGGTAATTTCCTATTTTACAAAAACTGATTTTCTACGACCGCTATTCTTCCGCACTGTAACTTATATAAAACTACATTCAGTTTGTTGCGAGCATGGGACAACATATGAAACTTATTTTTAGCTTCATATGGATGTCACTATGTAGCGTTATAACTGGGATTATTACATTCCATTCCAATAAATTAGATTTTTAATTAATGAAAAACATCAGCATTTTGAGGTTATGGTGTGCTAAGTTTGCATAACATCGTTAAAACCTGTCATTTCCTCATCAATTGCTTCCAAATTATCCTTCATACTTTTGAGTTTAAGGCAGCTAACAGTAAGCATAATATTGAATTAAAATTGAAAAATGCAAGCACTTACATTTGTGTCGATGCCATATGTGATTTGTAACTGAAAATCTTGCACATACTTATCAGGTTTTTGAATGAATAAAATCGTTGGCCTTTTATACCACAACAAGAGATTGACCTTATGCTAATGGAAAATTTTCACCTCGTGGTCGAGCTTATATCGACAAAAGAAACATTTTCACCTTTTCAAAGGACTATTATCGCCAAGCGAACATTTTCATCCCTTCGTTTTTTCTCTAAATATATCGGTCACCACGCTTGTAAATTGCTTGTCGCTCTCAGCCACTCCGCTCTCTGTGATATCGCATTTTTAGCGCGGCACAGTTTCGCCGTAGTCGAGGTCCCATCATTGTCTTCCCTCGTGCGACGGATCGCCACCCGCAGGTGCTCGCACCGTTAATATACTAGCATCCGGTCTCTATCACCCGAAAGAGAAAGCATAAGTAAAAGTAGAAATAGCAGTTTGGTAAATGAAGGAGAATAGATGACACGACCGATCCCTTATCGAGCTCTCGTTTCAGTCATGTGCGAATTCCCGCATTCATTTGTCTGCGCCCGTTTTTTATGTCTCCTAAGGTTGTTCCGCGAGTTTCTATGCGAAAAAGATGTAATCCCCGAGATAGTAAATTCTTAAGTCGTGAGGTGATGAATGCGTGTTAGAACCAGATGGGGCGATATTCGGGGAGTGAGTTGTCAACTGTTTTGCATTGTAGCTTTGGCAAAAAGGAGGAGTTTTGGATCATTTTTTTTACTTTTCGTTTTCTTATCGTGCGATCGGCCAATTTTTAAATGTCCGAAGCAATCGAAAGCAGCGATCAAATTAGCAGAAGCCGTATATTATCCTGATTTCATAAACAGGAAAGCTGTTTTTATTTTCGTCACCACGTTAATCGCGAATGCATGGCAATTTTCGGCCTCGCGTACCTATCGTTTCGATTAAGTGCTTCTTCGTACTTCATTGAATGCTTTTTCGCCATATCTTCGTTGCTATATTAAGGTTTTGCTAAACAAGTTCTTGAAATGTCCAGTGAAATTACAGCTTGAAAAGCAATTTATCTGATGACCATAAAATATTGGAAAAACGAGAGGCATAATTCGGCTACCAAGCAGCTGTCATCAGTGTTGATTCGCCTGTAGTAGATTCTAAAAAGTTCTTTTTGCGAACAGTTAATCACCAGTGATGACGATTGCTTGGAAGCCGAAATACGCATCTCATATTCCAATTCTTTTCATTAAAGAAACATTGTTTTTTCGTTTTGATCTCAGCCATAAGGTGAAGTACGTAGATAAATTAATTTTTTGGCTATTGCATTACGCTATTCTCGTTTAATTCAAACTCACTAAAGATATTATTTATAAATATTTTCGTTTATAGTTTTTAAAAAGAAATATCCAATTTTATGATTGTTAAAATTAATTTCAACATAACATGTAATTGCTAAATTATCGTTATTTCGATTGCTATCAAAAACGTTTAAATTATGATATATATATAATTTAATTCGTAACTCACATCAATTAGCACTTAATGGAGAGTTAGAGAACGTGCCACTTTATTCGTTTGCTCCAACAAGAGAGTTATTTACATTAACTTGTTTTTTCATCTTATCAATATTTAGTTTTAATTTTCTTTGAGCATGATATTTGTATAGCCGTAATAATTATATCGTTTGTTTTTTTAGATCTTACAAAATCTTTTGACACACCCCTTATCTCAAATTAAAAAGCCGGTTCAAAATACAATTCGTTTTCATTGACATAAATTATTATTATTAATGAAAATGTTTTGGCGCATTGTGTTACTCTCTCTCTCTCTCTTTCTTTGCCGCAAACAAGGCCGCATTCACACTTGAATGAAGAGTAATAAATCCGATGCAAATCATCGCTCCTTTGCCCATATATTCCGAATGGCCAGCCTCTGGAAAACCAGTAGCTTCGAGGCTATCTCCGCCTTAAGAAGGCAGAAGGTGACTAAGCGAAATTGTTGCTTGGCGAATTCCGATTGTTAGATTTCGCTTTCTTAGAAATTGCGCCGCTACCACACTGGAGAACAAGCGTGACTCATGTTGAGTTCGAAAGCTATCGAACCTGATCCGTCTTGCTAGTTTATCGTATGACTCACTATTCGAGCCTTTGTGTTGTTTGAAACTATAATTTCTAAGGTGGAACAATAAGAAATCAATATAAATTTTCTGCATCGACGAACGTCGGATTAGGCCTAGTTTTATAAATTCAACTGAAACGTACAGTTAATTTAAGATTTATTCTTTCGAAGTTTTTAAGAAGCAATTTTATCTGTGACTTAGAGTAAGCAAATTTAAATCATTTGCTCCACTTTTAGTTTCAATTGATCGCTTAAAAACCTCGGCAGTTATCACTTGTCGTTAACCCAATGCAACTAATACGAAATGTTTGAGTAACGTATTCAACTTTTTCTTTTGTACTTGAGTTTACTTAAAAATGACACAAACGTAAGTTTAAACAATGTAAGCGTTGAAAACATCACTTTTGGTTTAAATATTCATTTTCTCTAACGATAATTCGGCTCCATTAATAAATCTGGCAAACCCGTTATTTATCTTTTACGCGGTGCAAATTCTAAACCGAAAATAAATCCAATATTTCCGCGTCCTCTCCCTTCTTTTGCCCGTTTCCCTCAGTGCCATCCGCTCCTTGATTGTTGTCCTCACTTCCTCCCATGATGCACTCTTCCCACCGTTCCTCTCCTTCATCCTCTTCACCTTTCAATCCACCCCTTTCCGCCGTGAATTTTTCCTCGCTAAGGCATACAATGGCACGCATCCTTCTATAGAATCCACAGCCCCTCCTCCCTCTAACTTTCTCCCCTTTACGCCCCCTCCCACTTCCCCAATCATCCTCTCCTCCCCCTTCGACCGATGACTGTCCCATCGCCGACACAATTTTCATTCATCCCCGAGCATAACCATCATCAAAAGTACAAACAAGCAGGGGTAACTACAGTTTTCACGCGTATAAGATGCTATCTGTTAGTCCCGTTTGTGCCAAAATAAAATGGATCGTATTTCTCTTTAGTGGAAGATGCTCATCCACGGATTTTTTATTTATAAAAATTAGTTTCTCTCTCAGTCACTTTTATTCCGTCAATTAAAAATGGTTTTGTCTACTTTCCGGAGAAGTATTTTTTAAATGATAATTTGCTTCTGGTTTACTGAACAGTTTTATGGCTACAAGAATTGCGTAGATCGTAAACTGAAAAAAATCTGTCGCGGTAAATACCGTGCCTTACACAAACGCAGCCAATGTTTTAGAGCCTCTATGCCGTTGTAAAGATTACGTGAACATCAATCTTTGGTAACTGTGGGAATAGGAAGTATACATAAATTGAGGAAATGAGGTTGAATTTGATATTATTAATCTTTAATTGAGATCTCCATAGTTCTTGGAGAATTTTCTTCGTAAATTATCCAAGTCACCTATAAAAAGAAAATTTTCGAGCTCAAGTGTTGTAACTCGGTTCACTTATACCTCATCAGTTACTTTATGTCTTACTGCTCCCATTTTTTTGTATTGTTTCACGCTAAAATAGTAATTTCGTTTTCGGCAACTTCAAAGTCTACTGAGGCAGTACGAACAGGTTTGTGTTTAAAAGCAAGGCACAATTGCTTCCAATAGACTATGTTTCAGGGCGGTCTTGTAAACTCTCCGGCGCAAGAAAGTAAGTGTCTGCCGCCACTTTGCTTTGAGGCCCTCGGTATTCTTCGGTTTAATCTCAATAAATTCGTCCCCTATCTTATTCCGTCCACCTCATGGCCACTTTCACGTTTCCTTTTTGCGGTTTGATTATTTCCCTTACGCCCACCCCCGCCCCTCAAGGCCGAAGAGAGAGAGAATATCCCCATTCTCCTCCTTTTACCGGCCCATCTCCCATTCTTCCACCTTCTCTCCAATTTCCAACATCTTTTGATCCTTTGCCTCGCCATACCTCACCTCAATCGGACCCAGATTTTAGCCGTATCCGTGGGATGAATGCAACTCCCTCTTCCCCTATCTCTCCTCTCATTTCACCCCTCAACCCCTCTATTTTATCCTTCCCCCATCGCAAAAGGGGGGAAAGACCTATCGGTCTCGCTTCATCTACTTGCACGGCCGCATTGTCGTCCCTTCCGCCCTCGCATTGAACGCCGGGTAATGTATTTCCAGTGTGGACGACCTCAAAATGGACGCCGAACGCCGTCGGTGATTAAAAAAAAGTTCGGAGTAAGAAAGGATCCCTGGCGAAATGGTTTCCACAAAGGAGGTTTCTCCATCGAGGCGTCTCCGTGGGGGGGCGGCGTGGTCGATTGTTGTGCCTAACTCAATCAGCGTGGGAGGAAATGGGGGAGAGGGGGGGGGAGCGCTTTTTTATATTCCTTTTCCCGGATGCGGCGGAAAAATAAGGCGGGTGTACCAGGTATGGCTTGGCTGACGAGAGGGATCCTAACTTTTGCTAATTAAAAACTTCTCCAATAGGTTGCCTCTTCCTCGAACGCTTCTTTCAGCTTCCACGGGAAGATACCATGTGCTGATTTTTTCTATCTGTTTAATTAATCTCGGTAATAATAATCTCGCGTTCCCGTTTATAAGTTTGCGTTATTTCTGAATAATAATGAGTAAAGTTGCTTATCTAATTGTTAGAATTGTATGTTTGAAGGTATTTTCATTTCTGTGCACCTGTTGAAATCTTCACGCGTCTCTTAAGCAAGATATACGGAGACTGGTGTTAACCTTCGCTTCTCAAACTAATTAGAATGCAAAGTAATCTTTATTAAACTCCTTAAAGTTGGCGTAAATGCCATTATTTGTCGTTTTAATTAAAAACTTAATTTTAAGTTCAATTATAATTTCAAAAATCGTTTAAGCACTTTAAAATTCAATATAGCTTTACATAATGAACTATCAAAGCTGACCTTAGTCCAAAGGGCAATGGTAAGACTGAGTTGAATACATGCTAATTATTTTCTTTGCTGGAAAGGTTGCTTTATTGGAATAAATATACAGTCACTCAAGTAAGTGTTTCAGTCTATCAGCCATAGAAAGGAACTAAACGTATAAAAATTAACAGCTGGGAATTCCTGAATCCTTTCTTAGAAATGCTAGGCGAAGGCGGCGCAAATTCCAATCCCAGCGTTGTCAAGCTGAGCGGAGCTTTCGTTCGAAACACCAGATGATTTTTAAAATGGGATTCCCTCGAATTTATAGTCGTACGCGATCCGTTGTCAACGACGCCTAGATCTTAAAGCTATTCAATCTTTTCTCCCTAAATTAAGGAAAGGAACTCCAAAAAACTATAAGTATGTCTGCGTCTCTTTTTCGAGCTCTTTCTCCTCCTATGGGAGGGAAATACATTTGCCCGGTGGCTTTGAGAGGAGAGAGCGATATAGAAGGGAGGCGGTCGTTCCATTTGAGTGAGGGTTGGAAGGTCCAAGAGAAGAGTAGGAGGAAGAAATGGGAAATTGCGAGAGGGGTACTGGGAAGAGGGCGAAATGGGAAGGGGGTGGAGGGAGGAAGGAGCGTTCGGGATGGAAGGGGTTTTCTCTACGTCTCGTTCTCCCTGGGACGATTTATTTATCCTTGCTGTCAGAGGGAGCGAGAGTGGATTCTGCGTAGAAATGGCTAAAGGGAATACGGGGATCGCGCAATCATAGTTGCGTGGCAATCGACTCAGGGTACCCGAATAACTCGCCTTCCTTCCCTTTCCGTTCTCTTCCCTAGTTTTAATTCAATGGAATTGGAAAATACTTTCATTTCGAATGGAAACAGTTCATGTGCAGGGAATTCCGTTTTATTATAATACATTGGATATGTAAAATCTACTTTAAACACATCCTCGGACTGTTACGTGACAGGAAAAATAATTGTTTTCAAAGTACAAGTTAAGAATGGTAGAGGGCAGCACTGATTGTTATTTTCATGCTGTCGCTTTATTAAGTTCCACCTTAAAATACTAAAAACCGTATATATGTACGCATCAGCAGTTATATTTGTATAATCGAGAGTATTTAAAAGAAACAGCCTTAATTTAAAAAGATAAATGTAAAAAACAATTTGGTTCTTTAATTCATGCAGAAAGATGATTTATGATGTGCACAGCGAGCTAATAAAATTCCTTCCAATCCCATTTCTTTCGGAATTTGCCTGTATTTGGCGCCTTCTATTTAGTTGTAGTTAGATGTATGCAATATCAAGAATTTTGAGTGTAAATTATTAATCTACTTGATATTGCAGATGGAATGTAAAAGTTCATAATGAAATTCATTAAAGTGCTTTTTCTCTAATTGAACGCAATACTCAGTAAAAATCGGACGCTCGTTTTCAAATAAAAACAAATTCTAATCCTTAAATTTCTTATCAAATGGTATTCCATCCTTCTGCTTGATTTCAGCTCAGTTTTATCTATAAGTGAGCCTATAAAACTTTTTAATATAGTTTCACAATACTTGAATAATTTTCTAAGCTAGCATAACAAAAGAAATAAAATTGAAATTAATTATTTCCCACGAATAGGGTGTTCTCACGATAAACTGCTAGTTTCTCCGTAAGGGCCAGCCCTAAATCTTTGCAGTATTATAAAAGAGGACCTCAGAGCCAAAAATGCCTATTCTCTGAGTAACGAAAATTCGGTTCAATCTAAGATAAACACTTTTAACGCGGACTCAGACTTAAAAGTCATTAATTCGTTAAAAGTTGTCGTTGGATTCTCTCTCTTTTCATTCCATCCTATTCATTCGACGTAAAATAAATCTCGGCTCTCCCATTTAGCATTTCCTCCCTGCCAAACGTTGAGCCAATCTCTTTCTCCCTTACCAGACACACCCTCACGTTTAAACTCCGCGCATAAATAAATACGGCACATCCAGGAGCGGCAGTCCTATCACTCTTACCCCTCATATGTACGTACATCACCCCTTTGCTTCCCTTCAAAACATACTTTGGCCCGGTATGAAAGCAAGAGGGGGAAATGGACGAGGAAGGCTGCGGAGTTGGGGGAGGGAGAGGGAGGTACTGCCTTGAAAGGGTCGGAGGGTGGGAGAGAGCGAGAGAGAGAGAGAGAGACAGGAGAAAGAGGAATGGTGTAGTTTCGGTACATTGAATTGGATGGGTGGAAAGGGTTTTCGGGAATAGCCAGGGGGATGGCTGGTTGGATGACCCTGTCCGGATTTGTGGAGATTAATGAATGTATATCAGATGCTGATTAAGATGGGTTGACGGAGTCGGAAAGGGTTGGACGGAGGAATTGGCGCGGGGAGGGAAGTTTGCGTCGTGGTGCAGAGTTTAATGTGAATTAAGAGTGGAATTGCGATCCATTTCGAGTCGTATTTCCTCGTTCTGTTATGACTAGCTTGGTTTTGTTACTCGGCGCTTCCCCTAGGTGCGTTGAATAACTATTTCGTCGTGTCTATGTTCTAATAGGCGGCGCTTTCGTTTGGCCCGGTTTACTTCCGGACCATCGTACGATCCACGAATCTATTTTTCATTTTAAAACGACGATCACAAGTCCACTAATAGCACTCAAGCTTTTTAAAATTCAATCGAAATTAGGTTGTTATTAGTTAAAAAATATTTCCCTTTTTATCATCATCATCGTCATCGGTAATCATCTGTTCACTTAAAAACCAGTGTTTCCAAATATGTAGCTTTCTAATTCTATGACCCCCCTCCTCGAGTTTTTTTACGCTGTTGCAATCTGAATTTCTTTTAAATCGCTGCCAAGTAAAATGATTTTTGTCCTACTTCTCAAGTTTTCGAAATATTTTAGGTTTAAATGATTTAGAGCATTTTTTGTTTTTGTTTTGGACTTCGAGCGGTGATACATTTGTGGTTTGTTAGAAAATTAACTTAAAATACCGACTCACCAAGAGTTTGGAATCCATTTTCATGTAATGAGTCCATCTGAGTTTATCAAATTTTCTCAAAATTTGAGCGGACCGCATTTGAGCATTCCAAAAATTTGGATAACCGTAATTGTAGCTTATAATTTTCATTTTTCGCTTCTGTTATTTTTAATTGGTAAATTGATTACATATTTTATTTTTGCATATATTTTCTATTGCATTGGTGGCCGGTTATTAATTTTTTAAATTAAATACTTGTTTTTTTTTTCCAAAATGTACCTGCTATCGTTTGCAGTTGTTCCCGACCTTCATGTTTCTGATTCATGAATTACATCTGTTATATTAATAGCTCCATTATACTCCCATTTGTGTTTTTTAGAGGTTTAGGTACATCCTTGTGCAGCATAAGCTTGTAATGATTTATCAGATGTTGCTGTTAAGATTTCTGTGGATTCATGACAGTTATTGTATGGGTTTCTTCTATTCGGAAAAATAAGGAACAGGCCGTTTTCTTTTAGACTACATATCTTCAAGCACATAAATCAAGATTCACACTTTTCATCTTGTTTCTTTATGATTATAGGGTCATATAAAATCTTAATTTTACATTAAAATTTAATGACATCCAATTAAGATTTTACAACAAACTACTAAACCGTACGAATCTCAAAATAAATTTTTAGAGGGTAACAACAGAAATATACCAAGTTTATACGACATTCAATTAGTTTCTCTTTTAAATTCGATTCATTGAACGTACTGCATTTCATGTTAAATATTCTTGATAATTGGATAATTTTTTTTCTATGGAAAATGCATCATCTTAGTAGAGTATTTATTTAACAATGTATTGTTTTACAATCTAATGTTCACAATTTTCTGCTTTTCCTCAACTATAATGTTGGCCAAGGTGATAAAGTTAAAAAAAAGCAGTTGAGCAGAATGAGTATAGTTCACTGCAAATATTTTGACGATCAGCTGATCGTAATATGTGTCACCGAAGCACTTTAGCACTAATGCTTTTGAAATAATGGCATTCGGTAGTAAACTTATAACTCATCCAGTAACTCATATTTTTAGGATAAACAGAGTGGATGAGCAAATTTATTTACAAGGTAAGAGCGGGTAGCATCGGATGAGCAAAGATAATTTCAAACTCGATAAATTGTGTTTGTGACCGCACACATCTTAGGTTTTTGAGACAACGTGACTCCAAGTTTGTGACATCAATTTTTCATTTTGAAGTATTTACTAGAATACTTGTTTTGAAATGTTTTTAAATAAAAACACTGCTGTAATAAATATAACGCAACTTCACTACACTCTGTTGTAATCACGGTTATACAGTTTAGGTTAAAAACTAGTTTGAGGAATTAGGGTTTCATGTTATTTTAAACGTTAAAACATCCTTTTTTCTTAATTAATTGTGTGCCCGAAAGAGTTGATTTCATAACTCGCATCGAATCTTACTTATCTTTATTACGACTTCTTTTTCGTGTGCCGTTCATTTTAATTAAAATCCGAGGGACTTTATATTGAGTAGAGAAGAAAAATAAACTTCGCGTTTTCATTAGCGAAATTAAAAATGTTTGCTTTGGTTCGTACATGTAAATTGGTAAAGTTATCTATTACAGCAAATATATTTTTGAGGAAAAAAAATAATTTCCTCGTCCGAATAGCCATCTTCAACAATACATCGCCCTATTTCGAGGAAAATGCCATTCGAGAAGATATTTTCAAACGGTAACATCCAAATCCGTGAAATGGAGTCAAAATAATCGGGAAATCCTCACGAAATTCATGAATCCCTTTGAAGTGGAATGTTATTTTGGTTTTCGAACAAGCAAACACGGTGGTATAAAGGGAAAAGTACACAAGACAGGTGTCTCCATCTTCTTTCCATTCCCCTCCCAACCCAGTGCCGCTAGCGCCACCCACATACACACGCTCGCGCGCACACGCACGCACACGCGCGCGGAGGCCCTTCCACCCTCTTCTCTTCTTCCGCGATGACAAGGGCCCCAAACATCCAACAATGACAGATGGTCTCGCCAAGAAAGAGAGCTTCACATCAAAGCACATTTCGCGAGAGAGCGGGAGGGAGAGAGAGAGAATTACTCCTCGTGGCTCAAATTTATGCGTTATTCATCCCCTAAAGTGTGCCGTGTTTTGCAATTTTCCCGCCTGTTACCCTCCATTCTATTCGGAGGTAATAATAAACTTAAATTGGTGGTGAGCCTTGCCATCCGTCATTTTCCGCTGAAAAGAGAAATCGCGCTTTCGTGGCGATTTATTTTTCCCTCTTTTGATTCGCTCCATCTTCCTTTTAATATGCTGCGTGGACTGTGCGGAGGTTATGGATTCCACGTTGCGACATAAACGTTCTTTCTCACAAACGCCATTGATTTTTGGTTGGCAGCTTGCTATGCTGTGGCGGATCTCGAGTAGATGGAGTTACCGATGAAAGATGAGGAATGTTGCTTTATTATAACGCAATTAAAATTATACGCCCTCCACATTTGATGGATATCGCGGGTGTGAGAGATGCCGTAATATTGCTTAATTCATATTCAAGTAATCAGAACATTTAGTATATTATTATTTAGAAAATGAGATAAAGTGAGAAGAAGATTGCTTGTTTTATCAAAGCAAAGTATAGCAATTTTGCGATGCATAGACATTGAAATACTTTACACAACTTTACTGATTGTCATTTTATTTATTTATTTTATTTGTTCATAATTTCACATACAGTGTGATGGCAAATTTACAATGAAATAACAAAAATGAAATTCTAAGTATGAAAAATAGGTATAACAAAAATAAAACAAAAATATCCAGTAGAAAAACTATCAATAATTGTGTCGAATGATGACTGTGATTATTTAGGCGAAATATGTGTGATTCCTAGCTTAATAAATGATTTTATTAATAGGAAAAAAGGATCATTGTGTGGAGGTAAGGTATTCAAAATAGGAGGAAGACGAAAGAAAAGAGAACGCTTGGCTAGAGAAATCCTGGGAGTAAACATATGAAATAAGGAAGAAGAACGAATAGTTCTGGGTGGAACTCGGAAATTTATATGGGATAGTAACTCAGTGAAGTCTGTAACGGAGTTTAAAATATTATAAATAAAAGAAAGGTCAGATTTAGTTCGAGTCGCAATAAGATTATCCAAAGAGAAAGCAGATAAAAAGCATCATTAGAGGAACACCGAAGAGAATTTACACGATATTTCACAGTTTTAAGGAAAAATTTAGGACTGTCAAGGGGGGAGAGTTTAGAAACAGTAGACATAGACCATATAGGAGAGCAATATGTTATAACAGGTAATACAATGGTAGAAAATTACATCTTGAGTGCTAAAGAATATCGGATATCAGTAAAACGATACAAAATACCTAAGAGAGACATTGCTTTATTTTTAATTGCTGTAATATGGCCAGAACAAATAGTTTACTATCAGTAATTACACCTTTATCTTTCTTCTGTAAAACTCTAGTCAATAAATCCGAAGTAATGCAGTAGTTAAAATCTATAGGGTTTCTGCGAAGGGAGATTGTCATGATATTACATTTCTTTTGATTTAATCTTAGCTTCCAAACATAACACCAATTTGATACTAAGTTAATTGATGCTTTGAGGGATGTACAGTCAGCTGTGGTAGCAACCTGCTTAAAAATTTTGCAGTCATCTGCATAAAGAAGTGTGTGGACCTCCGAAGAGCGGAGGAGGGTAGACAAATCATCAACATACAAATTAAACAGGTAGGACCCAAGGACACTACCCTGCGGAACACCGGAGGTGATGGAAGACCAATCTGATGCATTACCAGATAGTACCAACCTCTGTGTATGGTTATTCAAAAAACTACTCAGGAGATTCAGGAAATCACCATGAATATTAAGGCGGTGGTTAAGTTTGTGGATTAGAAGTTTGTGATTTATGGAAACAAAAGCCTTAGAGAAGTCTAGGAAAACAGTGTCTAACTGAAACTTATTAGCTATATCATCAACAGCATGTTGTTGAAAAACCGCTAAGTTGGTGATTAATTTTAAATAGCATTTGTTGTTACTTTCTCCATACCGAGAATAGAGAAAATATTGTTTTCGTAAAAAAAACGAATTCGAGGTCTCAACAGAAATATACCGTATTGTCTCGAATATAACGCCATGATTTTTCCAAAAAATTAAATTTTAAAAGTACGAGGGGAGAATAGATCGAGTTCAGTCGGCGGCTGAACCCCTCGATAATCATTGAATTGAAGCTATAAGTGCGTCGGCGTATTCTTTGTAACTACCATAGCGAGTATTTAGCTATCCGTTATTTTAATAATGGGTGACAAAAGGGTGTTGACCATGTTGAGAAAAAAGGATGTTCCAAATCCCAGGTTAACAGAGGAATCCGACGAAGTTATCACATGAATTTTAAAATAGTCGTAGCTAAATCGGTGTCGTTAAAATCCACCGGAAATGAGAAATCAAGGAAAGCTGATATGCTTGCAATCACGGCCGACGGGCAGAAACTGACTCCCTACGTAATTTTAAATCGTAAAAGGATGCCAAAGAAAAAGTTACCGCCAGGTGTAATCTTTCACACGCAGGAGAAGGGGTGGATGAACTTGTGTTAGATTGGCTGAAGGTTGTTTGGGGTCGCGTTATATTCGAGGTTTAAATTTTTCTTGAAAAACTTTCCAAAAATCTTAGGGTCGCGTTATATTCGAGGTCGCTTTATATTCGGGACAATACGGTGCGTTTTTAGATCCCCTAAGTACGTACATTATCACTATTTTCTCTATGATGTTTGCGTATGGTATGAATTTTGTGCTCGCTCTAACTCAAAAACCAATTAAAAATAAGTATAAAACGTTGTTTATGATTATTGTTAAAAAAATCAAGAACATTAGATTTTGGCAAAAAATTGGTCAACCGAAAGTGGAGGTCAAATCATGTGATTTATCCTTTTTTCTTCAAAAATCTCATTTGTAAATATTTGTTACTGTCCAAGTTGCAGACAATATAAATTTCTGCGTTTGTTTAAAACTTTTTTTTATAAAACTGACAGTGTAAGAGATATTTTGATTATCGTCTGAATTTATGTTAAGTATGTCGCTAAATGATAACTTATTTCCGTAGCTATGATAAATATTTATAATTGTTGATATCGGGGCCTACACTGCCAAGGATCATTTTAATTGCAAACAAAACTGTCCCAATGCCATCTAGCGTCACATTTTGCAAAACATTTTCTTGTAAATATTGACCGAGATCCGAGCGCCACCAACGGTAATTTTAATCGCTCATCGATATTTGATTTCCATAGCAACAGATGACAACTTTGTTTACTTTTTGGTTTTTCAGCATGAAAAATGATTCAAAGTAGTTTTCACTGTGAAAATTATTTATGGTTAAAATTTCGAGGGCAAGTGAGAGAGAGAGAGAGAGATACGTAGAAAAAGTACTGTTGCATTCATCTTCATCACTTTCTATGGAGAAAGACGTGCTGGACACATCAGATTTTTTATTTGATAATAATTGAAAATTTTTTACATTCTTGTTTGAAATATATACAACTCTTCAAATTATGACAATATATTCCACTGTATTAATCCTGTTTCTGAGACTCGAAGTAGTCCTTGTGATATTTTTATTTTGACGTTTTCTTATCAATGTAAATGATAAAAATAATTTATAAAATGTTGAAAATAGTACAAATATGGTGTGTTTTGCCTTAAAATATGTAGAAAAATTAAACTTGTATATTTTCCAATGCAATCGCTCAAAATATTTCCTATAGAATATTATCATTTTGGTTTTTTGTCCGTCCGGCTTTCCATGACAAATTTTTATCGCTTCATTTAAGCATTACTATTTTCTTGGAAAAGCTTACGGAAAATTAAGCTGTATGATATTTTTTTAGTTGTTATAATGTTTTAAAAAGTCGCGAAGACTGCCAACAATTTTTTCATTGGAATCGAAACTGAAATAAAAATATTTTCGAAGCAAATTGATAGGATTAGTAGCACGATGGGATTATAAAAGGAACAATAGAGGAAGGGGTACTAATTGCTTTTTAAAAAGGATTCCAGGTGCGGAAAATGGGGTAAAGGCGTCCTGGCTGAGTGTGTGTGTGCGTCACGCAGAAACGAGCTCGAATATAGAAAAAAAAAACAAAAGGCGATCGAAATAGGGAATTCGCGAGAGCGTTAAGGACAAATAAGTCGGGAGGAGGGAGAGAAAATGGGGGAGGGGGAGGAAGGAGGGGAGGGGGAGAAGAGAATGGGGGAGGAGGGAAGGGCTAGAGGGAGGAAGGGAGGGAGGAGAGGGGGAGGAAAGGGGAGGGAGCGATGCCTATGAGAACACGCTGCCCTCTTCCTCTCGTGAGGTACCAGTCGAGCGGAATGCACGACCCGTTGATCACTTGATGGGAGATAAAGTGGAGGAACAGCTGTTACTTAGGGAGACGTCCGTCTTTTCTCTGCCCCCGGGGGCGAGATCTCTGCCTCCGCTAACCCTCCTTTCCGCCCCCGATGCACCTCCTCCTCCTCACGCCGCCCCCGACGTCTAACACGCATCCACCGCCCCCAGCGGCGACTAGCATCCCTGCTCCTGCACCCGTCGAACAATACACGTTCTTTACCCATTGGATATATCTCCTCCCTGGCTCGCCTGTTTTTTGCTCCTTATCCTGTCTGCCTCGGGAAAAAGATCGCCCGCGGTGTCTCAGCTTATCTCTCCGCTCCATCGGACCAACCCTTCTCGGGCCTTTAAGTCTCGCACAACGTGTTTCATACTTGTAGTACATGGGGTCGCTTTTTGGAATCGCTTGCTCTTTTTCCCCGGCTATAGAATGGTTGGACCCGGTGAATGGAATTCCATTGAGGGTTGAAGGTCTCTCTGCATCGGATACGGTTTCGAACGTAGCAAGTCCTTGATATGGTGATATGTTGTTTCTGCTTGAACTTTTTTACGACGGTATTATTCGTCAAATTACTTTTTCTTTTTGATACAATTTCAGAATTTGCCTTTTAAACTCTTTACTGTTTAAATTAATATCTTAGTTATGATTGTGATTCTTATATTTCTATTCTCACGAGAGAAATAATCATAGGCGAAGATAAAAAAATGGGATGTGTAATTTCCACTTGATAATGGTGCATATCTCAGTATACTATTATACAAATTCCGATTAAAATCTAAAATTTCCCGTTGACACTCTTCTGCATGCATGCGTTAGGTTTGGAATAATGTTGAAGGCTTGGAAATATACAGCTCAATATCTCTTCACATTCAGAAATTAACATTGCTATAGCACATCTGCGCTACCTCCGCATCTCTCATGCGAGATACTCTCAGCCCTGAGAAAATGATACCCTATTGACACAGAGAAACTGCGTAAGAGGTATATGTGATTTATATTTTTTGGGATGCTTATATTTTGTATTATGTGAGTCTTCTGGTGAATCAGGACATGTATAATAGTAGACTATATATTGCATCAATAAAATTTTATATGAAGAAATTATTTTGATTTTACCTGCTTTTGCTCCAACAAAGAAATTACTAGTCTACAAAGAAAAGACCTTTCATGGTTTGGCTGTTTTATACTTTCTGCAAAAAAATTTTTCCAGTTGATTCGATAAAATTTAATTTGGAACCTCATTTTAATAAAATTTCAAAATATAACAAAAGTATTTCAAATTCATCCCAGTACCTTACAAAACCAAGCATCGCGATGCCACATGGTTTCACGGTGTAAATTAAACAGTAAATTCTTGAGGCCGCCACTCTTTCTCCTCTTCCATTTTCCCACTCCTTCCTCCCTCCTCTTTCTCCCTCTCTTTCTCCCCCTTTCCTCCACTTTTTCTCCATTCCAACCCCTCATCCGCAGCCGTCTTCGCATTCTATATATAGAGAGAACTCCCTCCGTGGATAGCGTCGTGGAAAGACTTACAGCCACAGATTTCATTACTTCATCCTCCCCCTCCCCCTTCCTCTGCATCTTCCTCCTCCCATTCTGCTCCTTCTCCCTTGTTACCCCAACTTCTTTTCTCCTCCTCCCCGATCCCGCCCCTCCGCCTCAAACCCCTTTCAGGCGATCTGTATTTTCCCTGACGTTGTGGTTTCTGAGTTGGGAAAACATGGCTGGATTTATTTGGAAGACTACGAGATTTAGGAGGGCAAGGGGGGAGGGTGAGTGGATGTGGGTGGGTTGGTGGTGAACGGTGCTGAGAGGAAGGGGTTGCGTGTTAGGACAAGGAGTTGGAGAGAGGGAAGGGGGAGGGGAGAGGAGGGGAAGGTTGTGAGATGTACGCTCGAAAGGGTTTGAGAGGTAGGAAGCGCGAGGAATCGCGCTGTTGAGACTTGTATGAGCCGTGGACTAAAATTTTAATGCATCGGAGTTTTAGACGCATCGAAAACGTGTGGAACGCGGAAGAAAATGGCAGAAATGTGCCTCGCTTAACGGTTTATAACATTGTAATGTTGGTCATTATTACGACTGCAGCTAGAAGTTATGAATGAGTAAATAACTTCAAAATTACATAAATACACTGCCGTGTTGCGCGGCACAAGATTTAATGTATGCAATGCGTAAACTAATCATTTGTTACATTCAGTGTTGAAAGTGTTTTCTCGGAAGACTGCAGTTCTCAAACTGGAACTTGTAAATTAATTCAGTTTTTCCCTAGGAATTGAACTCAGTTGTTATCATGTATTTCACCCTACTCCAAACCATTCCAGAAAATATCATATAACAAATTCGTATGACAAATTCCAACCCATAGAGATCGAGATAAATATATCACTGCGAGTTTACCTCATATTTTTTGCATACTTGGTGGTTCCAAAAATTTCTCTAAGAGCGGAACCCATTAAAGATTTAAAGGATTTCGCAGCACCTTGAAACAAGGTAGTAAATTTTAACAAGCGCCTATCGCAAAGTCTGGACGCTTTCATTTGCTAGTACTATATCATCATCAGTTTCTTATATAAAAGCCTTAATTCTCTAATGACCAATCTATATTTCCAAATAGTTTATTTGTTTATTTAACGACGTTTTTCGCGGCACCCCTAAGTATCAGCTACGATAATCCAGCGTGCCGCGGCTCTAGGTCTGGAAACCTCTGAAATAAAGTTATTTCAATACACAATAACGAGTCTATTTTGGCCCATTTTACAAGTAAAACTACCGATTTTTTATACCACTGCTCTTAAGCTTTGACCAAAAGTAAGATTTTGTGCTTTCTTGCTATGAATGTTGCATATTACACAAAATGTGTTGATTGTTATCATAAACTTAGTCGAAGACATATTTTTCGTATCTAATATAGTGCGCCAGGAAAGTTCTTGAAGCTTTGCAAAGATTAGACTCGTAAATGTTATATATGAGTGTCTTTACATAGGCATTTCGGATTGGTTCAACAGAAAGTTTTAACTAATGTAATAACCTTAAGTGTCAAATGAATGAATTTTTTAATTCCTTGTCGATGAAATTATTTGTTATCGGTCAAAATTTGCTCCCAAAATATTTTACATAGTAATCTCCGAAAATTTGACAATATGTAACGACTCATTTATGAGTTATTTTTATGGTTACTTTTAGCATAAAAACTTTTACCTCTCACCTTTTATTTGCAGATCCAAAATAAGTAGATTGATTCCACTCACGGATTAACGTTTCATTTATTTTAGCATACTGTAACGTGTAGAAAAACGTGGTTTCATTAAAATAAATTTATATAAATTAATTTTTTCTGTTTTAGCCACAGATTAAAAATGTAGCTTTCGGAGAGAATGTTCTCGATTTTCAGAAATTCATCAAGTTTAATCTCCATATCTGACTTGATTAGCACAATATCAATGAATAACTGAATAATTGTTATTTTTGCCGTCGTATTATTTATCCTATTGTTTTAGCTTTATAACAGCGTCTAAACTTCTTCACTCTGTTTAGATATGCAACACGAGTTTATTATCTAACAAGGGAAGGTCTCGGACCTAAAAACTGACTCGGGGACGAAATTTGGTTATATTGCAGAAAAAATAAGCGAAACGCGTTCTTCCGTTTTTCTTTCATCTTCATATTTCTCGAGTTTTGAATTTCTTTATATTAAATTTTCGAAAAAAACTATAATCGATAAAACAAATTTTCTTCTTCGTAAAGACTGACTCTGCTACGAAACTTTGCTATATTGTGGAAAATGAAAGAAAAATCAATACATGTTTTGCTGATTTTCTGCCAGGCTTATATTTCCCTTGTTACGAGTTTTTAATCATTATAATTAATCTTTATATTCGTAATTAGTGACATGTTATTACATTTTTACAATAAGAACTATCAGTTACCATGATAACTGGATCTAGTGGAACAGTGAGAAACAAAATTTTTATAGTTTCGATCCAGTTACCATGGTAACTGATAGCTATTATTGTTAAAATGCGATAATAAAAACGAATAATATAAAGATTAATTATATGTTTAAAAATTCATAACCTGGGAAATATAAGCCTGATAGAAAATCGGCGAAACACATGTGGCTTATTTTTTTATTCTCAACAATAGGGTTCTCAGACTAACGTCGGTGCGCGAGCTGCATGAAGGCCCTCAACCGAACCCGCGGGCCGCATTATGGCACCGTGCGAAGTCCGCGAGCCGTAAATGTTCCTAGTCCTCGCACAGTTTCATGTTATTTGGACATTCACTCTCCCCTTCCACAAGGAAGAAATCGTCCCAACCCTATGATGCGGCCTTAAACCATTCATTACAAAAATGCTGGTTTCGGCGTCTATTTGGTGAAATATATTTTGACAACCACGCATACATTGACCTCCCTTATAATAATCCATATTTTGCGAAAATGATGTTATTATTATTTCAATATACAATGCAAGTGGGCGCCTGGCCCGGTGGCAAGGTTACAAAATTAACATATAAAAAAAACATATTTAAAACATAAAAACATATTCAGAAGATTCAGTTTACAATTTTTCACATACCACATACAATATTCTATTCATATATTTTTCCTGTTAGGAGCTTCGAGTTCGAGCTCCTTCGTTAATTAATTCATCTGACAATATTATTTAACAATAAATTAACTAAAAGTAATGAAAATCGTTCCCAGTGATATTTTTTTCTCTTGATTTAAAGGTTTTAACATTTCTAGGGAAGGGTACACAAATGGAAACATCACGTATCACTCAAAAGCTCGTCTTTAGAATTACCCATAATTATTATGCATTTTAAATGGTATTTAACTTCGCTTTAAAGAGACCTACGCGGGAAGGGAATGGCTTGAAGACCTCTGCAGGTAATGCGTTCCAATGCTCAATCCCTCTATTAAGAAACGAGAATTTTCCCCAGTTTGTTTTTTGTGGAGGAGGCTCCATCTTGTGCTCATGATCCCAGCGTCCATGATAAGAAGGTTTTTTAATCCTATCACAAATATCTGCCCAAGCTGGCTTTTCCGTATATGCATTAAAAAGTCCCCCTAGCCTTGCTATGCTTCTTCTATGTTCTAGCGATTCCCACTCTAGTTTTTTTAACATTTCTGTTACGCTCTCGGTTCTTCTAAAATCTCCTCTAGGATTAAGGTTTTTGACACGTATAACACACACTGGCAGCAGGAAGAACATACTTTGTTCCCCACCTGTGCGAAATTTTTTATAAATCTGAATAAGCAACAAACTGCGTATATTTTTAAAATGCTGATTTAACATCCTTATATAATAATTCTCAAGTGGCCGTCTGTCTGTCCCGGGATTTTTAGACATTTCCCAATGGAATTAAGAGCTGAAACTTTCAAATTCGTTAAACCCCCATGAGGTGGCCTCTAGAAAAATCAAACATCCCGGAAAAAGTCCCGGATTCGACTCCCGGAGACAATTATATTTTCCCATAAGTTTACACGGGATTTTCGATTTTTCAAGGCGCAAGGTTTATTTCCGTCATTCATTAAAATATGTAAATATGAACCCAATTTCTCCATTTCTGTTTTATTCGACGGAAAAAACTACAAAATATCTCATTCTTGCAATTTTTAGATGTTACATGGAAGAATTTGTCAGAAACACGCATTTCATTTCGAAATGTTATGGCTTTTTCGTACTCTTTCCGGGTGTTGCCAAGGCGTCCCGCATTGTTGCCTCCGATTGTATTAGCGTCTATTAAGCCTTCATATAGACGAAAGAATTGTATTATTCGCTTCGCGCAATGTCAAACTTAATACACTGCAAAGTTAATAATTGAAGAGTATTATTTACTCAGTAAACATACGAAGAGGAAGAATAACGGAGCCAAAGAGTGGCAAATCAAGTCGTATATCGATGCCAGAATGTAATAAATTTCAAGCGCTTCATTTTCTGGGAGAATTCAAATGATTGTCAGGAATGTATTAATTAATCAAACAATTACATTTACTATATATACATATATATATATATATTAACTAAAGGAAAAGAAAAGGTAGTGATGAGGGTGGCAACAAGGTGTTGAGGGAAGCCCAGCGGACACTTACCAAGTTGAGGACCAAGCTGGCAGGCTGCTGGGGGCGTCGAAGAGACACGTAAAACACACGAACACAAAAACATATATATATATATATATATATATATATATATATATATATATATATATATATGTGTGTGTGTGTGTGTGTGTGTGTGTTTTTACACACACCTCAGAAGTTATATTTTAATCACACTACAAAGTCCCGTGGATATTCAACGAATAGTTCCGCTCGTATTTCTTAGATTTACGTGAAATATTTTATAAGAAACACATTAGAGTTTTGGCCGCCTAGTGTAAACTACCTTACTTCGCGGGCCGCAGGAATGTACCATGGGGGCCGCTTGAGGTCCGCGAGTTTGAGACTCCTGCTCTACAATATAGCCAAGTTTCGTTTCAAAGTCAGTGTTTAGATCCTGGACCTTCCCTTGTCAGTAAATGTAAGAACTAACTCTAAATCGGCAACAACGCAAATTACCTTGGCGGCTAAACATTTTTATGTAAAATTACGTCACATTTTTGCTTTAAAAACTATCCTGTGGACCGATTCGACACGTATTGGAAAAAAAACGGCAGGAAAATAAAATTTCGTTCTTTCAGGCGTTCATTGTTTCAACTCCTTAATACCTGCGATAATTCTAAGTAATTTTAATATGCAAATTAGTAATATGCTACACTCAACCCCGTGTTAATCAAATGGAGAAAATAAGCCCTCCTGGAATCGAATCCGCAATCTTACGATAAAGGATGACTTGCTTAAAAGTTGCTAGAGGTAGAACCCAGTACATCACGAAATAATTGTCGAAATCGTACGCACCGTTCTTGATTTATTCCGCCAAATGTGCCGCCAAATGCTTCCCAGAAGGGGGGAGCGTTCCAAACAAACACACATACAGATCTAGACTAGTATTATAATGGATTATTCGTCGATAAGCTTCTTTGTTGCACGAATTGCCAGTCAAATTAATATTATAATGGTGAAATTAAACTTTTAACGGCTGAACGAGATATCTAATCCTATAAGTATAATAATTACGACTTTATGAAGGTACAAAAAACGAAAGTGATTGACATAGAGGACAGCAAATGTTTCCACATAACGGTTAGGATGAATTATGAAGATTAAAATTTAATTGTGAAATAGAAACTAATAGCGTATTGGTTTCGAATTTTAAATCTATCGAATTTTCAACTATTTTATCAGCATTTTCCGTGTTCTTTGAGAATGCAATTAGCTTTATTTATTTAGATTATTACTTTGATTTCATGCTTGTTCTGGTTCTAAAAGTATATGGAAATTTAATGATATTCTTATTTGAGAGTGTGATTAAGGTTTTGTTAATTTAAATTGTATGTAATGTTTAGGAAAAAGATAATACATATGTTTGATTCGGTCATGATCTTAATTTTAGTGCACCGACAAATTTTTACTGTCGAAGCCCTTCCATTGAATTTCAACGGCCGATTCGCTGTTAACACAAAATATCATATGAAGAATGAACTGCATAAATGTTTTCTTAATTTTACAATAGAATGATCAAAATATATGTCAGTAACGCCAGTGAACATGCGGTATGTGAAAATTTTCTTTCAAATAATAAATTTTCCAATTGAAATATTAATAATTTCTTGAATTTTATCCTTAAAAATCGTCAAGATAATTTCATTTAAAATTTAAAGGCTATCTGTGAAATTTCTGGTAAATGCAATTCTACTTCGAGAAAAGTAATAAATAGCGAGACGCAGCATTATCGCTATCACAAAATCCTATTGAGGGTTTCATACTTAAGTTCCGACTCTTGCCGCATGGCGGCGCTGGAGAAGCGAAATGCTTAGCTTTCATCTCCCATGTAGAGTGGTCGGACGTAAGAGAAACCTCTCTTTTAACCCATGTACTGCTCCCTTAATATAGAAAAAGTGAAGCGGTCGTGGAGTGAGCGAAGGGAGAGGTTATAAAGGTGGAGAAAGGGGGTTGTGGAAGAAGGGGCGTGACAGTGTACTTGATGGAAGCACGAGAAGGGGAGGTTTTGTGTGGGCGGGGCGAATGCTACGGTTGATATCCTTATCTCCGCCATTACAGTCACCTAAAAGGCTATCTTCCTTCTCCTGCGCTTGACAATAACGCTGCTCAGCTGTTGTGTCCAGTCGGAAGCGGAGGGGAAGAATGAAGGTGGCGCTGAACAACTCCAATCTCTAAAAGATATTCATCTGGAAGCAATTTCTCTGTACTCCTTTATCGCTCACCCGCGTACCATGTTGAGCTATGACTCAACCAGTCTTTTATTCCCCTAGGTATGTGGCCTTAATTCTGCTCCTCTACAAAAATATTCGCCGTTTTCCGGGTTCGACTCCCTGAAGCTCTATTTGCGCAGTCTTTTTCCGTAGCGGTAATGCAATTTAAGGGCAGTTAGTTCACTGCGTTGACATGCATCTAGCACGCAATTCGGCATTAAATTTTTTTATTTTTTAATGAATAATTTGCTAAATTCAAAAAATTATTAATGAAATAAGCTATAAAATTACCATATTGTTTTATCAGACGTTTTCACGCGACTTATGTTTCACAGTCGCCTCTTAAAGAATCATGATTTGAATTTTGCACATTCGGTGTCTTCGCCGGGACTCGAACCAAATCCCCTGCAGATAATCTTTAATAGTCTTTTTCTCTTTTAGCTTACTATTTTGGAATAATATAAATTATTTAAAATGTATTTTATACTGCCAGTAATATTGTCGAAGAAGGTTATGTAGCAGATTAACTGATAGAGGAATATTTTTTCTAAACGAGTAAAACTTAAAAATTCGTAATTTATTTTTCCTGAGATATTTAAATCTGAATTAGTAAAATGTATAGTTTTCTTTCTAGCGTAATTTTAATCATATAAACTGGCGCAGAGAAAAAATCTAACATAAATCTTAAATAAGCATCTAAGACCCTATTGCCTACATATTTCGGGAATTATAGGTATCGCTACGCAAACAGAAAATATCTTAGGTGAACTTTATCTTTCTGAGTCTGTTTCAATATAGCGCAGTTTGAGACTGCAAATCAAAGTTGATTGTAATCGAGCCTATACTTCAAGTCTCTAACAACTTGAAATTATTATTATCGTGACAACATATTTCTTGCTTTAGCCGCCAGGGCACTTAAGCTAACATTTTAAAATGTTTTAGTTCAAGCAATAACTATAGGTGTCGTGAAATATTCCGAGTTATTCTCAAAACAAAATTAAACGTATATAAAGGGTTTATCTCTTAATATAAAAATTTTAGATGAAACAGTTGCATTAATAATGTTGTCATTCCTTCATCTAAATGCAGTTTATTTATTTAAATTGTTTATTATTAATTATTCATAATTCGTCAACGTGTAAACTAATAGCGTATTTTGCCAAATGTTGGCACGTATAAAACTGTAAAAAGCCAAAAATTCTTTTAATATTCCCATTTTATCACTGCGGACCTTGCACTAGCATTACTAAATATAACAGGAACGCATTCTCAGTCAGGCTCAACTCCATTTAAGAGTGAAACGTGATTGGTTTACGAAGTATAAAAGGCAAGAAGTATCCATCCATATCCAAGTATTTTTTTACGAAATGCATAAAAAAATTAGTAGTAATGTAAGTCGACTCGTTAATATATCCTTTAATATTTATATTTTTCAAATACTCATCTCGACAAAGCGATCTCAGCTCATAGGTGATGAACCTTGTTGGTCTTCGCTACTTTATTTAAGTTTTCTATTCTCACCCTTGGGTTGAAGAAAAATATGTTGCTTTAACTTTTAGATTTTTTCCGACGATTATTTTTGTGCTGAATATATCTAGTCCCATCTATTGGAATTTTCCGCATACTCTCTTCCGCCTTCTGCTCAATGATTTACCACTTCAGCGACATCTGTTATTTAAAGCACTGTACATCCTAGAACCAGGTGGCAAACATTGCCACGCTTCGTAAGCATAAACTGTTTTAGAATTCCTTCTTTTTTAATCAATTGATGGGATAGAAAATTTAAATGTACTCGTATTTCGTGTAAGTGTGAAAAATTTCATGAATTGATTGGATATTAACTCAAAAGTTTAATTTTATTCGATGTACTTCGACAATTTCTTCTTTTTAGATGCAAACGCATCCCTGTTGAAATGTCCTTTGTCCCGTATTTAGTGCACAATTAATTCAACTAGAGTAAAAATCATCTTTTTATTTAATTGTCCTTATTTGCCATTCTATTTCATCAGACATTGCAACGTCATCTGCACAGCTAGAATCACTAACAGTTTAATTTTACCCGCCAATAATATTTAGTGCACAATGAATACAACTAGAGTAAAAATCATCTTTTTTATTTAATTGCCCTTATTTGCCATTATATTTAATCGGACATTGCAACGTCATCTGCACAACTAGAATCACCAACAATTTAATTTTATCCGCCAATAATGAATGAACTTTTCATTAGAACTGAAAAAATTTCCAATAATTCACTGTCGCTTACGCTGTCATATTATCTTGTTAGCTATAATAAACCAAATATATAATAGAAAAATGATCTTTGATAGATTTATACAGCTCATTGTCAATTAAATGTCATTTGAGACAGGAAACAAATGAAACCGAAGACGAAGAACGTGTAAAAATCAAAACATGCACACCTAAATATACACCAGTAAGAACCTAAAGGTTCAACCTAAATAGTACTATTAATATAAACATGGAAAGTACATAAGAATTGTCTAGAAGTTTTGCAATGCTGCCGAATCTTAGGATCGATATTTAAAATTAACATCTACACGGCTGGAATTGAATGTACGGAGGTCGTTGCTGAGATATACTATTTTAAATTTGAATTGGGTTTTTATATTTCAGATTATCTCTTTGTGGTTTTACTCTCGTCAAAGAAAATTTTCATTTTATGCTCAACATGTAAAATGATGATAAAAGTTTTATACACAGTACATCCTCGCTGCCCGCGGTTTTTGTCATCCGCAATAAATCGTTGGCAGTAAAATTTACTATTCCCAAACCGTTGTCTCAACGCAATCATCCTGTGTGTTCGAAGGAAACATAGGAGAAAATATTGCGCACTTTTTCTAGGGGGTCTTATACATGATATAAACGTTTTGAAGAAATTTTTTAGGACAATGACGGAAAAGGGACAAGACCAAGCCGGCCAGATCCTTGGAATAGGTATTTTTTAAAAAGTCTATAGTACTCGATGATTTCTCCTGGGAGAGTATTTCAGTCGTTAATTCAACACTGGAGTGTATTCTCGTACGGTAAATAGAATTTAGAAAGTAAATCGATGGATGAACAGGAATTGAAGATCGTCTAATACAGATGTCGGCATGTCACAGGAGTCGCAGATCTCTCCTCCGTTACAAAAACAGACTGAGCAGCGAGAGCATTGAGCTTAAGGTCAATAAATGCATCGACATGTTTAATATAATTTTATCCGGTTATCCTTTACCAAGCGCTCATTCTATTAATAACTTCTTTATTCTTGTGAGTTAGAAAACTTACATTACCTTTCCTTCAGAGATAAGAAACAAATTCCTCCTTTTTCTCCTATGTATTTTGTATTTGCGGTTATTTTTTACGTCATACGTTACCCCTATAAATATTGGGGGCCTACTGTATTTAAATTCTCAAATTAATATAAAAATGAAAAAAAATATTTTTAATTATTGGAAGCAGTAGTTAAACGCATATTTTCAAAAGATTAAACCCAATAATTGAGAATTGATTTATTTTTGCCATTTCCTTAACATTAAGCCATAAAAATAATTCAGTTTTAGTTATAATATGATCACTAGACGCCAAAGTGGCGATAAAAAAAGGCTATGCTCAGAGCAAGGTTCGTAACATAGTATTGTAAATCAAGCATTATAGCAAAAGGGCACATATTTCCAAGTGTGATAATCTTATTATCTTGATAGTTTATTGCTGAGCGCTCTCCGTATTCTCAAAGAATATGTATGGTTAATGGATGAGTTGCCACAGATTTTTCTCAAATCCATCAAAGATGACAATCAGCTCATAGAATAACTTTTATCAAGATTCATTTATTAGTTTATGTTTTTGACTTTCAGTGGATTCCGAGAATAATTATACAAGAGAAATTGCAACAAAAATTCGAGCTCCCTCCCTTATCCGTGAGATTTTGTCAACAAATAGATGCTAGACGTATTATTACAGCCGATGGACGCCTTTTCGATATCGTGAGCTTAATGCCAACCCCATCCGCGAGAGATCGCATTACTAATTTCTGTATTTTTTCCCGGAGAAAGATACGCGAGCTGAAGAACGCATCAACGCGATGTTTATCTGAAGTAATCCTCTCAAAAATTCATTTTTCACTCCCATCGCATCCAAGCCTTTCCCCCGTCATACTCGGATGGGTATTACCATCAAACACTTTCTTCCCGCCCTCTTCTAACACGCTTCTCGGAGCATCTGATCTTACTTCCATCGCTAAAACCGCGCATCCATCCATCTCATACGCCCACGAAAAGCGGCGCAGAGAGAGGGAGAGTGTGAGAGGGGGAGAGAGACGGTGTAAGGGAGACAGAGAGAAGGTTTAGCATAGCAAATGAGAGGGAGGGTAGAGAGACGGGGAGATGGCGTAGGAAAGGGAGAGGAGAGGAGGAGAGGGTTAAAACCTTATAGGTATCCGGTCCCATATGTGTACCAACGCGGTGTCTGAGTGTGCTGCGGAGAGAGTGGTGCGGGGTGTGCGAGGGTAGGGAATGAAGAGATGTGGGTGAAGCCCGTTGGGATGGTGGGCGGTGGTGCTTCCGCGGTGTCCCATAAGTGGCCTCCGGTCCGCATGATCTGGTTCGTGTTTTACACCCTACTCCCTCCCTCCCCTGCCTCCCTCTTCCCACTCGTACCTATCCGCGGAGGGAAATCCCCCGGATCACACTCACCCTTTCCCGTCCTTCGCACCCTGCCAAGGACCACCCCCGCGATGCCCCGAAGGGACACTATTTTATAGGTAGTATAAGGGCAGGGTGTGTTTGAGAGTGGGCTTGCGGTTCAACGTAAAAGGTGTATAGGGGAGTGGGGAGGAATATATATAGTAAGGAAAGGCGAAAAGCCCCGGGAAAAAAAGTCGTATTTTCCATCAGACCTCTCTGTGCTTCGCTGCTGAGCTAGGTGGTCTTGTTATTGCCAATGTCGAATGGACATCTTAATATCATACATTACAGTTAATAATGTACGTTTACGGTGACTAATTTTTCAAAAAACTACAAAACATATTGCTATTATCCAAAAGCTGTATCAGGTCTTTAGTGAAATTTTGTTCTTTATATATTGATGCTCAAGTCTCTGTTTATATAAATATATCTTTTAATATAATCTTTTAAATGAGAAATTACTTTGGATTACTTTCATAATATAGCAAATGGCTCTGCTAGAGTAAATGTTCAGCGAATCCGTTGGACATTTTTGTGGCTTTTACCTTTTTCTCACTCTAACTAATAAGTCCGAGTCTATTATACGATACCCTATAAACAATAGAACCTTCGCCTCCCCTTCCTAGATTAAAAATTTCTGAATTACCATCGCAGAGAACTATTATCTAAATGCTTCCACTGTCACAGGAAGGAGTGGAATGGTTCTTTTCTAATTGAAATAAGATAAAAGAGAGAAGAAAAGAAAACGTCCACTCATAATGAAAAAACCGAGTCGTCCGAAATCGATCCTTACGCGTTTTTGAATTCGTTTTTTTCTCGCCACTCGCACTTACCCCCTTTTTCCCACACCCTCCCCTCCACGTACTTATCCCTTCACGCGGTTATTTTCGCTAGAGGAAAAAAAAACCTTAAACTCCCTTCGCTTCTAACAAAAAATAAATAACCGGAAAAAATCTCCATCGCATTGTCTGCTCAGGCGTTTTTCCCTCTTCTCCATTTATTTTATCGAGCATATTTCTCCCTCGTATGAAAACTCCCTGCTCCGTGCAGACGCATTCTGAAAGCCACGGGGGTGATGTTAAGGGACTCTGGCGTATTAGTGGGCATGTGTGTGTGTGTGTGTGCGCGCGCTCGCTTGGAGGGGATTGGAACAGGAGGGAGTGAGAGGGAGAAAGAGAGAGTAAATGAAATTTTAAGCGTTCGATTCGCTAATAAGTCAGGGTTGGCTTTTCTCACGCCAGATGTGGTCTTGGTAGTTCTTTCTGCTCTGTATCCGAGCTCTCTCCTTCCCTCTCTAACCGTCTCTCTCCCTCTCTCTATCTCTTTCCCTCCCTCCTCGCCCTCCTTCGTTCCCTCAGGACTCATTTCCTCTCCCATATCACCCAAGCAATTCGTTCTTCCTTTGTTCCATTACCCGTTCTTATATTTTTTCGTTTTTTTATCTCGTTCCGTTGTAAAAAAAACTTGCCGTGTAATATCATTTTTCTCTACGACTTGTTTCCTCTAAATCAAGGTTTAAAAAAATATTTGAGGCAAAAATGGTAGTTGAGATGTGTGTCGTTCTTTAAAAAAAAATTTCTCGAATTGTAACAATGCTTCAAAAAAATTGACTCGAAGAAATATCGAAGGAATTTAATTTCAGAATTTCAATAACTGTATCCTTATATTTATTTAATACATCCTTACATTAAATGGCAGATTGATATATGATATAATTTAATTAAATATCTTTTTGAGGTTAATTTTTAATAGTACGTGCAATATTTTGAATTACAGAAAAATGTAATCCAAACACTATCGACATATCCCTTTCAATATTGTTGAGGAGAAACCATGGATCTTAGTTTAAAAATTAATACCTACATTGTTCTTACGATTAAGTTATTATAATTTTGTTACATTTATATTCACTTAGCGTAAGAATGCCTATTTAATAACATAGGCGACTCATCAGGAAATTGTTTTCCCTCTAAAATGTATCTCTAGCCGCTTTTCATTACTTTGCCTAGTTATCATTAAATTTTGGAAGATAAAACTACTCGCTTAAAAACCTGTAATTACAGGGATAGGTATTATTGTTTTTGGCGTAGTTTTATATCTAAAAAACCTCTACCTTTTCTCCATGTAAAGCTAAAATAATGCTGATTTATATTGTTGCTGCCCATTCAAACCTTGCTTCGTGGTAAAATAGTATCGTTCCATTTAGCAAAATTGTTAAAAATCACGGCTGTCGAACAAAAATTTCAGACGCAGCCACAAAAATGTCGAGGTTGTAACTAAGGATCAGGAAGCGTGTACCATTGGACCTCTTTCACAGCGAGCCTAGGATAATAAATAGCTCGATGCAATATCCTAATTCCGGCGCTTAATTCTTCCAGTCCGGCCTTTCTCTTTTTCTTCGCGCTGTGGTATCGCGCTCCTGCCCCTCGCCCCAATGCCCTCCCCCCTTCGAATGGGGGGGGGGAGTGGGGAATCAGGAAGGGGGTAAGAGAGAGAGCTAATCACCCACCCACGAGCCGAGCGACACGCTGGTCCATCGCATTCACACCGCTTCCCACACACATTTCCTCTTTCCATTCCACGACTCCCTTCCCGCCACATCTCCAGCATTCGCCCCAACCCACCGAAATCCGGTTGCAGATGTGTCCCGTAAGTGCGGAGGAAAAAATACTCGAGGTTGGCAGCCCTGGAGACCTCTGTAACGGACACGGCGAGATGTGCCGCTTTCCTCCCCCTCGCATTTTTGCATTTTTCAAAAGAGCTTTCTTTTGTTTTATTAATACGACTGCCGTCGTTGGCATCATATCTCCGCACTTAAAGTAATTGAACCGGATATCCAGGGAACGAAGGCGTGGATTTAGCGTTGCACATGGTACTTCGACCCTGGGTGGAATTGAAACGAGCGATATTACTTGAGATATATATATGAAATAGGAAGAGAGAGATAAAGAGATGGGAACCTTTGGGATTTGGAGAAATGAGGACAGCAGGGAAAGGTTGGGAGTGTATTAAGGTCGGATAATTGATTACGCTGCGTTTTGTTTTTGCAACTGACCCAAAACTCCGTGTCGTCCTCGGTTATGGTGAGTCATTTCTAATTGCGACGTTTTTACTCGGAGTACGTGAGTCATGTGGGACTTAGATTAACGTCTTCTGCCTGGCTTAAGTATCAACACCCTTCCGAATGGCTTACGGACAGTTTCCACCTCGAAGCATCCTAAGACGGCGTGTAATAGCAGAGTGCTTGATTCATGGAGCAAAATTAGTTGCCACACCTAATTCTGCCCATTTCAAAAATAAAATTTCTCCTCAATTATTCATCGTCTTATATACATTTCTGACTAAATTTACCATTAAATGTGTCACTAGCTACTATTGTTTTTTTAGCATTTAGTTGATGCCGGATTTAATTTTATCTGTTCTCGGGCAGTTTTACTTTTTAGATGTTGATCAGATTTTAAAAGCCGTGCTGTTTAATTAATTACGGTTATTCAACAATGCGGTAATTGTTACATTCAATATTATGCTGTACATTTTTACTTTCTCCATAAGTAGTATAGGAGAAAGTATTGTTTTCTTGAAAAAAATCGACTTCGAGATTTCAACGGAAATACACGTTTTGAGGTCCCGTGAACACGTTTTGACTATTTTCTCGATGTCTATGTGATGGCATTTTTGTGGGTGCTCTAACTTAAAAACTATTAATCAGATCCACTCGAAATTTTGTATTTAACATTTTCATAAAGGTAAAAAAAATTGATTAATTTTTTATAAAAATCGGTCAATTGGAAGTGGGTGTTTACTCTTGTCACTTATTCGTTATTTTGAAATATTTGCATTAATATTTGATAACTATAAAAATGTATTTGTGAAACAGTTATAGGGAATTTAATTTTCTACAGCCATTGTTTGAAACATTTCCATATAATGCATTGTTTAAGAGATATGTAATATTTTTTGCTGCCACCACCACACCACCTACCGACGTCACATTTTGAAAAGACTTGCAAAGATAAATTCCATTATTTTCCAGAAAGTTGGTTTAGATATGTTGAAGATATTTTTACAATTTTTGATTTAAAAAAACAAAAAGTAGAAGACTTTGTGGATCAATTAAACAATATATATCCATCCCTAAAATTCACTTTTGAACTTCAGGAGAACAATACATTACCATTTCTGGATTTACTAATCATTAATAACCAACAACAAATAGAGTTTGATATTTTCAGGAAACCAACACGCACTGACAATTATATTCCAAATAACTCCTTCCATCCTATTAATAAAAAAACAGCTGTTTTCCAATTCTTAACACACCGATTGTGCAACATCCCCCTTAACAAAGATAGATATGTTAAAGAACTCAAACATATAAAACAAACTGCAAAGAAACTTGGTTTCGATCCCAATTTAATCAATAAATTAATAAGAAAACACAATCTTAAAAAAACGTTGTCCAACTCCACCACTTTCAAACTTGACAACAATAAGGCCAACAAATATATAAAACTACCGTATTGTCCCATATTAAACAGGGGCTTGAATACAATTTTTAAACATAAGAATTGCACAATAACATACACGAACCCACATAGTTTGAAAAACTTACTGGATAGCACCAAAGACAGAACGGAGAACCTGAACAAATCCGGAATTTATAAAATACAATGTTGACATTGCAATTTAATGTACATAGGACAAACCAGACGAAAACTAATAACACGATTCAAAGAACACTTAGCCCATTACAAACACAATCGTTTTGAGAAATCAAGTGTAGCCACTCACATCCTCGAAACTGGACACAGTATACACATAGAGGATTTAACCTTGTTAGCTTCAGCCAACCATTCACTTAACTCTTTAGAAAATCTGCATATCTATAAAAACAGAAACAATCTCATGAACACAGATACTGAATTTAACAAAACTTTATATAAATTGACCGAACTTAACAATACTGACGCACAAATTTCTTTTCGATCCTCAAATGTTTTTCGGTCTTCGTTATAATCTTTCCTTCTAATTTCGTCGCAGTTGAACTCGGTTCACTGCCAAGGCAGGTTCTCCCCTGAAGATGCCCACTTAGTGGGCGAAATGCATAGGGCTTATCCTATAATTTTTGGCTGAAGGAGTTTTCTACCACTGTTCAACTTGGAGCCAAAGTGTTCATGAGCTACCACCTACTGCTTAGTTACATCTTAGTAACGCTCCTTTGTCTTTTCTCAATTGTTGGAGCTTTGTGACTATATCCAAAATCAGAAGGCTAAGGTTTGAGTTTATTTCTGTTCTTTGTTGTCTAACATTTTCTCGCAGTTTCTTAAAATATTTATTATTATGTAACCTATTTGGAATTTTTAGAAATATTACAGATATGGAGAAGGACATGTGGTGGCCACATCAGATTTTTTAGCATATTTTCCAGAATGGAAATAGGCTTATAGTTTTGTCGTTGTGGCTGTCCGTCTATCTGTATGTCCGTCACCCTATTAACTTTTGCACCAATAGACCGATTTTCATGGCACTTGCTATTGGAACCGAGCTCCCGAGGATAGTTTTTGTTACGAATATTGAAAGTCCTGGGTTCGATTCCAGGAACTATCCTGCCCATTTGGTTTACATGGGTATTCTAAAAACCATCGTGCAGGGTTTCTTTTCTCTTGAACATTAAAATATCTTAGAACTGTAATATTGGCGCGGGATTTGTGCTATTCTCTGAGGAAAGGATTGGAAATACTAATTTTTATTGTATAATATTGCTCATCAGTCGTATTTCTTCCATTTATGCACAAATTCTGGCATTTCTGTAGTTTTCATCACTCATTACGAGAGTTTTGCCATTGCAACGATTATTGTTGGACTCGTATTCGGTTTAGTCTAATGAACACGCGCGTTATTTTTGCCACACAAATACGCGTGATCAATTTAGTTTTCTGTTCGAATGTTTTTGTAATATTTTGATGCTAATTTATGAAATTTGAAAACCCAAATAGCAACTCATCCGCGGTGATTATAAAGTTATTAAAGCCAATGTAAGTATTAAATAAATATTATGTTGAAAGTATGCATCATAAATTCCGTTTGGACCATCTTGTTTGTATCAATTTTGGTGTAAAACGCTTCAAAGTAGCACTTAATTTAATTAAAATGTTATCACTTTAGAAGTGTTTACTTCGATCTCTTTATTTTCTTTCCACCAATAGTAAATTTATCTTTGAAATGCCCGTGTTGTTTATTTGACCATTTTATGAGTATTGGAGTTACTTATAGGTATCATTTATTGGTTCGACTGTATAATATTAACCAATTTTTTGACAATAGAATTACAATTAATGTGTATATGTGGTGAGAGACGAAAATGGAAAAAGGTTAACAGTGAAGAAGGTAGAGCCAACTATAGACGTATAAACAATGAGTTGAGAAGGGTAACAGATAAAGCTAGAGAAAATTGGATAAAAGAAAAATGTGATGAAATACAACAAATGGAGAAGTTAGGACGGTAAAATATGATGTACGCTAGGGCACTGGAATTAGAAGATAAGAAGTCTAATGGAATTCGTCGTAAAGAAATTATGAATACGGATGGGAAGATAGTCTCAGAAAGAAAGGATGTAGCACAGGTGTGGGAAGAATACGTTTAGGAACTATCCAAGGATCCAAAAGCGTTCTGGTCCTATGTAAGAGAAGTCGAGGGAGGGGGTCCTTCAATACCCTCCCTGCGATGTGATTCCGGAGCATCCTTCAAGATGGGGAGGATAAAGCTAATCTACTAAACGTTTACTTAGCGAAGGTGTTCACGGCAGGTGGAGATAGACTTGAAGATAATCTTATTCCCGATGGATGTACTCGGATGGATAATGTTAAAATCTCTGAGGAAGGAATAGCGAAGCAACTGGGTGCGATAAAGCCCAACAAAAACCCAGGACCAGAAGGAATTCCCGCGCGTGTATTAAAAGAACTAGCAGAAGAAATAGCTCCCTTCCTTCGGATGGTTTTCGAGAAATCTCTTACCCTCTCTGAGGTTCCTGATGATTGGAGACTAGCACACGTTACACCCATTCATAAGGGAGGTGACAAAGAAAACCCCGAAAATTATAGGCCGATTTCTCTAACATCATTATCATGTAAGATTTTGGAGCACATTATTGTTAGCAACACAATGCGTTATCTTGAGAGTAGATCGCTCTTAGTCAGCTGTCAACATGGCTTCAGAAAAGGTAGATCCTGTGACACCCAACTCGGTCTGTTTGTGAATGATGTTTTATCATGCGGCGAAAATAATAAGCAGGTCGATGCAGTGTTCCTTGATTTTAGAAAAGCTTTTGACAAGGTTCCCCACCGTAAGTTGTTATTAAAATTGGGAAATCTTGGCGTTAATGTTAAAGTCATTAACTGGGTTCGCGCTTTCCTTTGGAATAGAAAACAAAAAGTAGTCATCGATGGTAAGTCCTCGAGTGTGGCAGATGTAGTCTCTGGAGTGCCGCAGGGTAGTGTGATCGGACCTATGCTTTTCTTGCTTTATATAAACGACATCAGCTCAGTTGTAAAAAGTAATATCAGGCTTTTTGCGGATGACACCGTAGTCTATAGAGAAATTAGTGGTCCTAGCGACCATCGTCAGCTTCAGGATGATCTGGATGCGCTATCTGTTTGGTGCAAGGAATGGCAGCTAGAAATCAATCAGAAAAAGAGTAACGTTCTAAACTTTTGGAAATCTAGAAGCCCATCGTCCGTGTTTACCTACTCGATAGATGGTGAGATCATTCCTGTTTCGGAATCCGTGAAATACCTCGGGGTAACCTTGAATCGTGACCTGTCTTGGGACACCCACATAAGACGAGTGGTAGGTGCGGCAAATAACATGTTGGCTTTTGTGCGTAGGATAGTCAGGAAAGGCACGGAAAAGGTGAGAGAATCCTGTTATTTATCGTTGGTTAGACCTCAAATGGAATACGCAGCAGCGGTTTGGGATCCATATCAGAGGGGACTCATAAAGGATTTAGAAAAAATACAGCGGCAAGCAGCTAGATTCGCGAAAAAGAATTACGATAAAAAACAGAGCGTTACGTTACTCATTGAAGAGTTGAGTTGGCCATCGTTGAAAGATCGTAGATTACAGGCGAGACTTAAACTTCTAGATAAATAGGACGGAGAAGTATAAGGAGTCCTTTTTCCCTAGAACAATACGTGACCACAATAGATAACTGTGAATAATAATTAGTTAGGAACTTGTTGCGCGGCACCCCCTGCCATCCACCGTCAAGGTGACTTGCAGGGTAATATATAGATGAAGATGTATATAGCAAGCAGGCAGGATCGGCAAAAATAGAACTGGAAGATGAGGATAACATCGAAGAAGACAACTTAGAACCAAGTATTATGGAGAGCGAAGTAAAAAAAGCGATAGTAGAACTAAAGAAAGGGAAAGCCACAGGCAGCGATAGAATACCAGCTGGGGTACTAAAAGTCATGGGATCAGATGGACTAAAAGCGATCACGAAATTAATAAGATTTGCGACACGGGAGAGTGGCCTCGGGATTTCCTAGAAGTAACAATGATCCCTCTAAAGATGAATCCAAAGGCAATGCAGTGTAAAGGCTACTGAACGATAAGCCTTCTGTCACACACTTCTAAGATCATCACGAGGATTCTTAATAAAAGGCTGGAGAAAAAGGCAGAAGAAATGCTAGGGGAAGATCAATACGGTTTTAAAAAAGGACGAGGAACTAGAGATGCTATAGGGGTAGTTAATATAAGAAAGGGCAATAGAGTACAATCAAGATATCTGCGTATGTTTCGTAAACTGACAGAAGGCCTTTGATAGAGTAAATTGTGTAATGTTGATGAAGATATTAAAGGATATAGGTGTAGACCGGAAAGAAAGGAGACTGATCAGGAATCTATATGTGAATCAAGTTGTAAAGGTCAGGTTGGAGAATGCGGGCACCTGCGGAGTAAATATCGGTAGAGGAGTAAGACCGGGCTGCTGCCTATCGCCAACCCTATTCAATATATATGGAGAAAGTCTAATGCAAGAAGCGTTAGAAGGCACAGGAGATTTCAAAATTGGAGGAAGGATTATAAGAACAGTAAAATACGCGAATGATCAAGTACTTCTAGCAAGAAAGGAAGAGAAACTCTAGAATATGATAAATAGACTAATAATAACAGGTAGAAAATACGGTATGGAAATCAATACAGAAAATTCCAAGGTCATTCGAATATCGGGCAAAGAAGTGAATCTGAACATAAATATTGTAGGAAATCCTTAAGAACAAGTTTCAGACTATAAATACCTTGAAAGCGTCATAACAAGAGGAGCAAAATGTACAGATCAGATCAGAACTAGAATAGGAAAAGCAAAAGCGGTTTTCAGAAGAAAGAAACGCCTACTTACGGGGAATATAAGGGAAGATATCCGCAAGAAGTTCATAAAATGCTATGTATGGAGTATAGCTATGTACGGGGCATAAACATGGACGCAAAGGAAAAATGACATCAAATACTTGGAAAGCTTTGAAATGTGGACTTTGAGGATAATTCTGAAGATAAAATGGACGGACAGGATGAAATACGATGAAGTGCTACTAAGAGTAGGAGAGAAGCGAATTATTATACAGATCATTTGAAAGAGGAAGGCAAACTTGGTTGGACATTACCTGAGGAGAGAGGGTATGATTAAAGACGTTAGAAGGAAAACTAGATGGAAAAAGGGAAAGAGGTAGGAAAAGGTTTCAGCTGATAGAAGATTTGAAAGGGAAAGAGAGATATCAAGATATGAAGAGGACAGCGGAAAATAGGAGTATATGGAGAAACAAGGTTTAACTATGAATAATCTCGGACTTGTCTACGGACAGACTTCCTATGATGATGATGTGGTCTTATTGACTACCTACTGTAATTAAAGAATGATTTTGAACTTGATAGAAAAATTCTATCTACATAGGACTAACTTTTTCCGTTGGATTTAAATTTTTTGTTTTCAATGCGACTCTTCCTCATGACCTATTGCAATTGATTCACAAATGAATATGTTATTTGAACCAAAATATTTGCGCCAAAGTTAAATTATCTTATGGAAGTGGGATAAAACTCTTGCCCTGGCAGACCACATTCACCACTTTTCAGACTATAGAAAAAAATCAAAGCTGATTTTTACTGTAGAAATAAATCCCACAATTGCGCCCATCCACTCAATTACATGGCGGCTCAAACGATTTAAAACACACGTCATTTAAATGGAATTAAAAGAAAAAGGAACAGACCGGTCCAAGACCCGAATCTTTTGGGGAATCGTTCCTATGACGTTAAATCTTGTCCCTCGACTGTAGCAATAATGCCGGGATGGGGACGTCTCCCAATAAACCATTTCATTGGAGCAGAAGAGAGGACGTGAATTGGACCGAGATCCTGGAAGGACAAGGACGTCTGAGGAGGTGGTCTTTTTTCTTCTATAGGGACACATCACCTCTTCTTTTTTCCTCTCTCCTTTTTATTCCCTGCCCTTTTTGAAACCTCTTCCTTCCCCATTCTCTCTCTCCTCTTTCTTCCAAAACATTGGAAACTTCACCCACGCCCCTTCCCTCACTTCCTCTCAACCCTCTCTCGCTCCCTTTTTTCGGAGTATCTCCTTCCCCTCCCTGCTATCCCCTTTCCTATATTCCCCTGCCCCTCTCTTCTCACGAGCCATACATTCTGGCTACTCTTCTTCTCGTGTGCCACGAACGGACGCCCGGGGAAGTAAAAAGAGAGAGAAGAGAGAAAAAATAAGAAACCAGAAATGCGCATTGGGGGAGAGTATGAGAGACGGTTGGATGGGGGTGGAGGGGACAAGAGTAGGACGTTGAAGCGGAGGATATATTTTGTGTCAGGGTGGCGAGGGCAAAGTGGGGGCAAGGGATGGGTTCGGAGATGGCTTAAGAGGGAGTCGGGAAAAAAAGGCGGAGGGGATGGAGGTTCGGGGAGGGGGATATTTAGAAGGGATGAAAGTGGAAGGAATCTTCGGTTGAAGAGGCGAGATGTGTGGGATAGGAATAGGAGGGAAGTGTGGGAAGAGAGTGGGATGGGAAGACGAAAAGGAGGGGAGGGAAGAAGAAGGTTTGTCGGAAGAGGTTGGGTGAGATGTGGAGGGTGATAGGGAGGGAAGGGGGAAGAAGATGCGTGGAAAGTGTAGTGGTTGAAGTAGTAGGGAGATGGAAGAATAGGAAGAGGAAAGGGAGAATGTGAGGTTGGGTTGGAAGGAAGGAGGAGTAGTTGGAATTGAAAGGAAGAAGGAAGAATATCCGGAGAATGCTAGCGTTGGGTGACCACAGCGTGAGCGAGGTCGTTATTTCTGTGGTGTTTTAATGGTTTCAGACATTCTTCCTCACGGATCCTTGTTTTTATCCAACTTCCTGAGATTCTAAGACGCCGGCGGTTTAAATATGCATGTCCTTGCTATCAATTTCTCAAAAATATCGTGTCATCAATTTCTTAGTTTTTTTCGTTCGTTTGAAAGCCTCGCAGGAATTTCAGGAACGTATTTGAATTCCTTCAGAGAGGATTGTTCTGTTGGGAAATTTATGCCTATAAGTGTTAATTTATCTGAAAATATCCGTCGTCATACTCTAGATTTTACTCCTGACTGCAGAACGCCTTTTCAATTTCACACTTGATTGTTTTACTGGTTTCATTCTTTTAAACATCCTCTATGTAAAATTCCTAGAATATATGAGCTACATTACAGCGGAAAAATTCAATTCACGTGGCTTAAAACGAAGTAAATCCTGAAGGCTACCTCTAACTTCGAACACCCGCTGAGGATTCGAAATTATCAGACGACGGTGCCCGAACATAAATTCAACGTTTGTACTTTTATGTGATCTTTATCATCATTTCCATTCTGAAGGACGAAATAGGGATTTTGTGCAGCTAAAAGGACTTATGGTGTGACACGATGAAGGGAAAGTCTTTGGAGGGATGGAACAAGTGTCTGAGGAAAGTTGGGAAGTTTGATTGGAGGAAAGGACTCGATTGTATTTGAGCTCACCCGTTCATTTCGAAGAAGTATCTTAATGCGTTTGTGGAGTTACTCTGAAAGGAGGTTTTTTATAGAGCATTCGAATTATCGTGAACTCTGTTGGAACTTTCTCCTTTGATTTCATCGCTTTAAGTTTACTGTCATTAATGGATGTTATCTGTGAAATGCCAGTGTTAGTGACACGAAAGCATTGAGACATATGTGCCGTCAATATATCTAGAATACTTGTCCGGTAAAATTTATTTACTGATATCATTAATGAGGTCAGGCTCAACTCGGTGGAATTTACTCATATCAAAAAAAGACGAACTTTGTATTTCCACAAAATTTAATTTAAACACGGCCGGTTTCACTATACAATCGTAGTGAAACCGGTCGTGTTTAAATTAAATTTTGTGGAAATACGAAGTTCGTCTTTTTTCAATATTTATTTACTGAGTTTGTAATTAATTTTTTGTAGGTATCTTTGCTTTAAAGTTCAAAATTAAGTTTAAATTATCGATTTAGATGTTGTTTTACATGTAAAGCAATAATTTATAGCCCACCGAATTACCCTAGTGAGCGAAATGTGGTCGCCTTTATGAAAGGATTAATTACGATTAGTTTACAACGTACATTCTTCAAGTAGCTAATTTATATCTTTTAGAGGAATAAGGAATCTTCAATAATTTTATTTATAAGATATATTCATAATGATTTTACCCACAATGGCCCATTAGAAACTTCCTCCGATGAATCAATGCACAATTTGAATTTAACTCCGAATTAAACCTATATTTATTGGCAATAGACCTTAAAAAATCTCAAATTCTTGTAAAAGACCTTGAAACCTAGCTAAGTGTTAGTATCTTAAAATGTTAAAGCACGGAATAGAATATATTATTTTTGCATGGAAATTAAAAGAAATAAATCACTTGAAGTCTGTGCACTGGCAATCAGAGAAAATCAACGAGTCGTAATTATATCTGGGTTGAGAATAATTTCAGATCAGGAGAATAACTGCCATGTCTGAGAATCGAACCAGGATCTTCCACTTGCAACAATATTTATCTGCCCATTTTTTCAAAAACGCCTTTAAATACAATCATTGTTTGTAATTTTCATAGTGAATATGTATGAAATTTGCCATTACATTTTACGGGTGTTTATTTTGTCAACTAATTTTGCTAATACATGCTGTAGATAACTCCAATTATCATGCATCGCTTGTTTGATAGTAACCAAATGCTAAGCTCGATAATTCATTTTTAGGACCAAAAGCATTGTTTGTTATTTGCCAGAACCTTAACTAAATTAATGGTGGTATATTTTAGGCTTCATAAGGAATTACATAATGTCAATATTTCGTGATTACAGTATAAATTACCATCAAATTTGCAGTAGCGCATGATATCGGTTAAGAAATATCCGGCAAGGTTATGCTATACTATAGGAGCTGCCGTGGAGTGGAAGCTCGCAAACTAATAACGGCAACTCTGCCTTTCGTCGAGAGTTTGTTTGTCCTCTTTATGACACTTGGGCAAGCAAACCTCACACACAACCTCTTGTTTGTCTCACCTTCTTCGCACATAAGCTCCTCAGGTTTTACAACAGTCACCGCCATTGTAGTCTGCTTAAGCCTCAACGCAACTCACACAGTTTAGCATTGCGCAAACGTCGAGTTTTGGTTTATTTCAGCGGGGAGGAATGTTTGCCGACGTATACGGTAGCTTTGTGGTTTTTAAAACGATAAACTCACCTCCTGTAGGAGATGTGCAAGAGGCTTATGTGGGGAGGAATAGTTTTCCGTTTTGTCGAACGCGTAATTTGAATGCTCGCATTGTATCTCGTGCTCGTCATATCCCTCTCGGAGCTAAAATATCAGTGGCAGGCATTGCTGAGACAGACATAAGTTAATTTTTGCGTGCATTTTATGAATAGTTTTGTAAAAACTTACGCCTTTTATATACCAGTTCAGCGCTGGTTAAGTTTTAAAAATTCCTCTTTGAAAGTGTGTAGTGGGTTAATGCGGATACAAAATTTGAGAACTTGATTGGAAATTGGTCATTTCAAATTAGGGATGCAATTTCGGATGGATTAATGCCTAATAACCATTTGATAGAGAAATTTTAAAACGAATAAATATGCTAACGCCAGATGATTTTAGTTGTCATTTAGTTTATTAAAATGCTTCAGGATCTCTATTATATCTAAAATGTAAATGAAAAAGAAAATTGTATATTTACACTGTGGAAGTACACAATTTTCTTTTTTATTTACATTATGGAATCTTTCCACAAAGTTGTGTCTTCCCAAGTGGATTTTGTTATATCTAAAATGGTTATAGGTATTCTGCTTATCAGAAATAAACAATTGAAATATAACATTTCAATCAGTTAATGCATATCATTTTGGAATATGATATTAAATACAGAATGGAATAGAATAAATAATAAAACCATAAACTAAGATGCCTTGGTGGTATGAAATTATGCTGCATAATCATTTAAATCAATAGTGGCATTAATTAATTATTGATATTTTTAATGTTTGATCAAGGAAACAACCGATAAATCTCTTATAACAGGATGAAAGTTTAATTATATTTCTATATTTAATTAAACACCAGCAGAAAAAGCTGTTCTCTCCGTTTTACACAACGATGTCAAACATTCAGGAATTAGACAATGTTTAAATATCAGCAGCCGATCATTATTCGTGTGTTATATAATAAATATTTTAGAGACACACTTGAACGAGTATGCGATGCATATAAAGCGGTGGTATATTCTTGCAAGTATGCACATTTCATCTCTTTTTTTCCCGAGTTCCTTCAACAAATCAAATTAAAGTTTGATAGAATTATTAGAATGAAAAATTGAAAAACATGCATTAGTTTTCATTTAATTGTATGTAATATTTCGTAGCATCGTCTAAAAATTAAGACAAGTATTCATATAGCTCAACCATTTCATAACTCCATCTTCATCCTTCTATCACCAATGCATTTCCATGTCGGCCTTTCTTGCTCCGTCTGCTCAATGCTTCATTTGAATGACAGTGCACATTCCCATTTATTCCAGGATGACGTTTGTTATTGACATAAATGACTCGGTCAAATATTTCGTGTGTTCTTCTGCAATGTGGCCAGCCGCACGGTAATTAATTATCGATGCACTGCGTTTCGTTTCAGTGACTTAATTTGGTTGAGCGCTGAGTGCAGTGACGATGATGAGAAGTGCTCATTCCGTGCCTCTGGGTTTAACTCCTCTCTCTCTATCTGTTTAACAGCCGTATCCGCTGTATCTTTGTGTTTATCCTCTTTCAAACTAGAACTCTCCATTCATTCCATACGCTTTCCACGTGTAATAAATTGCCGTTGTAATCGGCGCTTCTTTCGACGTAGTCGTTTAAGTTTCCAGTTAATTGTGCTCGAAATCATTATTTTATTCCTGACTTTGCTGAATAACGTTGCTGAGAATACTTCGAAGCTTTTTCCTCTATGTTTATAAATCACTTTAGTATAGCCTGTTACATTGGAATAAATTAAAGTGATGCAAATAGCTCGCTTATTAATTTAACTGGACACATCAAATTTGTCGAGTGAGTATATAGCTAACACTCGTATGAATGCCATTATTCTTCTAGTATTACCTATTTTTTATAGCAATCATTCAATGGAATTCTGATGACCATTTGTCTATCTGGATGTTGCCGTACGTACTGTGCGGGTTGTTAACCGATGTTTTTATTTGACCCAGGATCTCTTGAAAATTGCGTAAATGGTACATAGCACTCCTACAGGCAGCAATAAAAATACTTCTTGCAAATGTCATAACTTTATAACGGTGATTTATCCCGATTTTACAGTATTTAAGAAAAACTAGTGATCGAAATAACCGCAATGCTCTAGTAAGAGATAGACTTGGGAGTGAGGAAAGCCGCCATTGATCTTTAAAAAGCACTTAAGAATCGAAACTCGAAATAATGAATACTTTTCTTAGCTGTCTCCGATAGCCGTAACATGTTAATCACTAATGGAGACGGCTGCAATGACGTCGAATTGCTTATCTATTTTTTTATAAGCTCTTTATGGCTATTTGTGATGCCTAAGATAGGTAGGTATTTATTTTTTCAAGTTGTGATTCTTAAGTGATTTTTAAACACTTGTTTCCAGCCATAAGACGAGCACCATTATTCTCCATTAAACACCGATCTCGTTTGAAACGCAGAATTTTTTCTGTCTATGAAACAGAAATCATACATGCCATTTTATCACTCTCGTTGTATAATAATCGCTGGTTAAATGTTGTGGTGAATGGAGGCATTTAATGTTGAGGTCTTCTCCGGCCGATTACCCCGAGCGATGCAGAAAGAGGGATGAAAATAAAAGGGGAAGAGGAAGGAGGACCCAGGAAGGATTTTAAAATGGATTCAAGAGAGAGGCGAAGCGGAGATGATGAGTGCGTGGGTGTCCATGTTGTGTGGGTGGGAGATGGAGATTTAGTGCCGCAGCGGACTACAGCGAAAAGGGATGCAGAGAGGGGGTGGAGGAGATGGGGGAGTGGGGGGGAGAGGTGAGTGCTGAGGGGGAGCCGCGGCGGCAGCGTGTTGGTGGAGTTAAGCGTGGTGTAGAGTTGGTTTGTCTTTTTTAGGATATTTGATGGTCGGACATGCTAGAAGGGATGGGCTTCGCTTGGCACAAATGCGCCAGGGGCTACCGTAGGGGTGAGACGGGAAGGTGTTAGTTTCTCACCCACCACACAATCCCCTCCGTTCTCAGATCTACGAAACCGAGTTTGAGTTGCTTTGAGAAGTTGTTCGGAAGACTGATAGTGTATTTTCAGGTGGTGACTTTATGCTTCTTCGGTTTTTCATCGCTTATAGGTCAAGGGATGTTGATAGATGTTATTACCTAAATGGCAGATTAAAAATAAACCAGAATCTCTGACGTGATGGAACCCAGGAATTCATGATTAAGAAACAATATTATTTTGGTTTAATGTCCGGATTAAGTGATTTCAATTTTTCACTATAGCGTTAAACGAAAAGTTAAACATATTTTTAAAAATATTTTTATCTTGCATTTTAATTACATAAAATATCTATATCTAATATATTTCCACAAAATTAAGGCTTCCTTGGTCGGTTTCATCATTATATCTTGACGTTTTTTTTTTTAAATTTCAAGGTAAGTATTTAATTTCAACTTTAATGTAAAAATATTTTTACTGGTACCAAGGATATCTTATGTATAAATGTGCATTTAGTATTTCAGTTCTAACATGCCATTATTTCTGGAATTGTTCTACATTGTATTGATATTTGTATTAAATTAATTTACGTATTTGGTGTGGGAAATGGTATTTTTGCAATGACTTTAGGCCACAATTCCTCATAAATCAATGATACCTTGAACTCATGTGTTCGCAATTTTTTAGAATTACGTATTTTGATGTATGTGAAATACAATTTTTTTACGGAATCTGTGATTGATGGATCAGCAAAGAGGATGGCTGCTTTGTAGCTGAAACGTATTCCGATTTTCCAACCGTTCCATGGTTACCGGAGTTAACCTTCGTAATTGATGAGTTCAATATGCCTCTTTTGGAACCATAGTTTTATATTTCTATCTTTAATTTTGATGATAAAGAGAGCCAAGAGTTGAAACGACCATCATTTCATTGCATACATTGAAATAAAGAATTGTTTTTTGGCTACAGAGAGGTTCAATTACGTATTGCTATTATCGTTTGGAAAGTTACTTTTAAAAACAATTAGCAGAAAGTGCTATTGAAAGGCAAAGGATTCTGACCATCAATTTAAAAATGTACGACTTCTTTCGATTTCATTGAGAGTTCAAAACTCTTATTCCAATGTTTTTACGATTTACTGTCACAAATGCTTTATTGTTACCAATTTTAATGATTGGATTGAAACTAAATTTTTATCGCTTTGCCTTAGCCTGAATGCATAGGAAATGTAATATTGCCTCGCAATTTTTTCACCACCTTAACCCTTTATATTCCACCTGAATCTCGATAGCACCTTGCTCACGATAAGGCAAATTCAACATCGTCTTAAAATTTTATTGTCACCCTTACTCAATCTGATTAGCATAAAAACTTCTGGATGCGCGGGAGAGGGAATTTTTAAGCACGAAACCGCTGTCTCTCCCGTGTCTCAGGAACCCCTGGAGAGAGGGGATTTCCGCTTTCGACAGCCGACTCCGGAGCATAATTTTGGAAACAAACAAAAGAAGTATCAAGCCGCTTGATAATGCCGTCGTGTCCCGAACGCTGCTGTTCCGTGATCTCCCTCTTTCTCTCTCTCTCTCTCCCCTTACCAGTCTCTCTCCTTCCGCTTTCCTTCAACCATCTTATCTCGCAGATAGCTATGACCCCTCAACCTTACCTCCTCCGCACTCTCCCCTCAACACCAACCCCGCTTCGCCGTTCTCCCTCTCTCACGCTACCGTATTCCCGAGGAGGCTGAAGTATATGGCCGTCTGATGAAATATGGTGGCGAGGCGTACGGTTGGCAATGTGTGTGTGTGTGTGTGTCGTTGCTCCTCCCCGTCGCCGGGGCGACAACAACGTCACTATTTGCGTCCTCTCCCAATGTTTGATCTCTCGATGTTACGCCGGGGTTGTTTGGGCTCGGTGACAGGTTTTTCGTTAAAACACCCTTTGGGATCTCGTGTCCCTTCTCCGACTTCCCTACCTCACTCTATAAAAATCTCGCCTCTCTCGATTTTTTCGCATTTTCTTATTTTTTTCTTCAGATCCTCCATTACTCTTGATCAAAGTTTTCGAACTCTTGTTTAAGACCGGGTTCCTCCCTCCCTGTGTCTCCCTCCATAAACCCCAACCTCGCCTCCTTCTCTATATAAATATACCATTACGTCTTAATTCTCAGAATATATCTGAGGACTATGCCTTTTTACAATTCCTCGCTGTCGTATGGGTAGAACCAGATGATTGGTAACAATTAGAATAGGAAGTGGAGACAAGGAAGGCTGAGTTTTGGCTTTATATTAGAATCAATAATTTTCAAAATAAAATAAAGAGATATAAACATTTTATAGTTACACTACAATTGTATGAGATTATTTTAGTTTATCCCAAAGTTTTCATTAATAGTATAAGGACGTAGCTGCGACTTTTTTGCTTTTCAGAAGGATAAATCATAAAACGTGTCCGAACAAAAGATATTAAATGGTATATGGGAGATATTAAATTTTAAAATATTAACCACATTTATTTTTATTTAGCGTTGAGAAAGTGATAAATTTTTTCACAAACTTATGAAAATGACGTAATCATCTGAATCTCATCGACGCTAATAATGTTAAAGGCGACAATAGTTATTATTAGAGAAGGCCGGTCTCGGTGAATGCTGTCGAAAACCCCAGAGACGGCTAGATTATTCAGAGCGCATAATTTCCATTTCAAAATAGGACAGATAATATTGTTTCGATGTCGCTGAATCAGGCACGTCCTACACATATAGATCGAAACGTCCATTTTCCGCGCCAATTACGGGTCAGCTTCTCTAAGCGTAAGGAGCTTTTATTTTTTCCCCCGATGTATCTCGCCACCTTTTCCGTCCCATCGTTTCTCTCACGGGGTCATTTCCATGTTGTTTCTATCTTCCTTCCCAAGACGTTATCCTCTCACGCGGGAAGGCGTGAGAAACGGCACGGGACTCCCATTTAAGTTGTCGCGCGAATTAAGAGATCGGTTAATCAAAGCGCCCTTTCTAGGAGCCATCCGCTCTCCCTCGAAAAGCGATCAACCTCCTTAGCCGTTCCCAAAGTCGTTAAGGGATCGTTCCTGTAACAACATGGCCACTCTCTCTCTCAAGCTCCGCTAAACATTGCGTTTATTTCGGGTTAAATTCAAAATAAACGCGGATTTATCGTCTCATTTGAATCGAGTTAACGTTTATTTCTTTGGTTTTTCATTGGAAACATCTATAGCCCTCTGACGTCAAATTAAGTCGGTATTGTGTTGATTCTGCTTTTCTTATTTTGTTTGGAAAATTATGGATTTGGGCCGAAATAGTGATCTTTGATTGCGATAGAGTATTACAAAAATAGGTTAATTTGATCGGAGTTAATTTATATGTACATGAAAGTATATAATGGATAAATAATTGAGTTAGTCAAGTCACTATGACAGTGTATGACGAACATAATACTACCCCAAGATTCCATTTATTCCTTGTTATTTACCAAAAATTGCGGGAAATTATAATTCAATATGATCATTAAATAATACGAAAACTGAGTTCCAATTTTTAACGATTTCATCTTCATGGTAATTAATTTGGAAGCAAGAATACATCAACCTTGTATAATCTTAAATATAAAATAGATTATTTTATATTCAAACATTAATTTTGATACTATTGTGTGATTTGTCGCTAAATTTATAAATGTAACGTAAATTGAAATGATTTTGTGACACATACATATATCTATAGAAAGAAATTGTAGGTCTCTTATAACTCAAAAGTATTCAACCTATATATATATATATATATATGATGTAATTGTATTACATAATTCTATAATTCGCATTCTCCAAGGTAATTAAGATTTCCGCGCTTCATAAAAAATAAACAATTTTATCACGTAGGAGCCCACAAATATATCCTCGCGACAAATTGAAAAATATTATCCACTCAGCAATTTAAGACGCCGGAATCAAATTGACTGCAGAAAGAGGACACTAAAAATGTTAATTCTCGCGAGCCTGATTTCTAATTCTGGCCTGCATCCATTTCTTATCCGAATCTACATCACTATTCTCTTCGCCTCTGGCAATTAATCTTCTCGAAGACCTTCTTTAATTCCGCTCCGGAATCTCTATTTCTTCCTCTCTCTCTCACACACCCTCCCTTCCCCTCCCCCTTTCTTATTTCTTCTCTCCGCAAATGAAACCCCCCCCCCGCCCACTCTTTTTATTTAGTTTGGGACTCCATTTAAATGCATCTTGGGTCTTTCCGTAATAGCCCATTGGCTTCGCTCCTTTTATTTCTAACACGGCCGGATATTGCTACCATTCTGATACTTTTAAATCTTCAAAAATCTATCCGCTGCTCGCCGGGTATTTTTTCAACCAACGCCTTTATTTATGGCGCAGTTGCATTGAATTTTGGCTTGTGTCACGTGTTTAGAAGCATAACTCAATCCCTTTTTAAGAAACTCGAATGGAAGCAGAGATCTGCTCATAAGAGGCTCAGACAAATTATAGTATAAACACGTATATTTTACGAACATAAATAAGAATTTTTATCAGCGAAAGAGTTTTTATCAGTTTTGATTGGCAATTAAAACGATGCTAAATAAATACAAATAATAGAGTAATTCCCATTTAATGCGACATAAAGTCATTTTATCCTGTATTTTAATCTTATGCCTGTATTTGGGTACCTAATTGAAATATGGAAATAATTAATTGCAATTAATATAATTATAAACCAGGGAAAAAACGACGTATTGATTCACATACACATGTGCATGTGAATTAATAAATTGTTTCTTTTTCCTGGTTTCTAATCATGGAAAGTGACTCTAATACCTATTAATTTCAATTAATATAGTTTTGGCCGTGCCCATATAACTTATTATTATTACATGCCCGTTTCTTTTTATATTTTTAGGAATAATACTAATTTGTCTTAAGAATCGTGCAGGACCTCAAGAAAATTCGCTCTGTAACTCTATTTACTTTCATATAATTCCCTGAGTAATAGTAAAATATTTCTTCTTCCTCATAAACAACTTTTAACACAAATACTTTCAAATATTCCATCACAAGCACGAATTTCCCTACAACTTGTGCATTGAAAATGTTTTTGGACATATCGATTGAGATCAACTGGAATCTTAGGGCAGCGGTAAATTAATCAGAGGTTAACAGTATAAAGGAATTCATCATAGATAAATAAAAAATAAGCGCAAAATGTATTTGTTTTATGAAATAAATTTCCATGATGCTGTCAAGACACAGTAAATATCACAGATACCCTTATTATGATACTATTCTATTCCATTTAATGATTCATAAAAATCCTTTCGGAATATTTTTCACGAAGGTGATTATTTCCATTATTAAAAATCATCGTGAATTCAGGAGTTTGTTGTTTTCCTCGTGATACCAATCCGACGACGTGAAGAGAACATTGAGATCAACCGACCCAGTCTAGGAGGTCACGGTGTTTCCCCCCGGCTATCACTCTCTCCCTTTACCACGCAAACCCTCTTCAGCTGCTTCTCTCCTAGGACACATCACGGACTCGGTTCCGTCACTCGTTCCTCCACCTCTCTCCTTACCCACTCCCATTACTCCTTCCTCCCCCTCTCCCCCCCTTCCCCCTCCCCTTCCTAGTCATCGCCCTTGTCCCAAAACCTTCTTCCCCTATGCCGCGTGTTAGTCACCCTTCACGCAGCCCTTGGCTTGCCGCGCCATCCTTCTTCCCGAGACTAGCCTCTTAATCTTCTTCCGCTCGCTTACCATTTGGAAATAGTTGAGCCGGAGCCAGAAGGTGTGGGGAGGGGAAAAAGGTTGGGGGAGTGAGAAAGAGGGGAAAGAGGGTAGGAGGAGGAAAGAGGGGAAAGGGGGAAAGGGGTGGCTTTGAGAGGGGAAGCGAGGATTTTTTAAAGTTGTGAGGCGAGCGGGTTGGGGGTGGAAGCATAAGAGGTTTTTGGGGAAGGTGCTATATATGAAACGGTAAGGGGTGAGGAGTAGGCGTGCGGGTTGACAGGAGGAGGCGTGGAGGTGGGAGGAAGACTCCCAGAAGGATGGGGATCTAGAAGAATAAGATCTGTATGGACCTCCACGCAGATAGTTTATCACAGTTGCGGTCTTTTCGCTTTCGGAGATTTTGTTCAATTCGCGGTGTTGTTTTGTTCCATTCGCGGTGTTTTCTTTCTTAGGTCTCCTAGAGAATATTTTGGTTTTTGCGAAGAAAAAATTAGGTAAACTAGGAAGTTATTGGATATCGCCTATGGACAAAGCTTCGATTCACCCTTTTATTTTAGTGCTATTTTGGTATGGTTATTGCCAAATTCTTCTTTCGCCAAAAATATGGTCGGAAGACTGGAAATGTATTCTGAAGTAAAGAATTATCTTTTAGTGGGATTTGAAAACACAATAGATCACCAAGATGTATATCCCGAAGTATGACATGTTTTTGGCGAAAGATTTATTGCAAAAATACCTAAAACCGCATTTATATTTAAATTAATTTATATGTAATTTACTGTAATTAGTTTGAAATGTCTAGATAGCTCTAAATTATTTATTAATCCTTTTTTGCAAAGGAAAGTCGAGTTAAAATATTTTTCAGATTTCTCGTCTCCGTCGCAAATTAAAAAGTACACAATTTTCATGTGTCAGGGATTGGTATAGTCATAGATCACCGATATATTCAATGTAATAGCCGCTAATTAAAGCGTAAGCTCGTGGTCACAAGACCGATATAATCTCACTTTTATTGCATAAAATATCTTTGTCGGCTTAGTAAATTAACTAGATGGCTATAATTATATTACCTATCGATCGTGATAGGAGTATTTATCATTGCCAGTTTAATACTTCAGAAAGAATACTAATCCATTGACTCTAAATAAGATGATTGGAAGATTGTTATATTGGTAAATTTTTGTAATGAAATTCCATAGAATTCTGTAAGTATAAACAGGATATTTAAGAAATCCCATACTCTGGTATACGATGAAATAGAACTTGAAAATTGATTAACTTATGCTTTGCTTTTAAAATATACCGTGTAATTTCGCACGCAAAATGGTTTCCGTTTAATATATTTATGGCACTTGAAAAATTAGTTGGCATAGGCGATAGCTTTTTAAAAAGATTACACCTGGTTACTTTCGCCGTCAGAGAAAAATGCGTTTTTTTCCTCTCTTTCTCCTGGGTTGGATTCAACATCCCACCTCTGTAATACGAGCCATTTTGCTGGAAGAGATGGATTTGGATGTAGATGCCACCCTGAAAGAGGAAAGACGTTAGAAGGAGGAGGAGGAAAAGAGAGGAGGAGAGGGAAGGAGAAGGGCAAAGTGGAAAGGATAAGAACATGGGGAGAAGAGGACGAGAGATCGAGTTGTCTTCTTAAGGGCGGAGGGAGGTTTCAAGTGATGAGGTTGGAACTAACCTCTCCCTCTCTCTCTTAATATTCTCCTTTATCACCGCACGCCATTCGAGGGCTCCTTCCGAAAAGGGAGAGGTTGAATTCACTCGACGCGAAGCATTCCGAATTTTAAAAAATTAAAAGGAATCCGGATTTATGCCCACGGGATGGGAGTTTAAAGGGTGCTCGATCAAGTGGTAGGTTGTAATAACCCACTGAACCGTCTTACTTTTGTTTTTCCTCCATTTGCGGTCCTGCGATCCTGAGAATCTTTCCAATTTTACGGATTTTTTTAAGTACGTGGGAAGCTCTCTTTAATTTCCAGTCGTATATTCCTCGTGAGATTGTGGCTACCGCAAGAGCGGTGTATATTTTCTGTGAAAAAGTGTATTAAATGTAATAACTAAAATTTGTGGTATGTAATGTTTTTAAATGTTAAAAACATGCTAGCATAGGATATTGTTGAGAATTTGGACAAATAATTCAAAAATAATTACTGACTCAGCTACGTAAAATCTATTTATTTAAAAGCAACGGTTGTATAATTTATTAATAGTAATGTTTTAATTAACTGCCTGAAGCAGTTAATTTTATGTAAATAATATTAAGAGCAAGCGCAGGTTGACACAAGTTAGAAAATATAGCAATCGTATTCTAGTACTAACACAAATTTGAACTGACAAATTCATCCAACATTTTTACTATCGTAAGATTAAACGCTATTTCATAATTCATTTGTTAGCTATATCTTAGTTTAAATTTGGACGCATGTTATCACCAAAGTGTCGCATTGAATTCCTCCTCAAAAGGACGTGTCATCCGTTTAATTAGAAGGAATATACATAGGCCTTCAAGTACTAGAAAATGCTTTAGTATCCAGCAGGCAAGTAGTTCATAAAAACCTTCATCCTGGCATTCATACAGCTAGGTCCTAAAATAGAAGGAATTTCCATTTTGGTGGCGATGAGCTAACGGGGATCGTTTGAGATAGGAAAGAGATGAGAGAATTCGAGGGATAGGGATTTCTAAGTGGGTGGGAAAGGAAGGGTGGAGGAGGAGGAGGCGTAGGAATTACGGGTTAAGGGAAAGGGTATGTGCGTAAGGGTGGTGTAAAAGACCCCGTGACAGCATTCCTTTTTGGATGGGACTTAAATTTCAACGCCCCTTCTATTTCAATACGACCGCTGAAGGAATTTCCTCGCCATCTTGCTTATGCGTTTCGGATTGGGGATTCCTTCGACTCATCCCATACCGAGTTCTTTTTGTTTCTTCGGGAGGATTATTTTTATGAAGCGTTCATCTCTTGTCTCGCGTTCTTATCTAGCTGGATACAGGAAAACCCCTCCTTTATTTAGGAAAGAATCTCCCTTTTGTGGATAATAATTCTTTGTATATATTTTTGGATGTGTCGTTTTAAGAGGGTAAATATAATTGGTTTATTCCCTTATTCATTTTAAAAAGCTAATATTCTATCATATTGAGTTGATGAATCAAATATTGCCCGAAGACCCGATTTGAATTTCTGTGAAAATTTTAGTTTCTCAAAATATCAATTTTAAACACAATTACTACATATATTGACAAACTTAAATATCTGAAAGTGATAAAAACTGAACAGCTTACAAATGAGGTATTTCAAAATCGTGAAAATTACGCGCGATCTCATTATTACAGTAATGTATTAGTGAATTACCACAGACGTCGACTTTTCTGCAACTAAAATGTGCTTATGATTTTTTCGACCGCTACTTAAGTCCTTCTCAGCAATTTCTCTTTTTACAAAATGTTTATTAGAGTTTATTCCCAACTTCCGGCGTACTTTGCCTAATACTGTCGTCGTCTTTTTTCGGTTTATTTTACATTAGTGTCCCCTATGTTCGTATAGAGTGGCCCTTGCTCATGACATACAAATAAAAAATGTATTAAGCTATTAAGTTATAAGTTTATCTAGCAGCGATTCATTAATTTAATGGAGTTGTAACATAGTTTGATGATACACATGACGTAGGTTTTTGATTTTTGCACTGTAAGGGCTATTTTTTTTTACTGGTTGCATTCGAGTTGAGCGCCTATTATCCGGTTTCTGACATTATTAAAAAATACATTTCTATGTGGTGTTTGATTTCGTACCTTTTTTGCGTTCTTTTACGGCTCATACTTATTTTAACGTTATGGCCAGTTTTATAACCGTGTACCAGCATACGCATAAAGTGCATGGAATGTAAGGTCATAATGTGAGGTAACTACGGCGATGAAAATGGAATGCAATTCACGATCAGGGTTGCCAAAATATAATTTGAAATTTTCGCTAAATCCATCCTAAAAAGTAACCAAAAATTCGCCAAACTCAAAGAAATGTCTTTAAAAATAAAACTACATAAATACTTCAAAATAATTCTTATTATGTCCAATTGGTAAACTTATCTTCTTTTTTATAAACGAATAACAATTAAGATAAGACTAATTAATTATTATAAATATGGTAGAATTTTTACAGTTAATAAAAAGGACTAAGAAGTTGCATTTATAAGTTAAGCTTTAAAAATAAAAAGAAAAAAATCTGAAGTGGCCACCACATGACTTTCTCCATACCTGTAATATTTCTAAAAATTCCAAATGGGTAACATGATAATAAATATTTTATGGAACTGAGAGTAAATTTTAAAGACTTTACAAAGAACATAAATAAACTCCAATCATAGCCTTCTGATTGGATATAGCCACGAAACTCCAACAATTAAGAAAATAAAGAGCGTTACTAAGACGTAACTAAGCGTAAAGTGTTTATAATAGTCGCCGGTAGATGATGAAGTTGTGGCAGCTAAAATTTTAGTTTTTGAGATATCTCTTAAACAATGCATGTGGTAAAATGTTTCAAACGAAGGTTGTATAAAGTTAAATTTTTTACAACTTTTATTTCGATCTTTTCTACATTCATCAAATAAAGCAAATATTAAAAAAAAAATGAATGTGACAAGAGTAAACACCCACTTCCGGTTGACCGATTTTTACCACAAACTAATCAACTCTTTTTCCTTTAACAAATATGTCAAATACAAACTTTTGCGTTGGCATTATTAATAGTTGTTGAGTTAGAGCACCCACAAACTTTTAACACATACAGACATCATCGAGAAAATGGTCAAAACGTGTTCAGGGGACCTCAAAACGTGTATATCCGTTGAAATCTCGAAATAGATTTTTTTAATTAAAACAATACTTGCCCCTATTACGTATGGTGAAATTAATAAAAGATATTAAAAATTCACTATAAAAAGTACTACATTAACGCTTCATACACAAGTCACATTCGGGTAACTCTTCACCACTTATATGACTACTTTTGGTTTCATATTTAGGTAAATTCTCATATGCGTCAGTGGAACCAATTTTGTTTATTACACTTTCGGGCAGTTCGTAATTGTAACAACATTTCCCATGCCTCCTTAAAACATATCTAATGGCCAAAATTTCCTTTAAAGTTTTGGCACATTCTGTTTCGTAATTTTGATTTTGCAATGCCCATGACATTAAATTGACGCTCAACAGCATTTGAATGGGGTAATGTGAGTACAATTAAAGCTAGATTTGAAATATCCTCGAAAATATTTTCACCAGTTGAATCCCGGTAGCTAGCGATTTCCGGCCAAGTTTCCACGTATCTGACGTTTCCGTTCACATGACTGTATGTAGTTTTTTCTACTGAAAGGGAATACGAGCCAGAATTGATGAATCTTCGACAAACACTTTTGCTAGATTAAGTATTTTTCGTTTCGTTGGTTTCAAACATTCACTTGCACTCAAACAAGACATTGACTTTAAAGCAGTAACATCCTCTGGCAACCTTCGTCGAAGTTCTTTTACAAGTGACACTGAAAAATTATGACATCTTTCACGGTTTACTTCATCAGAAAATTTGCACTCTGGTATTGCCTTTTCAAATTAATTTCCTGAGTATGGATGACGATCCAGTCGATTTGCAGTTTCAGTACTTTCTGAAATATTAATCTTTGAATCTTTAGGATATATTTAAATGTACCAAATCATTGAGTAACTAAGTGGGATTCCTTTTGGTTTCAAAGATAACAGAAAACAGGATAACGGTTGATGTGCTGATAATATATAAAAACAAATAATTGCAATTTTTTAAGAATAAATTTGAAGTCTTGAAAGATGCAGACGTTCAGTGATCATTAAAAGCGAAATCCACTTAGTATTTAATATTCTAATAAAAGTCCATATCTAATTTCTACATCGGAAGTAATACCTTCTTTCATTTTGAATGGAAATCAAATTTTGTCATTATAACTGCGTTTTATGCAAGTATTCTTCAACGTAAATTACAATGCGATCTTTTAAAATTAATTTAAATATTAAAACGTATACGTAACTGGGGAAATAACTGTGAAAATTATTTAAAGATTTATGAAAAACTTGTATATTATATTTTAATAAGCCTACGATAAAAGTAATTAGTTTGATTTGTACTGAATATTGATGTACGTATGTGTGTACAAATACAGAGATTGCTAAATTTGTCGCTAGATTCGGCAAAAATCGCTAAGTTAGTGGCATGTCGCTAAAACCTAAAGAAAGTCGCTAAACGAAGTAAAAAGTCGCTAAATTGGCGACTATGTTCACGACGTCACGTTCCCTTTGAGGGTGTTATTTATTATTGCTCTAGCCATGATATTTTATTTGTAAATTTATGAATACGCTTTGTTTGCGTTCAATATTCCACATTCACTATTTTTTCCTCGGAAGCAGATATCCACTATTGACAAATTTGTTTTATTTCCACATTTCATATTTCCTATTACGAGGAAAATCTTACCCCTACTAATATACTTGGAAATGGACCATCTTTCGGTTTTTCCCAAAAAGATGATGTTGATAAATTTGATAGAAATGAAATATTTTAGCATAGGATTTATTTGTACATTTTTTCGCTTATTTGATGTTATAAAAATACTTGAAAAAATGTAATGATTAAATTTTATGATATTTTTGAGGATGGAATGTAAAACATAGCCATGAAGCCCTTTTATTTTGACATTTTTGCACCTCATATGCATCTCTTCATGTCTCACTCCTGCCGCGGTTTTTCTCATAAAGACGTTTTCTTTGAATTTTATAGTACCGGTTTCCTTCCCTTCTCTTATACTCCAATTTTGAGACTGTTTTTATTCTCATCAAAATCTCCCTTTTATGGAGATTGCGTTCAAAGTATCTTCGCTCTCATTTCCTTCAATAATGTCCCAACCACTGTCCGATTTATTCTCCATCTCCTCGCCCCGGCGCTGAAAAAATATAGAACTCCTTCCTCCTGCCCCGAATTTCTTATGCATTCTTTGGGTCCCATCAGCTTTTTTTGTTTCATCTTTTTCCCTTTTATTCCTTTTCCTCTTCGCCGAATCCTCTCCCTCCCAAAACCCTCCTCCCACTCCAATCCTACCCCGCCCCCATCCCTTCTATCCCTTCTCTTGCGTTACGACTAACGGAGTCGCGAGGGAAGTTATATACGTTCCTTCGGCCTGACAGGGGCTTTAATTTCTATTTTCCCGCCGTCTTCCCGGCTTAATTTCAACACGGGATCTTTCCTGGTGTTCGCCTCAGACAGCGTTTTAATGAATTCCTACGTCCCCCTTCGAACTAAGGGGCAAAACCCCTTCTTATTTCGTCGACTTCTCCCTATCCACGTTTCTTCCACTTGCTACATCTTTGCTTCCCATTTTCTTCCGCTCTGTCCTCTTCCGGATCGCATAAAGAATGGGCGAAAATATTCTAGCGTGTATAAAACTCTTCTTTCCGAAACTTTTTTTTTATTATTTCGGGGAGACGTTTATCAATTTATTAATAAAAATTAATTGATACAAAATAATGCTATTTTTCATACAGCAGCTATGTGGAAATGTTTTGTATTTTTATTATTACAGGTTAATTCTATTAAATGACTCTTTCGGTTTTGATCTGATCGACTGATAAAAATCACTCTCAATTCTTGTTGCTCATAATTTGAACTTGTAAGGATTAAGAAATTAGAAAATTTTCAAAATTTTTATTTAAAAATCAACACACCCATAAATATTTTTTTTAATTTGTTGGATTATATGTAATTCCAAAACGAGGGGACTCGTAATTCAATCGCACGATACAAATATGTGTGAAATTTACTTTGCCTTCAATTAAATACAGAGGAAATCATTAGTGACTTGCGATAAAAATGAAAATAAATAACATCGGTCATTAATCGTTCAACTAGGTGCAAAGCGTGATCTTCAGTTTTCTTTCATTAAGGAATTATATAACTTGCCCTAGGAAATAAAGCACTGAATATCTCCAATGGGTGGTCTCTTTCAAAAGTGCGATCTTTGCCGCCTTGAGTTGTTTACCTATGACTGCAATAACGGTGTACAGGATTGGTGCTAAGTTTAAAAACACTGACTAATTAATTAGTTATGGCATTGATTAATGAATGATCTGATAACGAGATGCGTAAAACATACCGTAGCGCAGTGGTTCTCAACCGGTGTGCCGCGAGACTTTGAAGATAAATTGCTAATCTGCGCGTCTTCCACCGATTATATACACAGTTTTAACAAAGAAAATAACACACAGTATTAAGACTAGTTGAATCCAGTCCAAAAGTATCACTGCTTTGGAAGGCGCGTGAACAGTAAGCCTGACAACAACGTCAGCATTGTCATTGTAACCGAATCCCTTGTGCATGATTCATAGACAACTGATTTGTTCTCGTTGCTCTCTTAAGTCTCTACGATGACATATGTAGCATGCTCCGCCTGCGGTAACCTTCCTGAATGTCCACGACTCTGGCGCATTCCTTTATCAAATCAGTACCAGCCTAGGTTCGTGGCTGGTTTATACTAGAATTTGGTGTCTGTGAATGTGTTTCGTGAATTTATTCTGTATAAAATAATTTTAAGTGTTTTGTGTAATACCGTCGTTAGGAAACTGTGTGATATTTGTGGTTTCGTCCAATTATCATTGCTAAAAATAATAAAACTTGCGCCTCTAAAAATAGGCAAATTTATTACAAGAAAACGTAACGGTAACAAATATGAAGAACATGTTAAGGAAAAACTCAGTACCAGCGGAACCAAGCCAAGTAATATTTCTAAGGTTTCTCGTATGTATATGGACAGTTATTTGAGTCTGGGCTTTTCTTTGTGTGGAGATAAAGATTGTCCTGTTCCAATGTGTGTAGTGTGCGATGAGAAACTATCAAACGAAGCCATAGTTCCCAGAAAATTGAAACGATATTTCACCACAAAACATGCACACCTTGAAGGAAAAGATTTGAACTATTTCAAAAAGTTGATGGAACAGCATTCTAAACAAGCGAGTTGCTTCGAAAAAAACGTTAAAGTGACTGATAGAGTTCAAGTTGCTTCTTATCAGGTAGCAGAAATCATAGCTCAAAAAATAAAGCATCACACTATAGCTGAGTCACTTATTTTGCCTGCGTGCCGTGCGATAGTTAGAACAATGCTCGGTGATGAAGCGGGACAAGAAATTGCCAAAATTCTGCTTTCTAATGATACAATTCGAAGGAGGTTAGAAGATATATCATCTAACATAGAGGAAAATGTTTCTAATTAGCTTAAAATGTCAGACTTCGCTTCGCAAGTTGACGAGTCAACCGGTATTAGCGGCAAAGCACAATTATTTATTAGCATTTGTTTTCTGTATTCATGAAAATGAATCATTAGTCAAATTTTTCTGCTGCAGAGAACTCCTAGAGCACACAAGAGGTCAAGAAATATTCGATATTTTGACTTCTTACTTAGAACGTTTGGAAATTTCATGGAAGTTGTGTAGGAATTTGTACAGACGGTGCTCCATCTATGCCGGGACCTGCCAAAGGCTTCGTCTTACTTGTAAAACAACAGAATCCAACTACAATAACTAGGTACCAATTGTTTTTTGCACAGGGAAGCCCTTGTTGAAAAGACATTAGGAGTTGACTTAAAGTCCGTATTAGACCAAGTTGTCGGAATGGTTTATTTTGCGAAATCAAGACCTCTAAAGACACGCCTCTTCAAACAGCTTTGTAATGCTATGGATTTGCAGTACAAATATTTAATTTTACACACAGAAATAAGATGGCTGTCAAGGGGAAGAGTCTTGGCTCGTGTATATGAAGTTAAAGAAGAGATGTTACTATTTTTTGAAATAGTGGGAAAAGGTGATTTTTTAAAATATCTTAGCTGTGAACTTTGGTGCGCCAAATTAGCATATTTGGCAGATATATTTAGGTATCTGAATAGTGTGAACACCAGCATGCAAGAGCGGAATGAAAACATCCTGACTTCTACGGATAATCTATTGGCATTGCAGAGAAAAATAGACATATGGAAAAAGAAAGCTAGAGAAGGTAATCTTGAAAGCTTCCTCTCTTGAAATTCTTCCTCTGATTCCAAAACCCCATACGAAAGAAATTGTTGCTCTCGTGGTGGAGCATTTAGCAACTCTAGAGCACAATATCGAGCGTTACTTTCCATCCTTGACACATAGAAATACGACTGGGTATAGTAAAAACGCTCTAACGTGGCGGTGCGCAATAGGCACATTTACGAAAGGACGAGTCCATCCTCGAGGCGGGACCGCCTATAGGGGAGGTGGTGTTAGGTGTTGGCATTTGATGCGCGAACTTGGACTCATGCGAAACAAAATTGTGTCTGACGTCGGCTCCCCCTTAATGTTTCTCCTTCCCTTCCCCTCTCACGCGTCTCCGCCTGCCACCTTAGAGCGCGCGAGCTATAAGAAACTTATTCACACCAGTGACAACTGACTTATGCATTTTTACTCTCTCCGAAGAAGAAGAGTTAGCTTCTCTTTCAACTGATCGCGCTATGAAAATCAAGTACCTACACCGAATTGTCTCTGGATATATAATGGATATCTGTTAGAGAAAAATATTCAGAAATTGCGAAAAAAAGCTTTGGGAGTTTTCTACATACTGTGTGAGTTGGGTTCTCGACACTTACAAATATTAAATGCAGAAAAAGGGAACGGTCCAACTGTTTTGAAGATGAAATGAGTCTGCTTATCACGGATAAGTCCTAATATCAGTGCAATCATTAGAAAACGCGAAGCACAAGTGTCACATCAGGTAAGATTTTAAAATAGATTTTTTTTAGAAAACTTTATCATTTGTTGTTTTATGATATAATAACTTAATTTGGTCGATTATATATATGACATAATATAAAAAATATATGTATTTTTATGATAAATTCTATTTCTTTATTCAAATCTAATTCCAGTGTGCCGCGAAAAAAGTGAATATCCCAAGTGTGCCGCGAGCAACAAAAGATTGAAAACCACTTCCGTAGCGTATGTCCATGAAAGTTTTAATGCCACTTCCGAGAAATCAGGGTGTCTTACGTGAAGTATTTTACTGTTTCTCTGAATAATTAACTGGTACAGAATAATTAAAGAAAAAAGAAGAAATAGCGATTTAAAATACAGAAACAAGGGAGAAGTTAGAATATGACATGATCCATAAGTCATTGAAATATACAGCCAGCGCATGATGAAAAGCCAGCAATTCCGTGTAATTCCCTTACCAAGAAATTTTTAGAAACATTATTCTTAATAAAAGATTATTATTACCGATTAAGAGTTTAGGATAGAACTCAAAACATGCGCAGAAAATATTGATTGATTGATACATTTCCTGAATTCACGGTGGTCATAGATGTTAGTCTTTCAAGGGTGAAGATGCATTTATGGAAGCGTTTGAATAAAGTTTTCTTATTTTCCTTAAACCTGACTCGTTTATATTCTGAATGCCGAACATTAGATGACCATAATATTTCTCATTGTTTTTTTACTTGCTCCATATTCGTAGTATGAGAAAGTATTGTTTTCATGAAAAAAATCGAACTCGAGATTTCAACGGTAATACATGTTTTAAGGTTCCCCGAACACGTTCTGTCTAGTTTCGCGATGATGTCGGTCTGCATGTGATAGATTTCTGTGGGCGCTCTAACTCAAAACTATTAATCAGGTCAACGCAAAATTTTATATTTAACATTTTTATTAAAGTTAAAAGATCTTATTAGTTTTTGGTAAAAATCGGTCAACCGGAAGTGGGTGTTTACTTTTGTCACTTATCCGTTATTTTGAAATATTTGCTTTAATATTTGATAAATGTAACAATGTACTGGAATAAAAGTTGTAAGAAATTTTCTTCCACCTAACCATTATGATACACAATATGATAAATTTAAATGTACATAATTCAATACAAATCAATATAGTGAAATGAAAATCATTTCAAGGTATTCATAAATAATAAAAAATAAGAAGAGTACAGCACAAATATACACAAAGTAAAATAATAAAAATCATGTAGGTCTTCATGTAAAGTGGTCTTAATTAATTACCATTTTAACCAAAATTGAAATCGATAGATAAATTTTAGCAAAACTCCCAAATACCATATTTCATCGAAATACGTCCAGCGATTCCCGAGTTTAAACATGCGAACGGACGGAAAGAAACGACCTCCCCTATATGCGTTAACTTCGTTCAAAGAAAGCATAAAAATGTATAAAAATGGCTGCTTTATCTCTCTCTCTCTTCCTATTTGTTATTTCTCTCAAAATATTTTTAGCCTACTTTCTAGAATGGAAATAGGCTTATAGTTTTGTCGTTGTGTCTGTCTGTCCGTCTGTCTGTCTGCCCGTCCTCCCCTATTAACTTTTGAAGCAATAAACCGATTTTCATTAAACTTGGTGGAAATCTCTTGCTACATGGGCAGAGCTCCCGAGGATAGATTTTGTTGCGAAGATTGAAGTCCCGGGTTCGATTCCAGGAACTATCCTTCTCATTTGAAATACATGGGAAATCTGAAATCCATCGTGCAGGGTAATTTTCTCTTGCATATTAAAATATCTTAGAATTGTAATGTCGGAGTGAGTTTTATACTATTCTCTGAGGAAATGAATGAAGATTCCCAAGTTTTTTCGTAGAATTTTGCTTGTTGATTGTATTTTTTAGAATTTCGCGTAAATACAGGCGATTTTGCAGTTTTTATCACTCATTACGAGAGTGTTGTCATAGAAATAACTATTGTTGGACTCGGATTTGATATATTCTAATACGTACTTGCGTTATTTTTGCCGCACAAATGCGCGTGATCAATTTAATATTCCGTTCTAATGTATTTGTAGTATTTTATAACGGTAAATTATGAATTTGGAAACACAAAGAGCTACATATCCGCGATGACATTAAAGCTATTAAAGTCAATATAAGTATTAATTAAATGATTAAATGGAAAGTAGGCATCATGAGTTGTTTGGATCATCTTGTTTTATTATAGGTACATTGAAGTTTCGTTTTTCCTGTTATTAAATATTTATCTACAAAATGAAGGAGGAGAGAGATTTCATATAACACTTACCAAAATGACTTTAAATGTGTAATGGGCAATTGTACAAAATGTACGTAATTTTTTGTGCACCTTAGGAGAAAGAGCATGAGAGAGGATATGGGGAATTTGCCCGTCTTCGTCAGTAGAAATAATATATGGCAGAAAATATAAATGTCTGCAAATGTCTTATTATTGATCGATGTTTTTTATCAATATTACATGAGTTTTAGTGGTTTCAAAAAAATTCGGACGCACTAACTCGTAAACGAAACAAAATACACTTCTCGTTTTTTTCCGCCAATTGATTCAGCATTTTGTCTCGTCGTGCACCTTTTCCATCTCTCTCCAAACTTTTTAAACTAGCGTTTACAGTCTGCTTCAACAGTTCTTTCCTTACTTGCTACTCTTAGAATCAACTAAAACTTTTAAATTTAACCCTCTGAGGATCAACAAAGGGGCCATTGTGGACCACGGAGTTAAGTTTTTTATTTTTATGTTTGCTGGCCTGCGCCTCTATCGTATTTGTGGAATAATGTCAAAATCTAATCGTTTCATCATTTTAAAAATAGTTTTGATTTGGTAATTTTTCTGATGGGATCACAAAGTACCCGTTTGTCCTTTACATTATACATAATATTAATTCTCATGAAAATCTTTTATATAAGGTACTTCTTCAAAACGAACGCAAATCGCAATAACCAACCTCTAAACTAAAAGGAACATAGAGAACTTGCTCGGCGAATTTAATATCGTAAGTGACTTTGGTAGTGATATAGAAAGTGATGAGGAAAGCTCTAATCAGCCAGTGAAGATATTGTCGGAATCTAAAGATGATTAGGAGATCCTGTTGGAAGAAGAAACAAACGTTGAACCTGTTAATAGGATAGTGATCACAGCGGAAACGATAGTGACAGCTAAATCTGGAATGAAATAGAAAAGTAATCCTACAAATCAATCGCGCCGTACGATGAGAAAAATTGTGAATGCTAAACCAGGGCCAGCACATTATACCTAGACTGCAGTCACCATAAAAGATATGTTCAACTTACTAATACCAGATGACATAAAATATATAATATATCGTTACACAAATGAAAAGGCTTCAAAGTACTTTGTGAAATGGAATGCCGAGAATTTCAAAACACAAAAGGAATTGAAAATCGTTCATAAAGTTGATTTTGATTCATTTGTATGGGTTTTGCTAATAGCTGGAACTTTACGTTGTAGAAAAGAGTGGGGAAGAAATGTGTTAGACTGATACGAGCGTCCGATGTTCATTCTTTTCAACTGCAATGTCGAGAGCAAGATTCTTGAAACTTTGGATAATTTGTACGATTTGGTGACAAAAAACTAGAGGAAAGAAAGAATATTGACAATCAAGCGGCAATTCGGGAAGTGTAGAATTAATATGAAATGTGTTGAACCTTTCAAGAACACTACAACGGACGAGCACTTGATTGCATTTCGGAGTAAATGTCCTTTTAGTCAATATAGTGAATCTAAGCCTGGTAGGTACGGAATATAAATATTAGGTTGCTGCAAATGTCTCCACATCCTACCTATAAACTTACAGATTTATACTGGGAGACTGAATGGTAATGAACGTGAAAAAGAACAAAGATTTAGAGTTGTAAGGGATTTATCGGAACCTCTTTTAGGTAGCGGAAGATGTAATACGACAGACAATTTCTTCACATCTGTGTAACTTCATCATCATCATGCTTCTGTCCGAAGACAGGTTTTAACTGAATCGCTGCCTCCATTTCTCTCTCTCCCTAGAAGCCTCTTTTATACCTCTATAAGTATTATATCCCTGCTTTATATTATCTAATATTCCTATTCTTTTTCTCCCTCTTCCTCTTCTTCCACTAATTTTTCCTTCTAAGATCGTCCTTTGTAAACACTGTCTTCTCAATATGCGCCCTATCCAATTTGCTTTTCTTTTCCTGATTGTTTTTATTAGCGTCCTTTCTTCTCCCACCATTTCTAATACTTCTTCGTTTCTCTTCCTCTCTGTCCATTTCACTTTCATCATTCTTCTCCATACCCACATCTCAAAACTTTCTAAATATTTTTCCTCCTTTCTCCTTACCGTCCACGTCTCTGCACCATAAAGAGCTATGCTCCATATGTAGCATTTTGCTAATTTCTTCCTTGTTTCTAAATTTATTTTCTTGCTTGTGAGAAGCTCCTTCTTCTCGTTAAATGCTGCTTTTGCCATTGCAATCCTACTTCTGATGTCCTGTGTACTACTTCCATCCTGTGCTAAAATACTGCCGAGATATTTGAAACTACTTACTTGTTCCAATTTTTGGCCATTTACCATTATATTTAATTCTTTATGTTCCTTTGAAACCACCATGACTTTCGTTTTTTCAGCATTGATCTTCATTCCATATTGTTGGCCAACCTCCACTAGTCTGTCTGTCATCCTCTGAAGCTCTTTCTCGCCTTCTGCTATTAAGCCCTGATCATCTGCGTATTTAATGGTGGTAATACTTTCACCTCCTATCTTAAATCCTTTCTCTTTCTGTGTAACTTACTCAACCGTTATTTAATCAAAACCTTACTTTACTAGGTACGGTTCGCAATAATAAAACTGACACTCCAAAGGAACTAAACTCAACAAGAAACAGAGCTTCATCTAAATTTGCATTTGTTGATAATATAGCAATGGTTTCTTAAATTCCAAAAAAACCGGATAGTTCTCTTATTAACTACTCAACATTTTCCAGCATAAAACATAATATAACCAATAACCATAACATTATAATAGCACAACACGGGGCATTGATGACGCAGATGAGCCAATCCGTCAAATGTCATGTGCTAGGCGTTGAGTATCTTAATGAACATTTTGGCTATTTGCGCCTTAATTTCCTTTGTTTTTATGTATAAAAAAACTCGGAATGAAAAAAAGAATTTTCATCTACGACGATTTTTCATAAAGAAATTTCGGAACGATCCAGCCAAACCTAACATGGAGAGGCGTTCTGAAAATAGCAAAAAATTGAAATAAACGGTTAAGTTGACATGTTATTCGATAATTAAAAAATGTTTTGAGAGATCTAAAAACAAAATTACAATGTTATATTAGCGCAAGGAAAATAATTATTAGAAGAAGCTATGGGATCCACGATGGACTGCTGTTTGTCTTTCACGGTACGAAAAAAGTGTTTGCCTTCTAAGAGTTAAACAGAATTGGAAAAATTCTAGTTAGATGTTCGATTGAGTTAAATCATAGTTCCTTCTCACGTTATGTTATTGTGAATCAGTAGGGATAATTATGAGTTATTTTTGCGGCACTTTTGTCGTATTAGACATTTTTGAACTGTAATGCAAAAATTAATAGAATCCTATTTGTGGGCTCAATAACGACTGCGGTGTTATTCACGTTACTCCAGAGAAATGGACTTCATTGAAAGGTTAATTCCCAGAACGTCTCCTCCATTTTCAGCACAAATTTCATGCTAGTTATTCCGGCAATATTCTGATTGAACTATCTTGTGAGATTTTTATTCGTATGTTATTAATTTCGGTAGTTTTAAATTAACTATTCTCACAACTTTTTCTGGGTTATGTGACATTCATGAACTAATTGACATTAAATGGCACAGATGTGCAAACTAGCAGGTTATTTTGATTCAAAGCACAAGCTAAATTTATTTATTATGTGTAGAGTTTGTAATCTTGTAACTTCTGAGTAGAATTTATGTTATTACTTGCGTGTCGTTATAATGATTACATCAGTAATCAGTCTTACGCACGATAATGGAAATTAGATCTAGCATGTATTATGTTTCGATGTTCTTAAAAATATTGTATTTTCACGCTCACTCGTTGTCAGCTATTCCTATCAACCATTGCCAAATGAGATTTTAAAGCTATATTTACATTTCCATTAGCTATCATTTGTGATTCTAACAGAAATAGTTGATTTATGCTCTATGTAATCTCATATTTCTAAAATATTTTGTTTGGTCAATATTATACTTAATTCTCGCTTCAGGTAAAATTATTCTGAAGATCAATTGCTATATTTTTAAGAACTTGCTTTACGAATGTCGAGTGGAAGGCCTTTGTGGCATTTTCCTTTTTACATCTACCTTCCTTTTTTCCATATTTTTTCTATTTAAGGGGTTGATTCGTCTCTTTTTTCCCTAATGCCGAAAGAAAATCGCGGAATTATCACTTTTTGCGTGACATTTCTCTCATATTAAGGTTTTGTCATAGTTTTAATTTTCGAGTTTAGTTTTCACTCAAAAATAAGGTCTTAGCAAAGCAAGAAATTCGTCATTGAATGGTAGGAAACTTTCTCTATTGTTATTTTGTTATAGTCTATTGAAATGTTAGGAAAAATTTTATCTATAGAAATAAGAGCAGTAAAAAATCTGTCTGATTATTCAAAAATATTTCTTTAATTTATAATGACTCAAAACAATAGTAATGAAAGTAATAAAGTTTGCTTGTCCAACATATTTATATGCTTAATATTTCGCTTTCTATGTCTTAAGCCTATATATAATCTTTCAACAAAGCTAGAGTCCAATAAACTGTAATATAATAAAGGATTTTATTTAAATTGTAATTTATACTCTGAAATTGTAATTAATATTTTGATGATAAACAATGAGAAGAATTTCACTCGTACTATATGTGCAGAAATAAATTATTCGACCATAATACTTCAGAAGCCAAAATTTAATTTATATCTCTTGCCTTATAATTCTAATTCATATTTTTGTACAGTATCTTCTTAGTTCTCTTCCACGGAATCCTCCCTAATTTCGCGAATTTTAACCTCGTCACCAGAGACATAATCATCCGGGCACGTCATTCAAAATCCCTTAACTTGGGGCTCTATCCAACGCTCCATTTCAAATAAAAGGAAATTATACTTTTATTCTCGGGTCGGCTTTTTTCCCATCGCATTTCAAATTATCCTTCGCTTGCAGTCCCCGACTCCTCTGCCCTCTGCGTGTAAGCCCATGAAACACCCTCCTCCATTCCTCTGCCTCCTCAAGCACTCCTCAAACTGTCATCCATTCTCATTTATTCAGCAGCACTAAGCACACTCAACGCTAAATTGAACTCGCTTCCTCTCTCTCTCTCCTCCCAACTCGCCCTTCTCGTCCGCCGACTCCTAACGCTGGAGAGACACTTCTGCGTAAATGCAATTTAAAAAGAAGGGGGACATTAAAAAATGCGGAAAACTATATTTTTCGCAAAAAGGGAGCGAGTTAAAAGGAAGTTATCTTTATTCTTCGTTTATATTCCAACGAGTAAAAATACTAACGCTACAACTCGGGCTCGGCTTTATGAGGTAACTTAGCAACCTGTTCTTTTGCGACTCATTTTCAGGCTGTAATTGAGAAATCATCTCTAGTTTCGGCTAAAATGATCATATTTTATCTATTTACACTCACACTAGCATTGAAGCCTTGCGGAAAAATGAGTTTCCCTTAATGGTTATTCAAATTAGAAGAAACCTTTTGTTGTTCAAAATTTTAAATAATAATGTATAGGATGGCTAACCTGACGAGAAAGATGAATAGTTTCCGACATTTTACGCGACAGTATGGATTGATAATGCTTTAGCTCTATATTGCGGCTCATCATATTCGGTGCGAGACTAAGGATTTTCATGCACTACCATGCCATCAACCTATTTTATGGGGCACAAACATAAAATTGAAAGTTTTTTTTTTAGAGTTAAAAATATAATACGATGGCATGGTCTGCCACACTCCGAGTCTAGATCCCAGAAAATGATATTTTAAATGAACGACAAGATGTTTGAGGATCGTTGTGCTTCGTTCCCACAGGTAAATTCTTTATCCGACTCCTATAGAATTTTTACGAGTGTTTAAAACCGACTTATTTGCATACCGGTCTGGACTAAACGAGTTTTAAATAAAAAAAGACGAAACAACGCACCCGCGCTCAATGAAAAGTATCACCTATAACATTTTATTTCCTTTGAAAAATGTACTCGGACGCACACTCCATTCCATTTGGAAAAAACGACACCTCGCGTTCGCCTTTTCCCTTCCTCTCCTATCCTCCGGGCTATATCACGCGGATGTCGTCTTTTTGCTCCCGGAGGGCGTTCTTACCACCTTTGGACAGAGAGAGAGAGAGAGAATTTTAACGTGAGAAAGGGTGGGAATGAGGAAGCTAGTAAAAGAGAGAGGAAAAATAATGGACGTAAAATGAAAGGAGACAGGTGAACGACATTGGGGCGCGCCACTGATTTATGGGCCAATAAAAAATGGCCGTCTATTGGTGGTGGGATGTCAGTATGAGAGGAAGGGGGTGGCGTCCTCCAGGGTTGAGGGGGGAATAAAAGATGAGACGGTGAATGGGAGGGATCTTGTGCATAAATGCGGATGGAAAAATGAGCTCTTATTTGTTGGTTTCCAAAAGGGAACGTTCAGAATGGCGCGCGTGTGTTTGTATCGAACATTTCGCAGCACGCCGATGGTCATTTGGTCTTGTTGGCATAAAAACGAGAGTGGAGGCTGCTTATGGGGATTTAAGATCCAACGTTCAAAAAGTAGGCGGAAGTTATACCTCCTAGATGGAATTTTATATGCGTGGCTATTACTACATGGCTGGTGCCTTGTCCCTATAAGAGTTATTTACTACAAGCTACAAATACTTAGCGAACAGAGAAGGAATGATTAATTTTTGCGAGGGTGCGACTTTATGAGTTTTAAGCAGCGATATATTTGTTGTTACCTCTCTTTGGCACTGAACGCTTCAAAATAAAGCTATATGGAAAATATTAAAGTGAGACGCACTGAAATTTAAACCATTCTGTTTTTCTAATATAGAAGACCTAAATATTTAATAGTTCTTTTGAGATGACCCATAGGGTGATTATACAGTTCGTGTTTTAATGTTGTAATGAAATTTAAGATAAGGATTTCTCGTATTTTGTTTTCATTTAGAAATGATTCGCTTAATGCTTTGCAGATACTCGTTAAGTTTTGTAGAAGATAAATAAATAAATCAAGATTATTTTTTTCTAAAACCCAAAAGTAAAACGAATAGATTAACGATAAAAATTATGTTTTACTACGTAGAGATATTAGCAAATTTAAAATAGCGTCAAGTTGCCCTACTCGTGCCTGTCAGAACGCTAGCATCCACTAGTTAGCGCGTTTATCTCCGAACCAACAGCAATTCTGTTATATTCCAGCGTAGGTAATTTATTGCTGTGTACAATGAGGAGTGAAAAGGCACCAATTAGCGTTGTACATCCCAACATATGAAGAAGATCGAATCTTGGTGCGATTCAACGGCACCATGGGTCGACTCCATCTGTTAACGCTTCCTCGAAGGAGTCAAAGGCAGCACAGGTGTGGAAGAACACTTTCCATTAGCAAGGTGGCGTTTCCGTTAGGTCTATTTCTTAGCAGACCATTATAAACGGTGGCCTCGCGATTCTTTGCTTCCTTCTTATTGTGCTTTCTCGAGAAAGGGTCTTACTTTATTGAAACGGCTTGAAGAAATGGAATTGAATTCAATAACTCTTTTCAGACATTCAAAAAACTAATCGTTAAGAAAATGTCGCTATACTTATTTCGAGTTAAGCGTTCATCTTCATATGTTTCTAAGGCCTAAGAACCTGTTAGTTTTATCTTATGCTAACTTGATGCATTTTCGTCGTTATTCAAGCAGAGGGGAATTCTGCATTTAATTAAAGGTAACGTTTTAAGAAATTTTTTACATTGCTGCTTTATCTTTTTTCACTTTAATATTGTTGGTTGTTCATCAATTAAATATTCAGTTTTTATTTTTACCGAGTAATTTCACTAATTGAATGAATCGAATATAGAATGTTTTTATCATGTGTAAGATCTCCTAAATATATTGTAGTTCACGTATTTATAGTATAGATATCAATCGCCAATTATGCGCTTGGTGGTATCAAGAAGCGGAAATGAAAACCATGCTGCGTTGTATCAATTCCATTGGCACGTTACATCGCTCTTTATCGATTGAAAAAATAAACTTAGATTTATTGATTTTATCGTATAGATTATCTCAAGTAGGTCATATTTCAGTATTCACATATATTTATTAGTTATTTATAGAAGTTAGAAGAAGAAGTTTTAATTCATCATTTGAAAAGTCGATTCATAAATTTAGTTGATCTTAACACTGTCATTTATTTTTGGTGAAAATTAAATGATTTCAAATTTAATACGCTTAATTGTTTTGCTACGAGATTGGTATACAAGGACGTAATAAGGGAAGGGACTAGATGGCCCTGTCCCTCCATTATGAGTCCTCGCCCGTCCCCCCGTGGCACTTTTGAATACTATATTTCTAAAAATTAATTAGTTACATATTGTACGTTTTTGCTATTAATAACATTAGCATTCCTTTATTTTATAATTGCAGTAAAAATTAAATAAAACATTTTTTTATAGTATTATGATTTTTATTGTATTTTTTAAATTATGGTGTGTGTCTCAAAATATTTTGACAATCCCTCCCTCACAGCTTATGCTCGTCCCCCTAAAGATGAGAGGCTTAGTTATGTCCCTGTTTGTAAGCAGTATGTCTGAAAATAATAAAATATAATGAGTAAACTATTAGATTCAAACCAATAATACTGTAAATTTGTTAATAAAATATTATTGTTAAGCAAATAAACCGTCTTTAATACGCAAAATTTACATAAAGTCAATTTTAAATAATTTCCTTAATCGTTGAGTTATGTTTTAGAAATATGTTTCTGAATGTAACAGAATTTTCTACTCGGTGCAGAATGGCATTCGAATATATTTATCTATGCATTACAACTGAAAATAGATAAGCTCATAATAAAATATCGTCGATAAACAAGTAATCCATCTCCGGCTAGGTGTTTCTTCCTCTTTATTCGATTTTAAGCTCTACCGAGTTCTGGGAAATTGGCAAACGGAGAAGATTTTGATTTTATCGAAGATCTATAAAATCGCCGTGCCATTTTTGCGAGTCGTTTGATTTCGCAGTTTCTATGCTTCGATGAAACTCAAAGCGTCCCTACATGGGTATTATATGTTTCACATTTCGAAACACTCGATATGAACTCCGTTACAGCCACCTAGCGGCTCCCCGCCGCCACTCTCGTCCCCTTCTCTTTCTTCCTCGCGACCAAACCGCGCCTGCAACAGTTTAAGGAGGCGCCCTCTTACATAAGCGACCCCTCGGCGTCTTCCTAAGGCTCTCATTAACGGCCAATTTCCCCCGGGCGCAATATGAAGAGAGAAAGAGTTGGAGGTTTCAATACCGAGGTCCTTAAGACCTCCGTTTCGCAATTCGCAGATTCACTCTTTATGGCACTTGTTACGTGGTTTCTGTAAATAGCGTGTGCTGATGGATAATTTAGAGACTATGGGAAAATATGCTGGAATATCAGATGTATTCCGTTCGCCTAATCAATAGAGCCAAGAATAGTTAGTAAGTTTTCATTGAGAAGCTATCTCTTACCCTATTGGATGATACTGATTGATTTATTGTGACTGATATTTGCCAAATCGCGTTCAACTGCTAATATAACTAATTCGATAGAAAAACTCTTCTCTAATTTTCATAATACAGGGCAAAAATTCTCCCCTGCCTAACAAATTACTTTCGGTCATTATGTTGGCAAAAGAAATATAAAACAGATGAGCTGGAAGAGATATTCCTTTGCGTTACTGTTCATGAAATTAATCCTAATGATCGTTCTAGCCCCTTTTATTTGTGATCATGGCTTATCTCGAAATACCTTTAATACAAGCCGTAAACTTCAGCACTTATAATGACATAAAGGCATCAAGTCCTTGTATAAGTTTTCATTTCTATAACTTTCGATAGTCCATTAACGTGTGCTATGCATTCTAGCCATATGTGTTAAGTCCCATCTACGGCTCCTTTTTGAATTCTTAAAAACAATTTGGTAGATCATATTGATGATAAAAAAATATAAAGTTATATCCCTCGATGTTATAGCATCACGAAAAATCTGTACTCATCGGTTAAGATATATTAAAAACAAAAACTAAAGTTTGTAAACTTTGTTGACGTAGTACCTGATATTACGTCTCGGGATTCAATACGGCGTCGTCAGTATCATTCACTCAATGCGATCTTTTTCCCAGCGATGCCCGACTATTTACGACGCAAATCCCATTCTCTGCGGGTCAAGGATCGCATGCATCTTCCTATATCGGTAATATTCCGCTCACGTCGCTAAATTTTTAATTCCCAACCTTCTTCCTAATCCGACCCCTCGATTTCACGCAACCCGCACGACACGTAGCGATCGAGCCGGGAGGTAAGGACGGGAAAAAAAGACGATCTGAATGCGTAGCGGTTGGCTGCGGACGAAACGTTTTCAGCGAGGTAGGTAAGAGAGGAGGGAAAGACGTAGAGAAAGAGGAAGCAAATAAGTTTAATTGGCAGCCTTAAATCAAGGGAGCACTGGGATGGGTTGCAACGTATGTGGGTGCGTGTGTGTATGTATATGCGTGCATGTGTGTGTGGAGTGGAAAACTAATGGCACGGAGCGATGCATGGAGAACCAGTGTGTAAGGGAAACGCCGCCCACGGAGCGAGGCTAGAGGGGCGAAATGCGACGTGACGAGGTTGTTGACTGTTTGCCAAAGTTTTCGAAGATTTCGGCATCTTATCTCTCCCGCGCACGCCCAAGCTTCTTTCGATACCACTCCCTCTCTCTTCCCGATTTTCTTTTGTCTTGATTGTGTTTACCGGGTCAGACCTCGTCAACTTCCTTCTTTTGCGGCTCAATGTAATGCGGCAAAAGGCAAATTGCGAGGAGAACGTTATGGCAGAAGTTATCTGAGAACTAATAAGTCAATTCTCGTCGGATACGCGTACGAAGGACGTTTCTTAAAAGAAAGGCCGATATTCTTCTTGGCTTATTTTTTTATTTGCCTCTAATTAAAAACTGATAAGACAGATAATGCCCTTTCTATAGGATCCACATTCTTCTGCCACGTGATTGTATAAGTCTATTTGAAGCATGCTATACACCGCCTCAGTCGCTGTTGCATTTGTCTCTTGGAGTGAAAACGTGGGATACAGGAAAAATAAGGTTGAATAAAGATAAAGTCAAATTGTCTCTCTCTGAATGAAAAATAAACCGTACCGAAAAATTTGCAGAGTGACTTCTAGTACTATCTGCTTATATATAGCGTCCTCGGAAAAAATCCTCATAAGGATTCGAACCGGGTGTCGCTTTTTTAGCAGATCGTACGGTGGGGCCAACACTCTAACCACTACACCGCCATGTCCCCTTTTATCAATAACGGCACACACATATTTACACTTATATACAATATTAAAAATTCCAGGTGCGTAAAATTCAGCAATAAGAAATTTACAATATTTGTAATAACCTATTTGGCAAGGAATTATATTGACACAAAGAAAAATATTACAAATATATTTCATAGAGATGTTAATTGATAACTTCGTAGTCTTGCTTGTCTTCCACAGCATATTTTTGGTGGAATTTACTCCGAGATGCTAACCGTTGACCATCTAGTACATTATTATAACCAATTTTATTCCTTCTCTGGCAGAAACGTAACCATTCTTTTATTTACATTGATGACCGTCTTGTTTCTAGCAGTCCACTTCACAATTTCGCAGGAGTCTGGTTGAAACATACGGCAGTCGGTCTCATTTTCTGCTATCCTGTATGTTAGAAAGTCATCCGCTACCAGTGTAACCTGCGATTGAAGAGATCTCGCTAACTCGTTTATGATTGTTAAGAATAACAGTAGTCCAAGTACGCTCCCTAGCGGCACCCTTGCACATGTCCTGTAAGGAATTCTCTAATACACTGTACAACTTTTCGGTCTTTAGTAAACCGACTAGTATAACGTCTACCTGTTTTCCTTTATCCAATGAATCCGCAATCTCTTGAACTAATGCTATAATTTGGCTTTCGAATAACCCTTCTGAAAACCGTGCTGTTTCTCCCATAGCCAATCGTTTCCTTGCTAGAACTTTTAATTATAATTCCCAGTTAAAGTTTCCATTTGTTTGCAAATAATACACGTTAAGATAATTGGACGCTAGTTATCCAAGTCTGAACGCGCACGCCTCTTTTTATGGAAACCACAATTGCTTTTTCCAGTTTTCTGGCATTTCTCCGCTATTTAAGATTAGAATGAAGATAACACGTAGATATGGAACTACAGCTTCTCCCTCTTGTTATGCCGTTTGGTCTTCCAGATTTAGGTCGCTTGGACATGTTTATCCCTTTCAGAATATACTTATCCCCAAAATGTAAACCCCCAGTCGTGTTGTTTATTCTAGGAATATAAATATCGCTTGTTGCTTCACCTTCATTAATGTATTGTTCGGTAGACCAATCGGTCTGTGCTTCTGCTTCTGCCTTCAACGTAACTTTCTGGAGAGGCAAGGACAGATTTCGAGAATATAATCGATAGAATGGGTATTCAAGTAGCTGAGTCTGTTAAATAATTAGGATGCAATTATTTATCGTGATTTTACGTGCGATTCCAGTAAATTTAATGTCACTTTTTTACGAACGACTTATCTTCATTTAACAATTAAAATTCTCAAGTTGCGAAAGTTTGTCGCGTTAAAATTGAAATGTTATGAAACCTATTTTCTGTTGAATGAGTGGAGTGATAAATAAATTCTTCTGGCGTCTCGTAGGCCTGCAACATATTCATCAGAGAAGTTGCAAAGGAATTTCTAACTTGGCTCATTATAGAGGAGGACAATATGACGCTGTTGAAATAAGTAGTAAACTTATTAAGGTTCTCAATGTGTGGTCCGATGAGTTGATATAGGTGTTCTGAAAAGGTAATTAAAATAAACTGATGTGGGCAACACATGGCTTTCTCCATGTTTATATGGCAAATTACATGTTGTTAGCTCTGAGATAGTTGTCAATATTTACTTCCGGTTGACAATTAAGAAAAGAAAAAGGAGCGTTACTAAGACGTAACTAAGCGTCAATTGGAACAATTTTTGAAACGAGAAAAAAGTCTGCTATGACCGGGAATTGAACCCGGGTCTTCCACTTGCCGGGCAAGTGGAAGACCCGGGTTCAATTCCCGGTCATAGCAGACTTTTTTCTCGTTTCAAAAATTGTTCCACTTTCACAGCTTATGCCTGTCTGCATAGGATCTTCGGATCATATCATTCCATCAATTTAAGCGTCAATTGTTAACAATAGTCTTCGGTAGGTGGCGTGGTGGTGGCAGCTAATAATATAAGATATCTCTTAAACAATGCATTATATAGAAAAATATTTCAAACAAAGGTTGTAGAAAATAAAATTTCCTACAACTTTTATTCCAGTACATTGTTACATTTATCAAATATTTCAAAATAATGGATACGTGACAAGAGTGAACACCCACTTCCGGTCGACCGATTTTTACCAAAAACTAATCAGATCTTTTAACTTTTATAAAAATGTTAATTATAAAATTTTGCGTTGAACTGAATAATAGTTTTGAGCTAGAGCACCCACAAAAATCTATCACCTACAGACCGACAGACAGACACACACACATCATCGCGAAACTAGTCAAAACGTGTTAAGGGAACCTTAAAACATGTATTACCGTTGAAATCTCGAGTTCGATTTTTTTCATGAAAACAAGACTTTCTCATACTACGTATATGGAGAAAGCAAAAATAATTATAGAGAAGCTATAGTAATTGTACTGAAGATGAGACAGCACCCGCAAATATTAAAATATTAGTAATACGGTCCGTAGGTATATTATGTTCTGATGGATGGCCCGTTAATACCAAAACGCTGAGATCCCTTTTATAATTGATAAAATTATAGGTAAAATATATGCTTTAAGACATAACCGAGTAATATCGTGTAAGGAAGCTATCGTTCCAGTTGGATGTAGGGTACCGTATAGGTTCAGATCACTAGTGAATAATGTGTTTAAGGTATGTTGTTTACAGGGATATTTTTATGAACATTTACATAATTTATATATTATATTTTATGGCCTCCTACAAGAAGTATAGATGCGTTTAAGACCCAGAGGACATGGGAAGGTATCTGTAACATCCAGTGGCTGATTTGGTAATTTCCCGCCCCTAGGCCAAATTTTTTTCTGCCCCCTTTTGGCACACTTCCTAAAAATTCGCTCATGTATATGGTTTGTCTCCACATCCGTCCGTCTGCGGATCATAATTATTCATCAAAAGTCTGCGTAATAATAGTTTTTTATCCCCAACCCAAAATCTCACCGCCCCTAGGCCATTGCCTACTTTGGCCTTATTACAAATCCGCAGCTGGCAACACCTTCATAATGGAAGCAGTGAAAGTGAATGTCCGAAAATTCCAGGATAATACTTTTAACACTCGGACTTTGTTGAAATCATTGTCAATAACGGCACCTCGAAATAAATGTACAACGAAGAAAATAATAATTAGACAGAAAAACATCATTCTATACTCCTTAAAAGTAGTCAATTCGATAGAGATGACCAAAAATAAGATTTATATTTAAATAAAATCTAAGGAGTTGGGGTCAACTTTGTGAAAAGTGATCATTATATTTACATGAAAGGAACACCTGTGTAACTTTCACACAAATGTATTACACTAACATCCTCAAGTCCTGAGGATTCTATTTTTTTGTGAAACCAGTCGTGAAATAAATCTATTTTTGTGGAAGTTACGTGGTTGTTCCTTTCTTCTAATTAGTTACATTTAAATGGTGAAATTTGTCATTCTCTCCACAAATATGAACTAAAAATTCTAATTGCTTCGCTAACTTGTCGTGGGGCAAGAAGCGGTCATTAAATGAATTTGTAATAACGTGACTACAACAGTCGTACTGCACTGAATCCGGTAGTAATTTTTTCGACCGCCATTCTAAATTTGTTGCACTATTTAGCTTTTCCTCTTCCATGCCATCCGTCATTATCTTGAAATGATTTAATCAAGGAGAGAACCAGCGTTTAGTTGAATTCATACAGGGTTACTTTGTTATCATTTCATAGATTGTACACCTTCCATACATTCGCTACTAAAGAGTCAATTGTATTTTTTTTAAATGGATCACCATAATTTATTTCCTCTTATTCTGCAATTAGCTACTCCATTGCCATGAAGGTCTACTCCTCTCCATTTTATGGTATTTGTGAAAATCATTAGGCCGCTCAATTGGTACTATTTTACGTCCCTTACGATTGTGTCGTTTTGCTTTCAAAATTGGATCTAGCGTCCCGACTTTAGTAGCAATTGTAATAATTGCGTTGCCGTTCCAACGTACAATGAATATTTCTTTGTTTTTGTCAAAAGTAAAGTCACATAATCCTTTCTCACAAGACTTTGCCAGTTCGTTAGGGGAAGTGAGAAGTTAACTCGTGGAAAAGTTGTCTAAACGAATTACATGATTTCCTGGATCGTTAACTACAGCTAGGAAATCAAGAATCTCTGACTTCCTATGCCTTTGTCTGTGGACTTCTGGGTAGTTCCCGCGTATGATGAAAATTGAAACAAATTGATGACGATGTTAAACACCAAAGCTTAAATCCAAAGCACTTTGGTCTTGCCTTTTATGAACATTTCGCATGATTGTCGACCAAAATAAGGCACCATTTGTTCACCGTCATGAGAAATGATTCCGAACTGGAGAACATTTTTGCTTAAAATGGATGGATTAGGTTCTTTTTCTGCGTCTTCAGTATGTAGTTCAAAAACTCGAACGACGTCTGCCGGCATTACTGCAGCTTTGCCGTTGATTACAAAGGCATTATCGTCAATGTTCTCTTCATTTGACAAATCATCGACTTCTGGAGGACTACTATATCACCCTCGTTGATAACCTTCTAAAAATGCTAAACTATCATATGCAGTAAGCACCCTTTCTATCTGTGATACAAACTGATATCAAAACACTGAAAACCTAATACTTTATAATAAATAGTACCTATAGATATACCTTTATGTGGACAATAACAACAGAGGATGGTAACGATGACAAAAAACAACACTAGCACCGAAAACCAAGCTAACAGCACTGACACAAATTGACCGTGACTGAATTGTAAACAAATGAAAGAGTCGCGAGAAATTATATCATCTTTGAACGTTTCAAGTAACGTTGCGAAAAAGCTTCATTTTTTTCTCACCAAAATAAATGATTTTGGATGGGGAATATACAATAATTGATCTAAGTCTTAAAATTACATGATATCGATAACATTATTGAACAGCTTAATGGTTTTAATAAAATTTTTTAGATTTTCTTTAAGTTATCAAACATGGCAGGAATGAATTGTAAATAATTATCGTCACCCATAAATGAATTAAAAATTATTAAAATTGCTTCCAATAATTAAAAAGTTTGTCTTTCAGTGTGGGGTAACAGCAGATATAAATTATTCATTTTAACAATTAAAAGAATTGTTGCAAAAATGTTGCGATTTCGCAACGTTGGGCGTTAATGAGCCAACCCAGGGATCGGTAACCTGAGACTTTTTGGTCAGTCAGTGGTCACAATTTCAACATTCACTATAGTATTGCATACTATTTCTCATTTAAGAATTAGAAAATCATTTTCTATCGTTTTGGCGAATAGTTTTTCTTTAAATCAACGCCTATACTTCTACGGAGTTGATTTTCGTGCGATTCAAAATATCACTAATTTTTCATTTGTAACAATAATTCGATGCCCTGTTGGTCTTTGTGATACAAAAGGATAAACTTAAAATGTTTCATCCACTTCCGTCTCTTTGATGTTTACAACAGCACTTTAGTATTATGTTGATTTTGCCACGAATATCATTTTTGGAGACGATATTCTGTTTATAGAATGAGCAAGTCCCTAAAAAGTGCTTAGCAAGACTAACTTTTCTGTAAGCGACAGAGAAAATGTCTGGGTTAACATAAAACCACTCTCCCTTTGAGATTCAAATTCGTGACTCGGAGCTCATGTTACATGCACTTTACCTTGTCGTTTGGAAAGGCTGTGGTTTTCCGATTTAACAGAGGAATTTACTAGCCGAGGACGAGAAAACGGTCTTTCCAGGAGATAGGAACATGTTGAAGGTGTTATGTGGAATTTAATACCGTAGGGAATCCAATACTCTTAGATAAATGGATGATTTAGAAATTCTCTATTTTAAAAATAAACATCTTTTTATGAAGACCTAATTCTGTCAATCGTGGAATTCACGTTTATGGCTCTGATGAACTCACTTCATGTAACCCGAAGTGAATTAATGATACTTTGTGCATCGATGAAAAATTTGAAGAACATGAAAATGTTAAGTAACATGAAAAGGTTGCATAACATACATCATCGTTTTACTTTTAATAGAGGCAAAGTGCAGAGATTTTTTACGAAAATACCGTGTACATTATTTTCATAATCCACTATGTTATACCAGCTATAACCTATACCAACCAGAAAAATGAATCTTGGGTGCTTGCAATTGTAAAATATTTATATGGCAATTCTATCACAAATTTGGTGAACATTTCTTTAGGAAAAATTACACATGCTTGTCATCAAATATGTTGTTTATTCCGACAAAGCTCAAGCATATGATTTTGGACATAAATTCTGTATTTTGTACCACATGCTCGAATAAAATGGATTTAATAGTGGAAACATACCGGAATTACCAATAAATGCATTATTGACATGTTCACTAAAAGTTACGGATATTAGTTATTACATAGATGGAAGCCCTTTTTCTGATAAATTGTTTGCAAGCTGAGTAGTTACACAGGTTGTAAAAATGTGATAGCTGATATTATGATAAAAATAAAACTTTTATCAAAACAATACGAAAAGAATTAGTTAAATTTTGCCTTTGCGAAGCAACACTAAGCCCTTTTATTTAGAATATAGTTTATTAAATCACTTGAGAATAATTTTGACTAAACAATTCTATATTGAGGAAAAACTTTCAAATCCCTAGGATTATATCCATTATTTGGGAAATTAGTATATTCTTTTGATTAGGTTCATTTGAAAAAATAGAAAAATAAAATAAGCCTCTTATGTTAGGGTTTTCAAGAGTGCTTTTAAGACCGCATCTTAGGAGTTAAGTGCGCGCATAACTCGCATTCACAAAAGATTCTTTGTGATGATGCGCGTTTCGCAGACGTTGTCTTAATTATAAGTATCATAATCTCTCTTAACCTCCGGAGACCTTTTAATGGATCTTAGGAAGTGCTTCGCTTAATCCCAGAGGAAAAAAAACGATAATCCTCGAATTATGCGCTTCTTTAAGTGCGGAAACGTATACCGAACGAAGTGTGCGGTTGATATTTATTAGGCCAATCATCGAGGCTCGCTGAGGAAATGGACTCAACAAATGCTTCCTTACTCTTTCAAATTTAATGTCATGAGGGTGTTGACTGTTTCGGCAACAGGTGTGAAATTTGAGTGAATAGTATTTCATAGATTCAAAACGGCACTTAGCTCAAAAAAGCCTACTTCTCTGTAACAAACGTATTATTTTTGCTCGACGTAGACCAGCATAATTTTCAGTCCGATTTCAAAAATAGAGCCATCCCTATTTATTCTTTATATTGTTATAGTACCTATCATTATAGTATACGTTCTGGTTAGTTTAATTTATATTTATTAAATTTTCGACGGCAGAGAAAAGTTATCTTACATTGTCGGGAATTAAATGAAACACTTCTAATGTAAGGAGCACACAAGCTGTACTTCTGACGTCGTACATTTTAGTTTACGTACTCATTATAATCTTCTTGATTACTTGCAATTCAAAGATATTTTGAAAGTTTATTCCAAATAATATTATATGTTAAATAGTGCCGTTGATACTATCAGAATTGTTTCTTAAATTGTAATAAAACATTTAATAGCCTACTGATAGGTCTTATGTCATTTCTTTGCAATGAAATAATTTTAAATATATTTATTGAGAAATAGATTAACATATTAATGCTTTATTATTTTAAATGTATGGCTATTGCATATTTACTTAGTTGCAGTTTCATGTTTATATCAGCTAGCAGCTGAGACGAACAAGATAGAAATCACGCTTTTTCATTATTATTTTGTTTTTATCTTGGAAATAAATCGCTGAAATTTAACCTTCGTTATTTTATAGAACATTTTCAACATCCTTTTGAGCAATAATAAGCGGTAAAGGTTTTTGCTCACTCAAGAACCGATTGGATAAAAGCATTTCCTTCCTTATTCTTTTGAGCAAATTTGGAAAATTTTACATACTGTTTTGCATAACACCTTGCGCAAGATTTTTATGTAGGTTCTTTGGCTTTTATTCTCCATTTAAAATAATGGAAAACACTTCATCTACATATAACTATCGGCCTTATTAAATAAAACGATTCATGACGTATATTAATTTATAATAGATGCGAATTAAGTAATGGACCTCAATGGCTCAAATTTTGTTAATGGGAGATGAAACATTGTTATCATTACATTTAAACTTGAAGTCAGAGTCAGGTGAATTGTGAGAATTTTGAAGAAAATTACAAAGTAATCTGTGGCGTGAAAGTTACATTTGAGCTCCTATAAAGCAAACAGCTAAACCAAGAGAATCCTAAACCAACCAATCAGAAGGGGTAAAACGATTTCTCGGCGTTCCATTTCCTTAGCTTCTGATTAATCTGTCCGGTGCGCAAAGGTCGTGACTTGAGGGCGAGGCCTTCCTGGCGACCTATCCCACGTCTAATGAGCTCCCCAATGCTAATCCGAGGGGAGTCATATGGGGGATGGGGGCGGGGGAGTGGAGGGGTGAGCTGCCGAGAGGAGGGTCAGACAGAGAGATACCGTGAGGCGATGGAGAGAGAGGGAGGGAGCAGGGGTTTGGGTGGGAGGCGTGAGAGTTGCGGTGGTGGGAGATGGGTGCGAGGGTGGAAATAGGCGTGGGGAGGGTGTCGTTAGGAGAGCCGCGGGTCGCCACGTGCGGGAGTCGGGAAGTGAGGAGGGAAGCAAGTTTCGGAGGGAAGGAGAGTGTGGGGCTCGTTAGGGAAGGAGGAGGAGGCGGCGGCGTGATGCATCGTCTGCTTCCCGACGTACAGTCGAACCCCTCTCACTCTCTCTCTCTTTTCCCATCCGCCTCCTCCAACCCCTTCTCCACCCCCAAAGAGTCCGTGCGTGTTCCCAGACGGCTTCATTCCCTCGGGTCAAATGGGGCGGGGGATCGAAGGGGTTGAATGGGAAAGCAGACACAGATGGAAAGGAGACAGCGAGTGTGTGTGCGCGAGTAGCTTTGGAGTTAACAAGAGAGAGGAAGAAATGCAGACCCGAGAAAGAGAGGATGTTTGGCGTGCAACCAGCGGATGCGCGATACGTCTACGGAGATCTGTTTGGGAAATAGAAAGAGTTGATCTGATCCACCCACTTTATGACGTCAATTTTTGTAACATATGGTCATTTGTTGTAAAGGAATTTGTTCTTCGGTTGTTATTATTCATTTATAAATACGTGAATAATGGTATCACGGATGAAACAAAAAGTTACGTTGCCACTTTCATAAATCTGAACCCACAAATCCTCTCTCTAAAAGCTCGAGAAAAAGATTTTATGATAATACATATTTATTAAAGTATCTTATAATTTTATCATTTAACTTTTAAATATATTTTAGGTTTCATGCATGACATATCAGTGAAGTTAACTATTTTCCGTTAGGACTGTCAAAGGTTTGGAAATTTTTAAAACTTCGATTTAAGATAAGGGAGTTGGACTTTTTTAATCTCGCCGGGTATCCAATACTGTTATAAAAATTCGCATTTTTTTGTTCATTCACATTTCTCTAGAAAAATACAATTCCGCAGTCATCAAACAAATTTGTAATGTGCAATTTTGTAATTTACCTAAAATTTCCGTATATTAGTTTACCCATTTATCATATAAAGCAAAACCTTTTATTCACGGTATAGAAATTCTACAAAAGGTATGGATTGAAAGAAATGTAACTCAGCGTCGTATAGTATATTAATGTATTCCATCTATAGTCATAAGTAAATACTTGAGATATGTGTTGAATGAGGGCAACCAGTAGGTATACAGAAGTTTGAAAACTTCATTATGTTATCCTTTTCCAACAAGACCTTGAGATCTTCGCATTTTTATCATATAAGATAACTTTGAGAGATTTAACATACATAGTATCTAATAGGATGATGTGCCTTGTGAAAAATACCATTGCGCGTAATCTTATAAAATGTTGATAGTACCAAAGACGAAACAGTTAGCTCAATCTTAAGGTAAGATTCGTACTTGAGTCTTTACATGAGGAGGAAAAAAACTTACCTACGTCGCTGGCAACGGCGGTATGTAAGCAAGCAAAACGTAGCGAAAGAAAATAACGCGTTAATTAGATTGGCAGTGCTTCGGTTGCCAAGGGTGGGTTTGAGTCTTGAGAGGAGTTAACGGAGCTATTTGAAGCGTGGATTCATTTGCCAGAGACGGAGCAGAGGGCGCTTGTCCATAGAGGAGGAGTCGGGTTAAGTTTGAAGGGCGGGAAACTCCCTTTCGCAGATTGGACTGATATAGACGTCTTTTTTAAGAATGGTAATTGGAAGCAGAAAGCTTTCTTTGCACTCCGAGCACGAAACGAACGCATATAGTATGCGTCTGTCTGTACTCGTATTTCACTTCATAAACCCCGTGACTGATTCTTATGAAAATAGGTAAATGAGATCTATAGGTTTTCCCAAAAGTCCCTTTACTCCCTGATGTAAAGATTGAGTAAAAAATTAAACAAGTATTTTTTTCATGTCATACATATGTGTATATATAGTGATTATGATTCATGCAATCGTCATGATTATTTTGTAATAACCATGAATACCATTATGGGTGTGCAACTTTATCCCTAGGCGTTTTGAGCTGAAAATATGTTTTGTTATTTTTGCAATTTATGACTTCTTTCATAATAAATATTTCTTACCAGAGGAACAATATTAATGAGTGCATGGTCTACTAAAATCATGGCACGAAAGATGAAATATCAAATTTGGCGACTCATCTATACGGTGGTACATATACAATGTTTTTTATACTTAGAAATAATTTATAGAATGAGCAAATTCTAAATATAATAATACCTACAATATGTTTTATTTTTCCTACTCTATCTACATGTAAAGGGACTTTTGAATCACCATGTAAAATCAAATTTGTAGAAGGAAATTCATTTTGGGTCAGATTAAAACGTTTTGGCTATATAGAAGCCAAAATACAAATTTACATTTTGGAATCTCATTATTGGCGAGCGTTCAGCTTTTAAGTGGTTTCGAAGGTGAATTTTGCAATGTTTTTCTTTCCTTAAAAGTGAGACTTGCCGAGTTTGAACCATACATTATATCAGGGCCCGACAAATTTTCTAAAAATCTAGGCGCCACCTTCAAAATCTAGTCGCCACCTCCAAAATCTAGAAGCCAGCGCAGACGTTACATAAATTTTTTATCATCGTCAGAAAAATAAATGTTTAATAATTCAGACACGAATCAGCTACAATAATTAAGTCATGCACATTTATTTCTGTCACATTATATAGCAGAACACATTAAAATGAGTTTTATGCATCTGAAAAAGTCTAATGATATTCTGAAAACATGTAGTTTACGGACAAGAATAAAAATTTGCACTAATTTTCAGGAACTTGAATGCTTCCGATAGATATATTCTCTTTTGCTGCTCCTGCTGCTGAGCCCGATAATACGACTACAGCATGTGACTACAGTATAACCATAACCTGGCTACAGCAAGCATATATAATATCTAGGCGCCAGCATGAAAATCATATTCGCCATGGCGACCTGGTACCCAGGATTTGTCGAGCCCTGCATTATACTATCAACCAAGGTCTCCACCCCGGTCCATTTGCGGGATTCAACCCCATAACCACATCCCTTACCTAAGGTTTTAATCTCCTCTCCAGGAGTTAAGCTGAGTAAATTCTAAAGGAGTGATTGGAGGTTGAACTGGCTGCTATTAATTTTCTCCTATCTTTATTTTCCTAATCAGATTATCTCAGCATCTTTAGTGACGGAATTAAATTTTCCCGTAAGGCCAGGGTCAATGTCGAGCTAATATGCACATTGAAACCATAAAAATGTATCAATACTTGCGTAACCATTCTAAAAGGTATCATCTTAAAATAGTTATTAGTCTTTCAACTCGTTTGTTATTTATCCGTTTTTTCGCCTGACTCTTACAAAATTATCTTGAATCAATAATCACAATAATTTCGCATATAATCTTAGATTTTTTGAAGGAGTTTGTAATTCTTAGAAACATTTCTACTGTCTTGTTAAACAATTTCAACATCATATGAAATGACGGTACCGTAATTTTCCACTATTGGAATAGTGGAAAATTACAGTGTTGTCATTTCATATTATGGAATCGTTCCACAATATTACGCCTTCAGCATTTGAGATAATGTCAACATCGTATCACTTATTTTCATTTTGATTAATTTTCATGAGTATCTTAACAATGAAAATTAATTGGAAAGGTCTAATGAAGATTTATTGAATGAAGTCGAAGGTTCCATCACTCTAAGAAGAATGGTTGTAATTGTGGTGTACGGACTTTATTAGGCCTTAATGGAGTCTACGCAATTGTAAATAAGCATGCCATCCTTATAAGGCGTCTCAAACTTTGCATGAAAACTTCTCCAACGTAGTTCACTTCGTATTTTGTCCGATAATATTTTTTTGCCAATCCTTGCAAGCTGTATTCTAAGGTGAGGAAGCTATCCTCGGCGATATCGCGTCGAGTCAAAAACTCGTGCCTTATTGCCTATCTGCCTACAGTCTTCCCCTCAACGAACCACGTCTCATGTACCTTCCAACGGTCGGAGATATGTAAGGTGGCAATTAAAGGATTTCCCTGTCGTTATTTTTCATTGGTCCGACGCCCTCGCATGTTCCCGGACGGTAGTGGAGAGGGAAAGCAGTTTGTGTCTGAAGGGGTGGGGTGAATGGAGAAGAGGGATAGAAGAACACGAGGATGAGGAGAGGAAAAAGTTTTTAAAAGTATTTTATTCTTGGGAACGAGGGAAAGGAAGCTGTGTGGAGGTAGTAGCCGGGAGTTGAGTAAAGAGTGGAGTTGGAGAGGGAGATAAATAGAAGGGGAGAGAGGATGAGACTCTGTGGGACGCGGGGTTTTTGTATGAAGGCGCGTTATTTACGACCCTCTGCTACGGCGATTCTTGCTCCTTTTGCTTTCGTCCTTGTCCTAGCCTTTCTATTGCTATTTCTCTGCTCTTCCTCTTTCCATCTTCATTCAGTAATTTTTTATCTTATCACTCGACAACTCGGGTATTATTTCCGACTCTTAAATATTTTTTCAAAATTATTTATTCCATTCATTTTTATCGACCATTAGTTTGGAGTTTTTTGAAGAGTATTTGCACGTATACATTCGTATATTATCTTTTCTATTTATTTCGTGGTAAATTTTGTTTCTGGATAATTATTCTGAGAATGTACATGTCAGAAAAATTTTGGACTTGTGGAATGTCTACATGATATTTGTATCCAAAGACCACAGATATATTTCTAGTTCGTTCTGCATAGCATTAATGAATAATATGGTAATGGACACTCATTAATTATTTAGTCTAAATTACAGTATTAGTAATTTAAATAATATTTCCATTTCCATTTTATAGCTAAGTTATACAGTAATGTATCGTTTAAATTATAATTACTTACTACTTCAGTATTATTTTGTTAAAATATTGTTCAGAGAATTACCAATCGGTGATGTGTGCCTTGAAGTTCACACTTTAATACATAGATACTGATAAAATGTAACGTATTCTCAAACTCAGCATGGAGTTTTAGTCTTAACAGCCAAGTATTTACCACCGTTGATTTATATTTGTATTGGTCTTTAGTTTTGTGCATGGATCTCAAAAAACACGCTCATAAAAGTAGAATAATTTTGCTCCCTTAGAATCAGCGTGAGTAGGGAGATTATTATTAAACATTTTTGTGATAGTATTATTGTCTTCCTAAATTATTTTGCAATTATAGTTAATATAGAATATTTTGTCTTCATACTGTTTTTTCAAAGTATTTTTTATTTCATTACATTAGTATAGCTTAAGATATTCCGAGAATTACTATCGCTGTAATCCAGAGCCATTAAGAACGCAATTCCTTCGGGATGGATGCATGTATAAATTTCATATAATTCGTATTCTTTGTTTATCTGCTATTCTACGGGCACGTGTTAATATATCTCTAATCCAAATGTGATAACTAAGAACAGAACATGAAATTACGGATGAGTTGACTCTCACGTAGAGAAAGACGTACCATCCAGTCTTAAATTTATATACACATACAATATGAATAGAAATTTATCGTTTGTTGACTGCTATAAAGAAATTTTAACTCGTGATTATTATATTTTTAGATAAAGAAACCACGGAATTTGAAACATTGAAAAAAGTATGTTTTCCTTGTAAAAGTTCATCCATTAAGTAACCGATTTGAAAAGTGGTCTTATTTTTGGAAATTGTCCACGGCCAATCTCTCTTTCATCACCATAACTAATAAGTTTATGTATTTTGTCTCATCGGCGAGGTGAAAAATAAACAACGAAAAGCCGAAAATTTCATTACCAGAGAGATAATCCGTCTTGTTTTTTACGATCGGCTTTTTTATGCTCCTCGCCTCGTCAAATCTTTCCGAGTCCTCTACTTTTCATAATGTGTTTAACTCTTTCAACTCTCTTCTCCGTCTCCTTCCTCCCCTCTTCTCCTTCTTTCCTTCTTCCTCTTCCTCCTTATCTCTTCCCTCATCCCATCTCTCCCGCCTTTCCCGGATCCTTCCATTCTTCTCAAAAAATTGCTCCCGGGTATATAAGGGGACCCTGTGAGAGGAGGCACGGTGGCTCGCCATGACGTCACGCTGGGACAGATTTATGGAGTCTCGTGATTTACGAGACGGGAGTTGGTGCTAAGAAGCGGGATGTGGTGGGCAGGAGAGGGGGAGGATAAGGTGTGGAAGAGGTTGGAATGGGGGAGGAGGCGAGTCGGAGGGAAACGAGGAATGGAAGAAGAACCGAAAGATGATGACGAGAGAGAGAGAGAGAGAATAGTGGAGAGAGAGAGAACGAAGTGTCAGAGAGGTTAGAGGATGTGGATGAAGAGAGATGAATGGCTTGCAGAGAGAGAGAGAGAGAGGCGTAGTCGGTGAAGAGGTGAGGGAGGGAAAGGAAGGAGAAGATAGGGAGGATCTTGAGGGACCGTGCCTGAAATTTCCAAAATTCTAAGAATGTTACCGAATTTCATTCCAATTTTCCGAGTTTTCCCAACTTCTCCGCGATTAATTTCTAAGCCTCCCTCTTCTCCTTGGTCCGTAATCTCCACGTGGGAGAAATTGGTCTCGACTTCGGCGAGAGCCAAGAGGGAGGAGGCGGATGAATCTATCGCGTGATAATGCACTTGGGGGCGCAAAAGACTTGGTCCAAAGTGAGAGAGGATAGCACAACTTCGGAAAAGGTAGATTTGACACCGGGCGTGGCAATTGTAATTTAGTTCTTTACCTTTCAAAATATTTCAACATTATATATCTGATTAAGCATCGCAAATGATGAGGCAATATTTTATTAAATAAAGCAAAAATTTCAATCGCTGGGCTAATAATATTTGATAACGGAGAGAGGTAATGAAGCTCTCATCTCTCGTCTTTAAAAAATAAGTCATAAGTTTTCTAATCCTTTTTTATTTGAGACAATTTTATGCTTGAATCTGATCGTTGAGTCGTCATTGAAAACGATTGTTTTGTATCCGAAAAGCTCAAGCGTATTGTGGCTTATTGAATTATTTCGATTGCCAATTAGCTTTGAACTATAAATTGACAACATTTGAGCTTAATCATGTCCACCAGCTAATTGATCCTAGAATTTTTCTCAGGATACAAACAAAATTAAATACTATGGTAGGAATTAAGTTCAAAATAAACGACATTAAATAACCTTGAATAATTTTCCATCATTTCTTAGACTTAATGGTCGTGGAGCCATGCGCATCAGGTTTTCACAACTTTTTCATTGCTGTTGGATCGATCTTCATTATCGCTTGGACTTCAACCATTAGGTAAGACTGATAATTAATTTCTATAATTCTCTGCTGCCCTTTCTGATTCATGTATTTTATGGTATATGTGAAAATATGAATCTTCTTCCTTCCTATTCATGATAATAGGTCTAATGTAACAGCGTATTTAAGACAGCTATATTACCATATTTAAATCAACCTTTTAGATAATTATGCTATTTTGCGTACTGTATAAAACCCCTTATTTAATTTGTGAAATTTTGAAATATAAAAATTTATCTTTTAACAACCTGACCCTTGAAAAGCTCTTAATTTCAAAGGACGATAGTTACTACGGTCTCCGAATATAAAATCAAAATAAATTTAATGTATGGGATTACTATATTACTATTACTATTCTGTGTAATTTTCAATGGAATGGATTTTTTTGTCTTCGGGATCGTTGTCGAACAAAAATCTTTATCACGCAAAAATATTGAAGGTGATATTTTGCTTTATTTAGTTGTTTGTTCTTCACCCGTAGGTAATCAATAGTGACACATTTATGACTACAAAAATACGTCAAATAAAAAATTTATCCTCAAAATTTTCTCATATTTGTCTTTAAAACAAAGTTTTTAAAAGTGACTTATTTAACCTTTGAGATGTCGCGGGGCTTGCTGAAACGTTGGCCTTTCTGGAAAAATATGCCAATTGGGAAAGTAAATAAATCATATTTTAAAACATTTTTATTAATAAAAAAGCATTCTTTGTTTTAATGTAAGCGTTTATCACTACATGATTCCATATGAATGCGTCTCTTAAATATGAGATAATTAAAAGCAGCCGTCGGCGGAAAGTTTTGAAGGATTCTGTGGTAGAGTGCCGCTCTTTTAAAGATGTATCACTCACGCTGCTGCTCAGAAACAAAAATCGATCATTTTTCCTCCGATGTGATCAAATAAATGAGGCGTTCCCTATTTTACAAGCGCCGTAACAACTGGCTCGCTCTTCGGAAGCGAACGCTCTAAATCAAAACTTCCTCCCTCGAGTGGTTGGATTCACTTGTGGAGGGCGATCGAAGGGAACGCGGACACAGGAAAAGAAAACCAAGAACATTGACCTTTTCTGCGCCTCGAGAAATATGGTCGAAACTGTTTTTTTTTTTAGATATACGGCCCTATAGATGCGAAACCACAATCTTCCGCCATTACATCCGAACGGAGAAGATGCTGCGCCGCAAACTCGGTTGTGGATTTGACGCTTCTGATAAAGTCGCGGATGTCTTTCGGAAGTGGAAGAGGTGACCCTCCCGTATTGAAGGAGAGGATTGTAGTAACGCCACACCCATCTCCCCCATCTGTTTGGTATACCGCCTTCTCGTGGTTTTCTTCTCCCCCTCCCACCCGCAACCTGCCTCGTCCCCTTATCCATGCTCTAATTTGGGTTACCGCTCTCGTCTAGGCGTAAGCAATATATGGTAGAGTGCCGAGAGAAAGTGATTAATTTAGTTTCTACGGGTAAGATTTTATCTATTGTTTAACGGCCATACTGATTTGGATAGATTTGTTTTAGTTAGTCCTCTCTGCGTTTTATTTTGGAATTTTTAGGCGTCATTTAGATTTCATTTGTGGTTAAACTCATGTCCAACTGAGTTTTTTTAGGTCAATATTGTGATCGCGTCACCGATATCTTAAGAAGTTTGTCCAAACATTTTGGGATGTCTATGGCTTTAATTATTAGTTTTTAAAAAACCCAAAAGAAAATAATTATTCTTTATCATTAATTTATTTCTGATAAATTCCATTGTTAGTTTATTTGCCTAAATTTATCACAGAAAGTAAAATATAAACATATTAATAGCATCGTCTAGTCCTCAGAGATTAATGCATTGCCTTTCTCGCACTATGTGGGTAATACTGATAATACCTATTGTCAACTTACAACACAAATAATCTCTCATAAACATCGATTAAAAGGAAAAGATAATGATCTATTCAATTTTAACGCGAAAAATATATCAAATCCAACATTTAGTTTTGTTAACTAAAGAGTAAATATTTTAAATTTCAGTAAAATAAAAGAATCTTTTTATTTGTAACATACAAGTCAATAAATATCTAATAATCCTTTCAAGAACTTCGTGCACAACGTACAACGCAGAATAATAGCATAAGAATCGCTGAAAGTATGTCGTCTCCTTCGTTGTTATTCCACTAAAAAAGTCAAAAGAGATCCAGTTGAAATTTTGCAAGTGGAGAGAGAGAGAGAGATGTAAGAACTAGCCTTTGTCGAGGGCATTTCTCCGTTGGTTGGTAACCAGGCGACGATGTGTGGGAAAACGCCAGTAAATTTTAAGTCTCCAGACGGCTGGGTACTCACAATGGCCGCTCATGCATTACGAATTTCTATGCGTCTTTTCCAGTTCCATTTCAGCCTTTTCTTGGTTCATTCTTTTCTATACGACGTTTCTTATTTACTCCATCGAACACATTTTGGCTCTCTTTGAAAATAGACTTTATTATACATGCTTTTATCGCTATCTGCCTATTCCGTTATGCATTGGCTTGAATTTTCATTAGAAGTTCTCACATAATATATTACAAACATTGACCTCCTGCTTTACTGTTTAACTTCGACCAAAATACAGATACTGCAAATATTTGAATTCTGCTCGAGTCTTATTGGAAATTCGTCTTCAAAACTTATAGTTTTTATCTTATACAAGCATCTAGCGATTGCATATTCTTTTGGTTAAGTAAAAAAATCAATAAGCGAAACTATGGTAAAAACTAAGAAACGGGGGCAGATTATTAACCAAAATAACACTTTTTTTAAGATCAGTGCAAAAGATACATGTTCTATTTTTAAACCCCTTAGATTCTTAAAAAAGGCATGTACTTATAGTTTTAAATTTGCTCTTGCCAAAAATCAGATGTCCTATTCGGAGGCGTGTGGAATGCGAGCGAATATGATGTATTATGTATTATTTTAAGTGTTTTTCGAAATGTTTCACAGCATCTTAAGAATAGGAGTTCTATTCACCAATAACTGGAGTGTTTCAGCATCTACATATTTGCCTGGAATTCGTTAAATTGGTGGGTGGCAAGGGAGAGTTGTGTTTTTTTTCAAACACAAAGATAGTTTCTCTTTAGTTAGCAAGTAAAAAAGAATCTTTTTTCTAAATTTAAGCAAATTAATCGAATTTAACTCGTCTAATTTTGAAAATAAATCATAACAAACTGTATTAAAAGAGAATTTTATTCACACTCATCATCTATATGCCTATTTAACTAATTTTAGATATGCCATGCTGATTTTTTCTTTTCGAGATAATATATGCATTTTCGCAATTGTCGATATTGGTGCACATTTTCCGTTAATTAAGCATAGTCGTTGATGAAATACAATCACTTTAGAGGTAAAAATTATTCAACATAGCTGGATCCCTTGGATGCGACATCGATGTACCGGACTAAAAATACGTCGATTCCACGTCGCACGGGTTCTTTAATTAAACAGGTCCCTTTTCAGCAGCCGCTCGCCCTTCGATCTAGAGAGAAATTCACTGTTTTCATGTCGAGAGCGGTCGCTCGTTAATATTCCAAGGCATCAGTTGGAAACGTATCCACAGCCCTATTTCCATAGCCCCACTCATTCCCTTTTCCCTCTCGTTTCTTCCCCGGGAACCCTGGTGGGTCCACCTGCTCCTTTTAACCCCTGACCCCACCGATTTTCCGCCGTGTGTATCGCCTCCTCCCCCGTCCCCTCAAAACCCCCCTCCCATTTATTGCTTCGCGCGCAGCTCCTTCCACCCCCGCGGCGTCATGCTTAATCCCCATGGTTACCAGCCGCCTCTTGGAAATGCAAAACCATCCCCGCAGCCACTTTCCCACGACTCACCGTATATCTCTCACGCGCTTTCACGTCTTGAAGAGTCAGGAACCTACTTCTCTCCCTCTTTCCCCATGCAGCGGGTGAATTTTTTCCGTACCTTTTTTCTGCGTCTCATTCAATCTAATATAGTGTAACTTTATTTTATTTTTGCAATTTTAAGCTTAGGAGTTGTCGAGTAAACGGTCACTCGCAATAACTGACTCCGGTTTCTTAGGAGCGTTTTAAATTTTACGGTGTGCGTATTTGGTCAATTTGAATGGAAAGCTTTGCGCCATTTATGGTTGTTACAATGGGTAATTTTAGAAATGTTTTGCATTTATATGTGCTTTCAACTGTTTGTTTCTTTAGGCGTATCTACTTTGTTATCAGTGAAATAAGTCGCTATGACCGCATATCGATTCATAACGCTATCCATATTAACCTTTCGTAGTTTTCAATGCCTTCTAAAGTAAATGACTGAGCAAGAAGTTGGACTAGAAAAAATTTACAGTTTGTGTACTTTTTCCTGCATCCTCGTATTATTTATTTTGATGACAATTTTTGGAAGTTTCTAGATGAGTAATCCTTTTAACAATGCCTTTTATCTAGGATTTATTTCTTGTTTGTCTCTTTGCATGATAGAGCGATATCGACATTTGTTTTTTTTTAACCACGAATTTTAGAATACGAAAGTCATGCAATAAACGAGAACTATCAGAAACAGGTTGTTAAATCGCAACCAACTTTCTTGTGATTTGCAGGAAAATATGTCGATCTATTAAAAATTTGCACACTTTCAGGAAATGCGGTAGTTTTAATTTTAATTTAATTTAATAAATCAGTACGGGTAATAACCCAAATTACAATTTACAGTATAAAGATTGAGCAACAATACATGTATAACACATACATAAAGTATTCATACCTGATTCATAAATAATACATACCTGTACGATATATACTTCATAATTTGCATACATAATATGACCTCCAGCACACATTATATAAATACTACATAGACTCAGGGATTGCCTTGATTTGTTTAAGAGTAGTTTCAAAAATGCCTAAAGAACTATGAGATTAAAACAAATTACCTAAACGCTGAAGGCGGTTTATTATATATATAGTTTGGTAGTACAGGCATTATTAAAAATAAATCATTGGATCTAATATTATAGGAAGGTATACGAAACTGTATTAATGATAATAGATCGGGGCAGTCATGCATGGAATTTACCATTTTTAACAATGTTATAATATCAAAGATTTCACGACGGAAATGTAGTGTTTTTAAATTGAGACTAGAAGGAAGGTGTTGATAAGAGATGCCAAATATACAGTGCCCGAGTTTGAAATTAACCAGCCTTAAAAACTTAATGCTGAACTTTCTCAATTGAGTGAGAATGGCTTTGGTAATATGGCGACCACACAGGTGGAACATATTCTAAATGGGGTCTTACCAGGGAACAATACAGTATCTTTAAAGAAGTGACATTTCAGAATATACTTTTATTCCTTGAAATAAATCCAAGAATTTGTAAAGCCTTTTTTACAACGGAATTAATACAACTAGAAAACGTTAAAAATAGAATGAAAAAATCACCCAAATCCCCAATTTTATTAACTCGATTAAGTGCTATATCATTTATAAAATACAGTTCTAAAACAGTATATGTATTTACATTTATGATAGGAGATTATATTACATTTTGAGATATACATTTGCATTTTGTTTTCAGTACGCCTTCTAAATTAGTTATTCACAGCCAATTGTAAAATATGACAAACGCTAGAGGAATGTACTGTTTTATAATTTTTAAGTCATCTGCAAAGATAAGTGTATTTACGTCATGTACATAATTAACTATAAAGATATTAAATAATAATGACCCCATGTTGGGGACTCCTGATGTCACATCAAATGTATACGAAGAAGAAGATTTAACTTGAACATATTGACATCTACCAACTAAATAACTATGTAGCCAAGACAGCATAGTACCATCGATGTCCACAGTTTCCAATTTATTAATCAATAATTTATGGTCCACTGTATCAAAAGCCTTACTAAAATCGGTATAAACAGCACCAACTTGCGCATTATTATTTAAAGCACTATAAATATTTTCCTCAAACACTAATACATTGGTGAGAGCAGAACGATTTGCCATAAACCCATGTTGTTGATCAATAATGACATTTATTAAAAATGGAGTTAGCATATCAAGTACTGAACTTTCGAACAATTTAGAAAGACATGATTGAATAGACACAGGTAGATAATTAGTTATATCAGATTTTTTGCCTTTTTTATAAATTGGAACAACGCGACATATTTTCCAATAATTTGGAAACACACCCGAAGAGAGTGGCAGATTAAAAAGAATTAGTAGTGGAAAACATAATACGCTAGAACATCTTTAATCGAACGTGGAGCAATGTTGTCAGGACCTGGACCTTTTTTTAATATCAACACATTTTTACTTTTTCCAAATATCATCAGAGGACACCTTCGATCGTTGTTCATATCAGAATTTGAGTTGTAAACACTATTAAAATATTTGTCAAAAGGATTTGCTCTATCTTGTCCATTGGAGCTATCATATGATGTTGATTGAACTTGATGTATATTATTTTATTTTTAACAAGTTTACCATTTATGTAAAATACGTAAGTTTACAGACAAATATTTAGAAAAATTACCTTTGCTGTTTCTTTCATTGATCGAGTAGATAACGTAGATGACCAACCTAAAATCAAATTAGTGGTTGAGTTTTGCATTCAATGAATAATACCATATTTTATTATAAAATTTGCATGATTAATGGGAGTTAAGTAAAAAAATTAAAATAAAGGTACACATATTTTATGGAGAGATGTATTAAAATTGAAATACCGAGTTCACCTTTTGATCCAGTGAATGACCAAGGTAACTTCTGTACCTGTAGAACAGTTGACATAAGTAAACTTTTTGATAGAAGGTGTTTGTATTTTGGTGACGCTTTTATTATCGGTAGTCATTTTTTCTGTTTACTTCTAAAATTTGCTATCAAAACTATACCTCATATTATACATACTGCAAAATAAGTTGCGGAACATATGCGGGAAAGAGAAACATTGCATTCCAAGGAAGACATTACAGGAAGGCTTGGCCTGAGATCGACAGTAAGGCAGGAGAATGAGCATGACAAGTAGATGGGAAAATTAATCGACCCCTTCAAAAGTTTTATCGCTGTGAAATTATTCTCGCTTTCGCTCTAACGTGCGTGTACGGTGCGGCGGAATAAACAAACATTCAAATAATATTCGTAAAAATTCTATGGCAGTTCATTTTCTAAATTTATCTTTTGCATGTTTCGTTCCAAACGCCTTTCGTGTAGTTTATTGTACCGAAATTCCTTTACCAAAGACACCTCGGAGCTTGGAAATAAAACATCATCCTCTCGTGAGACAGGAACAGCCACGTCTGCCGAGCAGAAGTCCGTCACATTTCGCATCCATTGCCGCGAGAGACCGTGAAGGAGAGAGAGAGAAAGGAATGGAAGGAGGGAGGGGGGAAGGGGAGGATAAGGAAGACGGGGTTTTTGCATCCTACAGAAAACGCGAGTGAATATCCCCTTCTGAGTGTGTGTTTTATAGCGAAGAGGAAGTGGGGGGGAGAATGGGTTTGGGGGAAGGGGGAGGAAAGGAGGAGCAAGAAGGTAGCGGGTCGGTCGAGGAGAGGTAGGGAAGAAGGAGAAGAAGCAATGGGAACGTTCCTTTTGTGCAGTGATTTACGATCCGAGGCCTCCTTCCTTTGGATTCTCTTTTCCTTTACGGCTGCATTCTCGCTCCCTCGCACAAGAGAGGGCAGATCTCTCCCCCTCTCCCCCCTCGTCTCCCTCCTCTCTCTCTTTTCCTCCTTCCTCCCTATCACTCACTTTCTCTCTCTCTCGCTCCTTATTTCGCTTTCTTTCTCTCGCTCTGGCCATTCTGATTGCCACAACGCGGGAAGTGGCTCCAATTCACCTCCCCCCTATCTCCCTCCCCCTTCTTGATCTCAAGTGCGCGAGATAATGTATTCGTTCCAACTCTCGACGCGATGGAGCCGATGGTTTTTAAAAATGAAGTATATTCTACCGAGCGGTATTATTTTTTTTCGGCTAGGAATAGAAAGAGGCTGATCTTTTCTTTATTTTTAATACTCCAAGAGAAGTTAGAAGTTAGGGATTTCTTTTGTGGGTTTTAATTTCGTGACAGCTCTTATTAATTATTTTTAGAGCCTCGCAGATGTTTCTGGAACGGTGACCAATGAATGGAATTAGTTGGGCGGAGAAGAAAGGGATAGGACGATTTTTTTCGAACGTGGTGGGAGACCAGTCGTGGAAGGAACAAAGTGATTAGTGAAAGGCAAAAAAGCGGTTAGTTCAGTTTCGAAGAGGTTGAAATACACGAGGTGATCGAAGGGATAATGTTTGGAGAGAGACGGAGAGAGATATGAAGCGACTTGCGATTTTAGATCACAATAAAGACAAGGGCTGCACTCTGGAAATGTGAGAGGAGAGAGCAGTTTAGAGCATCCCGGGAGAGCAGCCAACAAAAACTTTCGTACGCCAGAGAGCTGTCGAATTAATGAAGGCAATTTATAAAATCAGAATTAATTAAGCGAGTAAAGGGATCATTTTTGGCTATGGATGCTCTATGCTAGTGATGTACGACCCGCGGCAGGGGGCCAGCATGCGGCCCGCAATGGCTGTTTGTGCAGCCAGCAAGTTTCTATGAAAATATGAAGAATATCGTTACTTTAAAAAAACCATCCTTTGTTGAAATTTGGTACCTTTTGATATGGCGTTCTGTTGAGATAACCAAACAATTATATATTATATCATATAATTGTTTGGCTAAAGGAGTACTTTACATATAATAATCTGAGCCAAAGTTATAGTGAGCTACCAACGATATATCCTTATTCATTGATAGCCAAATGACGTCCTAAAATGTGTTACACTCATACTACTTTGGCGCATGAATACATCAGCCAAAAGCCCCTCAAAGTGTTGCACAGATGTCGTTCTCATGGCAGTCACCGAAAGGGCAGGGCGAGTGGGCTCTGCCAAGTCCTTGACAATTAGCATGAATTTTGTCATTCGAAAATGACCATCCCATGATATAGAAAATATAAGTAAAAATTCAGTATTTTGTTAATATCTCTCCTAAAAACAATTTGACCGGTTTTTAGCCCTGTATTCCTAATTTGTGACTAAAATATAAGTGTGCCAAATGAGAACAACTTAAGAACCCAGATGGAAACAAAACCCCAGATTTTCATAAAGCGTTCTTCGGAGAACCTGGAAAGCGGAAGGTTACTTTTGTAGTTCCGTCACTGAGCGCCCAACATAACCTTTTTTGAACAGTTGTATAAAACTCCTTCAGCCAAAAAATTGCCCATTTTTTGGCTGAAGGAGTTTTATACAACAAAAGTACGAACATAAGGAAAGCGTCACCTCTTTATTGAGCGATTTGAACTGGGTATCACTGGAGGACCGTAGATTGCACTCAAGGTTGAAACTTCTAGAGAAATATAGGTCAGAATGTCTAAAAGAGGAGGTAGTGGGAATAATTGTGGCACCGACGTATATAGGTAGAAATGATCGAGACGATAAAATACGTGAGATCGATTGTAGGACGGAGCGTTATCTAGGCTCGTTCTTTCCGAGGACAATAAGAGATCACAATAGGAAATTTCGAATTGCGTTAGACAATCTTTAGGTAGGATTTGGTGCATTGCACCCCCTGCCACCCACCAACTTGGTGAATTGCAGGGTAACTTGTAGATGTAGATGTATACAACTGTTCAACTTGGAGCCAAAGTGTTTACGAGCTACCATCTACAATAACCTTTTTTAATTGCTTGGTTGCTTAAGAACAAGCAGTTGAGGTGAGTTTCAATATACCTCAGTTAATAGTTGAGTCATCGAGGCTCTTTACTTAAGTAAGTTTTGCAAGAAAATATTTAGTTGCTTCATCTCAAGAGATTTGTTGCTCAAACTGGGTAAAGGAATTCGAAGTCCTCAGCATAAACGGTATAACGGTGTCTCATATTTCAAATGACGTCGAAACTGAATTTGATAAAATTTTCTTATGTGTATTTACTTTTTTACTGACTGTTGTTGAATCTATGGACGTCACATGAACTGTGCGAAGGAGTAATAAAATCTGACTTTGAAGTATATGAAGAACTTATAGAGCTCCATTCAATACGAAATCGGACAAAGGAATCAGATTTCTTTCAGAGATTACTTCCCAGTATTGAGAAGTTTAATTGGAATTATTTTAACTTATGGTCATAGTTACCGATTGTATGTTTTCTACTACTGGCTCTCAAAATGGTATCACTTCTCGTCTATCCAAACATATGCTAGTGTTGGGACTCCAACATGAATTAACGCGATATTATTCTCCTGGGTAATCAAATAGTATGGATATAAGATTTATAAAATCATTAACGATGGTGTGTGGTCAACTTCATTAGATAATGTTGTCTAAATCATCGGCAGTTCAATGTCTTTCAAAAGTAATTATAGTGACATTGTTATTGTCAGCAGAGGCAGCTTTTGCGACGTTTTTCACCCTATTCGAAGAGATGAAAATTTCTGTTACAGAAAAAAGACATCAGTGAATCACTTGGGAGGTACAGAATGGATATGTGACTTATTGTTAGTCTTAACAGACATTTTAGCACCGTTAAATGGAATGAATCTCAAACTCCAGGGAAAAAATAGAAACTGTTAACAATGTGTTATCCGAGTAAAATTATAATTATTTCAGAAGCAACTTTTGATTAACAACCTTATAATTTTTCTACAGTGACAAAAATAAAAGATGAATAGTCGCCATTATGCCAGTTACTCAAACATATCAAGCAGTTATTTAAAGGGAAAATTATGGACTTGGAGCGGGAAAAACCGTTCTTCAGAATATTTGCTTAGAGTTTCTAAGCCTCGTATTAAGACGCTGACTCTAGTTTACATATCAAACTCACCCATCTTTAAAAAGAGAGACCAACTGAAGTAAAAATTCAACGAGGGAAATCTGCTGAATTGTTAAAAGTGCCTTTCTCTAATGTTTTCTTTCCCAATCTATGCCATAGATCAGCTGTTTGTGCAAGTATGTTCGGATAGGTTTTCTCTTTGATGAAGCTAAAACAATCAACGCATCAGAAACAGTTAGCAGGTGAAAACCAGATTTTAATCAATCATGAGGTTAAGTACAGCAAGCATCACGTGTGATTTGAAACATTTGGCTCCGGAAATGCAAGCAAACAATGAAGCTTGATGCGGTTCAGTACTAAATAGATTTTTCAAATATAGTCAGGATTTGATTTCTTAATGGATTTACTTTTCAGAATATTTTATTTATGAATTATTAATTCAGTTGTAAGAATTATTCAAGAACCACTTTCATTAACAATTATTAGTAGCAATACATGTACTTTAGTTTTTGATCTTAATATGTATATTTAAACTTTTGATAATACGGCACGCAGACTCTGATAAAATGTATACTGTGACTCCTTTATTAAAGAAAGTTGTGCACTATTGCGCTATGTATAGCAAATATAAATAAGCATTATTATGTGTTCTTTGCACGAAGTGAACGCATATAGGGGAGGTCGTTTCCGTCCGTCCGTCCGCATGTTAAAACTCGGAAACCGCTGGACGTATTTTGATGACATTTGGTATTGGAGAGTTTTGCTAAACTTAATTGTCCGATTCCAATTTTGGTTAAAATCGGACAACAATTAAGACACTTTACATGAAGACCTACATGTAGGTTACAATGTTCTTTTGTTTTATCTCGGGAACCACTTGACATATTGTAATGAAATTTGTTATTGCTGAGTTTTGTTTAAATTAATTGATCGATTCCAATTTTGGTTAACATCGGACAATAATTATGACTACTTTAGATAAAGACCTTCATGTATTTTACAACGTATCTCGCCTGCTTCTCGTTAAATTCTCATCTGAGCGAAAAATATTGAGAACATTGTGAAATCTCAAAGAACGCATTTGGAAACTCATTGTACTCCAACATGGAATACACCTTTTCTATCTTGTAGGTTCAGAGGTGGGCGAAAATTTTCCTGCGCGTATGAAAAAGATATATTAGAAAGGCTGACTTACATCCATAGTTCGATTTTGTTAATTAAAGTGCGGTTAAATCAGTTGGGCAGACTTAAGGAACATTTGAGATACTTGAACGTTAGTGAAGGTTAATCACTACACTTATAATTTCATTTGGCGTTTCTCTCCTCATTTCGAGCATTCTCTACTACAGAAAATAGACCAATATATTGGAATCTGCGATTGCAAAGGATATTAAACCCTTAAATATTGTTATTGTAGTGGATCACAGAAAATTAGATTCAAAAGAAAATTTTCTCGCACGTCTAAATCACTGCGCGATTTGCGGTATTCAAATGTCTTGATTCACTTCATAAACGACGGCGAATAAAATTACGATTCGCCAAAATAATTAGTTGCACGTTACTGTAGGCCATTTTAAAGTGTTAAAACAGCTACGTTATCGACTGTTGGCGGAGTAACGCAGTATTTCTAGAAGAGTGGATTTCAATGTACGGGAGGCGACCATTTGGTCGCAAGTCTCAAAAGGAAAATTTGAGCACTCGGTGCATAACCACCTGAAATTTAACGAAAATGACGAGGAACGGAATGCTCTGATTACAAAAATGCCAATCCCTCGTCATATATTGCTTTTTATTGCAAGCTAACGGAAACTCTATCCATAATATTTTTTTATTTTTGTTGTCTTTCCATCTATTGAGCCATGAGACAAAAAGTTAGGAGAACAATGATGCTCTATAACAGGAATGTCAAACTCGAAGGGGCATCAGAGTCGCATTGAAGCGATAGATGTTATAGAAGGGCCGCATTTGGATTGCAGTCGTTTAATGAAGACCAAATTTAGCAAAAGACACTGTAGAATATTGGACGTATGTTTTGCAATTAAAAATAACAATTTAGAAAACGCGTTCTATTCTACATAAACAACTATGAAAATTTTTGCCTTTTTTTCTCAAAATAATGTATTTATATAAAACCTCGAACGTTTTAGTTCCGAAAAAATCGGGGTGCCGGTGGTGTAGTGGTAAGAGTGTTGCCCCCCCCCCCCCCTTGATCTGCTGAAGCGACACCCGGTTCGATCCTTATTCGGATTTTTCCGAGGACGCCCGGCCCCCTATTTGTGCGCGTTGGAACTAAGGTGACGAGGACGAGCCAATGAGAAAAGAGAAAACGAGAAAATGAGGAGCGCGCTCAAATCAACACTCCGTCCTTCGGAAGGGACGTTAAGCAGTTGGCCCCCGTGGTGTTCTTCGTTAAGAGCAGACTAAAAGCCGGCACCAGGTTTCTCTCCCTTTCTGGCTATTCATTGAACTATCTCTTACATATCCATTGCGCGTGTAAGGCAAGAGGCGAATCGGCTGGACCCAAAATAAAATCGATAAAATTAGCATTTTGGGGCGTAGTAAATAATATAAAGTGTCGCCAGTTTGACATGTCAAACGGGTCAGTGATTGGAGGCTGGATTATCAATCGCGTACTGGCTCGATGACTAACGTCATTGAACGAGCTTGTGTGTCTTACAGTTATGCGAGAGCGGCACCAAATAAATCTTTTTGTTGTTCCCTTACATAACAGGAGATTGAGTGAAATCGCAGGAATATTTATTACAGTCAGTGCTTGTGATCGAATCGTCAGCTCGGAAAAATTATCTTTCACTCAAAACGTGATCAGATGGGCTAAGCACAGAGGCTAATAGAGACCGTAGTTTTGGCGCAGTTTGCCTGAATGCTCGAGTAAACATGATGTAATCTGAATTCACTTAATCACGGACTCTTATACCCGCCGACCGTTTATGGGCCCTAATTTATGAATGTTTTCCTTTTTAATTTACGGCGCGGTTTTAATTTTCCTGCAGCCGAATTATGATCACACTTACTTCTTCTAAAATGATTTCTTATATCCGTTTTTAGCTTTTTTAATTGGAAATCAGATATAAAATGTACAATGAAACGATTACTTCACTAGTCTTGCTTTTAACTCGCAGAAATTAACAAAAAGCCGCTTCATGCTCCTTTAATTACTCATTATAAAGTTTAAACCTTGAGGGCGCGGAGACGAGTTCTTCTGATCGTTCTTTTTTATTTTCGCGGAGGAAATATTTCAGAAACTCTTAGGTACATACAAATGTTGAATCATTCCTTTGCAGTAGAATATAAAAGTTGATCATTTTTCAGATTTATTTTAATCGCATTTAGATGGAATTTCCTTAGAAATTCATCTTACCTAAATGTAAAAATACTAAAACCACTATTTCAGTAACGTTATGCTTTGGATTTTAATCAATTATTCACAAAAATCGAGGAAGTGAGGTTAATAAACTCAAGTATATACTTGGAATGAGGCAACATAAACTGATTATCATATCCAGAAATGATTTAGGAAGTTCTTCGGCTGCAAAAATTTTAACAAATTTGGGCCTTTAAATACATATACTTTTACGAAAAAGTTTAGGATATTTTAGTCGCAAGGAAATATCTTACAAGAATATTTCATTTTTTCCTTAATGCATATCACTAGAAACATAGCTGTCGTGGCGAGCGACAGTATCGCAGGCAGATGTTTTTGTAGTTCTACTTTCCACATCAATTCGAAATCCGTCGCTCTTATGTTTCGGACGAAAACCCCTTTAAATAGCGAAACATGTCCCCTCCTCCTCCTTCGATCCCTTTCCCTAGGGTCGCACATTATGAGGGAACGAAAATAAAAACTTCCTCCCTCTCATACCCGAAGAGACAAAGATCTCCGCAGTCTGCCGGATGTCACCCGGTGCCTTGTTCCTGACGCGGAGATCGGGGAGGTGCCACTAACCTCCCGCTTTCTCCCCCTTTCTCCTTCCTTCTCCCTCGCTTCAACCTCCCACCCCTCTCCGCACTCCTCCCCCGTCTCTCCTGCCCATAACTTCTTCTCGCGTGCGAGCATGTCGCGTCCTTCGTATCTTAATTTACGGCACTACTTCTCTCCACCACCGGTTTCCCTACTCTTGTCTGTTTGCAATCCTCGCATCGCGCATGCGCACAAGATGGCGATCATCACGTGACACACATATCTCTATATTTTTCCTCTCTCTTTATCTTTCTGTCTCTCTCTCTCTCTCTCGTTTTCTTTCCTCTCTCTCTCTCTCTCTTGAGTTACACGCACGCCTTACTCTCTGTCTTATTTCTCCAACTTCTCTCTTCCCCTCCCCCAATTTTCTCCTCCCTTCCCCCACCCCATCCCCCACCCATTCCCCCTCCCCTTCTCCGTACTCTTCCTCCTCCCCTTCCCCTCTTTCTCTCCCTCCTCTTAACGATACGCACTCACGCACCGAGCACACTCGAAGAAGGTGGTGCCACTTAGTACCCGCCTCCAAAACTGATAAGTTTTCGTTGCCATGGAAACTGAAAGTTCCGAGTTTGATTTTTTACGTAAATATATTTTTTCACGCGCTCCGATCAACGAGACCAAGATTGCTTCCCGGTTTCGTGTGTGCGGCAGTTTGGCGGAAAAGTTTCGTTCGCCCCCGCGGCGACCATGTTCCTTAAGAGATGAAAGCGTAAGGATCGAGAAGAAAGCCTGATAAGGTCTTTAATTTCGCTGTTTAAGAGTGCTTTGATAATTATTATGATATCCCTACGGATTTAGGCTCAAACATGTTTGTCTGGGGACGCAAACGACTTGTTAGGAGAGTATATGGGATAGACACGCGATTATAAATAATTTAAGGCAGTACAGACTAAGATTGTTCGAGTGGTGTAATCGCTTACGAGTTCTTCGCAATGTTATATGTCTGTGTCTATCCCGTAGCGCTTTAAGAAAAAGCATTTTAAGAATTAGATTCCATGGACCGTTTCTTCTCAACATATTGCAATCAATATTTGTCGTGTCATTTCCCATTTTACCAGTTTGTAAGTATTGATGAATGCCTCGATATAAGGGGACTATGAAATACTTTGTGTATCAAGTATCTTTCGAATCATCTTAAATATGCCTTCTTATTCTGTTTGAGATCTTTTGATTAATAAGTCACTGAGCTCGCAATAGGTGAAATAACATTCAACGCCAGCATATACATTTTTGATCCGGTGGCTTGTTTTGCTTTTTCATTAAACCTATTTTCGTTTTTGAATTTAAAATTTTTATCTTCATTGTTTACGTTGGTTTATAACTTTCGTTATTGAGTGAAAACCGTTAAGGTAATTGATACCATACGTTATTATACAAGGTGAAACATAGTCCAGTGCACATTTTTGGTAATAAATTGTGAGAAAAATAAAAATATTTTTGCATATTTATGAGTTATACATTAAAACGAGTGTATTTCTATGAAGCTTTTCTTAATAAAACGGCATATTCCATGGATCCATTCTGCCGTTAATTCCGACAAATTTGTTGTACTAGGTGTTTAAATACCTCCAGAATCCCTCGCTAAGAAGTTCTATCATATATCAAGATAGGTTTTTCTTCCCATTGTATGCAAAACGAAGTTAAACACTCCGAGTTCCCAACTGAATTTTATGGCATTCCATGTATATTTCATTATCTGATGCTTAAAAGCAAAATTTCTCGTTCTTTGTTTCTGTCCACGACCTTAAATGTGCGGGCAAAAATGAAGTTTCGTATTTGCTTTAAAGAAATTGCAAAATTTTGTGTACGATTCGACTGCTCACGAATGGGGCAGGTTTTGGTGTAAAATTCGGGCGACTTGCAAATGGCTTATTGCCTCCTCGTTGCTCTCTTGATAATATTTGCTCGAATAGGACTTTGAACTGTCTTGGTAGATCTGTTTTTATACTGGGCATGGAAACTTGATTTCTCCATACAAATATCAGGTTTTTGTTAATGTTCACTCTCATGCAGCGACGACGGCATGAATCGCATTTCTTTTGCTTGGAAAATGTACCTACTACATGAGGATGGTGGACATGACGTGATATTGTTCAATTGTGAGTAGAAATTTTCACCCGTGACGGTCGATAATGACAAAACTGTCTATGCGCCTATAAAAAACACATAAACCAGTATTAATTTGGTCGTACATATGAATATAATGCTCTACTGACTTGCATCGCCAACGATATAGAATTTTTCAGAGCACATGCTCATCCCAATTTCCAATTCAAAATCTTCTTCACTTCTCTCACCTTGAGAAATGTGAGCAACCGAAAATTCTCGCACAGCTTCGCCAGTTGGTGCAGCCTCTTTAAACGGTCGCATTCTCCGCCGTCTTTGGGAAAATCGTGAAGAAGCAGAGGAAGAGGTGGGAGGAAAAAATATCTGTATAATTGGACGGTTGGTGGGACAGTGCGCTTTCCGAAGGTGGGGCATAATTAGTCTCCCAGCGAGAGATAGCCCGAGATGGTATAGGAAGCACGACCGGGACCGTGTTCTCACGGAAGGCTCGGGGCGGGCCCTCGGCAGTCTCGGGCTATCTCCAATGGTGGTGGTGGCGGGTCAGAAAGGTTGGCTCCCTCATTAGTCCGGCGCATATCCTCCATGCCGGTCGGGCTGTGGGCAGATCTAGATGGGGGCGGCGTGAGCGGCTGGGGGTGGGGGAGAAATAGGGTGCGGGTTTGTGTGGGAGAGGCGGGGAAAGGTGGAAAAGGGGTGCCAGGTTTGGATTTTTGCTCTCGTGGTCTCGGGGAGAGAGTGGCTTGTAGTTTTGAGATAAGGGCTTTCGGGATGGGGGTGGAGGAATTGTGTGTGGAGGTGTCGGGGGCGGGTGGAGGAGAGCTGTGAGAGAGCATGGAGGTGCGGAAGAGTGGCCCCTAACCTATCTCCGGGGGCGTGAAGAGTGGAATTGCACGACTTTTTGAGAGAGGGAGACAACGTTGATGTTGTTTGCTGACTTGTCTCTTAGGTTTTGGGTTTCCATGTCGAGGAGATAATGCTGAGCCCGATTTCTGATCCAAAAAAATTATTACGGTTGGCTTAATTGGAGAATGTGGGTTTAAAAAAAGAGGTTGCCAATGAACTTTCAGATGTAGATTCTTCACTTGACTGTTACCGTAATACCCGTCAATTAAATGGATGAAGTCGTTTGGAGGACGTAAAAAAGTTCAACGAAAATACACCGATGACGAATGTATTTAATGCAGTTTTCCTAGAAGCTATTTTAGCAACTTAAAAGGGATATTGCTTGCCCACATCTGCCATACACCTTCCTTATATTTATGGTCTAAAATAGAAAATATAAATAAATAAAAAATACGATTTAACAACTGAAATTTATTTGATTATTATGCCACTTATATGTTATTTAACGTATATTCTAATTTAATCCTCTATTGAGTAAGTAATAACAAATGAAGGAATATATTTAATAATTCCTGCAATAGGAGAGGTCAATTGCACTTTGCACCACTGCATTTGTCCCTTAGTTGGCGGTTGCAGTGATGTACTTCATGCCTTTATGTATTAGTTAAACGCTTATTTGCATGTGCTGCAAATTGACAGTATAGTTTTTTTTTCGCATCGTACAAGTATGATAAATTGGTAAATATTTAGTCATCCTGTACTAAAGAAAACTCGATGCAGTTGCAGTTTACTGCACATTTTCGTACAGAATATCCCTTGTTGAGTTTTACTTGGACACACAGCACTGCGGTGATTTTTGGGTAGATTAACAGAATTGGTGGCGATCGAGATGCGAAGTCTACGAACATTAATTAAAGGAGTTTTTGATGACAACTGAAGGAAGGAGTGAGGGCGGAAAATGGAGGTGCGCATAATTTACTCTTCAGCATTAAGAACCTTCCCCGCTGAGCGTACTTTTTCCACAAAGTTAAAAAAGTGAATCTTTATCGCTACGTTTTTACGATTACTTGTCACGTAATCCCATAGTGTGTCAAATAAATTATTAATTTATTGGCCATAGATTTCGTCGTTGATAATAACGTGCGCGCCGAATCCGAAAGGTTATACGAAACCGGTTGAAATTTCCCAAAATATTTACACCCTTTCGTCTAATTTCATCCAAGTTATCGCAAAGCATTCGGGTTGGGTCGATGGGAGAATGAAGAAGGAATACGGAAGACATTGAAGAAGGAGGAACGGAGGAGGAAGGGGAGAGATGGAGAGAGAGATGGAATGGAGTGGGAATAGAGTAGGAATGGAGAGAGGAAAAAAGAGGGTAAACGCAGGAGACGACCCAAGAGGTGAGCTTTTCACGAAGATGGCCGCAGTTATCTGAGACTCCGTTCGCCTTCGACCCACCCACACCTGTTCGTTCGGTTTCTTCCCACCTCCCAACCTCCTTCCTTTCTCTCTCTCTCACACACACACACAAACACACACGAACATATAAACTCACACACACAAATATATAAACTCACACACACAAACATATAAACTCACACATTCACACACCTCTTGGCACCATCCTCCTTGACCCGTTCCCATGGAGTCACCTGGTGGCAACACGAATGGATTCGGACACCCATGTCCCCAAAAACCACCCACACCATCTCATTGAGTTTTACTGCCTTTAAGGTCCTCTCCCTCCCTTTTTAGACCTCCTCCCCTCTACCTCCTCCCTTTTCCCCCTCTCTCCCCCATTTTCTCCCTCTCCCATCTCCTCAAACGCAGGTGGTCGTGTTGCTGGCCTAGATTGCACCTTTTCGCCAATCTCGCATGGTTTGGTCGCAATTAACGTCAGGACTGTCTGGGTGAAGCTGTGAACGCGGAGAGTTTATTTTCAAAATTAAGGCTAATTTTATATTATACATATTATCTTTGTTTCCAGAGAAATCGGGCGGAGACTTGATTTGATCTAATTTAACGAGGACTTTTTTAATCTAAAATGTACATATTTAGATGGTTAAATTAGTTTTTACCGAATATATCCCATAAAATATGCACGTAACATCTAAAAATATACGGAAAATTTCCAATACTATAATTATTTTGATTCTATAAAACTATTTAAATCCTCCAGTAAAGTTGTTTGAGAAGATTTCGATAAAAACTCTTCTTTCTTATATGAAAAAATAATTTCCTATTTTATGGAATGACACAATCCTCAAAAAATTATTTTGTAATGATCACTTTTCGATTTTCTCTTTTATAAGTTTATAAGTGTACCCATTTATTAATTGTCACCATGAATTTGCCTTTTTCAAAATCATGTTAAACCAGGGGCATATCCAAAACCTTCCCAAGGAGGGGGCGATTGCCCCAATTACCCCTCCACCGTCTTGATTCCTTCTCTGCCGACAACCATACATTTTGAAAACCCCTAACCCCATCAGAATATTTCTTTCCCTTGTCATACAGACTTAATCTTCGGTGTAGAAACAATGGATGTTGCGCAGAATTAATTTAAGAATGCACCTAGTGGAGGGCAATGGGGTCCTCCAAGGGGAGGGCGATCGCCCCTCCCTTGGACCCGCCACTGTGTTAAACCAATTATTATTTTAATAGGCATACAAAAACACAATCCCTAGGCGCAACATATCTAATTTTGTATGTGAAAAGTCCGTTATTTTGCTAGACAGACGTATAGTAGCGTGGATTCAAAATTTAGCAGAGATTTGGTTTATTCCGAGCATATAGATGTCAAAGGCAGGTATATAAACCTTTCGCAAGATTCATAAAAAACTAAATGCTTCGCAGTTATATTAAATTTTATATAAACCTTAAGCGCCCTTTAAAACAGATGAGAATCGACATCTTTATCGTTTAACTATTTGATACGCAGCGCGTTTAAAAATATACCTATCCACGCAAAGTTGAAAGATGATTATGGATTTTTGGTCGGGTGGTTTTAAACACGCTCGAATCATCTTAAGGCATTGAAAATGTTACGCCGCCGAAGCAGCGCTTGTTACGACGTGAAAAATAATACGAAAACGAAAAAAAAAAACGGACGTGGTTTATTGCGAAGATAAAGATCACGGAGATCTCGTGTTCGAATGGCTAGCTTTTGAAAATCGCTCCTTAAGTTACGTGTCCATAAACCAGTTTCTCGGTTTCAGAACCACTTCACGGATCACGTTGTATCACGGTAAGGACTACACGAGTTCTCGTACTTAAAAAGGAACTCAAACGACAAAATTCCCGACAGGTCGAGACCGTTATCGGAGGAAGGTAAGAATTTCTCTCCCGGTTTCGCGTTATTATTCGATTGCTTCGATTTTATTTCCGACCCCAAAGTGGAATTTTAATGAGTTACGAGGCCTTCGGTCTCACGAGGAATAATATATTCCCTTCTCGATTCTATTTCGATCTCTTGAAATTAATAAATGCGTGTCGGCCACGGAGATACCGCGTGTAAAAATTACTTTCCTCTCGCCCAGCCGCGGTCTAAATTCGTTATTCATTTGATATGCTTGTGCTGCACGTCGGAGACAAATATTTTTTATTTTAGATCTGATTCTGAATCACAGAAATTACGACGGAACCGATTTAATGCATTTATTCTTATATATGTTTATAAGAATACAATAAGTTATAACCATATACTACCTATAAACTGGGAAGGGAGATAAACGATATAATTAACCGAATCGGGCATGACTTTGTGGAGGTAGATAGGAAAAGTACTACTTGTGTATTTAATATGAATAAATGAGATATAAACGCGCAAAAATATATTTTGTTCAAATTTTAATAGGAATTGGTGTTTTTTATTTTTTTCTGCTTAAGAATTTATGCGTGGCATTACATCCAGGTGAAATTCGAAAACCTATTTGAAACAGCTCACATTTATATTGAGAAAGTCCAAACCAGATAAATATAATCCAGCGAAAGAAAAAAATACTACCGTAATTGATTTTACGTACAAGCGCACAGATGGGAAAAATATCTACTTCTAGTTAGGTATTCAAAGTTGTTACAGGCATCAAAATTATTACTTACCTTACCTTATACGTGTAAATATATTAGTTAAAGGTCAATGTCCTTATTTCCGTAAACATCTACCATGCTTATCACATATTAATAAATAAAGCAGCTCTGTTAGTTTTTCTTTGGTAAGTCGTTTAAAATTCAGCACGGAAAATATTCCAACTAAATCGTAAATAATAACGCCCTCGGACGTTTTCACTTTCTTTTTCAACCAATCTATCCAACGAATATTATTTTCCCTTAGAAATGGCAATTTTATGGTGCATTGTATAGATGTTCTATTGAAATATATGATACTTTTATCCGGATAGCCACGAATTTGTATATACGAAATTGTTATTCTCATGCTGGATTAATTAAAATGAAGACGCTAAATTTTACATTTGCGAAAATTTATTTCGTGTTTGGAAGCTTAATTTCATATAAGACAAGATGAATTTTAAACTTCATTTATATTGTTTGCAAGAACCGTAAATTAAACGAGCTTAAGTTTATCGGCCAAATCCTGATATAAGTTGGGCACATTAAAATTCCGAAAAAAAGCTAATTTGATTAATCCAATATTGCGCCGACTCAAAAAATTGAATTTTTTGCCAGAGATACAATTTATGAACTCACATGCAGAAATACTAAGTTCAGAGACAATTAAAAATGTCGTCAGACCCCTTTTAAATCCGTATTCTGCCATTGAAACGACATAACGGGGAGATGGGGGGCGGCATAAGGCATAACGAGCACCTTTCTTAGCGATAGCTTTTATTTCGATGAATGTTATAGAGGGTCTGTGAGTTTGTTACTCTATACCAGCCTTGAAGGGGTATGGCGGAGGGATGGAGTGAGAGGAAAGAAGAGAGAGAGGAAGGAGGTGCTAGGGAGGGTAAGAGGGAGGAAGGGGAGAGGGGGGAGGGGGAGTGGGTTGGGAGAGGGTTGGATAATGCGTCAAGAGAAGCAGAAGGGATATTCCCATCTTAAGCGAGCAGGTGTGCGTCAGAACATGCTCCTTCCGTCACCAACCCCTTTCTCAACCTCTCTTCCCACCCCTTCTCCTCCCACTTCTCCGCGACCCCCTCCGTATCTTCCTTGAATGCCCACCTTAAGGGTTTGGGAAGGCATTTTCATATCAATGGCTTCGCCGAGGTGGATGACGCCATTTCAACCAGCCTTTCCTTCACTCAAGCCGACATTCCTCTCTCTCCCCCTCCCTCTCCCCACCCAATCCTCCACCTCTCTCTCTTTCTCTCCCATCCTCTGCAGTATCCCTTTCCCTCAGGCCTTCTCATTCCTAACCGCCTCACACCATCCACTATCGTCTGTCACATTGTTAACTCCAAAGCCTCTCACAGTTGGGACATTCCTCTGTAAGGAACACCTCTCAAATTCTACAGACTGGTCTGCGGGTATGTTTTAGATTAGATGGCATAAGTAACGGCAGGATCTTAGGAGTCGGAATTAAAGGATGGCTATTCGTTTGTAAGGTCGTTAAACGGGTGGATGGTAATAGGAATTATGTGACGTAAAGTCGAATTAGCGCAGCAATAATCGTAGATGAATGCTCAAATAACCACCGTTCACTTCAATATATCTCCGAAAGCATTAAAAATTTTGTGACGTAAAGTCGAATTAGCGCAGCAATAATCGTAGATGAATGCTCAAATAACCACCGTTCACTTCATTATATCTCCGAAAGCATTAAAAATTTTTAATTTCTCATCTGGATCGTTCTATTTTGGGACACTAGCTGCATTTAAACAGTATTTTAAGATACGATTTATCATTTAGAAATTAGGAGAAGTTTTACCTTCGTGACTTAAAAGAATGTATTTTTTTAACATGTTAAAGAATTTGACAAGGAATTATCGAACTCGTCTTATGGCTGATAACATTCAAGAACAAGCACTTTAAAAATATTAGTCTCTGATTTCTCCAATAGCCTGGTCTTGAATGTTATTAACTCTTGCTCTACCAAGGTATTTTACAACTTACTCCTCCTCAGTTACCCTACAATTCGTTTGTCAAAAATAGTTGTTTATTAGGAGAAATATGTTAATATTAGGATATATATATATATAATAAATAATATAGAATATATATCTATAAAGAAAATAATGAATATTTTGTAATTAATTCACAATAGTAATAAAAGTTTTGCTACCTTGAGTGTCGAGCACAACCAGACGAGAACATGAAGCTGACTTGTATTTACAAGAGTATACAGTCATATAAGATCATTCTTTCGTAGCTCAACACGCACCTGCCCATAATCAAAATACTTTGAAAAACGCTTTACCTATTTCAAACATGAAGAGCATAGGTTGACATAAACGCGTAATATGAAAATAAATATATTTAAATATAATTAATATTTTGTAATTACATCGCAGTTGCAATAAAAAGTTCTTAGTTACCTTGAATGTTGAACACAACCAGAAGAAAACGCGATACCGACATGTATTTACAACCGCCTTTCAATATAACACACTAGCACATAAGAATGTTTTGTAGTTCAGCACGCGGCTGCTCATCACCAAAATGTACTATTTTGCATTGTACACCGATAGACTGAATAAATTGCACATATGTAGCCATATGTATAGCGGAACTGCATTTAAAGTAAAATGAAACAATGACAAACTCTACCAAGGGGGGTAACTCAGTTACCCCGGCGAGCAAATTCAGCGTTCCGTCCTTCGGAAGGGACGTTAAGCCGTTGGTCCCCTTGGTGTTCTTCGTTATGAGTACTAATGCCGGCACCGGTTTTCTCTTCTCTCTTGTGATTGTGATCGATGTGGAAGAATTTCAGTCTATGATAATCCAAATGGTTGATAAGCTATATTGTTACGTACTTTTTAAAGCTAACAATCGAAATTTAAGATATAGTGAAACAAATATTTCTCTATCAGATATGAATTTACATATATATATATATATATATATATATATATATATATATATACATATTTATATGAAATATACATAAATACTTCATGGGGATTGAAATAGCATTTCTCTACGAGAGAGCCCTTGTGCTCCAACCAACCCTTATGGGCCCCCCAGATATGTCCGCGCTCCCCTCTTCACCACCCTAACACCCTCTCTTGGCGACAAATGCAACCGCACTCCCGCGTACAATGCTGACACATACAATTACACTCCTCGCACTGGGTCAGAGCAGAAATCTTCCCCCGCCCCCCCCCACTTGTGGTCCTCCACTGCTTGTAGACTGACCCTTGACCTGAGGCGTGCGTTGTATTATACACTCCTGCTCAACCACTCTACGAGATATCTCCCTCTTTCTCTCCTTCTCTCTCATTCACCGACTAACCTCACTCACGATTTCGCGTTCTGTCTGGGTGTTTGTGTTTCCCTCTCGACTCTTTCGCGAGATCATGTTGTTCCATGCAAACGAGGGCATTGTTACAAAGGAGGCGAATTATGTCGAGAAAAAAGTTGTTGTGACGGGATGTAAATCAAAGCGCCCAACTTCGCGAAACAAAGTTAGCCGAATTTTATTTAAATGAAAAATTAAAGAAATTTTTGGAATGGATGTGAATGTCGACGATTCAAATAATAAATATTAAATCGCTTAACTCGTACGGGTTACGAAGTATAATGTGCCAAAATATTTAATAGATCATATATATTTGGAAACAAGGCCTAGAAAAGATATAAAACATGAAAACACTATCTGGGCCTTTCATGCAAATTATCTTTAACCAGGTTATTAGGATAGCGTTTCTTATTCCTTAATATTTTTGCAGTACTTTTATTCTTAATGCTCAATATTTGACGGCACATAGATTTAAAAAGAACCTACATTATTATTTATTCTCAAATAAAATACATAGCTGCTTCGTATATATTCATTATACTTAGAGAAAATATCACGTACATGTATGGTAGCTCTAAAAAGGGAACAATTTAAATTCAGCATACTGGTAGGTTAATGAATACAACCAAATGAATAAATCCGAAATTCCAGAAAATAGAATGTTTTCCACCTGATGTATCTCTCTTAATGGGATTCAGAGCAGAGAATTATAAAATTACATTTTACAATGAGTTGGAATTGAGATAGGAACTCGGAACTTAAATATCCCTAAAACTGAGAAAATAATACTTATATGTATATGCTCTCGAAAAAATTTGGTTACTCTCCCTTAAGAGCCTGAAACTTGGTTTTTAATCCGTAAATTTTTAAAATTGTACAGGTACTGTCGAGATTGTTATAGAATGGCCGACTTTATATACTTAGTACGTTATACTGTATTTAAACTATGGAATGCACCATACATTAATACACATTAAAAATAACTATTTATTTGATGAATTTTATTATTGTACACTGTAAGATAGAGACATGTAAATGAGTTTCGAGGCGACACATCAAAATTAGCGAGGCTAAATTAGCGATTCGATTTAATTTCGGAGTACCTTAGAAATAATTCGCAATACCTCAAAATTGAGTCGCCACAACGTTATAACTGGTATAAAAATAAATAAGCATAAATAGACCGTGGCATTTAAAAACTACATAATATAAATTTTGAATTGATGAAGCTAAGTGATTTAACCATCCCTCGTCTACATCAAAGAACGATTTCTTTCTTGAACTTATCTCCCTGTGACGTTATCCTGGCAGCAAGATGTTTTTTTTGCGTTAAAACGTAAAAGCCTTGGCATTAATGCGATTCAAATCTTAGTCCCAGGGCGCCGCCATCCCGTAATTCCTCCCTCGTCCACTTCTACGTGCCTTCGCATTTCGCCTTTATTGTGCCTCAAAGTAGTACTTTCTGCTGCAGACATCCCTTCGGTCCTTTGTAAGAGGGAGTCCTCTCGCAACCGTCCACGCCAACGTTTTGATGCGCCCTCTAAATGGCCTCGAGGACTGGGAGCCACAATTACTCCTTCCCTTTTCTCTTTTCAGAGAGAGAGATATATAAACCTGTCTTCTCGTTCCCTCTTTAATGCTCCCGCATGTATGGCCGCGGGTCCGGAACGACTGAGCAGATGAAGTGCAAAAGGAATTAAAAAAGGAGCCGTCATGTTTTTTGCCTCCTAAAGAGTCTCACGGAGGAGTCGCGGTTTTTTTTTATAATCAGCTACAAAACGCTGCGGGATAAACTACCGTTTTAAAAGTCGCGGTTTTTTTTATTTATGTACTTATGCCTCGCGTGGGGCTCGCCTACATTTCGCCGCGGATACTCGCTTTCGATGAGTTTTTTTCTCCGGCCTTCGCGAACGATACGCGCGTATTTCCGGAGCGGGTGGAGAAAGCTCGATGGTCTTACGTTGCATCCATTCACGAAGATCTTTTTTTTGGAACTTTTGACTCGCCTGAAGGATCCGATTCCTGAATTGGTTGCGGTCATCTTTTTCCCCTCGGGTCGTGCGAGTGCCATTTTGAAAGCTCTTATTTTCAGCGTTGATTGAAAACCGTCCAGTCCCTCATATATTCGCTTTTACTTCCTTGCGGCGCGTGAAATCTCGCTTCTCCACTCCATTAATCCATCTAGAGACTGCTTTCCACATGCCTGACCTCTCTTCCTCTTGCGTGGCGTCTATGTCCATTTTCGTGCGTGACAAAGATCTTTATACGCATGAGAGTGTAAGAGATTTAAATTTTCGTTAGATTAAATGCCATTCTGCACAATAAAGTCGTTTTAATGACTCGAGGTAATCTCAAGAATTATAAACTTACATGCGTTTGTATGTTAAAGGGGATCACAAATAAGAATTGGATGTTTATTGCTGTTACGTTTCAAAGATAGCCGTAGCGTCATAAAATTATTCAATCAAAACTGCTGATGGCATCAGTGTCATGGAGGTTGATAAGGCATGCATTTTCAGTCAAAGCAATTAGTCGATTTGAACCAACTGTCCTGTTTCAATAATTATTTTTGCAGCTAGAGTTGATAAGGCGTGAATCATAACGAAACAAATTATCGCACTCAACCCTAGGTTATCATGTGATTCTTTTATATGGCTGTCTAATATTCTTCAAAGCGGCTAACATTCTACAGTAAAATATGAATTTATTATTTACATTTATAACAGAGGTGGGCAACCTTTCTGCATGGCGGGCCGCATATGTGGGCGTGAACCCTTTGATGGGCAGCATTGGGAATTGCTTATGCTTCGACGGATTGGATTAAACTTAATCGGAAGTTACTTAGAGATTCTTAGTCGCCATATGGCTGAAAATCACGTTAAAATTAGATTTTTATGGTTAACGTTTCAACATTAAAAATTATGATGGATTTAAATCTTAGGAATGCCTATGAGAAACGATCAAAAACAAAACTAAGAAGAACTTTCAGCAAGTTGGACAATTAATGAAGCCATCCAGACTGAACAGGCCTACTTGCTGCTAGAGCAGAATTTATTTTAAAGAACAAAAATGTTTGCTAAAATTTCATTCCACTCATTGAGTTTGAATTCCGTTCGAGCGAGCGTAATCTGCTAATCGAAACCCTCCTCAACAAGGCGCTACGCACCCTCATTCGCGACAACTCCTTCGGGAGAATAAATGCAGGAAACTAGGAAAGCTCTCACAAGAGAACTCCCTTGAAAAGCATGTCTGACCGCACGTGGGTGGCCTAGTACACGGACCGCCGTATGACCTTTTAAGGCGTCACAACAGGGGCAAGACACGTTACGGAGCCTTCGTTGCCTTTCCCGGCTGACCATTTCCAACATGGCGACGACCCATGGGTGCTCTCCCCCCGCTCTCTCCTTCTCCCTCTCGTTCTCCTTCTTCGCCCCCTCATACCTCCCTCCCATTTCTATCCACCCTTTTCCAGCGTGCGTCTTGGGGATGTGGGGGGAAGAGGGGGTGGGGGAAAGAGGGGGTGGGAGAAGAGGGGGGATAGGGGGTGGGGGAAAGAGGTGGGGGAAGAGGGGGGAGATGGGGTGGGAGAGAGGGGGTTGGAATGGGGGGGACGAGTGGGAGGGGGAGAGTGGGGGATCTTGGGAAGGAAAAGGAAGGATTTCGTCTGCTCCACCGAGCACACCTGTTTTGTTCTCATAGCGTGTGCTTCCATACAATGTGCACCAAACGAACTTCTATCCGTCTTCAGGGGCCAGAACTTAATTTTCCGACGCACAACAAATCCTTACCGATCCTTCCATGACGGCTCACCTCAATTTCCGTGCTCCGCGGTAACATTCCCGCGTCACTGCCGTTGATTTGTGACGCCATTACGGCGAATTTTAAATGTATGCGCGATCGCGAGTGAGGCTGCCGAACGTGGTCTATAATCGATGCGCGGTGGAGGGTTTCTGGCGTATTTTCGATAGTCGTTAAAAAATAGCAGTAGATTTCATACTTCTGAGAGAAATCCTCTAAAATTGTGTGCTGCCTCCATCATTTTGTTTATTTGGTGGTATAACGGCTCAATTTTATTGTAGGTAAGTTTAGATTCTCGAGGGATAAAATTTCACGCGTTATTTTTTTCTTTAGCCTCAAAAATATTTACATCAGTCAACATTGATATAATACCGGAACAAGGAAACGTTACGGTGCACAGAAATGTCTTACGTATCTCCAAGATCCATCAAAAGGTTATAAAAATCAGATACTCATTTCCAGTACAATTCAGCCGCCTTCAGTGGTGATTCGCCGAAATTTGATTTAAAAAAAGACTCGTTCTTTACAATCTACTGCCGTTTTAACGGGCAACAATTGACATTCAGAATTTTATATTCTTCTTTCGGTGAGTCATCACTGAAGGCGGCTGCACTGTAGCCAGCTGAAATGCTTATCTTGTTTTTCAATTCGTTGGAGAATTATCGAGCTCCTCTTGTGACTAAAAATATACTCAAAACTTTTCTTGTTATGGCTATTGGAGATCCTAAGGAAAGTACTCATATATTCTGTTTTATTCTGAAGTGCTTATTTTTTATCTTTTTTGCCATTAGACGAGCTCAATAACTATCTGCTGTAGGGCTTTTCAACCATTTTTGCTGACGTACCCCTTTGAGCATTTTTAATGGTCGTGTATACCTTAGTGAAGTTTATGGAAAGGATTCAACTCCAATTCCGTAATTTAAATAACGGAATTGAAGTTGATTCCATTTTGTGAATTATTTTCGTCGTATTTTCCATTTCTTACTAATATCAAATTTTGAAATGAATACCACTTGTATTAAGATATATTAATCACATTCATAACGTTATAATTCACAGTTTTGGCGTATTTTTCCGTTTAATAACGTTATTCTTAGTTGTAAGATCACAACTTTTGATTCTAAAATGATGCATGAAGGACGAATTAAGAAGAAAAGTTATAATCTTTAACATTTTCGCATACACCTTCAAAACTATCGAAGTAACCTTGCTCCACTGAATACATGATCGTTATTTACTCCTTTGGTTTTTCATTAGGGATTAATTTGAACAGTATCATAATACCTATTCAAATTTATCTATGCTGCAGCGTTAATGCCGTTTTTGGATAAACCGCAAACTTTTTTGAAACTATTGTCATTCACAATTTATTCTTCGTGGTTCTTATCGCAGGGTATTCTTCATTTCTTGCTTATCAATTTTTTATGAAAGGACTAAGCGTTACTTTATACGTTACTGGTAATTCTATGGAAAATGAATTTTAACGTTCTTGCTTCAGCAAAAACTACATAAACTCCTTAAACAATGTAGATATGATCTTTGGAGGTTAATCTGCTTAATCTCATTTCTTGAAGTTTTTCTCTTCGAATATTTTGGAATTAAAGAATGCCTTTAATCCGCTAGATAAATGTTCATTATATGGTGTATATATAGGTAGATAGTTATTAATCAAAAAGTAAACAAATGCACATTGCACAATGTGTTTAGTTTTTGGCAATTTCGCATAAAAACTTAAAATGCAAAATCTCAGAGAATTCACTTCTCACTGAGAAAAATAACCTATATGAAATTATGGGCAGAGTATTCTCTTGTTAAAATGGGTTGAAAATGAATATTAAAAATAAGTGTTTATAAAATAAATTCGATTTTAACTGATACTTTAAAAAGTTGCACTTCATGGATAGTAATTAATATTCCAATCTTTGAACTTGAGTGCCAGTGCTATCCCAGCTCGAATTCATTTAAATAAATTGGAGTAGAGATTGCAATTTTATAATTAGATTTCATATTTAATTAATTTCATACCAAACATTAGAGCGATTTCATTGTAAACAAACTTTTCTTTCGGAAGCCTCCTTATAGATTAGATACAATTATACAAAAAGTTTTATATTTCGTTTAAAACTCAAGTTGTTGGCACGTAAACGGAAAGTGACGGTGGAAATGAGTTTCGCCTGATTTTGTGGGCCTTCTGATGTATTTAAAAGCGAATGCATTCTGAGGTTAGATAGGAAGACCTCTATTACCACCAATTAGAGTTCTACTTTTTCTCTTCCAGCTTTAACGCCGTTGCGGATTACTTTATCCGGACATAAAAACACGGAACCCTTTTAACACATGTATTTTCAAATCTAACATAAACGCACGCGTACAAATACGGGGGCACACAGGCGCAAGAACTCCACCTTCCCCTTTTCTCTCGCACGCTTGACTTCCAAATTTATGGACTCTCGGACATCTTTGACCGATCTCCGAGTTACGTCGGCCATTACCCTCGACAACAAAGGAAGAATGGGCACCCTCACCTCCGTCTCTCGAAGCGTCCTCACTTTAAAAACGTTTCCTTCTTCCTCTTCTTCATCTGACTATGGGAAGCGTTCGTTAGTGGGTGATTTGTGATTGCCGTCAAACAAAACACGTTATCCGTTCCGCCATTTAGAAACGCGCGGACGAGAATTTTCACTTTATCAAGGCCGAAGGCGCTTACATTCGTTTAAATTGATTCGATTGCGTTTATTTTTACTTCTGTACTGTCTGTTAAAATATTGCACGAGAAAAATGTCAGTTAAATATTTGAAAGAATGTTTTCCCTGATAATTCGGTCAGGATATGCATACATATATATTCACTGTAAAAAAATCTGTTGCGTGGCACAAAACTTAGTTGTTTAGACTTTTGACATGGAAAATTAAAATATATTAAAAATATAGGAAATGTAATTTATGACCATGTCGGATTTGGCAGAGCGGTTTTCAGCGAGTTTGCATCACCTTGATCATGTAGCGATTTTGATTCGGGATTCTGGCATGAATTTTAGATGGAGTGCAGTGTAAGAGTCGGTACAAAATAAAGTTAATAATGTGCTACATATTAAATACATCAAATGTGAGAGGCAGCTAAAAGGTAATGCTTTTTTAAACAAAAATCAACTTCTTTTTCACTCAACCATTTTGTTGTCGGTTCTCATTCTCTCTTGGTCAAATTAATTTTCTGGCAAATAGGAAAAACAGTATCATATATAAAAATATGCACCTTTACTTGATTGATTTTACGAAATGTTCTTATTTCCTTTCTAAATGAGAAATATCTGTAATTACATTATTATCCAAAGCCATTATGAGAAAGATCCATGCTATAATTTTGACATCTACATCTACATGTTACCCTGAAATTCACCTAGTTGGTGGGTGGCAGGGGGTGTAATGCACCAAATCCTACCTAAAGATTGTCTAACGCAATTCGAAATTTCCTATTGTGATCTCGTATTGTCCTCGGAAAGAACGAGCCTAGATAACGCTCCGTCCTACAATCGATCTCAAGTATTTTATCGTCTCGATCATTTCTACTTATATACGTTGGTGCAGTATTTTTAGCGATTTTTAAAATCCGCTTATGCGTTCGGTTTGTCCGCCAGTCTGTTTGTCTGACGCGCTAATCTCTCATAAACGAAACCAGCTAGAGACTTCGTTTTTCAGCAAATGATTCAGTCTTCTGCTTCGTTGTGTTCGTTTTATTTTATAGGTTCTAGCGGCAAGCAGAATAGGAGTAAAAATTTGAATTGAAAATTTCTTATTTTAGTGTTTCTTTTTCAAAAAATCCGCTTATGCGTTCGGTTTGTCCATCTGTACGATTCGCTAACTCCTCCTAAATGGATGCAGTTAGAGCTTTCGTTTTTTCGCCAATCGATCCAGTATTGTATTGTTTTTATATATTTTTGTATTGTTTGTATATTTTTTCTATTGTTTATATTTTTTGTTGTTTTTATTTTTTTCTATTGTTTTATATTATTTTGTATTGTATTATATTATTTATGTATTTTATATCATTTCCTGTTTTCTTATAATATGCATGCCCCAACAACATTCTCTATATCCATTCATTGTATATATTTCATGCATATTTCATCTCATTCTGTATACTTGTATATTTCTTGTTTGCATTACGGTATTACATTTACGTGTACTTTTTTATGACGGTATATAATTACGCTGCATATACGAACTCTCCCACTTCACATACTCCTTTCTATATAATATTGTAGTTTTGCATTATCATATGTACCCTATCTAGGGTTTTCGCAGGTTTTTCACACCACCCTTCTTAGTGGGTGTTTTCCTGCGTGGGTTTTACTAGGGAGGACATGCCTGTTTTTACCTAGGTTTTCCCCACAAACACAAATCTGTATTCAATTTTATCATTTTACTTTGTATGATTTAGGTACATAATGTTTATATAATGTATTTTGTTATACCTTATTTTATTCTTTTTCTTGTATTTATTATATTGACGAAGGGTTAAATGTAAGAATGGACCTTATGGTCTAAATTTCGCCCGAATAAAGACGATTATCTATCTATCTATCTATCTATTTTGTCTCATTGTGCACATTTTCTTGTGGAAGTTCTATTAGCTAGCAGAATGGGGGTAAAATGTTTAATTGAAATTTTTTTTGACAAATATTTTGTGTTACAAATTCTTCTCCTTAACTATATAAAATTATTTTTATAATATTATTATTTCAGACTAATCATACTATTATACATACATTTTAACATTTTGTATTAACAATTTAAAAAACCGCCATTTACTGTCTGCTTCAGCAGATCTTTCCTCACGTGTTATTTCTGAAATCACTTTCATTTCAGCGCCATCACAGTGAGATTACTGAGGCATCGTAATTTCTTATTAACTCCGTAAAATGATATGATGGGTTGGGTGCTATCATTCTATCGGTTCACAGTACATATTCAAATGAATCGCACTTAAGGGATGATCCTCTCTTTTAAAGTTAATGCCTGCGTTGCAATAATCATTTCGAAGAGCGATATGACGCTGAATTAGTACATTCTGTCATCGCTAAACTTTATTAGTAACTTCCTAATTAAGTTTTTATATTGCTATAAATGTAGCTGAGCAGTTCATCGGCGAGAAACAGTACTCAGTCTTCTCGTTTACTCCGAGATCTGCGGCGATTTCAACTGCTTTCTCAGACGATTGAGACTAAAACTTTCCAAGACACGTTGTTAAGTTAGTGGACTACCTACAAAATAACTATCGATGTTCTACACCCTCTTCACAAACGTCGAAATAAATAGACGGCACATAGGACACGATGAACCCTTAGTTCCGGTTCACGTCCCTAGATGACGTAAAAGTGCCCAAATAGGCGCGCCCCGAGACTACCCACCGCCTTCATTTGTGTAACGGATGCCTTTTTGACTGATCAGACAGACGCGATATGTTCTTCGGTCCAAAGGCGGACAGGGAATTCAGGTAGGAAGGCGAGGAGGAGAGGACAGGAAGGGAAGAAGAGTAGGAATAAAATAGTAACGCATCTCGCCGGTATTATAAGATCAGGGCAAACGAGAGAGAGAGAGAGAGAGAGAGGTTGAAATAAAAAGCGGGGCTAGGGCCATTAAGCATAAAGGATCCACCTTTTGGAAACAAAAGAAGCACGATTGGATCGGTAAATGCCCACCACGATATCCACCTTCCTGGCTTTTTGTATTCTTGGAATAGTTGAGAGAGAGAGAGAGAATAATATATATATATAAACTTAAGGAAAAGGAAAGGTAGTGATGAGGGTGGCAACAAGGTGTTGAAGGAAGCCCAGTGGACAATTACCAATTTGAAGACCAAGTTGGCAAGCTGCTGGGGGCGTCCAAGAGACACGTAAATAAACACGCTCACAAATACGAAAGCTTTTCGGGCATATGCCCTTCGTCAGCGATGGAGAGAGAGAAACCCTATATATGTATATATGTGTGTTTATGAAGAATATGACGCAGAGGTAAGAGGAAGAGGGGGAAGAGAGACAGGATATATTGATAGAGAAGAAGAGAGGAAGGTGAGAAGTAGGAGATGATAACGAAGAAAGGGGGGAGGGTTGCGCGAGGAAGAGGGACGAGTAGATAGAGAAAAGGAGAAAGATATGAAAGACAGAGGAAAGACAAATGGATTGGAGTAGGAGTGGGTGGGTGTGGTGGGAGAAATATTCCATCCGATTAGATTTAATTATTTATGGGGAAAAGGAGTTTGTCAAAGGCGGTTCATAATCTCGTACGAGAATTTCAACCAGTAAATTTGGCCACGGGGATTAAAAAGATGATGAAGACTCTTCCCCCCTCATCGCGGCTTTCTACTCGGCCTTTTTAAAGAGGAGTGTAACCTTTTGGGAAGAGAAGTCGGGAGAAGAAGGGAGTGGAGGTGGCGAGGTGGATGCGGTCCAAGCCGCAGGGAGCCGATTGGAGGAGGTGATACCAAAGAGGAAAAGAGACTTTGAGCGATCGGAGGGACGTGAGTGATACGTTTTGGTCGAAGCGTCCAAAGGTAAAATTTTGTGTGCTCAATGAAGTTCCGATGAATTATGACAAAAACTTAGCCTTGAGTAGGAACAGGTAACCAATGTTACGGAAGTATTGCTGCAGTGAATGAGTTGTAGCCGATAACACTGCACACCACTTGGTTCCAAGAGAATAACGTATTTCGTTCCTTGCTTTGGTATTCAGCACAACAGTTTTCATATTGTCATTTGTCTACCATGATCAAAGAGTTAACTTTGACAAAAGAGATGTTAGTTTTACGTCGCAACTGCGTTGGATATAGCGGAGGAGGTGGTCAAAGTAAGGATTTTTGATTTTATTTAGATCGCATTATAGTATTTACAAGAGCTCTGCCATAAATAAGTCTCGATTATATAAAGAGCGAAGCTTTCAAGAAAAAGAAATGAGAAAATTTGAGTCCAGAAGGATATTTTATAAAGATAAATATTCTAATAGTCAATTCCAGCGCCGTAACTAGGGCGGGGCAAGCGGGGTATCTGTCCCGAGCGTAACAAAAGAAGGGGCGCAAACATTGTTACAGGCAAGTTGTGCATGTCACAAGGACGGGAGGTTTCACTACTATACTTGTTCCAGACATTACGCATAGCAGAAACTATAAATTTTAATGATGCTATTGATGATTTTTCTGCATGAAAGACACAATAATTCTCTAACATTAAAATATTTATACTTTCTGTATTTAAATTATGTATGTGTGTAATCTAATGTAATTATATTTATAATTATGCATTTAAATTATTTACATTTATAGTGAGAAATTATATCATGTACTATAGTTTATTTTTATTTATTAATTGTTCGCCCTAAATCCATATAGGTATTAGAGAATATTTTATGGAGGAGGGTGCGCATATTTGGTAGTTTGCTAAAATAGCTAGTTACAGCGTTGGTCAATTTTATGGAAGTATTTTTTGTGTTTGGTGTTGACTTTTGATGCTTCAACGATTTGATTTTTACCAGTAGTAGGTGTTATTAAAAATATGAAAATATTAATATGATGAACGTACTCTTTCATAGTAACGCCAGTTATCTTTCTCAAATTTGTTAGATTCTCAACAATTTTTTTTATCAGGCCAATTTTCCATTTTTACCCTCGCTTCCTGCTTTTTGCGCTGACGGCCACTGTGCTCTCTCCCGTGATGTCCTTCACGTTGGAGCCTATTTCCTTCATACGGGAGTTTGGCCTACTCCAGATTATTTTCCCGCTGTGGTGCTTCATTAAAAATTCGTTCATGATAAATAGTTGGGCGACAGGCCGCAATTCTCCATTATCTCCCGCGCGCCTTGATCGATATCCCCAATCGATGTCGGGTCGTCTTATTTACCCTCATCCTCTCGTTGAAGTCACTCGCTGCCAACGCGATGCGATGCTTGCCTTTCTTACGTAAAAAACATAACTCTTGCAAGAGATATTTAAATAAGCTTGAAATGGAGAAGTAAAACTTGCTAGCATTTATGTTGATCTCTTTTTTTGAACCGGAATATTGATCTGTTACTTTTTTGTGTTAATGAATATATTATTTTGGCTCCTTACACTATTTCACTATTTTCTAGCATATCTTTACAAGCGGCGTGAATAACATGAAATTAAATTTGTATAATTTTTCCATAAAGGTGCTTTTCAATTTTGAGCGAAATCTTTAAACAGTGTCTAGAGCAGGTGTCCCCAAACTACGGCCCGCGAAAGGGTTTTATCCTGCCCGCGGAAATTTAATTAAACATCATAAACATAATAAAATCAGTGTTTCCAATTTAAAAACAAGCGCATTGTTCGCATTAGAATTTATCTTAGACTTATTCACGTTTACTTACAGTTATATATGCATGATTGCTTAGTTAATTATAGAATAAAATGTTTAAAATTTTGAAACGGTTTTTTTTCGATCCGGCACGCCTAGCACTTGCAATATTCCTATGTGGCCCTCCTCTCAAAAAGTTTGGGGATCCCTGGTCTAGAGTAAGTGTTGACTAAAGAGAGTGAGAAGAGCCTAACTTATCCAACCATTTCCAATTTCCCACTGAGAGCGCATATTTTTCACAGCCATTTCCCTTACGTTTACCACCTTGTTGCTCCTAACTCTTTCCTATCTACATTTCGTTAGTCGTAACAACTCCAATACAAAAAAAATCCACCGAAAGAAAAACAATTCCTCCGATTGGAATGAAATTTCTCTCCAGATATGTTACAACAACCTTATCTCCATCATCGAAGCACACACGAGAGAGAGAGAGAGAGAGGAATGAAAAAAGACGACAGAACCCCATGTAAGTCTCTCTCCTTATCGCATGAGATTCTTAACTCCTATCCTTCCTCATTCTGTCACTCTTGATTTTATCCCGCCACGGCATTCCTCAAAGCAGACACACACACACACACACGTACTCATCCCCGACCATCTTGACCGATTGATCCCGCTGCGCCGCTGTCAAGAAGGGTTTAACAAAGGAAAAAGGAAGAGTTTTTTCTCGAAGGAGGCGGAGGAGAGGGGTTGGAAAAATAGAAGAAGATCGCTGAAGAGCCTTCGCCGCGGGTCGAAGGTTGTGTCGGACGGCCGGCCCGCTTGAAAAAGGAGAGACGAAGAAGAGAGTAAGGGGAGAGAGCGAGAGAGAGAGAAATGAGGAAGGGAAGGAGGGAGAATGAGGCTGTCAGGGGCGGATGGCATGATGGAACTGTTGGTGACGAGTTGTAAGATTAATACGATGTAGGAGGTGAAGGATTCGAAAGAAGGGAAAGGGAGTGAAGAGACGGGAGTTGAAGAGTCGGGGAGAAGAGATGAAGAACTCTGCCGAGGCGATAGGGAAGAAGGGAGGAGGAGAGGGAGGAAGTCGGAAGGAGAGAGAGAGAGAGAGAAAGAAAAATTGGTTTGGTGAGGGAAGGAGTGAGATTAAGATATGGGCTGGCGCGGTTTGGGTTTGCGTCTCCTGGGTATGGATTCACGGAGACGTGGATGATGGAGGAGGGAATCTCTTGTTGCGGGACGGATTTCGGGCGGCATGTTTTTTTATTTCGGGGGGGCGGTCGAGGTTAGGGCGCTTGGGATTTTCCCGGAGACGGACTCTTGATGGCGGCGGGGTCCCCTTTTACGCTTGGAGACAAATCCTTGATCAACTCCGAGAGGCGACTCCTTCGCGAGATAAATCTGAATGAGGATGTTGGAGGGATGGGGGAGGGGGGAGGGAGAGGTGGGAGGGGGGAGGGAGAGGTGGGAGGGGGGAGGGAGAGGGGAAGAAGGGAAAGTTTGTGTTTTTTCGTCTCGGAGGAAGATTACCCGTCGCGTCGCTTTGTGACGCATTTTTCACCGCCGCCCCGACTTTTTCGGGATCGGAAAAAAATGGATGTGTAACTTGTGGAGTTTGAAGATGAAAAGGATCGGCTTCGTGGACTTGTTTTTCCTGCGGTTTCCGATAAAGAATTCGTTCCTTCTCCACGAATAAAAACATCTTTTAAAAACACACCCATAATTGCAAAAACGCTCGAAAGTTGAGTTAGAACTGTAAGGAATATTTATTACGTTTTTTTTTCTCTCCTCGGGGCAGGATCATTCTCTTCCTTAGTTTTTTTTAGCCGCAGATGTTATCTCTCTCGGCGACAGAGTCTCTAAGAGAAGAAAAAGGATTCTTATATGGGTAAATTAATGATTGGGATTAATTTAAGTTTTGTTTTTGGTTTCGCATCATAGGAATCAGTGTTAGTTGGAGGATTTCGCGATTGGTTTTCTTGGTAGCAACCGTAATAAATAGTGCTTCTTGTAAAAACAAAAATGATGGAAATATATCAATCGTAAAATTACATTTCATTATCCAATTAGAGTTAAATTGAAGTTGATGTATGTTTACTTGGAAAAATTCATCTTTTGGAATTCATATAAGATATTATGCAGGATTTCAAAATTGGTCATTGGAACGAGTAGGTTCAAGTTCACTGTAATGAATATACAATGGCTCCATGGCTATGCTGTGGGTTTTGGAGGAAGCGCAGTGACCCGCGCTATGAGACCTCCCACGGTATAACCGAGGGAACGTTTCCTTTGGCTCATTTCAGTACGTACAGGTAATTTTTTTAATTTTAAAAATCTAATCAGATGCATAAAAAGAAGGGTAAGGATGTGATAAGATGAAGAGGAAGTCATTGGATACTACAGATTGGGTTGGATTAGCCGAAAACCTACCTAGTGTGATGAATGCTGTACGGTTACAACAGTTAAAACGCACAAAAAATATAGTCCTCAATGAATGGAGTGGATTTTTTCAATTTCAACGTGGAATTTAGGGGGAGAAAGGAAAACCCGAGAGATATGTACGAATCCACGTTATGAGCGACGGCGTTATAATTGGGGAGTACTGTTGTATTTGCAAATTTTTCTTATTTTTCGAAGTTTCAAAGAATCCTGAGAATTATTTTTCAGGTGTTTAGGTGGAGATTCTATCCATAAAGCAATACTTGTAGAAGCGAGTTTATTTCTGAAATACTTCGGAACGTAATGTTCATCCTGTAAATGTTACGGTTTCCATTGCTAACGCATAGTAGAAAATTCTTAGGAGCAAATTATAATTTAATTGAATTAAATTGAAATAATATCAAATTTATTCTCATGTCGTACGAAAAGTAGCAAGTTTTCAAAGTTGGTGATAATGCATATTGAAGTGGAATTATGATTGACTTTCTTAACTTTAGCTTGATATGCAGTAAACATCTACATTGCATTTAAGCTTAGCAGTTGTTAAATTATAAAGCGTAAACATAGTAATAAGTAGGCTTGGTAGGATTCGATTTAAATCGAAAAACGTCGATTTTTTTTTTAATTTCGAAATCAACGAAAATGAATAGTCGTCGATAAGCGTCGATTTTCCAACAAGATGGAAAAGTATACGTCCAAAAACCTACTCTGAATTATAATATTAAAGTCGTTTCTGTTTACATTTTTCCAGTAATTTTATACCTACGATTTTATTCCTTTTATGGGCTTGCATTAGCAGTGGGACTGAAAGAAGGGTATTTTCTCACACTCAAATATGTGTCTTTTTGAAAAGCTCACGCTTCTACTACGGACAATCAGGTAACCACAATGTATTTTTGAGTACACGTGTTTCTTAGCCCTTTTGAAGCTTTTGAGATTATATTTGCCGGCCTAATGTTGGAATATTGCACTTGCCTTTCTATACAGATAAGGTCATGGATATGCCCTGCTGAGATGTTAAACAAGGTCCGGAAGAAAGGAATTTCGGTGGTCGTTTGAAGAATCGTTTTCTACCCCTTCCACTCACCAACCCCGTGGAGTGTATTCCGGAAACAAATGTTTCTAGATCCTTTCTATTGTTTTTTCCTATAGATGACCTTGTTGTATACACTTTTACTCGTTCTCCCTGTGCACAACCCAATCTTTTGGCAGTTTTTTCTTAAAGCTATTCAGGAAGGATTGTTCCTCTTTCGTTCTTTTGGTTCCATCGTCTTTTGCTACATGTTAGTAAATTTCAATTTATATATAATGGTTTAAAAAAGGTACACGTAAATTAGCAATAGTTACTAAAAATTGAAGAAGGGTCAAATATTAATATTTATTTGCTATTTGTTGTAAAATTTTTGCCGATTGGAAAAACACATTTTAATCAGTATTTGAGGTAAGACTGTTGATCGAACGCTCAATAATCTAATTTTTCTCACTATATATTTTATGTTAAATAAAGAGAATATGTAGTGCAGTGATGAAATATATCAAATGGTACAAAATATTAGATAGTTCTTTTTTGACGTCTAAAATATTGTGATAATTATATCGTTAATATTTTTTCCGTAATTGGCATCAACGAATGTCTAAAAGCCTTGACGCTGAACTCACAAATTATTTTTTTAAAGAATGTTTCTCGGCAAAAGCAACATCATATTTTTTGATCGGATTTCATAGATTAATCGTATTCTAGTTTTCATTATACAATTTAAAGAGGTAAATCTCAATTCGTTATTGGGTGTTTTCTTTAATATTAACATTTATAAATGAAGAAGAGTGTAAATGCGCATAAATAAAATAAAATTTAGGTATGAACACGATATATTAGTTCGATTAATTTTTACATAAATATTTAACTTCATATAAAAATTTAAATAAATAATCAGAGTATTGTAAAATAAACGTAAATTTTACATAGAATTTCGCTTTAAAAAGTAAATTTAAATCATCGAATTGAAAGGCTGGAAACTGTCAGCCCTATATTTAAGTAATAATTCTAAGCGTCGATATTCGTTGAAAATCTCTCGGGAAAATTAACGTCGATTTTAATCGTCGATTTAAAAAAAACATCGAATCCTACCAAACCTAGTAATAAGTTACTAATAACAGGCTGCGGAGAATCCAGGTTTCATAAAAAGTTTTGAAAAATATTTTCATATCAGTTTTAGTATATTTTTTACTATTTTTAAATGTAACTGTTATAATAATTTTAAAAATGTATTAATTATTTCAATTGTGAAAATAATCAAGTATTTTCTGGAAATGTTCAAGGAATTAGATATTTTTTGCATCGATATTGAACAATGAAAATACGACCAATTGCTTTTCCTTCTAGGAGGTATTCCTTTCTTTATTTCAAATTTGGTTTCAGAACAACAGGTCACATTAATTGTTGCCCAGCTGAGAATTAACAGCGTAGAGAGAGAGAGAGAGAGAAAAAGAGGGAGGAGGCATAACTTTATCATGGCTATCCGATTAAGGAGCTCGTCGGCAGGAGAGGAAACATTCCGACAAAAGCATCCCTTGCAAAACATTCGCATACCGAGACGGGAAGGAAACCAAGTTATAGATGGCGCCAATTTTTTTTGTTTACCCTCGGTATGGAGACACCAGTGGCTCCTCGCGCCGCACCGCTCGCAAGCAATGCGTCACCTCCTCCCTCCCAGACGCCCTCTTTTCTCCTTTCTTTTGTTTATATTGGGGCGGAGGGAGGTCTCTCGCACACACGCCGGGAGGAGCAGAACACCCACTCACCAACACGGGTCAATTACGCACACCAATTCCCAGATACTCCATCCCTCTCTACCTCTCCTTCTCTTTTCTCCTCTTTTCCTCTCTCCCTGCCGCCGCAAGGGAGCAGAAGAGAGAGAATTGCGGATGGTGAGGGTAGGCTCGGGTACGGCGGAGGGCTTTAAGGGAGGAAAGCGTGGGTATGGAGAGGGAGTGAGGGAGATTGTGGGGAGGGAAGACGCCTCTAACGGGTAGCCCTCTCCCCCCTCCCATCCTACCTCCCGATAAACTCAGCCTTCAGGAAATTTACTGCGGTAGTCGGACAAATTTTCGCACATTATGTCTTTCCCTACCCACCCACCTTAGCCATTACTTTTACCCAGCTCCCCCTCCCTCCCTCCTCTCTCCCTTTCCCTCCACCCTACTAACTCCCGATCCACCTCTCTCTCTCTCCGCAATCATCTTTAGAGGCAATAGCTCTTCTTTGGTCTCTCTTCCGCCGACCTCACCGACACGCCAAGACCTCTTACTGCCTAATTCCTCAAAACTGCCACGCACTGGCTGCGCACTGGAACCGGCCTTTTTTTAAGAAAAAAAATTTAAAGGAAGATTGTCTCTATGAGTAGGACGACCAAACTCTCATCAGGTTTTTAAGGTTTCGTCTTAATTCCCTCATTTTGTTCCTTTGTTTCAGACCTTATAGTTGCCCTCGTAGCGTGAAGGCCGTCTGTCTTTATCTCTCGGAACTCGACGAGTTTTTCCTCTTTTTTTTCTGACATAAAGTGGGGGGTCGTTGATATTTGTGCTCGTCGAACTTCTCAATAATTTTTTTTCTAGTTCTGTTTGCTCTTATTGAAGGAATGATAGATTTCACTCGTCGCAGTCGAGGAAGCTGGTTGAGGCAAATACAGTAAACAAATACGAATTACACATGCTTTTTGGCTACTTGATTGAAAAGTATATTTTTATAGGAAGTCACTTTTCTTCCTCGAGATTGAAACTGACCAGCCATTTATTGAACTACCTCTTAGAAAAAAGTAAACTTTATTCGCTTTCTGCATATTCAAATTTGTAAATCAAGCTTTTCATATAAAATCTAGGAGTAATGGAAAAATATTTTTGAACCAAAATATACGAACGAAGTTTATTGGAACACTTACAGATTTTCGACCATAAAACATTTCGTGCGTATTTTTAAGATCTTTTTCTGTATACATATGTTCACAAGTAGAGACCGTATATTTTACAACATTCGAGAAAACTTTTCCCCAATCTTGTTACAGATTCACTAAGTTTGCATTCATAAGTAATCAGTTCGTAAATCGCTGTTAAAATTTGTTATTTTTATCCATCTGTGTTACACATAATCTTCTCTTCATATCGTATGAAATACAAATTAAGTCTGCGTTATATTTTTGTAGGCTCTTTGATTCTTTAATTTATGAACTAATAAGCAATTTGAGTAATTAATCTTCAATAAGTTTTACTTTCAGTGTAACATGACACTTCTTTAAGGCAACCTCTGTTAGTAACAAATGAAGCAGAACTATTTTCTCAAATAAGTGTCCGCATACTGCTTTTTTTTGTGAAATGGGAAACTTCTTAGAAACATTTATCACTTCAAGTATATTGACACTATTTGGGCGTGATTTTATTATAACATGATCCAAAATCCTTCTCTGTGACCAGCTTGGGATGGATGTTCTTCGAAATTTTCAATTTTTTGTCGACTGCTTACTACCTGAGGGTTTGTGAACCCCTTTTTGCTTTCCCATCCCTTGAATCTCGTCCCTTCTCCTTCTCTTTTACCCTTCCGACCGCTTTTTTTGCTCTTCCTTTGCATGCCAATATTCCTCATAGGAATGCGTTATCACGCCTCATGAAGCGCCTTCCCAGGAAGCGCTGTGTCCGTCTGCCTTCTTTATCCAGACCGCGGGGTTTCGGATAAATCCTCGTGAAGTGATTCCGTGGGAGACTTAACTGCTAGATGAGTCTGTGCTACTCTCAAGAGCCACCGAAATATGATCGAGCCGTGATGGTTTTTAGTATCTGGTATTTATATCTCTCTCCGGTAAACTCAAAAATGCTTTAAAGAATTATATCTTGTAATTGAAACTATCTTTGATTCATCTAAGGACAGCTTCGCCGATGTTTTTTCAAAACGAATCCCTATATTCTTTACACAATTGAAATATTTATACTTGAGCAATAATTATCATGTGTATTATTAACTATTTGGCTTATCATGGCGCTACAAACTTCGTAATACTTTCCGTTTCAAACCTGGCAGTTGGCTTCCAGTCACTGTTGAAATAGGTTTTACCCCTGACGATGCCCACCTTGTGGGCGAAATGCATTGGGTGTTGTAACCCTCTAATTGTTTGGCTAAAGGAGTATTTCACCTTTATTAATGGCGCTACAAAGACAGGAAGTTTTTATGTATTAATTTCAATTTCGGCTGAGTAAATATGTTACCGTTATAATCATTAAATAAATTAATAACGCAATGTGAGGAAGTAATCAAATCAAAGATATGAAAAGAAATTTTTCTTAAAGTTACATTCTGAATACAAAAAGATTTTATAAACGTATTGAAAGTTCCAACTAACTAACTGAAAAAAATGTCATTAAAATTAAACGCTATCTTCTGCGGTCGTTTTCCTGCGAATATCTTGAAAAATAACTTAATCAAAGGCATTAAGTTTTGAATCCTATTTGTCGCTGTATGCCTTAAGTTTTCTTTAAATGTTATAAATAAAGCAAAAATTGTCAAAGTAAACAAAGAAAAAACCTTTGACAAACCTTTAGTTCTAATTCTAGAGCCCTAGGATTTGAGCGTCTTTAGTTGATAAAAAATTACAAAATGAAATAATACATTTTATTATGGAACGAATTAGAAATATTTATTTTACATGTAGGTTAGAACTGGAAGAGGCCATTGGGAATATGAAGGATGTAACTCGGAACTGTGGTATTTTGATTAAGACTTTATTGGTCTGTGATAAATTTTTGTTTGGCTCGAACATCACGTAGTATTTAATTTCTGTAGTAATTTTATGATAAATTTGTAGCAGCATAAGAGAATTATTTCTATTTCTGCAATGTATACATTGCATAATATATTTCACCTTTAATTTTGTGGCGTTCCCTTTTTTATCCTTCGTCTCCTCGACTTTTTCCCAGCGTATAATATCGCCTGACTGTCGCTTCCTTAGCACTCATCACTTAAACCGTCCAAACCCCAAATTCGCAATTCAGAAAGTCAGGCGCTTTAGAATTTCAAAGTATCCACCTGCTATGTTATGACAAAATAAACGACTTCAGAATCGCAGTATGTCACATCTGCGCTAGGGTAAAAAATAACGATAGCTCTCGCCTCCCTTGTCCACCCACGCATTTGGGTGATTATCAGCCTCCCCACCCTCTCTCCTTCCACGCTCCCTCTCTCTCTTTCTCTCGCTAACCCGTTAAGACCCTCACCGGCTCCGCTTCAATCCACCGCGGCTATAAGAGTCATAAAATATGCAACGCCTCGCAGTTTGCTCACCCTGGCTTAATATCGCCATCCCCTCGTGGTTGCCAAGTTGAAGATAATCATGCGTTACACAGGCGCCATCTCTCACACAATACCCACCCATTTCTATCATCTACCATTGGGGACTAACAAATCCACCCTCGCTTCCTTCCGCCCACCCACTTTCCCCTCGCTCCCGTGGAAAGGATAATAACGTCATGGTTCTATATAACAGAGGGTTTTTTTTCCTCTGCCGCGGCGTTGGGGGGCGAATGAGAGAGAGGGGGAGGATGGGGGACGATTTAGTGGGGGGAGGGGTTGGGTTAGGGGGAGGGGTTGGGTTATGGGGAGGGGTTGAGTGGCGGAAGGATGGGTCTGTGGGGGGAAAGACATCGCTGTGACTGGTGTGTGAGAATGACACACCTGGGAACTTGGGTCGCTATGGTAACCTGTCCTATCCTCGCGCGCATATCCCCCCGTCTTCTATATCTTTCCTATAAATATATCCCTCTTCCTCTCCTTATTCTCTCTCACAAATATATTATGGTTGGGCGGGAGGTGGGGCGACGGAGCGACGACGAGAAAGTTTTCCATGTATTTTTACGGTTTATGTTTTAAAGTATCATGCGCTGCTAGGCAAATATGGTTAACCAGGTATGCTTATCACGGGCACCAATATCATAATTGAAACCCGAGCAAACTCTGTGGCCTCATAATTTATGCTTGCAACCATATTAAATAGGTGGTTGAATGTTATTTGCGTTCTTTTAAAGCTTTGGTTAAATTAATTTTACTGAGAGCGGGTCAGATGCATAGGGAATCCGAATTTTCCAAATTCAGTGTGAGGAGGAAATTCCGTTAATTCAGCATCGAAAACTCAGCAAATTAAATGTATTCGCAGTCATAGTATTTTACAGCTTTATGCTAGGTCCGTAAATACTCCATCTTAGGCCCTTCCTTTCAGTTTACCATATCCATCACATTTCATAATCTACCTAATAGATATTCCAGTACTTTTCTTCTTACCTTTCACTCATCTTTAGATAGTCTTTCTTAACGTTACTTTTGCTCTCAAAATCTGTCCAATTTCTCGTGCCTAACTCTCAGGAAGTAGATGCAACTTTGAGATATAATTAAGATTAAGAACATTTAAAATCAGGTAAAAGATTAAAGAGCTGAAAATATCGATTTTATTTCATTTGACGAGAGACTAACCTTTTGTAATATAGTGTAAATTCTTGAAAAATTTTGTGCTCCTTTTTAGGAAATATACTACATTAAAATAATTTTTGCGGATTTTACGTTTAATTCTGTGCAGATATTTCAGATATAGAGAGTGGATCATAATTTCCGATTGGTTATGATGAAGCAAAAATTTAAAAAATCCAAGTAAAATTTTAAAATGTCTCGAAATATTAATCGAGATGGTTGCATCTGTACTTCGACTAATCAGTTAATGATTATAGTCTTCTTAATTTTAATTTACTTTTATTTTTTATGTATGCTTTATATAACCAATTGGGAATAATGGACGAACTTGTACACGTTTAAACGCACTTTCAAGTACGATCCTCCAAAAATATTTTGAACTTTTGATATAAAACAGTTAAGTTATATATAGACCAGTTTTTGTAGATTTTTATGATCAGAGGTAATATAAACTGTATTAACACGAGATATATTTTATTTATTTTCAGTGTACGGTTTCAAATAGTTACCGTGAAATGATACTTAATCCGCAACCTTTGAAGTTATCGTACACAATGTTCACTAACATTTCCAATACGAATTGTAGTTAAAAAATTGAAGCGAGGAATAATGTCTAACAAATATAAATGTTGTAGCAGAAAATTTCTCCAGAAGAAAAATACTATTTTATCAAATCAATTCCGATAAGTAATTTATTGCCATAAAAACCACTTGTTTTCCATTTAGATAAAGATCGATTTTATTTCCTCCTCGAATATCATCCAATAACGAAGCATTTTGAAAATTGGAATGTTATCAGCGGTTTGAAATCTAACCTTTCCCTTTATCTGTATTACTCTCGTGTCAAGTGAACTTTCAAAATCCTCGCCCATTTATATTTTCATTTCCCTTCACTCCGCGGACGGTTGACAGTTTCGCTTATCAATTATTTCACGCGTTCAGCACACGCGGATGTGGCGCCGTAGCTGAACCGCGGTCAAAGCTGAAATCGGATTTGTATCACAGTGCGCAAGCCTTTAGTAATTACTGAGATTTCTGACGGGGTAATCTCCTCTTCGCTACTTGATTTTCCGCTTCTAGTCTTTGCTGATTACCTTATTGACACTGACAATATTTCGTGATGGTATATTCATGCAATGAAGTCTATTTCTTAACCATACTGCTGAATTTTGGTATTTGGTATGCACCAAAAACAAACCATACTTTAATACAAAACATAAGTTTGCTATGAATTTTAATTTGGAATTTATAGTAAAAATATATTGATAGTTTTCCTCGATTTTTGGAAGGATTTTTAAAAACGTTGCAAGGTAGTTTAGAGAGAATATTGTCTGAGCATTTTACTGAATTATCGTAAAAATTATTTAATAAAGTTATATTAAAATTTGATTTGATTTAAAAGTATATAATAAAACAAAACATCAGTATAAACAAACAAATATTACTAGTTAATATTTTTGTGGTGGCGATGACTTCCGTATATTAGATTCGCCTTTCATTTATGGCTTTTCGTATCACTTAAGTTTTTGCAACTCAGCTAATGAATTTTTGAATTAACTTTATGGGTTGAATATCTATAACTCCTTAGATATATGGCTAACCCAAAAATTACCTAGATCATCGATACGTTTTTGTAATGGAAGTAAGTTTTGACCCATCTATCGCAATAGCATAAAAAAATAGTTTCAAGAGAGGTCTTCCTACTTTAGATAATGGCTATGCATACTGTCATTATAATAAAAGCAAATCTCACCCATGTCTATATAATTACGATCTAATTTATTGAATGAGTAATATCACTCCCCCTTACATTGTTTCATAACGATATGTGGTCAGGTAAACAGATTACGGGATCGCAAGATGGAATTATCTCCCGAGCAGCGCCACATACCAGACTGCGTTCATCATTTAATTGAATCTAAACACTGTTTTATTTTAATGTTTGCCTTAGTCTCTATAATGGTTACGCTATGCGTATAAATCTAAATTTAAGATATTTGAAAATTTTGAATTTAATAGTTCATTCATGCCTTCAAGTCATTCTTGATAGCCAGTTATATTAGTAACAAAGTACGCAATATTGGAATGGCCGAGCGTTGTTGTCCTGAGCTATGTATCCTCGCGACGTTTCATGTTCGATCGCAGTCCGTTGATGAATGTGTCGCTGAAACTTGAATCGTCTTGCTCTAAGAAAGGAAGCACGTACGCGACCGAGAATGAGGACTCATAGAAATATCCAAGGCGCCGTAAAAGACGCGAGACAATGGAATACGCGGGAACTCTTGAGAGCATCCGAGCATTTCACATGAGAGAGCGCTGTCTCCCAAGAGCTATAGAGCTTTCCATTAAGGTTCCTCGACACTGCGTTCGGTAATTTTTAGAGGGAGGAACAATGAAAAAAATACTCGGTAACTGCCAGCCTTGGGAGGGTGTTTTATTGTTCCTTTAACATCATCCGAGTCTTAAAACGTGTTTTCGGTTTCGTAATGGAACCACGTTTTTAAGTTAAATCTTGTTAGATTTTTAGCTAAAAAATTGTGGTATTATGATACATCACTTATTTGTACTTGTTTCTAGAACTTACGGAGTTACAGGAATGTTCTTTCTAATGAGTGATATATCTTGCGTTGTGTTATCACCAAAAAAATATATTGACATAGATTCCGTAAAAATTTGTGACATAGAAGAAAATCATCACCATAACACGTGTTTCATCCTAATATAAAAATTTCTTTAATGGAGTATGATGTGATAAACGCGATACAAAACGACTCTTCAAATGCACAATTCCTCAAATTTATGTTCATATTTTAGGTTGCATCGATACTCTGCCAAGATAAACGCATTTGATAGGTAAAGTAAGATTTTAAAATGTATAAGAAAAGCAAGTTACCTTTCTTCATTTTATCACGCACCAACCAAACACTTAAATGTAGGGTTGCCAACTTTTAAATAGGGAAATACGGTAACATAGAAACTTTTAAACAGAGCAATACGTGGCAGCCTATTTTTGGAGAGCGTATATGAATTTTTTTAATTAGTTCCATTTTTTAATTTAAGTAAACGTACAAATATCAGAAGTAAAAATTTTAAAATAATAAAACTATACACATTTACTTTTTTCACTTGTATTTCTTTTCTGACTTTGCTGCAGTTGAAAGTTCTACATCATTATTAACAAACTGAAAAAACACATTACATATCAGAATTAATCGACAGAGATATGATCAACGCATTCGTAGTAAAACTATACAATGCGGGCACATCTAACCCGTCCTTAGATAAGCTATTGACTCAGTAAATACAAATTAACTTTAAATTATCACAATAATATCCTTCTTTCATTAAATCATGAAATCCAATTCAGTGAATACATGAAATAATTTTCTTTTTTATTCTAATGTACACTCATTTAATGGAGGCAGTTTCAGTGGTGGTGGTGGTATTTAAAGGTGTGTCAGCAGCTTATCTATCAGCGACTATAATCTGAAGTTTCAGTATTAATATGTTTGATAGCTAAATGTGAATTTTGCCTTTGTATAAGTGCGTAACTGTAAATAAACCGGGTAGGTAAGTATAACGTGGAGTTATTTTATTCCAACCATATTACCCAGGATCAATTTTTAATACATTCATTGGCAATGTAACGCACTAGTTAAAAAGAAATAGTACAATTTAAGATATGGAAAAACAGCGGCCCGTATAGAGTTCGTGCGGGACGCGGGAAAGAAAGTAAAAATGCAGGAAATCCCATATGATACGGGACGGTTGGCAACCCCACTTAAATGGCCACTTCAAACTTTTCGCAGGAGAGAAATTCATTTTTATTTAAATTAGTGAATAATTCATCTTGGACTATTGAGAAAATTTCTGACAGGTAAATGTTAACCCTATCGTTAACCAAGTCTTCTATACCTAACAGTAACTCGGTCGACACAAAGCCAGAAACACGACCATTTCAGGAAAAAGTTAAATTACGAGTCATCGGATGACCTCTCTGATCCCGAATTCCCTCCTCTCCTCCTTCCTCGCGTGACCCCTCCAGGTCACCTCGCATCGCAGACATAAGCACGACCCGCCTCCTCATCCTCCTTCATTTCCCGGAGAGCACTTTGCCGCGGTGCGATCTCCTGAGAGAGTGGTCGCGCACATACGCGTCTCGCTCGCCGCCTCAATCTATCCCTCTGAGACGCTCTGCCGTGATAGTTTGAAAGAGTCTTTGTTGCCCTGGATATGTGCCGTCGACAACTCCTCTAACCGCGGCCATTATTTGGTGGCGGCTGAGGTGCTCGAGGATCACGAGAGCTCTCACAATATAGAGGGAGATAGAGAGAGAGAGAGGGGGAGAGAGAATGAGATAGAGAGAGAGAGAGAGAGGATGCTACGTAAAGGAGTGAGGAAAAGGCGACGTGGACGAAGGTGGGGAGGTAATGGAGAGAGGATTTTTGCTCCTCGATCTTACCTTTTTGGAGGCACTCATCCCGTAGGACGTCGCTTGAATACCTTAGGAAGACGTTTTAAATGTCTCCTTCGATTAATCTCTCGGCGTTAATTGAATATGTTACGGTTGAAGTAAGTTTCATTACAATCCGATACCGCGATGATGTCAGGACGATTACAAGGGATTCGTCGCTGTAAGAAAGCTTTTTGATGTAGCCTACGCCGTCCTCTCCTGAACAGATCTTGAAGGACTTTCTCGCTGATTCGAACTTTGCACGATGGATTTTCCAATATTTTTCCAGGGTCGTTCTGGAAAAGTATGAACAACAGGGAAATAGGCGTCGAGTACGAAATCGATAAAAGAAATATTCAAGAAGCTGAACATGTAAAATATTTAGGAGTTACCATTTCTCGTGACCTTTCGTGGGAAATGCACATTCGTCGTGTTATAGGCGCAGCTAACAAGAAACGCGTTCATAGGCAGAATAGTGCGGAATATTACAGAGAAAGTAATCGAAGCGTGTTATTTCTCACTAGTTAGACTGAAGGTGGTATATGCCCCCAGTAGGTATATGGGATCCGTGTGAGAAGAGCAATATAATTCAGTTAGAAAGAGTATAGCGGAGAACAGTCACATTTATTGGGCAAAAGTACGAATATATGGAAGCGTCACATCATTATTGAAGGACTTAAAATGGAGATCTCTGGAAGATCGTAGAAAGTGATCAAGAATAAGGCTCTTAGAGAAATACAGGTCAGAATGTCTAGCAGAGGATGTAGTGGGAATAATTGAGGCTCCAATGTACATAGATAGAAACGATCATGGCGATAAGATACGTGAGATCTATTTTAGGACGGAGCATTATATAGCCTCATTCTTCCCGAGAACAATACGAGACCATAACAGGAAAGACGAAACTGCGAGTAATAACTGTTAGGTAGGCCTCGGTGCAGTGCACCCTCTGCCACCCACCAGTTTGGTGAATTGCAGGGTAACGTGTAGATTTAGATATTTTGTACAATTTAACGATGAATGAGCCATCTGTAGAGAAGGTGGTCGAATTTATTAAAAATATAATATTTATACTAACAACTCCTGCCAATTGAAATTAATTTTTCCTCTCAGGGCATTTAGTGTCTTTGGTTCTGTTATATTATAAAAGTTTTTAGGATAATAGAGATATAATTATGAATTAATATTGTCTTAAACAGCACAACTACGCATCTGTGCCCTGTGAAGAGGCATTAATAAGACTATAAGTTTTTTAATCTTTCCAAAAATTCCTGAATTTTACCATAAGTAAACATATGCACTAATTTTATAAATCATTTATTTATGCTGAGAGAGAAAGAGAGAGAGAGTAATGCGGATATTGGAAAATTTTCTCCTTCGAAGTAGGTTTTACCTTTCCTTTCCTTAAATTAAAACACAAAAGATGATGTGAAAGATCATAGAAAGATCTCACAAAGAAAAGCTCTCATAATTTACAGATATATTACACAATCATTTAACGCATACCTTAAAAATTCCATACTTTTAGAGAAAGATTTTCATTGTTATAGAAATGTAAGCCTATGGGTGTAAACACGTAAATGTTATATTTAGGGGGCACGGTGCGATCCAACACAGAGCGGCTCGTTTTGTTGAGGGCGACCATAGATATAGCTTTAGGGAGAATTTTGATTAAAATATAACAAAAAACTTTGAGAAATTTAACATTCCCGAATTTATTGTGAATCTGCTTGGAAAAGTTGCACCTGTGTAATAATGAAAGTAGTTGGATACCATAGCTTACCCGAGAATAGGTATAAATAATTGCTATGCCCGACAGGTACTATTAGGCTTATTTATTGGATCCGATAGGACAGGTTAATAGAGATTTCCGTTAAAGCGTAGGTATGGATGCATTAGTACATGATAATAATTCAAATGTAAATAAGTATACTGAAGAAATTTTCACCGTGTTGACCTCGTGATACTTGGTGATGTATGCCATCATTGCATTATTTCTCAGCGTTCTAAATTGGTTAGACTAATCTTGGAGCGTGCGACTGCAGCAGCTCATACATAATTCCACCGCAAGAGATGTGAGTATAGAGTCGCAACTTTATCGCGGGGTCCACCAAAAAAGTTGATGCGAGCAAACGACCACGCAATGGTGAAACTTTGCTGACGACTGCCGCGACTTTTACTCCGGAGTCCTTCCCAGTCCCCCTTGCCCCTTCGTCCCCTCCCCCCTCTCTCCCTTCCTCACTTCCCAATCTCTTTTTCGCGGTAATTGCCCGAGATAACAACAAACAACCGCGTACGCGGGAGAGCAAATTCATTAATAACATCGCAGTCACTTCTGGGAAGTCGAAACACCCGTGATTAATGGAACTACGCTTTTGGTGTATTGCGAAATCCATATGTCCCCCAGGCGATTCACCCTCTCCTACTCCATCCACACTATCACCCCCCTCTCCACTCTCCCTCCTCTTCCTCCCCTCTCTGTCTCCCTCCCCTCCCACTCCTCTCTATCTCCCTCCTCCCCCACCCCACCACCCACCCACCACCTCCCTCTCCCTCACTCCCTCTCATCCCTTCCCCCTCGAACAAACTGTGAACTCCGTCTTCCCCATCCTGGTTCTCCCATTTTCCGCGCAGGAACCGTGGATAAAAGAAAATCGCGTTGCGAAGCGAATCATCCTCCGAAAGGAAAAAATAAAAATGGAGCATCGTTCCGTAAAAAAAATAATTGGAAGAATGCACGAAACGTAGACGTTACGCGAGAAAGGGTTTCTCCTTGCGGGGGTTTTGGGAGAGGGTTAGGGGGGAGAGGAGTTTAAATTCTTCTCTCTTCCTCTGTGCGTTCGCGGGCGCGTCACAGAATTTCTTAATATGACGCGGTGGATTGTGAGTGTGACGTGGCGTGCGAGTAGTTTCCAAAGCGAGCAGGGTAAAGATCATGACAAGTGACTGATGCTTTGCGGGGCGGAAATAATAGGCTTGGAGGGGAGAGAGGGGGGAGGGAGGAGAGGTGGGTGCAAGAAGGAATGGAGGGGATAGGCTCGCTGTGCGATATCCTTGAATTGAATTAGCGGTGGGAAGGGAAGTGGAGGGAAGATATAAAAGGAATCGGAATGCGTATGAAGGGGTCACCGGTTTCTATGCTGAGCTGCGCGTGCGAGCGATTTGTCATCTCGTTTTATTGGGATCCCCCTCTCCCTTGACGATTGCCAAGGACGCCATCCAAGAGGGACAGATTTATTCCTTTATTTATACTTTTAGCGACTGATTGAAAAAGCGGATTCTTAATTTTGCTCGTTTGTTAATCGCTGGAATCGGTGCTGTGTCCGAAGCGTTATCCTGATTGTTAATTGAGTAGTGTACGTACGTGCGTGCGTGTGTTAAGCCGGTGTGGAAGTGGTAGATCCGAAATAGGTGGGAATTTAAAACTTGGCGGATATGTAGATATAAACGCGAAAGCATCAGGAAAATCAAAGAACCTTTGATATGTGGAATTGTTATGTAATAATTAATTTTTGGCCTACGTTCCAGAATGAAAATAGGCCTATAGTTTCATCGTTCTGTCTGTTTGCCCGTCCGTCTGTCTGTCTGTACGTCCCCTATTAACTTTTGAACCAATGGACCGATTTTCATGATACTTGGTGGAAATCTCTTGCTACTGTGGCCGAGCACCCGAGGTTAGTTTTGTCGCGACGATTGAAAGTCGATTCCAGGAACTATCCTTCCCATTTGATTTACATGGGTATTATGAAATCTATCGTGCAGGGTAATGTTCTCTTGCACATTAAAATATCTTAGAATTGTAATGTCGGAGTGAGTTTTGTACTATTCTCCGAGGAAAGGAATGAAGATTATAAGTTTTAGCGTAGAATTTTGGTTATCGATTGTATTTCTTAGAATTTCGCGTAAATACTGGCGATTTTGCAGTTTTCATCACTCATTAGAAGAGTGTTGCCATAGCAACCACTATTGTTGGACTCAGATTTGGTATATTCTAATACGCGCACGCTTTATTTTTGCCGCACAAATACGCGTGATCAATTTAATATTCCGTTCGAATGTATTTGTAGTATTTTATAACGGTAAATTATGAATTTGGGAACACAAAGAGCTACACATCCGTGGTGATTTTAAAGTTATTAAAGCCAATAGAAGTAATACATAAATAATTATATGGAAATTATGCATCATAAGTTCCATTTGGATCATGTTGTTCAAAATAAAAATTTTCCCGTAAGAAATACATTGCGTCGCCATTTATATAAATAGCACGGATTTTTTAAATTAGCTAGAATTAACATACAAACATGAGATTGTACGGCTGAAAGAACGAAGTATATTTTTCCCGAAGGGAGAATCCGAATCCTTGAGGAATTAGCTTAGAAAATCTTTCGATGTGAGTAAAACGGGAATCTTTCTAAATTTTAGCAATGAGAAATTCTGTTACCATTTATGGCGAATCCAATGATTTTAAATGGTGCAATGTATTTAAATTGGAAATGGAAGTTGGGGTGAGAGAGGAATGGATCGAGTGAGAGAGAGAAAGAGAGAGAGAAAGAATAAAGGAATCGAGTTTTATGCCGTGAAATAAAAAAACGAGAAGAAATGTGGAAAGCTATTTATTGCGATTTTCTAGTATGATTAGGACATTTTTATATAAAATATCAAATAAAGTTGAAAAAATTATTTTCTTAGATGATCTTCCTCCACTCGGAAGTATAGAGGCCTAGTTAATAATTATTTTGAACGATTCGTTTATTTTATATTAAGGCAGTAATTTGTAAAATATTCCACTTTATTTAAGTGAATTTTTTTACAAACTGATTCTTACTTTCTTTCATTTTAATTACGCAATTCCAAAAATTCCAGAACAAATAAGTTTTATTATGCAGTAATTTTTGTTTGTCAGAGGCGTATTTATCTTGTACGGCTTGCGTTTGCAATTGCAATCAGCAAGCCTTATGTGCAAACCCTTTGGCGTGTATCTGAAAGATCCTGGTTTTGCACATGTCAAACTTTATGTTGCAGCTTACCGTGTCAGCAATCAAAGTCAGAATCGCTTTGCTGTTGGAACGGCTCAAAACAAGAAATGTTGTATTTCAGAAAATGGTGCTGTAATTAAAGGTTTTGCTTAAATTCATATTTTTTTCTATTTTCATTCGTTAATACCATCTTGCATTTCCACTTACATAATACTGTACTCAAACCATACCACGAATATTGTCGAAAAATCTATTTCAACGCAATTGATAATATTTGGATTCTACACCTATGCAGAATGCTACACAATATACCTCCGTGTGCTAATGGAAAAAATCCGAAAAAACACCCTGAGATTTCCAATCAACGACAGAGTGCAAAAATCATAAATTTTTAGCACAAATTTCGAAATGACTGTCAATCTACAACAACAAAATTCACGCTCTAAGCCCCGATAACAATTACAATCACGCAAGGAGGAGGGAGGGGGAGAGAAAGAGAGAGACTGATTTGTTCGTGCAGGAGAAGGGAGATGTATTCACTGGTAGCTGTCAAAAACTGATTTAAGGCAAAGATACTTTGATATTTATATCTGATGTGGTTGTGTGTCAATTTTGATGATAAAAAGTTTCCTATTGCTGTCAGAAGACATAAAATTGCGTGAAATACGGAATTCGGGGTGAAATTTCCTACCTTGAATGCAAGGTGTGAGAATAACAGATAACTACAGTCAAACAAATATGAAAACATTTTTACTTACTTGCCAAGACACCGACGTGGATTTATTACCTGAAAAAATTGTTATTGATCACTATTTTCTATATCCTTTCACCGCTGCATCAAAACAGCAAGTGACGCTGCAACTGGCCTATTAGGCCTAGCGCTCACATGCAATTTTTAGTCGGCCGACTGTTTGGTTGCACGAGTGAGAACAATTGGTTCTAAGGAGACCGCGCTCACATGCAACTGATTAGTTTGTGATTTTCTACAAACTCCATGCAATCTAACAGTTGCGCAACTCGGATGTAACGTACAGATCTGAACTAGTCCGTGCTCACTTGCAGCCAAACATTCTCTCTTATTTACTTGTTAGAGAGAGAGAGAGAGCAATAATAAATTAATTTTACACATATTAATTACATAATAATGATAATTACGTCATATTTTTTCGTATTGCCAGGGAACGGATCCTTGGGGCGAAGTAAAATATTTAGCAAAATAATCTCTTGTTGTTACTTCAGAATTAGAACCTCGTACATTAGTAGATTTGCCGCTTTGCAGCGGGCACTCATACAGAGTATCTTCGAAGTTAACTCCATATTTCCTGCGTACATAATTGTGGAGAGTGCAACATGCTTTAATTATAATGTCACAAAACTCTGTATTTACATAGAGTGGTCTATGGAAAATCCTCCATTTGTTTGCCAGAATTACAAATGCACGTTCTACCATTCGCCCTAATAAGCCGATAATTGAAAATCCTTTTGACACAAGTTAAATTTCTTCTAGCATAAGGGCGTAATACATGTTTTGACAAAGCGAATGCTTCATCCCCTACAATAACAAACGGCATGGGCACTCCATCATCATTTGGTAGTTGGCGGCCCTCAGGGATACTTAATTGTCCCTCTTCCAGTCTTCGCTCAAAGTTTGATCGCTGGAATAAATGCTAATCACTGACACTTCCATATGATCCGATATCTACCAAAATAAAGCAATAATCTGCATCAACCAAAGCCAAAAATAATTTTTGTAATTAAAGAACGGAACCACTGTGGTTTGGCTTTTGTATTCTGGTATGCTTCCCATCTATTACGCCTAAACAGTTAGGGAAATTATTCCTTGCAGCAAACTCATCAGCTCTTTTCAGCCATGTCATTTCGTTTTTTTTTCTGGCATATACATTGATTTTATGCATATCCACAATTTGTCACATGTATGTCTGACAATTGTACGTATAGTTGTAATGCCAATCAGCTATTCATAATATAGAGAATGAAAACTATTCCCTGTTGCCAGATACCTGCAAATATAACGGAGAAACATTAATATATATAAGTTAAATTAGATTATTATATATACATATATAGGTATACATATAGATATGTCAGTGGCGTGACCAGGATTTCGTTGAATGGAGTCCAAAATTTGAATATTGTTGTAATTATAGTTTATTTTTATTATATATTGTTGTTATATTATTATTTGATATTATTATAGTATTTAATGAGGTTTCGGTCACCATTGTTCTACCGGAAGTGCGAATTTGTTTTTCTTTTTTAAAAATATTTGTAGAACCGAATGACACGTTTTTATCAGACTTTATATTTGATACCTAAAATACCTAATTTGTTATTAAGATGTCTGCATGTAATCGATGTATCACTTGCTATTTTGTTTTCTAATGGATAATTTTAACTAGAAATTCACATTTACGTATGCACATGATTATCTACATATATTTAACTAAGAATGCCAATTTTCCTTAATTTACCGGGAAAGTCATGTGTTGGACACATCAGCTTTTTCGAATCGATCTATGCCCTGTTTCTTCCCGCAGGTAACGAAATTAAACAACGGTGGCGAAACCTAAGAAGATGTTTTAAAAGAGAGTTAAACAAACAGAAATAAACTGATGTGGGCAACACATGACTTTCTCCATATTTATATGGCAAATTACATGTTGTTAGCTCTGAGATCGTTGTCAATATTTACTTCCGGTTGACAATTAAGAAAAGAAAAAGGAGCGTTACTAAGACGTAACTAAGCGTCAATTGTTAACAATAGTCTTCGGTAGGTGGCGTGGTGGTGGCAGCTAAAAATATAAGGTATAAACAATGCATTATATGGAAAAATGTATCAAACAAAGGTTGTAGAAAATAAAATTTCTTACAACTTTTATTCCAATACATTTTTACATTTATCAAATATTAAAGCAAATATTTCAAAATAACGGATAAGTGACATGAGTAAACACCCACTTCCGGTAGACCGATTTTTACCAAAAACTAAAAAAATCTTCTAACTTTTATAAAATTATTAAATATAAAATTTTGCGTGGACTTGATTATTAGTTTTTGAGTTAGAGCGCCCACAAAAATCTATCACATATAGACAGACACACATCATCGAGAAAGTAGTCAAAACGTGTTCAGGAGACCTCAAAAAGTGTATTTCCGTTAAAATCTCGAGTTCGATTTTTTTCATGTAAACAATACTTTATATATATATGAATAGGAAATTTCCAAGATCGGGCAACCTACAGTAGAGCGGTCGAAAACGAAAACCTTATCCTACGAGGAATCCTTATAAAATATACTCGAGGATAAGAAGGCTGAGTAAATTGATGAGTCATTTCTACTGTCTTGGGTACCATCTTTTAAAAAATTTACAGATGACCAGAAAATTGACGCCAAAATGGAATTTCTGGGAGTCATTGAACGCATTTTAAATACAGAAACTTATAGGCATTTAGCAGCTCAACCTCCTCCTAATTCACACATTCAAGGAACTCGTCATTTAATTGGCCATAGTTTTCCAACAAATAATTACTTATCTCAGAATTTTTTCGCTCAACATTTGTTATAGCCATCATATGACCACCGTAATGTGACCAGACCATATACTTCAAGTACACCTACGGCTTCTAGTATTATTTCAGAATCTAGTTGCATATCGAATGATCCCTCATCTCCACATTCAGAATTGTTTGATTTATCATAAATTAATTTTGTTTTACTAATCATTAATTGCATCAAGAATTGTTTACATAAAACAAACCTTGAATAAATTTCATAACAAAAATATTAGCATATTTTTTCTTATCTCAACGTAACTGACAGTCTCTCTTCTGGGGGAATGGAATCTCTCCACTTGGTGTTCTGGTATGTTATTGAGGGCCCAATGAGGAACAGAAGTTCAATCAAAGCTGTTAACGCTCATTCGGTAGTCGCTGAAGAATTTTTTGGGATAGCACCGCAAATCTTCATATAACTTGTAAAACTGCCTTTTCAACAAACTTTGATTTGTAATTGGGTGCACCCAGTACGGACGGACAGACAGACACAACGACAAAACTATAAGCCTATTTCCATTCTAGAAAGTAGGCTAAAACATGGGTGCGTATTATATTGGGTGCATGTTATAAACGGAAAATTACGGTATATTATTTGAGGTCGTTTTTGCTTTCTCCATATACGTAGTAGAGGGGAAAGTATTGTATTCATGAAAAAAATCGACTTCGACATTTCAACGGAAATACACGTTTTGAGGTCCCCTGAACACGTTTTGACTATTTTCTTGATGATGTCTGCGTGTGTGTGCATGTGATAGCTTTTTGTGGGTGCTCTTACTCAAAAACTATTAATCAGGTCAAGGTGAAATTTTATATTTAACATTTTTATAAAAGTCAGAAAAATGATTAGTTTTTGGTAAAAATCGGTCAACCGGAAGTGAGTGTTTACTCTTGTCACTTATCCGTTATTTTGAAATATTTGCTTTAATATTTGATAAATGTAAATGTATTGGAATAAAGGTTGTAGGAAATTTAATTTTCTACAACCTTTGTTTGAACTATTTTCCCATATAATGCATTGTTTAAGAGATATTTTTTTACCTGTCACCACCACGCCACCTACCGACGACTATTGTTAACAATTGATACTTAGTTACGTTACTTTTTCTTTTCTTAATTGTTGGAGCTTTGTGACTATATCCAATATAAGAAGGCTATGGTTTGAGTTTATTTCTGTTCTTTGTCAAGTCTCAAGTTTTCTCCAGTTTCTTAAAATATTTATTATTATGTAACCTATTTGGAATTTTTAGAAATATTACACATACGGAGAAAGTCATGTGGTGGCCACATAAGATTTTTTTCCCTCAGCGTCAGTTTAGAGCAGGAATCAGCAACCTTTTCTGCATGGCGGGCTACATTCGTAGTTACGAATATATCGCAAGGCCGCATTGGAAGTCACCAAGTACTTCGGCGGGGCATATGTGCGTTTACACCGGATGTTACCAGAGATTCTATCATCCTATAGCCGTGAAAATCGAGTCTAAATAATTTACATGTGATAAAACTTCATCAAAAATATGTTTTGAGTTCATAATTTTACTGAAGAAATATTAAATTTTCTGTGTTAAATTTTACCCATCGTTTTCCATGATAGCTTCGCGGACCACAGGCGGCCCACGGGCCTTATGTGATCAATCCATGGTTTAGAGCAGCGTTTCCCAACCGGTGGTTAGCGTACCCAGACGGATCCGTAAAATAAATTTGGGGGGTTCGCGAGAAAAATTTATAAATGGCGTCTTTTTCACTTTCTTGGTTCTATAATTCTTACCAATATTTTAATTTCATTCAAATTAGTTGCATGGTTGTATTTTAAATTTTTTATTATGCTTCAAGGATTATATTTGAATTTTACGGGGTACTAACGGGAAACTGATGACAATATCAGAGATTCTGATTTTATTGTGAACGTTTACGTACTATGTGCTATATAAACGTTTTATTTTTCATGAATTAAACGCGTTCAAAAATTTGATTTTGCAAAATTTACTCTCCATTATAAGTGGTTCGTCGCCAAAACTGTTGCAACTCAAGGGGTTCGCGAAGAGTAAAGGTTAATCCAAGGGGTTCACGACGAGAAATAGGTTAGCTCAAGCGGTTAGCTAAGTGACCGTTGTTTTGGAGTTAGGAATTAAAATTAGAACTAGGGATTGGTTTATTTTAAAATTGTGTATCCAATACTGTGAATGAAGAAACAAATAGTTGAATGGTAGATATTTGAATAGTTTTCGTTGCTGATTCAATCGCTATTGGTTCCGTGTTTATAACATTTTGAACTTATATTAATCTACGTACCGTATCAGGTGATAGTTAATGAATACAGATTTACCTCTCTTTATGCGGGTTCGCTTTATGTGAATTCGCTATTATGCGACAAATTTATTGCTACCGGAATTTCTTTTTATGCGTCTTTGATTCGCTCTTATGCGGTTACGCGGCCAGTGCTATACAAATGAAAGAAAGTTCTCCACTGCACCACAAGACGACCATTGCCTCTTATGGTGTGCGTATTAGTACTACAGTAAAAGAGATGAGAGTGGAGTGGATATTGTAGAGTGGAGATGAGATGGAGATTTTGGGAGATACTGTTTGAGAAGTTTCGTCTCCTTGCCCGCGGAACTTGCGTTGGGCCAAGACAACCCTCCAGCACTTTGAACCTCCACTATTATGTCATTCACAACAGTCACCACTTGTGCTCATCTGCTTCCTTTTATTGGCGAGTTTAATTTACAGTGTTAATTGTTTTAAGTTTGTATTTAGCGTATAAGAAGTCGTTATGGAGCGTAAGAAGGGCGTCTTGGAGGAGTGTTAGGATTGCTTGTGGAACGCATACCTATCTTTTACATGTAAATATGGGTTCTGTTTATGCGAATTCGCTTTATGCGTCACTTTCCTGGAACGCAACTCCCGCACAAAGAGAGGGAAACTTGTATATGGTTTATTTATTTTGACGCTACAAAATATTTGTTTCGATAAATCCGAAATTTCAGAGAATTTATTTGTACTTCGAGAGAGCTCTATCTTTATAGAAAAATCTCTTGAGAAATACATTCTCGGCATTCCATTTACATAACTGAATGCTTAATTTTTCAACTTTCTACGCCGTGGAAACGAAATTTCCAAAGCACCAACCACTAAGAAGCGGCTCAGCCGGAATCGTCTTTCACGTTACCTCTACCAAAAATTCTTCTCCACCCCACTCCCTCTCGTCGCTTTCTCCATTCTCTCCTACGCCACTCCTTCACCTCGCTCCCTTTTGATACGTCCGATCCAACTCCTATCCGGGCTTTTGTCATACAAATCTCTGGGAGTCCTTCTTTGCGTCTTTCTATTCTCCCTCCCCCGCCACCCTCTTCCACAGCCTCCGGGGGAGGGGGCGGGGGAGGGTTAAAAGGGAGTGGGCAAAGAGGGTTTATGTGGGTGGAGGGGAGGAAAGAATTCCACTTTCAAAAGCTTTGTGTCCGACTGTCCGTGGAATGTATCCTTCCTGCCTTTATCCCTTCCGGACATTATCCACACTCTGAACGTACACTCATTTTTTTCCCTCCCCCCTTTGTCCCTCACCCCCTCCCCTTTTGTCCCATAACCCCCTCACTTCCCCACCCAGCAACCTCCTCCGGCTTTACACTCCCACAAACCTTTCTACCAAAACCTGCATGTGTTTTTTTTTATTTTTTTGTACATGAAATAAGCATGCGACGTCCGTTGGAATAAGCTGAATGGAGATTTGCGAGAAGTTTTTTTGCGCGAGGAATTTTTCTGGCACAAAAGGAATTAGGCGAAGGTTATGGGAGATCGGAATATGGAATTTTCATGTTCCGTGGGATGTTCTGAATGGAAATTCGATGATATATTAACTGGCATATGCAAATTAGAAATGTTAAGTTATTCATACGTATGGATATTAGATACTTCGTCGATAGAATAGGATAGTTTCTGATGGACATACTCAAAGAATTGTTCCTAATAGAGTTTAAGCATAAATTTAGACGCAACAATAGGCTAGCTTCTCTGAATTGACCCATGCTGGATTTATAAAGTTGTTACGAGATAAAGTCAATAAAATTTAGTTTTTATTGTTCATCTTCAGAAACTTCGAAACAACATAAATTACTTCAAATATGCGCGAATCCTACAGAATATTTGATTGAAAGCTTACTGAAACGAAACTGAATAATCTATGATACATTCGTAGTTTAATTTATGATATGTGAAACTTTGGTCACGCTGTGAATTGCAAAATTTATAAGTAACTGACATCAATCCCTTCTATTTTTACAAATAATGCGTTTGTAAATCGAGATGCCCGCTGAATCACTCTTCTCAAATACAATGCCATATTGAGAATATGTAAAAGAAATCTGAGAACAATCCTCATCATTGCTTTTGAATAATTTTGTTTGAGTGTTTTTGCGTCATACTTAATTAAGATTTTTTTCGATATATACCTTTTGCCACTTTTTGTCATATAAGCGCAATGCACGCTCATTTCAAAATGTATATCCGTTTTGTTTGATTTCCTGGCTTCATTAGTCACTTCCTCAACAGAAAATTAAATACTGGGACATTAAAATATCGTCGATGTTAACTTTCTTAGATTATGTTATGAACATCGTTGCAGTGGCCCAGATAATGGTTAATTATTTTTTATCATTCCGTGAAATCTATATAGGTGAATTTTTCAGTACAGCATCATTATTGCTAAAACAGTCATATTAAATGTAGTCATATGTACAGCAATATTTCGCAAGAAAAAATCCGGTAATTTAATTCCTAGCCTGTTCATTTACAATAGGATACTAGAAAAATATGTCTAAACATTGTGAAATAAATTTATCTTTAATGCCACCGAGCTTTATAATATGGTGTAAAGTAAACGGTCTGCTTAATATAGTTGATTTGATAATAGTAAAGTGCATTGTTTTAATCCTCTCAGTATGAAACGATAATCATCAAATTACATTTCCGAATGCATTGCTTACATTGCTCCATCGTTTCGTAATAATAATGTATCGCTAGTAAGTGAGCATTATTGCCGTATATTTAGTTCGGCTTTGTGAAAACAAAATAGTATATGAAGTTAATGAACGAGGCCGAGACTTCGTGAAATTCCATAATGAAACCAAAATTAACAGTAAAACATTTCTAATTACCATGGATAATTCCACACAAATGAATAAAAACTTTTATTCATTTGTGTGGAATTAGCCAAAATGATTAAAAATATTTTACTGTTAATTTTGGTAACATAGTTTATCCTTTAACTAAAGAGTTGCTCCTTCGTTCTATTTTATTTTATATTATTCTTTTTCACAACAATATAGTGAAGACCTATTTATGTTTAACTATTCTTTTTAATAATTAATTTAATCTCATATTCGTAGGTAAAATCATGGATAAATCCAGTCAAGTACGCTTCCAAGGTAAAACAACTCTTAAGACGCTATAAACTCATATTCTAAACGCTCACCAAAAATTTTAATCTTTCTCCTGAAAGCATCTCTTCTTCTCTCTCTCTCTCTCTCTTTCCCGTCTTCTCGCCCTCACCTCTCCTCTCCTCCATATCCGCTCACCTCCTCATCTTCCAACCGAATAAATCCGTGTCCTCGCACAGAACTGCGCCTCGCAATCATCCCTCCTTACCCTTTTGATGTCACCGACATCTTCGCCGCTTCGGAGACAAGCATAAACGCCTCTCCTTTCTCCTTCCCTTTCTCTCTCTCTCCCTCCCTGGAGTAGAGAGTGTATCTCTTCCCTCCTCTTTCTCCCCTCACCGACCCTCGACTCTCCCGACCGTATTATCTCTCTCTCCACCCCCCACGACCAGAGCCACTCGACTTCCCATGATTCTCTGCGCCTGTCCATCTAATTCCGCTCATCTTCCCCGGACCACAGGAGCATGCGACGGCCTACTAGGAGGTGTATGGGGGAGGGGGGGCGTTCGGGTCGAAGCGTCTTCTTCCTCCACCCCCTCTGCCCCCGGATCTCCTTTCTCTTTGCCTCCCCCCCCTGACGGAAGGATCTGTTGGATCATGGGAAGAGGGATAGCGTCTTATCCCGGCCATTATGCTAAGTAGATCTTCCGTTGTGCGCCTTTTTACGGCGATCGGAGAGTCTCTCTTCCGTAGGATAGAGGTTCGTGGCGCGGCGTAGAAGTCTTTTGTTTGATTGGCTGTCTAAAAGGAAGAGGGTTGGGTTTGAGGGACGGTACGACTCGTTGGGTCACCGCTCTTGACAACTTCCGGGAGAAAATGCTTGTAATAGTTATCTGGAATGGGATAGCGTGCCGGGGATTAAGTTGTTTGTGTTGCTTTTGGATTCTCTGCCTAAGATATCGCACAATATTCTCGTTGAATTGATCAGGTGAAAAATAATTAAACTTGCTGTTTTAAATAATCTCCTCGTTAGTGATGACGGAAAAGAAATAGCATTTATGCTCAAGTCAGCTGATGTTATTGGCAAAATCATGAAATGAGAGTACCTAATTTATGAAGGACACATACTTTAAAAAAATTATAATTGAATGAAAATCTAATTCAAAATTATGCTTTTTCATTAATTTATATTTCCCGTAATTCTGTCTTAATAATAAATTGATCTGAATATAAAGATTTTATATCCATTTGTGTATTATTAGCTCGAATATTTGAAACATAGATAGGTAAGTCTGAAATTAGTATGGCATAAGCTGATCTCTCATCTTTTCTCCTCATGTACAGCGTCTATTACTAATATTATATAGAAATAAAAATTAATATATGTATTATCACTCAGCTAATGACAGTAATATAACGAATTAGTGAGTTTAAAATGCGCCAAACTTTTATTGGTTTGGATCTAAAGCATGAAAATGGAATAGAGGACGTAAAGGAGACGTTTATATTGCAAGGAATTGATGTAAAATACCGTCAAAAATACTGCTGTAGTTTATTTTGTTAATGGATGTTTGTGACTTTCTTAGTGGTCGCTGGAGGGTCCAAGTTCCAATTGAAACAATTTTTGCTGAAAATGATATACTTTGTATTTGAAACACCAAAAGATGACCTCAGTGACCTCGGTGGAAATAAAAAGATCGAGTTCTGATAATCTTCTTTAGATTTAACCAATATGATAATCAACAGTCGTTTAGGAATCTTTGAGTATTCGGTGTTAAAACAGTCCACAGAACCTCGTCAGTAATAACAATCCCTTTTAATTCTTTCTCTGCTGCTTATAAAATATTTTCATAACTGATAAGGATCGCTCGAATTTGCACAATAGATAGAACGAAATTGGTAATAAAGATATCTTTAATAGATATTCAAGTATTTGGAAAAACCGAAAGATTTTTCGCAATCTTTTTATGGTCATTGCTATTTCTTTTGCCGACTGATTTCTAGAACTGCTCGCACTCTGCATATTTTACGACGCCAAAGACGCCATCAAGAAGGGACACTAACACTAATCCTTTTCGTTGAGTCATCAAAATAATGGAGCCTTCATCAGTCCGAATCCTTCATTTGCGTCGAGTCTTCCGTACACCCTGAATAACCCTCCTCTTGTCTGCATCGTTGCTCTGTCTGCGGTACGTAAAACCTCTCTCTTCTCTCTCTCTCTCCCTTTTCTATCTCTTCCCTCCTTTCCTTCATTTCGTGACGAAGGAGACGCGCCAGAGAAACACGGACTCTCCTAATTTAATTTTCAGTGGTTTACTTCTCCGGGAAGTTCATAAAAATGACTCCCATTACGGAATGGGAAGGAGAGAGAGAGAAAGGGAAGAGGGAGGATGTAGAGGCACGTCGGCGAGGAAAGGAGGGTGGAGGAGGGAGGAAGAAAGGAGGAAGGGCTGTATCTCCAGGGTGCCGGCTAAAGGAGGAAGATACGACGGGGTAGCTTTACGGGGCGTCACTCTTGCTAATTATTCCGCCAGAAACCTCTGCGGAAGCTAAAAGAGGGAGGGTGGGAAGGCGAAGAATAGGAAAAGCGGGAGAGCGCGGAAGGGGAGGGGGGAGATGGAGGGTGAGGGGTGAAATTGGGAAGGAAATATGGAGGGAGGTGGGCTGAAGTTTCCACAGTCTGACGTTGACGGTAGTAGTCTAAAGGGGGTGGTGAGGGGGGGGGGGGGGAGGTTACGTCAGCAAGTTTCACTCTTCTTCCTCTCTCGGTTGGTTTGTGTCGGAAGGGGCGAGATAGAGGGCGCGGCAAGGGGGTGGGGCAGATGAGGTCTCGCCCCGCGATGCTCTGCTGTCTGTTAAGTCTTTTCTGTCCGTCTGCGGCCGAATTCCTCTCCGTGCCCTTTACCCATTTCCCCTCCCCTCTCCTCCTCCTCCAACTCTCCCGCCCCCCGCGACGGTATCTCATTCTCCATAGCCGTCAAGTGAGCGAGGTTCACATCTCTCCCGGAGTTTTTGCCCGGCGCGGAGCTCCCGCCTCCCCACACTCCTGTCCCCGCAGGCATCTTCCTAAAGCCTCAGAAGTGTGGCCGGCGGCGGGATTATATGGTATTAGATAAAGTGGAGGGTGGGTCGGAATGAGGGTCATGGGATAGGGCGGTCTTCGAAGTGGGGCTGGGGATGGTGATCCCTCCTCCTGAAGGGGTTTCCTAGGGTGTAAGCGTGGGAGTGGAGATGCCTGTCAAGAGGAAGAGAGAGAGAGGGATACGAAATGAGGGAGGAGTAGGAGTAAAAGGGTAAGTGGAGACGCGGTTACGGCTAGCCGAAAGGGGAGAGAGGGTGGGGGGAGGGGGCGAGTCGGATCGTCGATTCATCTCGTGCGGCGTAAGATGATCGGTAATATGATCTCTTCATCGATTGTTCAGGTCTATTTTTACTGCTATGTAGTTGCCGTCGCTTGGTGACCAAACTTTAGTCAAGGAATATATCAATTTCTCGAGTAAGAAAACAGATGTGGATTCTCTACGTCGGTAGACAATTAAGCTATGTGGGATTTGATTTAAACGTTCGAGTTTTCTGCCAAAATCTCCGCTCCATGTGGTTGCTTTCTGAATGAAATGTAGTTTTCAAATTTTCAAGTCGATAAATGGTGTCCAGCAGCTGTCGCATTTGAAGTATTTGTCCTTTGAGTGTATGTTTCGCTTTCTCATGATTTTGAGTGAATAGAATCAATCGACCTCCCCAAAGATCACAATTTAGATATAAAAATCACATTAAAAACAGCACACACCGCTGAAACTATATCACATATTCCTCATTAAATAAACCATTAATCTCAGATGGTTTGAAGTGCAAAACGTGTAGACCGAGTGCCTTCGATGTATCCTGAAAATATGATCTGATTATAATATTATTCTATCTACATTATTCATCAATTTGATTGAACCTTCTTGTAAGTATAGACTATATATAGATTAGCGGATGTGTTGAGCGAATCTGACCTTGGTATATCCAAGACGTGGCTCTTTTGTGCAAGTTCCAATGTCGGAAGGTCTTCAGCGCCCACATAAGGTGCATAAGATACAATGGGGTTATATTTGTGGTGTAGCGTGGTTCTGAAGGGATTATTTCGGTTTATGTGGTGTTACGAAGTTTGGAAGAGGACGGCGCAGGGCTTTAGGTTCGCAATCGTTCGCTGTTTGTGATTTATGTGGATTTATCCCGGGGACTTATTCCGCGTGTATGGGGTTTTGATGCAACACCTGTTTCATTAAGCGCGAAATGTATCGCTGTAAAGTGTCAAAATGAACTTAAAATTTATAATTGTAAGCAGTGCGTCTATTTGACACTAGAATTCCTCTACATGTTATTTTATACGTATCATAAAGCATATAATAACTAAAGTGCTCCTCAAAATTTGTTCGTTTTTATTTGAGAATATTTGTCAGCTAATAAGAGAGAAATAAACGAACGTAGATTTTTTATTGCTCATATATCAAAGTATATTTCCTCCAAATATCTATTGCTGGCATTGTAGCATAAAATTTAAAAAACTCTTCAATAAATTCCTACATTAGAGTTAATATTAAGATTAATTTTCAAGTCATTTACTGATAATATTATTCAAGAATAATATACAATTGCAATTAAGTTTCTAGGTCTTGTTAAAAGTACTGAATTAAATTGTTCAATATGCCCCATAAAATATTTATAATAACTGCATATTTAGTATGCTATGTAGTTTATATTCCACTTCTACGAACTTTTAAAAATTGCGCCTCCAGTTACTTAGTATCATCGTTGTCTAAGTAGCGCAATGTCACAATTTTCTGACGCTGGTCTCCTTGGAGAATTTTGCATTCTTTAGCTTCGAGAAAATTTCAGTTACGACTAATTTACCATCTAGATTTCATTACAATATCTCAAAAAATCCTATCTCATCTTTAATGCTCGAGCATCGCAGATTCAAGAGCTAAACTTATTAAATTTCAGACGAGGAGGAGTTTCGAAAACTTTTGAAGTCTCACCCCCTCACAGGAAGATTAAACCCCATCCCTTCCTCGGCCATAGTTTCATCGCTTGGAAAGTTTGACACGTATTAAACTATAAAGAATGTCTGATTCAATTATATTCCAATGATTTAGGGCCGCCTTTCACGAACATACCTTCCATCAAATGAGGTGATGAAGTAAGGATATTAGAACGGAGGAATTATATCTGCCCAAGTTGTATTCCATTAATCCTTTTCCCAGTAATGAAAAGAAAATAAGTTCACGCTCGACGTATGTTTTTACATAAAAAGGTAATGCCGAATTCATGGGCTAACACGCATATCACCTTAGCCTGAGATCAAAATTTAGTCTGCCGCATAAATTAATGCTGATAATACTGTAAATCTATTAGAAATATATTATAGATTCAGAAAGAGTTTTATACTTTGAAAATTACTTGGTAGGAAGAAGGAAAATGTTCGCTGCTACATATTTTTTAAAGTAATAATTTCAAATTATTTGCCTTTAATTATTGCTCTGACATAAACCTTTTCACCCTTAATGAACGAACAATAAAATTTCCAAACTTTACTGGAGATTTTTGCAATGGCAGGAATCCAATTTATAATTTTTATTGCTCCCATTAACCTTTTAAATGGCTGTTGTAGATATTATATATATTATCATATAGGCATATTATATATATATATATATTTTTTTTACCATTACCACAGAAAGAGGATCGAGCATTTTTTTTAAATTAAACAGGTCACGAAATTCGACGAACAGCAAACACATATGTAACTGATTCATTTGATCCAAACAAAAACACAGAATAAGAGTTTACCCCCTCTACCCCTTCTCCCCAGCCGTCCATATCTGTAGGAATAAACGATCCATGATGTCCTCGCCACTTCAAGCCTCTTGGAGTACGTGAGAATCCTTAGATAAAAGGGGTTCGCCCGCAAAGGGTGTCCTCATCAAACACACACAACACCCTCACTCTCTCTCTCTCCGAAAGGGATCTGGTTTGTGTTGACGTGAGACCCAGGAGTGCCGCGCGACGCCCCGCCATTTGCGTCGGCACCGACAGAGGGAGAGAGACACGTTAAGAGGGTGGGAAACCGCTGTTAAGAATCGCCGATGCGGCAAACGGATAGAGGAAGAGAGAGAGAGAGAGAACTCGCTTTTCCATGACATGCACAAGTGCCAGTCACTATTAATTTTCAGAGGCGATGAACAGACAGGCCGAAGACCCCTATGTTCTATCGTTCCATAATGTATCCCATTATATGAGGATACGATATTTTTTCTTGCTTTTTTTGGAACCCCTCCTACCTTAGTCATCCTTAAAGGAGGGACCGCGTGTTAGTCAGGTCGGGATCACAGGAAAAGGGAATGCATAGAATCGCTGTTTCGCTTTCTATTTTTAGATTCGCCGTCGCTATAAATGAAACAGACCACAGCGTCACGGGCATACTTAAAAAAATGACATACAAAATATTTTTAAACGTACGGTTCGTACGTATTCATAAGTTCGTGAGTATTTTGGTTGGATTCCAGTTCCTGTAAATTGTAACCTAAATATATTTTTCTAAAATTTTTCTTAAACTTCTAATTGAAAAGAAAAACAGTTGTTACTACCACATGTATTTTAATAATTTAGATGACAATTAATGAAAAAGATTAGAATGTGAGTTTTTAAAATTAACCAAGAAAGTGACACGGAGAAAGTTATTATCACCTAATATAAAACGCTTGATATCTTTGTATGCGCTACGGGGATGCATCGTCGGGGATGTCTGCAGGCGACGTTGGTTGGTCCGTGTCACGCTCTTAAAACGAGAATAACTCGATCAAATATGCAGATATAAACTTGAAATTTGGCGAAAATAATTTACTCGGATATGAAAATACGGCGACGAAGAAAAACTTACTAAAAACTTCCAGGGTTCGACTCCAGGGTATGATTTGCATTCTCCATAAGATAACAGGTATAAATCGACTTATTGACGTGCAGGCATATGTTCTTTTTGGCGTTAAAATAGAAAACATTGACTCACGAGCTTTAGATCTAAACCATTTTAACGAAAATCGTTTTTCCTCATGTTAAACGTTTAATTCGAATAATTTGGGGAAATGTTGCCATTTTAACGAGATGTTGCCTTGCCTACCAATTAAATTGTTAAATCTCGAAATCCTATTGTTATTTGAATCCTTATGGGTTTAAGCGTGCTTTGATGGCTTTTAATACAAAAACTAGAGAAAAACGAAAGGACGGGTAAAATATATTCATAGCAATCAATGTAAACAACATTCATTGCGTTATTTACGAGAAGATATACCTAAAAACCTGAAATATTATTTTAAAAGATTAAAATCGTTATGATGAGCTAAATTCAATATTATTGAAATAGGAACGGTATGAAAATCGAAAGTATTTGCTGGACGTTTTAATAAACAAACCGAGCATATAAAATATTTATAGCGTGAAGGATTGTGCGATAGGTTACGGGAGTTAGTTAGAAGAATGGAGTACTTGAGTTCGGTTTTGGAAATAGGGAGAGAAAGAGAGGTTTAAAAGAATCAAAGAATCACAAAAATAATAATAAAAGGCTAAGTTTTCAGTCCGTTGGTCTGAGTGACAAGCTATTAAAACGCGAATAACTCGATCAATGATGTAGATAGAAAATTGAAATTTTGCATAAATTTATACAATGAGCTAATCAGAATTTTTTATTTAATGTTGGCATGGTAATTAAAGAAATTACTGTCCGTTTGTGGCGCTATTTTGAGGGGGGATATATTGCACGTTCTCCGAATAAAACTAATTAAATTTTAGAGGAAAGGGAGGGGAATGGGTAGGAGGAAGATGGAGGATGGGAAGAAAAGAGGATGAATAATAAGAGGGAGAGAGGGATGGAGAATGAAAAGAAGAAAGAGGGAAAATACAAGGGAAAGAGAGAATAGGAGGGAAAGAGAATAGGAGGGAAAGAGAATAGGGGGAGAAGGATAGAGAGAGAATAAGGGGAGAGAGAGGGAAGAGAATGGGAGGGAGGCAGAGAGAAAGTGAGGAAGAATGGAAAGTACCTTAATTTTAATACATAATCTGCACATACCCGTCATATTTGACGGACAATTACGCTAGTTAGTTAATAGATTAACAACTATTCTACAAATAACAATTAATAACAGTATAAACTAAATCGCAATGAAATCGCGAAATTTATTTATGTATCAAATATTGTTGACTTAATTTAGAAAGAAATACCTATGTATTAAATATATTTGAAATCGGTTCATTCATGAAGATGTTAGGGGGGGGGGCACACATATAAACACACGGACACCCGGGCGATCTCATAAGACTACTTTCCATTTTTTTGGTAAGTAGGCTAATAAAATTACAATAAAAAGATAAACTGCAGTATTCAAGCAGCAGTAAAGGAATTGCAATTTGGGACGCCAAATTATGGCTAAACTTCAGTTTAAGTCGCCCATGGAGATTTTAGTTCTTCTTTTGTTGTTTTGGGAAATGTTTGCATGGAGGAACATTTTGCTCGTCCTCACCGGGTTGGGTAAGTTGGTTGAGGTGTTTTTCGTTCCTCCTCAAAGGAACATTTTGTTTTGGGAAATTATTGCATGAAGGAACATTTTTCTCGTACTCACCGGGTTGGGTAAGTTGGTTGAAGTGTTTTTCGTTCCTCCTCAAAGGAACATTTTATTTTTTTACTGACATTTTATTTTTTACTGTCATGTTGCATTACAGTACTGCTAGTTTCCGCTTTCTTTACTGCTGCCTGAATACTGCCAGTTTATATTTTTTACTGCCATTTAATTTTTTATACTGCCAAATAATCCTATTTTCTACTGCCTTACTTTTTTAACTACCAGTTTTTTTTCATTTCAATTTAAATTACTTAAGATGTTAAGAATTGAGCATTTTTGGGCAGTTAATTAATATGCTAGCTTTTTTTCTGAGGAAATGTTTCAATTGACGTATTGTTTAATATACCATTTATTCAAGAACAAATGCTTAAAAACCAAAAGATTATAAAATGCATATTTATCTGTGGTATCTTCAATTGCCACAACAAGGTTAGATTTTCATAGGCTTGTTGTAGCTATTGGAAATACCTGTGATAAATAAATTTTAAATCTTTTGATTTTTAAGTGCTTTTTAAATGTGATATATGTATTAATTTTATATGATGCAAGGGCACTTATATTGGAACATTTTTGGAATTTTCGTCCTGCAACTTTGTCCTAGGCATGGTTGGTCAAATTAAAAGCCGTTGAAAGTTTTATATAATAGCTCTCCTTCTCTGTTGGCATTTATTTTCCTAGAAAACAGCTGTTAAAATTTGGCTCAACCATGCCATCAGCAACGAGCCGAACGTGAATAGGAATAGAATATGTTTGAATGAATTTTTCTATTCACAATTATCTATTTCTGTAGTATATGTGTTTTTATGGAGAAATACAACAGAAGTGCATTTTAAAATGTTCTGCATACCATTCCTTCGAGAAATGGTAGAAAACATTAAATAAAATGTTAAATATTTGAATCATAACCTTTCAGACTCCAAATTCTCCCAAGTCAAGATGTTTAAAACAAAAAAAAATTAAATAATTATTTAATTTCTCGTGCATCGAAATTTTCCATCGTAGTGATCTCCTGTGACTGAGCAGGTTTATCCGACTCAAACCATTTCTTCTCCCGAGCAATATTTCAATCTCTCTCTTGCCGTTGCTTTCCTTCCAACTTCCACCCCTTCCAAGTTGTGCATCAACCACGTCAATCAAAGATCCTGACCACTCACCTGTCTCCATTATTTCTCCCCGTCTGAGGGAAGGGTCAACCCTCGGTTGACCTTCTTCGATTCTTCTCAACAAAAAAGTATTCCCACATCTCCATCCGTCCGTTGGGAAGAATTAATTTGTCCGTTTGAGTTGTAGCGGGAATATATTCCTAAAACATACCTAACCTTTTGTTATTCCACGAGAGGTCTCTCCTAACGAGTCCAATATGCTTCATCCGACAAAAGGTTTCCTTGCTTCTCCCAATAAATCCATCACACGACAGTTTCCCATTCTACGACACCCATTCAATGCCAGCCAATCAATCGAAATTCTCAACATATATCTTTATTCTTCCCCATTTCTTTGTTACTCCACCACGAATCGTGCGAATCACATGCAGCACAGCACGCTATATCAATAATATTATACTTTCAAGTAATATTTAGAGTATTGTATTCATGGAAATAATTTTGAAACGAGAAAAAAATCTGCTATGACCGGGAATCGAACCCGTGTCTTCCACTTGCCGGGCGGATATTCTACCGCTGAACTATCGTGGCAGATCAATTTTCTCGTTTCTTAACGCGGTTGTTTTCTTGGTTGGGACGGAACTAGCCAAGCTAGTATCAGACTGTCCCAACGGATGTCCTCGAAAAGGTACATCGAAGAAAACTCCTCCCTCTCAAATAGTGAGATTGCCAAGCAAGAAATTGATGGAATAGAGCGATCCGAAGATCCTATGCAGACAGGCATAAGCTGTAAAGTTGGGAATAATTTTGAAACGAGAAAAAAGTCTGCGTTCAGAAGCGAGAAAATTGATCGGCTACGATAGTTCATCGGTAGAATATCCGCCCGGCAAGTGGAAGACCCGGGTTCTGATTCCCAGTCATAGCAGACTTTTTTCTCGTTTCAAAATTATTCCCAACTTTACAGCTTATGCCTGGATGCATAGAATCTTCGGATCGCTCTATTCCATCAATTTATTGTATTCATGATTCATTGAATTGAAATATAAAATGAACGACCAAGCTTACCTTTTGTATTTTATCAAATAGATATATGTGACCTCGGCTGCCACGGATGGTTAATCAAACCAAAAGCCCTTTTTTATTAAAATATTTAAATATTCAGCTGTAATTTTTCGTTCATTGTCTCGAAGAAGAAAATTGTAAATCGTTGATTGTAATCATGTGCGCACAGCATAAAATATTCGAATTTCGATTGCGTCAAAAATTTTATATAAACGGATAAATATTTAATAAACTTGTGCAAACGGAAATCATATAATATGATTCAGATAATAAAAGTTGATTGTAAGTTATTATCTGTAAGATTACTAGCGTTAACTTCCATATCTGACATCCCCTTATATGACGTATAACAATATTTAACGACGACGTAAAAATAATTGTGGATTTTTGTAGTTAGAAATTACGTGGAGTTTTAAAAATAAAACAGCTCGACGGATAGAAAATCTGACTAAATAACATTGCAACCTCTTTCGAATTGTAGACCGAAAGTCAAGGAACCTGCCTGTCTCATCTTTTGAGATTTATCGGTTGCTAGAGCTGTATTTTGATAAACATTAACTTCATGTACAGTCATTTCCAAAAGAATTCCAGCAATTTGAGCGGCGCCGCTTTCGCGGCAGACAGGATTTTAACTTCATATCTAAGTGAATGTTATGTCAGTCGGCGACTGTGTACCTATCCCTGTCGTGACGCCACCTCAGCCTTCAAGGTCTATTATTGTATTCTTGCGTATCGACCGGAGTTAACAAAGATTATTCCGCGTCTTGGGAGATCGTTTGAACGTACTATTATAATTCGCCATTGTTATTTAACAGTCATTCTTGCATCGTGATGATAGCGTGAACAGGCCCATGGAATTGTTTTTTTTTGTCCAAGTGAGGGGTTGTTTGGGGAGGGCTGAAGCAAACTCGTTGCGTAATTAGCTCTAATAGTAGAAGTACGAGTGGATTTACGGATTTCGAATCGGCGATTTCATCGGTTTTATCAAATTCTCCGTTTCGATAGTAATTGCTACAAAGCGGAAATAACAAAAGTGACACGGCCCAACTCTCAAAAACAGTCGAGATAAATGCGTTTAAAAAGTAAAAAAAAAAACACTTTTGCACAGTTTCTTCCTCCATTACTTGCTACTTGATAGCATTCTCCAAATAGTCCACGTTAAAAACCGACGTAAGAAGTAGGTTTGGAAGTAGGTTTCGAGAAGAAATAGATGGAGAGAATATTCAAGCAGCTAAGTATGTAAAATATTTAGGAGTAACCATTTGTCGAGATCTTTCGTGGGACACGCACATTCGTCAACAAGAAACTGGTTTCATAGGTAGAATAGTACGGAACACTACAGAAAAAGTACGCGAAACATGTTACTTATCACTGGTTAGACCACAAGTGGAATACGCCTCATGCATATGGGATCCGTACGAGAAGGGACATATAATTCAATTAGAAAGAGTGCAGCGCAGAGCAGCCAGTTTCGTAAAACAAAAATACGAACATGAGGAAAGCGTCACTTCATTACTGAATGATTTGAACTAGGTACCAGTGGAGGACCGTAGATTGAATTCAAGGTTGAGGTTTCTGGAGAAATATAGATCGGAATATCTAAAAGAGGAGGTTGTAGGAATAATTGAAGCACCAACATATGTAGGTAGAAACGACCGTGGCGATAAGATACGTGAGATCGACTGTAGGACGGAGCGTTATCTAGGCTGTTTCTTTCCGAGGACAATACGAGATCACAATAGAAAATTTCAACCTGTGAAAGATAATGTTTAGGTAGGTTTTGTTGCATTGCAGCCTCTGCCACCAACCAATTAGGTGAATTGCAGGGTAACATGTAGATGTGACTGCTCGGTTAAACATACAGAATTCTGACAGACTGTAAAAGTTAGGAAAAAGGATTATCTACGACGAAGAAATGAATGTAAATACGTCTATTTTCTTTACGTATGTACAACTTTTGTAAGTGAAAAGAAATGGGTAATTTACGACGAAGGTATTACGTGAACATACAGATTATATTAGAACAATTCGAGTAAGATATGTTTTAAATAATAGTCGATAGTGTCATTAATTAAAATTGATGAGGAAATTAATCCGTGAATAAAAAATTCTATATTTATAGGCATAATCACTGGCATTTCATGATGTGTGCATCTTTTCACTTCTTTACGTACTCCGTATGCATTACGGATCGAGGATTGTTTTCATGAAAAAATCGATTTTGAGATTTCAACGGAAATACCCGTTTTGAGGTCTCCTGGACACGTTTTCACCATTATCTCTATTATGTATATGTGTGATTGTGGGTATGCGATAGAAATATTATAGATGCTCTAACTCAAAAACAATTAATCGTGTAAACGCGAAATTTCATATTTGATATTTTCGTTAAAGATGCAAGAGTTGATCAGTTTTTGGTAAAAATCAGTGAACAGGAAATGGGTATTTACTCTTGTCACATCCAATTTTTCTAAATAATTGCGTTAACAACAACCACCACCGGCAACCCGATGTTCAATATACTTAATTTAACTTCCAATTTAAGCTTTTAGATGTCTCAAGTTCCTCAGGTTTTCAGTCACCAATACCAGCAACCAGTAAGTTGTCTTCAATAGGGTTTCTTCCCGATTACACCCACTTCTGTTCGACCGATTTTTATCAAAAACTGATCAGGTCTTGTGACTTTTATAAAAATGTTAAATATAAAACTTTGCGTTGACGTGATTAATAGTTTTTGAGTTAGAGCGCCTACAAAATCTATCACATACAGACAGACTGACAGACAGACATCATCGAGAAAATAGTCAAAACGTGTTCAGGGGACCTTAAAACATGTATTTCCGTTGAAATCTCGAATTCGATTTTTTTCATGAAAACAATACTTTCTCTATTCTTCCTATATGGAAAAAGTAAAAATGAGATAGGTTATATTTTGGTTTGCCAGTAATACTGGGTTCTAGGGTTAATTTGTAGGCAAACAAAACAATAAAGTTAAAATTAACAGAAGAGTTCGACAGTGATGCAATTAATGAATTTGTTCTTGGTCACGGTCAGGTAGGCAGTAAAATCTATACAGATATCATTAATCATAACTTAGAATTTGTAGGTGCCAACAATCCAAACATTCACACTAATTAAATAGAAAGATTTTGGAGATCCCTAAAAGAGTTTTTGACACCTAATATTAGATTCGCAGATCTTACCAAGAAATTTGAAAGAATCCGAAATTATACTTAATTTTAGTTTAGAAACCATCCGAACGTTATAAATTGTTAGTTTATGCCAGTGCTGCCCAAACCTTTCTAATGGCGGACCACATCAGCGGTTGCGAATCCTTCGGCAGGCCGCATTGGAAGTTGCCAATTCTTCGGCGGGCCGGATTAGAGCTTAAATCGGAAGTTTTCTATATAATCTGAGGTGCCATATAAGTGAAAATTAAGTCTAAATAAGGTTTTCATGGCTAACATTTCAATATTTAAAGTTTTATTAATATAAAAATTTTCAAAAACTGTATGAATTTGTGTGTTAAAATTTTCGAATTGCTTTTTCGCCATAGCTTCGCGGGCCGCATTTGGTCCGCGGGCCATAGTTTGGGCACCCCTGGTTTATGCAATAAAAAATTTTTAGTTTTATATTTTGTAATTAAAAATATTACCTCCAAAATCATAATATGTATATATTGTATAACCGATGATACCTCTTGTAAACGAAGCCTCTCTTTCGTATTGTTTCAATACCGAAATTTACCTATTATATTTCTGGGGTCACTTTTCTCATGCCTGTAATTGTCTGTCTGTATTAGTAGTGGCACATTTTATTTCTTATTTTATTTTGTGGCGCACCAACCAAAATCGTTCCGCGTGCACCCTTGGCACTTGTGCAATAGGTTCGCCGTCATTCTAGTAGACTATATCGAATCCGAGCCGAACAATAGTCGTTGCATTAGCAAAACTCTGGTAATGAGTGATAAAAACTGCAAAAACGCCAGTATTTACGCGAAATTCAAATAAATACGATCGATAAGCAAAATTCTACGATAAATATTAGAATTTCCACCCCTTTCCTCAGAGAATAAAACAAATCCCTCTCCGATACAGTAAATCCTCGTTAACACGAACTCGAATAACAAGAACTCGAATAACACGAACACTCGCTTTAAACGAACAAATATTTTCCCCGGGACTAAATGTATGGATTAATGTATGTGAGTTGCTTGGTTAACACGAAATTTGCTTAAGACGAACTTCGAGCGAAATTCGGGAACCAAGAACTCAAGTAATCGCTTAACATGAACACTTGTGTTTATTAAAACGTATTTTACGGCTCTTTATTTCCGGCTTGTAGAGGAGTAAAGGGGTTTTTTGTGTAAAAATTTCAATACGCGGATGCCATGGGACTCTATGATCGGTGATTCAGCAACTGTCTTCTTTCCTGGCTATACCTATTTTGACCCTTCAGTCATTTTTCATATTTCATGAGTGCCTTAAACAGGGGAAGACGTTATAAACGTGGACGCTTTCATTGTGTTAACATAGATATTTGTATTCTTTGCGGTAATATTTTTTTAGTCGAAAAGATCACCGAGGAAGAAAGGAAGAAAATTATTTGAATTATTTTATCACTCACAATGTACAACGGTATGCCTTGATGCGATAGCACTTCTAATAAGGATGTACGACTACTAAGTGCTGACATTCGCAAGGTGCTGAGAGCTTACTGCGCTTCTGCACAGTTACCACGCCTGCGAGAAGATGGCTGTGCAGAGACAGATGTGTTTTTCTCTCACTCCAAGAAGTATAACTCTAAAATTCGGGTGAGCTATTGAGTGTCACCAAACAAAATTTATGTTTTGTATTTTATCTTCGCGTAGTAGAAAAAAATCTCAAGTAGCAGGACGACTATGCTTCCTATTTGTGAAAGAGGAAAAGGTCCGCGTCTCACCCTCTTCCCCTGTTAGAGAATAATTTTGTGTGTAAACATTTAACCATAAAAATTAATAACACAAGCTGCAAAAGAAGCCAAACTTCAAATACACTGGCAACAAAAATGAAAATAATAGAGGTATTTACTTTCATGTGTTCTTTCATACAAGATGTGATGATTGCTTTACAAACTTCTGGGATGATTTTCGAGATTTGTTGCTTGGACACTCTTACTACGTGTGTGCATCAAAGTTGTATAAGAATCTACGGTGGCCAGGAAACGAAGGGTTTATTCCCAGTCTCACATGAGATGGAGTGGCTTCTCGTAATAGTGTGTACTGTTTGGATATTATAGGCGACATTACATATAGTAATAGGCTAAAGTCCTCCTGGGGCATTCGCAGGAAGTTTTTAAATCCAAATCCGTTTTCCACTCTCAATTCATTTAAGACATCTGGCACACTGCTTCTTTTAATGAGATATGGTCGCACCCACATCTTCCTCTTCCTGTTTTTTCCGAGCTTTGTACCACGTGACCATGGTAATGACAAACGCCAAATCCGAATCCATTTGTGAACTTTTAAGTCGTTCTGAATTACGTAAACTTTCGATCAAGAGGCAGCGTCGTAAATACCTTTAAATGGGCTTGTCTGTGCATTGATATCAGATAAATGTTTCTCTCTCTCGCTCTCATTAAATTGTTCTCAAGAAGTGCAGCATTGAATAAAGGTTTTCAGAAGCCACAATTCGCGCGACTAAGCGAAAATTCAACCGCCAAATTTAAAGGTGTAATAAAGGTAAAAAAGAAACACAGGATTAAGCACAATTATGAAGGCCCGCAATTACTGTTTTGAAATCTATCAAGTTTTTTCGCATATGACGTTTTAGTCCCGAGTACGCAAGACGAAGTTGAGTTAAGAATACATCTAAGACTATATATAACCAAGGGAAAATTACGTCAATTTCGTATATACGGGCAGCTAAAAATATAACGCTTAAAAAAGCTGGTTTTTTTTAGGTTTCGCTTCTGACACTTCTCAAGTTAATATGTGTGGACACATTGTTAATGTCAATCCAATTAACATAAAAAAAACGTTTTTGTTGATTAACATGTTAACGTTAACATGGTAATATTAATATTAATGTTAATGCCAATGTCGATGTCAATGGTAAAATGTTAATCAGTGGAGACGCCTTTAGAGAGGAAAATAATGTTATACGGCAATTATTTTCAAAGTTTAATGTTATTAATGCTTTAAAATGGTTCATTTTTATTGAAATAGTATAGGTATGGAATGTTTTTCGTATATAATTAATTCAACCATATTTTTCATTTTTTACTCATTAATTGTTACCAATAAAAATTTTTTGTACTTCACAATGTGTTATTTTTCGTTTATCATGCGGTATTTGCACGAAGTGGTCGTTTCTGTCTGTCCGTCCGTCCGCATGTTAAAACTCGGAAACCGCTGGACGTATTATGATGAAATTTGGTATTGGGGAGTTTTGCTAAAATTGGTCTACCGATTCTAATTCTGGTTAAAATCGGGCAACAATTACGACCACTTTACATGATCTACAAATAGTTGACTGTGTTCCTTTGTTTCAACTCGGGAACCGCTGGACGTATTATGATGAAATTTAGTACTGGGGAATTTTGCTAAAATTTCGACCGATTTTAATTTTGGTTAAAATAGGACAATAATAACAAGTTTAAATAATGATTTACATGTATTTTTTTCAACGTTCCTTGCTAGCTTCTCATTAAATACTCATCTGAGCGAAAAATATTGAGAACTTGAAATCCCAAAGAACGCATTTGGAAACTCTATGTACATGGATTACACCTTTCCAATCTTGTTTATGTTGCAATCTATTACGTTTGACCTTGCTACAAAAATAATTTTGCTGCTTCATATAAAGCGCGAAGCGAATAACGCAATTTTTTTGCTTATTTGAAGGCTTAATAGACACTGATTGAATCGGTGGCAACAATGCGGGTCGCCCTGGCAACACCCGGCAAGAGTACGAAAAAGCCATAAAATGTCGAAAATGAATGCGTATTTTTGACAAATTCTTTCGCGTAACGTCAAAACAAGAATAAGATATTTTATAGTTTTAGCCCTCGAATAGAGTAAAAACGGAAAATATTGGTCCATATTTACGTATTTTGATGAATGAAAGAAATAACCTTACACCTTGAAAAATCGAAAATTCCGTGTTAACTTATGGGAAAATATAATCGTCTCCCGGAGTCGAATCCGGGACTTTTTCCGGGATGTTTGATTTTTCTAGGGGCCACCTCATGTGGGTTTAACGATTATGAAAGTTGCAGCTCTAAATTATATTGTGAAATGTCCAAAATTACCGTGACAGACGGACACTTGAGAATTATTATAAAAGGATTTTTTAAGGAACTGCGAGAAAAACTCAAATAATAATAAGACGTAACAAACCGTAAACGAAAGTGTTTATAAAAGTCAACAAAACAAGAAGCAAAGGTGTTGAGATGACTTGTTATGCATGCTCGCATAAATCTAAAATTAAATTTTGACATTTGAGGACTTGCCGGTAGCTAAAAATATAGTTTTAAATATATCTCTCATGGGAAATTGTTTCGAACAAAAGTTGTAGAAATTTAAATTTCCTACAACTTTTTAGAGTAATATTTTACATTGTTCAAGTATTAAAGCAAATATTTGAAAGAAACCGATAAGTGACAAGAGGAAACGCCCACTTTCGGTTGACCGACATTACACAAAAACTATGTAATAAACTCTTGTTCTTTTAATAGAAATGTTAAATTTAAAATTTCTCGTTGATCTGATTAATAGTTTTTGAGTTAGAGCGTCCACAATATTCCTATCGCACACACACTGATGCACACAGAGACATCATCGAGAAAATGGTCAAATCGTGTTCAGGGAACCTCAAAACTTGTACTTCCGTTGAAATCTCGAAATCGATTTTTTTTTTCATGAAATCAATATTTTCCCCTATGCTACGTAATAAGGCGCTTTACCTTGGGTAGTTATTGTAATATTGTTCTAATTATACCGGTAAACCAAATCTCGATTCCTTCGGTACTCGGACGATATGGAGGAAGTGACATATTCTCCAATATTATAAAGAATAATGCACTAAATTTACATATGGCCAACTCAACCGTTAGATATGTCGTATATGGCCTGCTTGGTGGTTGATAACACCCTATATAGCCTTTTGGATAAAAGGTTTATCGATCCCTTTCGTGAAGAGTCAGTATATTAAATAATCTGCTTGCTTGTTAAAAAGTTTTAGTCTGGTAATTTAGGTATTCAGAATCGAATTAGAGTGGCATTATTAAGACGATATGCGGAGATGTCGTAGTATGTCTCCAGAGTTGCATCTCTAAGAGGCAAACAACAAAACGAAATATAAATCACCGATTGATAACCATTTCCATATTTTGGTTTTTGGATTGGCCCTGCATCTTTAGATTGGACGCCGCTCCGGTTTTTATTTCTGAAGTTTTATCGTACCATAAATGTATAACGAACTGTTTCGACTGTATCATTCACCATCAAATTTGTAAACTGTTTCGTGAGACAAATAAGTTTGCATGCACCTCCAATATGATTCCCTAAAATGCACTCTGTGTTGTACATGATTTTTTAATTCGAGATTAAAATCCGCCATAAATTACACGCAAACAAACGGTATTCCATCCCTCAGTATTTCAACGACTCGAAATGTTTTGAAAAGCAATGAAAACCCAAAACTCGGCTTCTAAATTGGGTAAGTTTCATGGTCGGATTGCCTCGAGGAGTCGTATGTCTTTTTACGATGCCTGCTCCGGAGACATCCCCATCTCCTTTACCCCCAAATGTAGGTATATATATATACGGTGTTACCACGGGACCCTTTCCCTCCCTTAGGAATCCTAAGACTTTCCATTTCGGCGCTGACCTCGACGACCTCTCCATTCTCAACACCCTTTGGAGTCAGCCCTGAGAACACGCCCCTTCCCGCACCCGACCCCATCCTAGAAAGTGAAACCGGAAGTGACTCCGCCCCGTTCTTATCCGACCCCGGTTCACAAACCCCCAGAGACAGCCGGCAGCAGGCCTCCACTCTCGTAATGGCACGACGACCATTTGGACTCCCGACACCCTATGAGCCTAAAGACAGCCACCAAAAGCCTCCCCATAGTTTCTCGATTTTAACCCCCGTGTGCAAACCTTACTCCTTTTCCCCTCTTTCCACCCCCTTTAAAAAACCCTCTCAATCCCTAATTCCCAACACCCTCTTCGACCCAACCCTCCTAAACCCTCGTCTCATTCGCCCTCCCTCCCCGCAACCAGTTCGCTCAATTTTTCTTTGCCTCTTCGCGTCAGAATTTTTTTTGTGTCTTCCCGCCTCTTTTGTTGGAGACACTACTCTACGTCTCTTTCTCGTTTTCCTCCCCCTTTCTCTCTCTCTCCCTCCCTCTTTCTTTCGCACCCTCTCGCTTTTTTCACACTCCACACTATATCTCCTCTCAATACACTCCAATGTTTTCGTCGGTTTTTATAAGCTTTTTTTCCTCTTCGAGAAGGCTCCCTCTCTCTTTCCTTTGGCCCGTTACTAAATTTCATTCTTATTTTTCCAGTCGTTAGGGAAAAGAGGCATCCCTTTGGGAGTTGCCGTCTCTTCTCACGCTACAATCAATCGTTTTCGGGACTGTTTACTTTTCCTCCACATGGCGACTGAGAGACGAAAAGAACGACATAATCGGAAATGACGTTTTATATCTCCATTCGTTTGAAGCCTTGACTTCGAACAACTTATTTTACTAAAGGAATAGCGTAAGTGCCACATGATATGCTCTACTGAAGAAGTCGTAACTATGTGGAAAGCCATTATAATAAACGATAAAATTTGTAATTTCCACTTTTATTTTAAAATTATAGTGACTGTTTTCTCAGCAACCACTTCATCAGTAATTCCTTATATTGCTGTTTTGGCAAAAGCTTTGATGACCCTTCGAGCGTTATTGTTAAAATCACATTCATCGTACAATTCACGAGCTATCTTGTTTCCTATCAAATTTTATCCTGCCTGAAGTTAAGAATTCAGAATACTGATGATGCTTTCGTAGTTGTGATCGCGGTCGATGTTAAAATAAAAGTATATGTACGTAATTTAAAGTTTAGAACTTATTCTGTTAGATGCTATATAAATATAGTTGACATTTTTTTTGGAATATAATTTGGTGAGAAAATCGTTGGTACTGCTTCACCATGACGAGGCACGCAATCAGGCCAGTAATGTGACTACCTATTACTAATACTAGCGAATAACGAAACTTATCGCTGTTCCATACGAGAACCTTGCCATTAAAATGACATCCATAATTGTCGATTATTGCTAAGAACGGTCTGCTTTATTAAAAAAAACTCCCATGATACACTTCATTGTAGTTTCTAGCTTAAACATCGAAGCGATGCCTTTCGAGCTCTCCTAATTCCACATTCCCTCTCTTTGGTCGGCGCCAATTACTTCAGTGAACATCCATTGCTACTCCCCATTCTCTCATTATAACTCCAACTCGACTCGACCGGAGACGGGGGTGGCGAGCACAAGGATCCGTTGGGAAGGTGTTAGGGAGGGAAAGAGGTCGACCCCGGAGGATGCGATTCCCGGAGATGGGAGGACCCAGGATGAGCCCCGGAGGAAGGGAAGGCTCTTCCGGGCCTACCCATAAGCTCCCTTCGCTCCTTGTCCGAACCGCTGAACTCACGACATCCATCACCTACATTCCCACGTGGCTCCGCTAGCCGAATCTACTCCACACACCCTCACTTTCCTCCTATCTCTCTCTCTCTCTCTCTCCCCTCCTTCTATTTCCCAATCCCTCTTTCTTCCAGTCCCTCTTTCTCCCTCCTTCACCCTCATTCCCTCCCTCCCTCCCTCTCTTTCTGTAGCCCAGACCGTTTCTCGCGGAGAGAGCCGTAATGAAGGCGTGTTTGACTGTCTGGGAATCATTTTTCTTTAATTGATATTCTGATGCAGATAGGGAATACACGCTGAACTAGGAATAATCTCTAGTTAACCCTTTCGTGGGCTGCGGGAAGTATACTTCCCACCAAATATGTTCCTTATCTAGGTTCGTGGGAACCATGTATCCCGCTTTTGTTTACTGCCACCATCTACCATATTCTTTTCTAACTTTGTAAAAAATACAAAGTCGGGCATTCCGCTACCTTGGCACGAGATAGCGGTGAATAACTGATTGTGTCCTAGAACCTATAGAAATAATTTGCATATGAATGGTAAGATTATGCTGATGTCATTATGAAACTGCTTGGCAAAATTCTTAATAGCGGTAACACATTTACATAGTGATAAAAATCTTCTTTAAGATTCGAATTGGATTAACAATTTTAGGGTTTTATAAAAATAAATTTCGAAGGTGACTTCTAAGAAAATAAGAGTGATTGTACCATTTCTACATTTATATTTGTATAATATATCATCGTTTTTAACCCGTCGCGGAGAGACATGAAGCACGTGGCTTATCGGTAAGATTGTAATGGCAGATTTCTACCTTAGCAATCATTAATCATTTCTAATCAACCTTAACAGAATTAGCGTGTAAGAAAATTAGCGGCATTGGCTTTATTCCGAGAGATATTAGGTGATCTTCTTATATGTTTCTCTATTTTTATGCACAAGTTTCCTCTTTTATGAATTCTATAAACTTGTAAAACGAAGTATTTTCATTTTTAATTTTTTAATTGTATATTATTATTTATACTACTATATAATATATATCATTAATATAATACAGCTGAACAAAATTAAGACAGTTAATTTATAATGCATAGAGTAGAAGAAATATTTGAAATGTGAAAGTTATTTTTAATGCGGCAGACGGTACTCACTGTGCAGTTTATATGGGTTATTCTGAAAAGCGTTTTTTTAGAAATTTAAGGAGTATTATTTCGTCTAATTCCTTGGACGTGAACATGTTCACATTACCTCAGCAGGAATCAAATCCGCAACAACTGGGAAACAGTAATCCAACCCTTTACCAAATCCGTCAAGTTAATGAAATAAACATGGTTGATTTTAAATGAATGAGTATAGTACTAAATTATATATGAATACTATATAATTTATACCACTTTGGACTTTTGGTATTTATACCATGTAATTGAATAGTGAAATAATGGAATAGTGAAATGATAGTATTATAATAAGTAGATCGAAACTGAAATTTGTTTTCTTGGCAATAGAAGTAATACAAACTTAAATGATGACACGTACTTTTAACATTACCTCTTTTAGGATAGTCGATATGAAACGGAGCAAAAGAAAAGGAAAATCGCTCACATCTCTCCTTGCTAATTTCTACGGCACGCTTAATTTCGGGAAAAAATACCATTCCCTGCAAAACAAAAAGAAATTCCAGGCAACCTAAAACTCTCTCTCTCTCCACTTGAAAAAAGGCAATTCCGAGATAATAACGCCAACCCCTAGAAAAAAATATAAAGCAAAATAATCCCGGATAATAAACAGAAAAAGGAGAGAAAAGGTGGATGGGAAAAAGTCGACTCGGCACCGTGATTTGTAAACTCTCTTTCTCTCTGCATATCTTTCTCTCTCTCTCCGTTTTTAATTCTCTTCCTCCTTTTCATTACGCGCTCTCCCTCCCTCCCTCCCTCTCTCTCTCCCGCGCGTTTTTCTCCGCAGTCGGCGGCGAAAAGAGCGTGTAGGGAGCTGCGTGCGAGGGATTCTTCGTCTCCCGGACACAATCCCGTCACGCTTTTTTGAATATCCCGTCTACACACATCCGCCCCACCGCCCACGCCTCCCCCCCTCCCTCTCCCTCCTCCCTCTCCCCCTCCCCTCAAACCTGCACCGCTCTCTTTTTCCGGGAGAAAAACTTTTCCCTCATATCCACATCCCCCAACGAAAAAAAATCCTCCCTTTTTCCCCTCCCGCGCCCTCGCTGTGCCACCCTCCTCCTTCCTTCTCTGCATCCCTTCCTCATCCGCCCTTATTTTATTTTTCGCGATCTCTCATACCCCAAACCGTCCCGTCTTCTCTCTCTCTCCCTTCTTTTGTCCGTTATGAAGCCTCTTTTATCACTCTGAGAGACGAGAGTGGGGTGGAAAGAGGGGCACCGCTGCTGCCCTCCCACCCGTGTTTGCGTTCGTTTTGTGAACTAACCTTTCCGTCCATCGTTTCCTTTTTCCCTCTCCCTTCCTTCCCACCTTTTCTGTCTCTCTCTCTCTCTCCATCTAGGAACCCTCTCTCTTTCTTTTTCACCCTCCGTCTCTCACTGCCGCCCCCGCTTCCAATCCCTCATCCCGGCGCTTCCGGTATCACGCTCCCTCTTTCTCTCTCACACACATACTCCACCTTTTCTTCCGAGCACGTCGTAGTCTTTATCAACATCCCGCCGCACACTTTCCCACCTTGCAACACCCAACTGCTTTTGTGTGCCTCAGTATATGCGTATATACTGCCCCTATCCGCAAGAATCTCCCAGCTCCATGCCAGTGGATTGCGGATTTTTCTTTTTTTATTGCAACATGGTTGTTGCAGTTTGGCTAGATTGGCAGGAAAGCAAAGTTCATCAAATGCATACAAATTAGTATACATACTAGGTCGGTAGATAAGAAAAATAGCGCGATTGTCTTTCAATCTTGACTACATTAGACCATGCATTTGTTTTTTAAAATTTTATTATAACTTTGGAATAATTGTTTTTTATTTCCTATGAATTAATTCTTTCGTAAAATCTAAATATTTTATCAGGCAAAAATATAATTTTTCTGAAAAGACCTCGGTGTACAACTTAACATTTGTAATTTGTCATTTTGGCAGTATTTACTGTGCACCTCGGTTATAACGCGGATCGTTATTGCGCGGTATCGGATATAACGCGGGTCTTTTCCAAGCCCTCAACAAAAGTTTTTTTCACCAGATGGATCCTATTTCTTACTTTATCCCTTATGTGTGAATTCATGATTTTACCGTTGCATTCCTGGCACCTCTACGGCGCTAGTACATAAATTATATTATTATTTAAATAAATATTTTTATGCTACGGTTTATATGTAGATTGTTAAGATAATTTTTATTATTATGCAGGTTTCAATAAATACACGAAAGATAGATTTTTACTATTTATTTTGATCTTTATCGTACTTGATGGAATATAGCGATCTGAAAATCCAATCCAAACAGGCATAAGCTGTAATGTTGGGAATATTTTTGAAACCAGAAAAAAGTCTGCTATGACTTGGAATCGAAACCGGGTCTTCCACTTGCCGGGCGATTATTCTACCGCTGAACTATCGTAGCCGATAAGGTTTCTCGTTTACAGTTTTTTTTTTCTCTTTTCAAAAATATTCCCTTTATCGTACTGATTTAAATGCCGGCCGTGGAAATCCACGGTATGATTTATTTGTGATATTTAAATCCAAAATCTTTAGTTTTGCGTAATTTGTCATACTATACTAAAAAGAATTTTATAGAGAAAATGTTGATTAGTTACCCAGTTATAGTTACTAGTTCGATAAATATTAATATTTTCGTTTTTTCTAGTCGGTTTTGCACAAAATCCTACTTAAGAAAAAAATTTCGAATCTCCAGCTCATCTGGAAATGCCTAAACTCCTATCATATGTTATATCCTCCTCTGTAAGAAACGTCTAAATATAATGATATTAATGGCTTATATTAGCGCTACCTTCTTCTCTGAAGGGTCGTGGCGTACTTTAACCCTATGAGTGCCAGAGAACCGATTGATTATAACCTAGTTCTCCTTCCAAAAGGACAAAGGTGACGAACGCGTTGGCATCCTGTTTATTTGCCATTACTCTTTATATTTTCAAAGACAAATGATTCTCTTATTATTATTATATTATTATTTTTACCGGTTTTTTTGTCGGAATTAAATTATTTCAAAAGGTTTGCTTCCTATTTTCCAATTTCCTTCAACGCGCCCCACTCCAAAAAGAATACGCCCGACTTCTGAGTCATCTGTAATGTTATAAGTTTGTTGTTTGTTTGACACTCATTCCCTTTGGATTTCTTTCTTTTCATAAATACATATATTAGACTGCTGACCCATCTAATACATAATGATCATTTCCACGATATCCATTATGACCACAATGGTCTGAATGAAAAATGCAACCGGAGTGGTTTTATTTTACGCAAATCTTTTGATGAGACCAGCTACGAACTTCTAGTGCGCCTTATCTATCATCTGCTCTTCAAGTTGCGTTTTATTTTACTAAATTTGTTCTAATTTCTCGAAAGTCATTTTTATGATTGTATTTTTTCTGTTTACTATTTTAGTTTTTTTATAGTGACAAATATGTTTTAATATACTTTTAAAATTTCTCACACTTAATTCGGCCGAGCGATGCTGTTATATACTACTTACTGAATTAATTACAGGCGTATCTAAAACAATAGGCGAAATTGTACCTAATTATTATCAGATGTCAATATAGGTTGTTATAAATTAGATAATGCATAAATTAATTCGAGAAAAGTATTTTCATTAATTTGATAGCCAAAACTGTGGTGTAAAAAGTAGGCACTGGATCATTAATTACACTATCTCGATTTAGAAATGACATTAGTTACCGGTTCGATCAGTATGAATCGTTCTTCTATCGAATATTACACCAAAATTCGAAGACGAGCCGAATTTCGGAACTTTGAAGGTCAATGATTCACACCTATTTCATAATGAACACATGGAAAGTTATGCATTGGTTTCAGCGACAAAATGGACGCACAAGGACCTGAAAGTGATATCCTACGAGGGAAACAAAAACAATACCATTTCTCTTGAATTAATTTCTTAAACATATAAATATATATTTTTACATCCGGAGTCAGAAATTTTATGCTCCATATCTATGTCTGCAATTAATGCAAACTGATATGTTAAATTAATATCAAGATAGATTCTTTACCAATAAAACGGTCGAGTAAACGAAATGCGCATTTCTGCTTTATAAACAAATTGCGATTATCTATTAAAGGCATTAGGTGAACTCACAATCAGTACTTCACTTTTGGAATTTTCAGATTGTTCTAATTTTTCTCCGATTGTTTTTATTTTTGAACTTTGTCTTATGACATGCATGTGAAATAAAATATATATGCATAGATGTTGTTAGTTGAAATGTTTAAAAATATGTAGATTTATATACCTTTCACACGTCTTCGTAATTGTCACACATTTCATCTTAATGGCGATCAAATATTCATCAAGAATTTCAAACTTAAAGTAAGGCGCCGAATCCGGAATTTATCATTGAAACCTAAACTCGCCACAATCTCGCGTAAATTAGCCCTCAACTTTCTCAAAATTAATTATTTTCCAAAGCGCTACATAAACTCGAGACGTAACGCTCGCATAATCAGAGGTGATAGTCTCCCTTCCACCCCACACCTCCACGCCCCGCCTCCTCCTTAATGCCTCGCTGAAATCCCACGCGTTAACACATTCCTCTCCGAAATCCCCATTTAAGCTTCATCCCCGTCCTCCCAAGACGTATTCCCGACGCGGACTACTCCATCTCATTACACAAGCGTCCCGTATTAGACCCACACCCTCTCCCCTTACCCTCCCCCTTTCCTCTCCCCCTACCATCTCCCCCTTCCCCTCCCCCTACCATCTCCCCCTCCTCCCGACGCTGAGTACCTCGGATAAGAAAGCCTTATCTCTATCACGGTGCGATCCTCCCCTTTCTCTCACCCTCCTCGAATTCCACCTCTTACCATCCCCTGGAGCACCTTCCCACTATTGCAACCCCTTTTCTCACCCCCCTCTTCCCTCTATCTGATGAATGGCCGAGCGGGTGGATATTGGAGTAATTAAGGCGGCAAAGCAGCGTCGAAATGGATGGGCGCTGTTCTGTCGGGAGGAGTGGGTGGAAGGAGGAGGTTACTAGAAGTTTAGGGAGATCCAAGGGGGAGGGGAGATGGGGAGGGAATCGAGGATGGGGAGATGGGAACGGAGGCGGAAGGAAGAGGGGGCGTCGAGGTATAGAGGGTGGCGAAGGGAAGAGGAAGGGGAGCGTAGGAGACGGAAGCCGTCGGGATGTGGTGCCGCTGTCCCTGTATTGTGCGCATTTTATTGATGGCGGGGAATCTCCGAGTCTCCGTGGGAGGCTTCTCACACACCCCCGCATATATACCACTCTCTCCCTCCCACTCTGTAGCTCTCCCTCCACACCCCTCCCACTCGCCCATTTCTCTACCTCGCCTCCCCCATCCCTTGCCCCTCGGTTTAATTCGCCGGAGGATAAATGCCGCGAATGGTTTTCGGATTCGGCAAGAGGATCTGTTTCTTCGTTATTTGTGTATGTTAGTACTTTGATATCGTTGCCGCTTTCTTCCAAAACAAGTTTATCCATGCCGATAAACCAATCTCGGTAATCCTCCAAAGTTAATACTACTTTGAATCTTAAGATTTATTAACTTATAAATGGACATCTACTAATTCAACAGAGAATTATACTTTTGAAACAAGGAAAAAGTCTGCTATGACCGGGAATCGAACCCGGGTCTTCCACTTGCCGGGCGGATATTCTACCACTGAACTATAGTAGCAGATCAATTTTCTCGTTTCTGAACGTGGATGTTTTCTTGGTTTCTCGTTTCAAAATTATTCACAACTTTACAGCTTATGCCTGTCTGCATAGGATCTTCTGATCACTTGATTCCATCAATTTCTTGCTTGGCAATCTCACCACATGAGAGGGAGTTTTCTTCGATGTATCTCTTCGAGGACATCCGTTGGGGCGGTTTGATACTAACTTGGCTAGTTCTGTCCCAACCAAGAAAACCTCCGCGGTCAGAAACGAAAAAATTGCTCTGCTACTATACTTCAGTGGTAGAATATTCGCCCGGCAAGTGAAAGACCCGGGTTCGATTCCAGGTCATAGCAGACTTTTTTCTCGTTTCAAAATTATCCCCAACATTACAGCTTATGCCTGTCTGCATAGGATCTTCTAATCACTTTATTCCATCAATTTCTGGGCACAATAAATGGATGCATTTATTATATTTTTTTCGAAAAACATCATTATTTTGCGCAAATACAGTACGTAATTTAATATTACTCTCTTCCAACTTTATTGCTTTCTAAAATCAATTTAAATTCATTGCCTGAAGACATAATCAGTTGTACTCTTACAGAATTTAAAACGTTAAGATCTGAAATGAATCATGAATAATCATTATTTTGTGAGTGATGATTACATAAATCAGGAGTCATATGACATCTATGAATCGTGTGAAGAAAAATTCCAATAAAACGAACTTACAGCGCGTACTTAAATCATTTCGTTGTACTAACAATTTGTTCTAACGAACATCAAAAAATATTTCTAAATATTCATTATTTATTTTATTAAAATCTTTTAATATTTTATCAAAAAACTGGAATTTTTTCCTCATTAGAGGCAAATATAAACTTAAAATTAATAAGTAGATTTGTGAAATGTACTGATACCAGAAGGGGTGTTAAAATTTTCCGTTATAACGGTACACGTTGCCGAGGGAATTTGCCGTATTCCATTTCGTTCGATAAAATATGATTTCAAGAATGGGGAGTTTTTCATGAATTAAAACCTATTAATCTCGATGACTATGGAATACATACTCAAAATCAGTTAGTTTTCGTGACTAACATTTGCTGGTACCAGTTGTTGTTGCGCGAGGAAAAGACTCGAATATCAATTTTATCTATGACGAACTGGAGATATTCCCACCATGATAGATGATGAGGCATTCGCTAACTTAAAGAGTGCATCATACTCCCTCCTGGGAGCACGGTGAGGCAATTTGCCACCTTAAGGGAAAATTTGTAACTTTGGGATTTCGCAAGAGGATAACATTCATACTTGCGACGTCCCATAATGTAAGAAATTTGCTTTTTTTATCTCATGACTAGCATTCAGTTTTAACTCCTTTGGCAGACAACTTTAGATTCTTTAAATTATCAATAGGTACCAATAATGTTTTTCAAAGAGGTAATTTGCGTAAAAAAACGATTAAAGTGACTGTTTGAAGATGTCAGCAAAGACAAAAACGTACAATATATCTCAGTTTACGTCCAGTTTGGAGCAAGTGAAACTCTGAAGAACTCGGACCGTTCACATGCTCACAATTTTTGAAAATGCGATGGATATGAAAGTGTTTCGCAAATAACGACACATGTAGATTCTTTAAACGGAGTAACAACTGCATGTAATGGAATCTGTTTAAAAGAAATGACAAGTGATACCTACGTAAAACTTACAAAGAAATGGACATTGTAAAGATATATTTAGCGTATAAGAATAAGAAAGTAATCGACGGACTGAAAATTGGTACAGGATCATTTGTTAATTTGTTATTCCAAGAAATTAAGGAAAGAGTTGCTAAAGCAAACGGTAAATGGCGGTTTAAAAAATAGACGGACTGACGAAGAAACCTAGAAAACGAGCACAATATCGCAGAATATTGAATCTGTTGGCGGAATAATGAAGTCTCGATCAACTTTCGTTTAGGAGTTGGCGCGTTGGATAGATAGACAAACGGGCAGACGGACCCCCACAAGAAAACTTGCGCAACAAGACAGAATACTGAATAGATTGGCGGAAAAATAAGTCTCTAGCTGCTGTCGTTTAGGAGTTAACGGGTGACACAGACAGACGGACAGACAGGCGGACCTCCACAAGAAAACTTTCGCAAAGATACAGAGTACTAAATCGATTGTCGAAAAAACTAAGTCTCTCTTTGCGTTCGTTTAGGAGGAGTTAGCTTGTCATACAGACATTCGAATAAACCGAACGTATTTTTTAAAAAGCCGCTATACATTTAGAAGGAATGCCAAGTTAAGAATTTTTTCAACGTAGCGTATCTAAATGTGATAATAACCAGTTATGGTCATGTGACAAAAATCTTTTCCAAATCTTTTCCATTTACAGAAAGTCACCGCTTTCAGTTATTGCGTTACGAAAATTATCAAGTTTTCTATCACGAGCTTTAGCTAAACCCTACTTAGGTGTATACCACCGCACACCGCCAGTGCACCGCATCGATATGAATCTGAAACAAAAACTTTTGAACAATTAAACAAATTAGCACTAATTAAAAATGCCCGAACTGCTAAGAGATACAAAATATCATAAAATGACGTAAAAAAGCAAGTTACAACGGGAGACTGTCGAATATCGGGAATTACCGAAAATTTTATGAAGTTGTATTGTATGGCTATTGTTATAGGCAAATATAAAGTTTTTTCGTTAAATTTTTAACAGATATTTATAAAAAAGGAATTTAAAACGGACGAGTTAATGCCGTATCCGATCACATCCGATTGGTAGCCGAAGTTTGCCGAGTGTTTAGTGACGTCAGCGAATGCCACAAGCATGTTAGCCGATGCTAGCCGTGCTAGAAGCCATTGTGCCGATATAGAAGTAGAAGCTTGAAAGACATAATTCTGTTGTTTTCCTCTATACTCCGCCCTAGAAGAAATATTGGTAGAAGTACCGCACCTTCCTGCATTTATTTCGCTTTGTGTTTTGCAAAATGGCAACTGAAGGGTTTTTTGTGGCCAGATCTGATAATTTGCCCAACGTTGATTCGTACATGTTTTTGCGGTACATTGGAAGTCGTAGGGAGCAATATTCAGATGTTGAAATGCGTGGAGTGATGGTGGATAGGTTTGTATTACATTTAATTGATGAAACAAGTTCGATGTAGCGCTTTTATTTTCAGTTATTGTAATAGTACTATTATTTCGACTGAAACGCAGAAGATATGTAAAAGATAGATTGACATCTTAAAACACCTTTCCCATATTAAATGAATAACTAATTTTAACTAATATTATAGAATATTTATTTATGCATTGTCTCCCATGCTGTTCTAGTATCTAGTAAGTAAAATATAGTTAGATAAGTATACAAAAGGTAATGGGCGAGGCCGAGACTTGGTGGAATTCCACAATAAAATAACATGAACAATGCTAGATAGTATTTTTGGTTTATATTAAAATTTTGCTAATTTCCACAAAATATATTAAGTAAAACACAACCGGTTTCGGTGAATAATTACCATCATCTGCCTTTAGAGAATCATCAGCTCAAATATTGACAAATATTATACAAAATTAATGTGAATAAACTTAGTATCCCTGTGTCTTGTCTCTAGGAAATGTGGTGAAGTTTGTTGTTTTAAGTGTCTATCTGCCTCAGTTATTACCTATACGTGTGAAAAGAAAAACTGTAGAAGTGTTTGTCATGACTGCGTGTCTCTTTTGTATATGTCGCGAATTTCATCGTTGCTTTTATGGCTTTTTTTCTCCCTTTGAGGTCAATGAGGAAAGACAATGTTAGTAATGCTGTTGGATTTGTTAAACTGAAGCGAGAAGGAAAAATTTGTATTGTTAAAGGCAAGATTTGTCCTGAACACAGAATAAGATAAAGAGGTTATGTAGTGAGTGTAGTTGTAGATAAAAAAGAAGATTTAGACACGTCTGTGGAGTGTCATGACTGCCCTTATTTAGCAAAACATGGTCCTTCAAAATACCATGCTGTCATGGATATTATAGAACAAATTTATTAAAATACTTAAATTACAGAACTTAATATGTAACATTTGTAAAAGTAATCGCTTAAAAACTTGGTACTTAAATACATGCACTGCAATAGTAATTATTTCCTTAATAAACCCATAGCCCAACGATTTCCGTAAGTTTGATCTTACGTATTTAGAATAGGTATATTACATTATGAAGGTTTTGTTAAAATATATATGCTAATCTTAGAAACATAAAAATATAATTTACTCTCTCAACGTTATAAATATATGCATCATGTCAATGTAATGCCAACATAAGTCATAAACTAAAATACGAATCAATAAAATTACGTACATACATATAACTAGTACTTAGATTAAAATGATCTTCGCAGACAAATGCAGTTGTATGTTCCGATATATCAAATGCATATCTCCTCATGGCTTTCAACCACAATATTCTCCGCTTCTCATTTCTTCCCAAGGAGCTCGGTAGCGTGAAGAACTTCTCGGGGTTTTAATCATTGTATTTAAGCACTGATGTACCAGACAATACTTATAACACTTCTTAAGTTCCATATTCTCAATTTTAGCTAAGATATCAGGAAAAGCAACAGGACGAAGTATCAAAACCGCGTGCTTTCAGTACGGTCGTATATTTAAACGAGTGGCATGCGATGACGTCACGTACCCCTTACTACTCTCTCTCTCTCTCTCTCTCTCTCTCTCTCTCCAACCAGGGTGCCGTTTTCACGGGATATTAAAAAGTTATTTTAAATTTTTTATTTTTGCATAATGAAGATGGTTTAACAAAAAAAATGTTCACAGGGAGTAATTAAGTCAATTACAAAGAATTAAAAAAAAATTCAATATTTTTACAGCCCCCCATTGCGAAGAATTTCCATATTATTAATCGAGTTCTGTTTTATATTTTAATTTTTCAATTTTCTACTATTTTTTCGGATGATCGGCCGCTTCACAGAGTTGCTTGCTTGCACAAGCCCTAGAGACAACCTTGATCATTTATTTATTTTAGCTGTTTCATAAACAGCCGTTATCGGTATTTTACGATGAGCGGTAGACATGCAACCATGCCATCCGTAGGATTCGATCCCGCAACCCTAGCATTGTGAGGCAGACACGCCAACTATGCCTATGCCAAAGCCAAAATAATAATAATAATATAGTGTTTTCTTCGATTATTTTTAATACATCAATTCCCATAATTGAAAGGAGTGATGCATATATTTTATTTAATCGATATAACGCGCTTTAAAAATATGACTTCATCGTATGTATATGCCGTTGATTGAAATCAATTCTCTATTAGAAAGCATTAAATCGATCCTATTACAATATAGATTACCAATCCCAATTTAAAAGCATTGTACTCGCTATCATAATAGTTGAAAATTTTAATTATTGAAAATCTCCTTTTTTCCGATTAAACGCATATTTCTGCGCCAATTCGGTACCAATTTGAATTTAATCATAAAAATAATAACCATATTTCTTAAGCTATAAAAGTGATTTAGTTTAGAGATTCTATCTCAATTTTAACTAGTTTAAAAATGCAATTTCATAAAGCCATGCGCCGATTTCCATGCTTATGGGATATTGATATCGAACGATGCATTCAAAAATAACCCCTTAAAAAGTGACGGATTTACGCCCCTGGTGCTAAACATCTGGGGGCCTCTGGAGCTAAGCAGTCGGGGGCCCTGCGATCTATATAGTGAAACCGCTCCTAACGCCTATCCTCTTTTGTGACACCTCTTAACGATCGTTTTTCTATTGAATCATAGATAGGTTCCACTGATTTTTAAATTGAGACATTTAATATTTCTGAGATTATATACACGAATATTTTTTCGGGGCTAAGTGAGACCCCCACTGAGATCCGCCACTGAGTGTGAAAGTAAAAGTCAAGATTTAGAGTAACTAAGCGGTAGGGAAATCTTGCCTTTTTCCTCAATTTTTGCGGATCCACACGGAACCCCAATCTTTTGCAGAACACTAGGGTTCCGCGTAACCCAAGTTGAGAAGCACTGCCATACGTCACGGGGGCCCCGGCGCGCGCCATGTGCGACTCCTCCCCCTAAATCCGCCACTGCCCAAAAAAATTAAAAGTTGTGGAATTTTTCTCATTGGTTGTACCCAATGACCTATCATCCTGCCAAATTTCAGGGCTTTAGCCCTTCTAGAAGTACCTAAATATTTATATCCGCCTATATCCTATGTAAAAAGCAGCGGTTTATAGTAGATATCGAGCTGCAATCTTGCACTAGTAGATTTGAGTCCTGTCTTCGGACAGAAGCATGATGATGATGAGTCTTATGTGAAAGATTTCTCGTTCCATTTGGAGATTTTTAAATGTTTATTTCGGATAAATATGTACTCCAACGAAATTCAAGACGTGACTTATTTCAAAACATTCAGGCAGTTGCGCGTGTTTAAGGCAATTAGAGGATCAAATTGAGGAAAAAAAAGTTCCTCTGACGTAAATCTATTAATTTATGAATTACAGCCATAAACTTTCTGCAACTCATTTTTTCATAATTACCAAAAACACGAATCATTTAAATTTACTTGAAATAAATTCAAAATTGTTTTCTCATCTGTCATATATTATTTGTTGGTTGACTAGTCTCATTCTGTGGATAAGAATTTGAATTTGTGAACACGAACGAAGTTAATTTTATATAAAAAACTGGAAAGTTTCGAATTAACCAAAATTGCAAAATTTCGGGGAATACTTAATAATATACGGATTCATTGCCTCAATAAATGTTCATTATGTCTATTTGAAAGTTGGTAGCATTAGAAGATTATATTACAAGGTAAAAACAAATACTTGCATTAAAAGCATAACAAAAATATCAGTTTAATTCTGGCAATTGTTGCAGCTTTGATTTCTATTACTAAATTGTCTATTTACATTGAAATATATTTCACAATAATGATAAAATTTTATTTAATATGCTGCAAACTCTAGATAAAAGAAACAGTTAAATAACATCATTGACGCATTGAATGCATAGGTTAATTTTTTATAATTTATCAGTTTGTTTCATTATATAACACACCAATATATTTTGTAATTTTCAGTTTTGTGATAGTACTATAAAATATCATAGCTTATAACCAGGTTAACTTTTTCATAGAGCTAAAAATTGCGTGATGGATTTCTTCATAAATTATCAAGCAATAAGTATATCACGGAAATATTCTTAACAGCATTGCAAATCGTCAAAGATGAGGTGGGTGTTGCAACTTGGTGCGGAGTGTGTGGGTTCGAGCGTGTGTGTGCGTGTGGGGTGTGGTGTAGGTGGGGGTGGTGCGGTGAAGGATGGAGGGTCTTGGCCTCCAGTGGCGGGAGCGGGTGCCCCAGCTGCCGGCACCCTTTCCACGCGAGATACGGAGGCCGTAATATATGGGTTTCTCATGGGAGCCCGTCCTCGCCCAGCGCCCCGTCCCTTGCCCCCCCCACCCTCTCCTATTATCACTCCACCCTTGCACCCAGCTCCCAATGGGAAGGTGGAATACGAGGGAAGGAGATTCGAATGGGAAGAGCTAGGGGAAATTCCCGTTCCGTTCGAATTCCACCAGTCCGAAGAGACTTTTTTAAAGATAAATAACCATTTTCAGTGGTAAAGGTAGTGAATGTTTTTTTACAAATGTTGTGTTTATTCACGTAAAATTAGAAACGGTTAAAATTGTAGGATGTTCGATGTTTTTTTAGTTGTTAGTTATGAGTTTTACGCATACGTTTCCTAAGAAATATATTTTCTGTCAATAAAATACGCGTGAATGTTTAAATGATGCCGACTACTTATGGACAGTTTCGTGCTAACATTTTATAATAACCGGTGAACTACCTGAACGCCTAATAGATCTTCAGCATGCGAATTATATGTTAAAATATCAATTTGCTTTCTTTTCTTCTGTAGTATAAATAGAAATAAAATCACCCATTTAATTCCCACCTCAAACAAATAAATATACAATTCCTTTAGCAACAAGTTAATGAGTAATATTGAGAACCCTTTACACGAAAGTAACGGAGAAAAACATGCTACAAGTATGACTCAAATATCATCAAACTTTCTCAAGTAACCAATATGAATGTAAATAAAAATTTCCTAATCAACGGCACCGCTATCTAATTTAGTCCGCACATTCTAATAGCTTGTCACATAAGAAATCTGTGGCCAATGTTTCCTTGTCGTCTCGTTCATAGAGGTCTTCCTTCCTTGTACCATAACATACACAACCACACGTTCTAAGTGCATCCGAGCGTTAATCGCCGTTGTCTTGCAATATTATCCCCGAGTACCGCGCTGCGCACTGTAGAGAAGTGAGCGTCTAAATAGGCGCGAAATGCTATTCTCCCACCGATCTCCTAATCCCTCCCTCCTCACCCCAGCTCCCTTCCTCTTTCTCCTATCATTACACTTCTCATTCCCCCCGCACACACACACCCTCTTTAAATCTCTTTTTTTCCCTCACTCCTTCCTTCCCCCTCCTCCCCTTCCCTCTCTGCGCTCCCTCCAATCCATCTTATCTCCTCTCCGCCCATCTTCTCCTCGTGGGGAGATGGGAGGGAAGGAGAGATAACGGAAGGGAGTGTGGGCGAGCCGGCTTCGGAGGAGTGGGTGAGGGGCTGGGGTGGGTGGGGAGAGAAGGGGAGGGAGGGATTCGGGCGGAAGTCTCCCCCTCTCCAGGAAGAGGGAACAAGACAAAGAGGGATGGGTTCGGAGGATGTTGATGTCTGAAGTGAAAGAAGGGGAGTGAGGGAGGGATTGCAAGGAAAGCTGCGAAAGAGGCTTAAAAAGTGCACATTTCGTCGCCGAGTTTGTGTTACGTTCATATTTTCGCGTGGGAACTCTTTTGAGGAGGATTTTAATTTCGAACACTACACGAGTTTATTATCCGAAACTGATAGTCCCCAAAAAAATGGGACGTCTTTGCTTATCATTAAAATGCTACATACTTATGAAGCGGCTTACCTTAAAAATTATATACGTTTCTCTTTGCGCCTGTTTCTATTTTTAAGAATTATTTCTTACCTCTTCTCCTCGGAAATGAATCGATTTTCAAATGGCTGGAAACGAATTTTTTTTCCGAATCGGTCAGTTTTAGAAACGAAATTATCGACTGAATGCAGCACTCGTCTCACGCCTCTAAGGAAACAAAGAATTGCGCTAAGCCGTATTGTTTTAATGACAAATTAATACGCAGAAGCCTCGTAGAGAATTATAACTGAGCGTTTGTTTAGATTTGGGGTTACCAAAGAGATTAATGTAAATGTGGTCAAACAAATTACAGTATTCCCTCCGAATTCGCGGAGGATACATTTCTGAAAATGCCGCGAACATAGAACTGGAAAAGTAGATAGTAAAGCTTATGGGAGAAATAGGGTTTGTCGAATCAACTATTTTCGCTCTTCTTGCACTTTTCTGAACACTCATTTCACTTCTTTTACATTTAATCACATTGTTGTAGTAGTTGTAATTGATTTTTTAAGTGCGTCGACGGCAACGGTCATTTTGCACTGTCATCAACTGGGGAAACCCGATGCCGGCATTAGCCTACTCTTAACGAAGAGCACCAAGGGGGCCAATTGCTTAACGTTCCTTTCGAAGGACGGAACTCTGGATTTTCGCGGTCTCCTTCAACCGCATAAACAGAGTGTCGAGCGACCTCGGAAAAATCCTAATTTCGCAGGATTCGTGCCCACTGCCCTTTCGAGCAGCAGGCGAGTAGCAGCCAGCGTCCTAACCACTACATCACCGGCACCCCCTCACATTATTGTATATGGGTGTAAAAACATTGCAGAAAATACCGTAAATTACCAGCGTGTGAACAGAGAGACAGAGACAAAACAGTCTGAGAGTATAACATCACGTGGGCATGTCCCTTTTACCATTCCTCCGAGTCTTTCTAGTGTGTCACAGCGTCACTACTTCTGTAGTATGCATTTGTTTTTTGTCTAGAAAAAAATCGCACTCTACTTCATGGGCTTTAGCAATCGAGCAGTTTTTGACGCGGTAGGTGGTCCCGAATAAGTGAAATTTAGCTTCCGCGAACATTGAAAATTACTAAATCATTTCTGCACGAATAATTGAAACCGCGAGCTTTAAATCCACAAAAATCGGGAGACTACTGTAGTGGGATCAAAGGCAATCTAAGAAAGAAGATTTATGCTGTTTTATTTTAGAGAGGAATATATAGCTGGGGTCGGAAATTATTAGACAGGGTGGTAGCCATGCAAGATAAATTAGAAGTGATAGATGTAGTGGGAACAGGATTGTCTTTCCTATTCATTACAGTTAATGGTCACTTTAAGTTTAATAATAATAAAAGGATCACAGCGATTGATTTATTGCTGTGGACAATGAATAAGGCGCTAATTATAACCCTAGTAGAGCCGCGGGAGAGGAAGAAAGAGACCCTTCCAAAATGTCATGTTTTAGACGCACACAATCATTATTAAAAGCGTATCTTTTCGTAAAAGCAACAAAACATCGAATAAAACCGAATCATGGGTTGAAAGAAACTTGCTAAGAATTTCTCTGACGAAAGCGAACAACATAGATGAAACTAAGAAATGATAAATTATGGATTAAGAATGAAATCTTCGCGACGCTAGTCTGCAAAAGTTTTAACGCGTGAGTAATGATTCGAAGTAAAGTGGACGTAACGACCCATGTAAAAAGGGAGAGACGGCGAAACGAAACCGAATGGAATGAAAGGGACGGAAAAAACAACGAGAATTTAGGAATTCCCTCAGTGTGTGACGCCCCGCGGTCGGGATGAAGTGTGCGAGGTAGCCTATCCTTAGGGGAAGGAAAAAAAGAGATTGGGGAGAGATCCTTTTGCGGAGGGAGGGGAAAAAGAGACGGAGAGAGAGGGAATGAGTGAGAGGGTGCCCGAGTGGGACGGACAGTGAGGGAGTGAGACTTGGTCCGAGGGTGAAACTGTGTTAGCAGCGGCCGCGTGGAGTGGGAGATGAATTTCGGTGCCGAAGAGTTCTGCGGCCGAGGGAGTCCTTGGGCTTAAAGGGATTGGACCGAGGAGGACTCGATTCCTAATGCGGTTTTCGTGCGGGATGATGATAATGGAGGAGCTTTTTCGAGCCCATTTTTTCATTCCGCGGGACGCCGCTGGTCTGTCGGTGTCGAGTTTTCGGAACGAGCCGACGATATCGTTACCATCGCCGGATTGTCAAGATCGCTTAAATGTCGCCTTAACGTTCACTCGACTTTAAGAGGGAGGAAAACGCCTAACCTTTTTTTTTTCCCCCGGGCGCGTTAGCGGATTCCGAGGGTGTAAAAATTTCGCCGCGATTATTGGGTAACGTGAATTGATTGGTTTGCAGACGCTGGTTACTTTTGCCGCGAAGAAGTATGCATTCATCAGCGTGGAGGTCCAAGGTTCCAAAAATACACGTCGAAATGCTCAGCTTTGGTCGTTTTCTTTTGCGTTGTAAATTGCCGATTGGCATGGATTTGACATCACTAGGAGTGTAACGCAATCATAGAGGATCTTTGACTTCGATTTCAACATGTATATCGAGATGAACATTACAGCCCTCGTTGCTAACATCACGAAGCTCAATGACGGAAAAACGAGAAAATTAGCCGAAGCAACGATTCAGGGTAGAAAACAATTTATTCCATCTAGATATTAATAGCGTAAAAAAATAAAATTTTTAAAGCGAAGGTAACGGCCACCATAACGTGTGATGCATCAAATTAAATGTCTCGGCCCGCAAATTTGCAGGAAAATTATAAAATTGAAATCGGTCAAACCGTTGGCGAGATATTTAGTTTTTTTTTTTTGACCGGCAAAGTTCTGCTCGACGTAGTTGTAGTGGTTGATGCTAAGGTGGCGCTGCTAGCGGACAGTAGACGCTGTAGGAAATAAAGTGGCACTCCAAGCGTACGTTAGTAAAGGGAAATAAACCTTGCAGTCGCTGACCTTCATGGTAACGTGACAGAAGGCTAACTACCAAGACAATATTTAATCTAACCAACCAGTCGATTTATCGACGGGCAACTGCAAGTTTTTTTTTTAAATCATGTTCTTGTGGCGTGCCCAAATATAGCCCTGAAGTATAAAAGTTATAAACTACTTTGGGGGTGCCGGTAGTGTAGTGGTTAGGACACTGGCTGCTACTCGCTTGCTGCTTGAAAAGGCAGCGGGCACGAATCCTGCGCAAGTTGGATTTTTCCAAGGTCGCCCAGCCTCCTGTTTGTGTGGTTTGAGGAGACCGCGCAAATTCAGCTGTTCCGTCCTTCGGAAGGGACGTTTAGCCGTTGGCCCCCCTGGTGTTCTTCTTAAGAGCAGGCAAATGCCGGCACCAGTTTTCTCTCCTCCCTTCCCCGGTTATTCATTGCACTACCTCTGAGATACCCATTTGTGCTGTAAGAGAGGCGAATTGACTGGGCACTCAAACAAACATAAACTACTTTGGGGTGCCGGTGGTGTAGTGGTTAGGACGCTGGCTGCTACTCGCCTGCTGCTTGAAAAGGCAGCGGGAACGAATCCTGCGCAAGCAGGATTTTTTCACGGTCACCCGGCCCCCTGTTTGTGTGGTTTGAGGAGACCGCGCAAATTCAGCTGTTCCGTCCTTCGGAAGGGACGTTAAGCCGTTGGCCCCCCTGGTGTTCTTCGTAAAAGCAGGCAAATGCCGGCACAGGGTTTCCCTCCTCCCTCCCCGGTTATTCATTGCACTAACTCTGAGATATCCATTTGTGCTGTAAGAGAGGCGAATTGGCTGGGCATTTTAATAATAATAATAATATAAACTACTTATCGGAAAGTTAACTTTCTTCCTAAACTTTTTAAACTGACCAGCTATTCATTGCAATACCCCTCTCAGATACCCATTGCGCGTAGGCCAGAGGGAATCTGCAGGTCGTAAATTTTTTTATAAACTACTTTGGTTTCACCACTTTCTACGATGTTTTTGTATTTTCACAAAAGGTAAGGGCTAACCTTTTTATTAACTAGCTGCTCGACACTTCGTTTTTATAAATGTAGGAGGGAGTTGGAGATAGTGCAAACAAAATATAGAGAAATTTGTTTCCTTTTTATTTTTAGAATAAAAGAAAACTATGTAAATGAGGATCTTCTTTTCTAATTCAAAAACGGTATGGCATTGAATTGGTTTAATAGAGAAAAAATTACTGCAAAGGCGACTGAAATTCTTAGAAAAAAGCGAAACCTTTTGGCAGTGAGACTTCGGTTTATACTACATTTTCTATGCTTGTAGGGTCTCCATTTAGTAGTATTTTTCAATTCCCGCACAGCCCAAATATGGCCACATACACTTGACCATGGGTAAACACTGGCCGCTTCAAGCAGATTCTAACCTTGCTAAAGGTTTGAACCTGGCTTGTGTAAGTAGTCGCACAAAATGACAATCGAACTGTGAACTTGAGGCGGTGCGTTTGCATGGGCTCCTCGGCAGATTACGGCGTAAGAATAAGGCGTGAAACGACCACATGTCCAATGTGCGGGTGTTGTAGACATAGTTGTAGATAAAGGTTGAGGGTTGAGCAGAGAGGGAGGGAGAAATATTTAATGAAGCCTCTCTCACCTCAGTAATTTATAAAATATTTCATTATTTACCCTTCTCGTCATCTTTTGGTAAAACATTTTTCATGGGAAAAAATGCATTAAATTAACTAATAGTTGAATATGACTGTTTAATAATATAAAAAGGGACCACAAAGAGTGCCATGAATATTTCCTTGTATCAATGTTAATCGCCGTACTTAGCTTTAACTATCACCCGTGGCTCGGTACACGGTTTTTTCTGACTTAGTACAACATCCTACGTGAGGAAGACTCTGGGGGAGAGTTTATATCTTTCGCTAAAGCATTGGACTGTGCGACCTTTTTTGCCTCTACTTGTCTCAACTCCAGGAGATAAATAACATTTTTGTTCCCCTGAGGTACTCCGCCCCATATTGTTTTTTGCCAGCGTCCCTTTCACTGGAGACCTTTCTCTAAATGCCCACGGCCATTGTGTTTCGTATGTGCACATTTATATATGCACAAATGTAAATGTTTTTTATCGATTTTAACCGCATACGTGCGACAGGGATGTGGTATTTACCCAGTTATCGCATGAAATTTGTCCAAAGCATTCATATTTTTATTTAAAGTTATTTTTAACCTTGACAATGTTTTTTTCTCCGCTGATAAATAATTGCGCCAATTTAGAATGTTCTGAAAATTTTGTTTTTGTAACAAAATTATAAACAACCCTCTCGCTTTCTATTATAAAAAATAATCATGTAATTAGTAATAGCTTTAAATGATACCTTCCTTTCCAAAAACTGATATCTATTCACGTAAAATTTGAATGATGACTAATCTATTGCAAATAAAAATCACAAGATGAATTTAAAATGCTACGTTGAGATGGCTAAAACTTGTTTAACTAATTAAGAAATAAATAATAGCAATAGCTTATCAGATAGTGAAATACCGAATTATAAGTAAGAATGTACAATAAATGTAATTTAGTTGACAATTCTTTTTTTAACTAATGGAAAATAATCCGATATTTAGGTAGTAAGTGCTTACTTTGTAGTTATAAATTTCGGAAACCTTCGTCATCATCGAATACTACTTGTGCATATTCATTAAATTGTAAGAGTTTTGACAACAAGATCTTTAAACTTGCAATTTCTTATGGGACATATTACCGTGCTAATTTACAAAGTAACCGAACAAATATCTGCATGAATCTTACGTGTAGATTTTCGTAAAAACAACCACAGAAAATTCTTCGATATTATGCTTAACGAAACGACTTTTTTGAATTGCAATAAAAAATACATGGAGATATGTGTATGAATCCAAATAAACGTAACTTAGCTTTAACAGTTGACTTTCTGTCACTGTCGGGAGAAGTTCGCCCTTGAAGATGCCCATTTAGTGGGCGAAATGCATCGGGTTTATTATAAACTTATATGGCTCAGGGAGTTTTCTCACCTATGTTAGCTTTAACACGACAACTACGATAACTTTCTTTCCGTTACAAGTTTGAATGCGTTATTTTTCATATTCCCATTTGCCTAATATCAATCGTCCTCCTCTGATGTGTAAGTGTACACACCCAACCTCCCCCAGCACTTCCCATCCGGCGTTCCTTTAATTAGCGCTACCACGCCGCCTTCTGCTCTTCCCCCCTCCCTCTCCACTCCACGCCACTCGCCCCAAACGTCAATCAAACTCCTCCTTGTCACGTGGTCGGCCCCTCCCTCTCTCTCTCTTCCTCCCTCCCTTTCACTCTCTCCCTCCCTCCCTTTCTCCATACTCCCTCCCTACAGCCCTGCCCTCGGGGCCTCCTGAAATATCTTCCATCATATATCACCCATTCCAGATACAGGCCTAATCAACATCTGTCTCCCGAGAAGTTTATTCACGGCTCCTTTTCCCCTTTGCTCATTCTTTTTAAAGTACGATTCGTACGGACAAACAAACAAGACGGCCCGAGAACTGCGAATCCACGGCCTGCCAAATGTTTTTCGGCATTTATAGCGTCTCGGAGACAAAAGGATTACTAGGTTATTTGCTTTTAGGGAGCTAAACCTTACGTGCTAATTAATTGCGGAATCGTTTTTCCACTTGAGATGCCTCGGAGTTGTTTTCTCCACTCTTTATGAATTTATGAAACGTGGTGTATAAATGATGCCTTCATAGAGGAAGTTTATGTTAAGCTCACTCGCACTAAAAATAGCTCATCTCATTGCATGCACTATCACAGCAAAGGGATGGGAAGTTAGGGCCGAAATTAAAGTTTTTGTCAAATGTTATTTTTTAACTATCCAAGTGACGTAAAAGTGGCATTTTTATCTGAAATGTACACTAACGTATAGATAGGATAGTTTGAGGATTATTACAAATAATTTCTTTGCTATATTTTTCAGTTAAGAAATGTCTGTCCAAGGATAAATATTTTGAATCTTAGGTTTTGTAAGCGACGCCCTATTCTAAGAAGTAAAACTGGATAATAAATGCGTGAAGTGGACTATTACGTACGGACCATGACTTTTCTGAATCTTGCTTAAGGTGATCTTGAGATAATTTGTACCCTTCGGTGCGGATCGTATTCTTCGTGCTGGTTATGTGATTCCGTCTGGTGGAGAATTGACGTCAGAACGAGATATAGTTCTTTTTATTGTATGCATTATTTTACCATCTTCTCAATCTCACTTCAGAGATTTTATCATTTGCTGTCGGTTCTAAAGTTAGAAATAAGATACTCTTGAGGTTATTCCACTTCAACGTAATAAGGAGAACAGTCTTTTAGTTTCGACGTTACACCATCAATAACTTAGCGTTTTATAGCGTCAAGACCGATGCGTTTATAAATTCAACAGGATGGAATTACAACTACCTACAGTATTTTCTTTCATTATCAGCGTAGATGACGTGTTCCATCAAATGCCATCTAAGTGGACGAATTTTATTACCCTTGCTGTATTATTCAAGAACAAGCAATTTAAATTCGCTTGTTCTTGAATTTTTTTCAGTCATATAACGAGCTCGATAGTTCCCTGTTGAATTTCTGTATTAAATAAATGATTACGATCACTTATCTGCGATCAATGAATTGCTATTTAAGATGACCGCTTAGCAGTTGAAATGAATTCATTCCTTAACTGTTTAACGTATATAGGGAATACCCATATCGGTTACTTTATAGAAGACGTTAGCGCGATCAACGTTATCTATAAAATCGTTGTCATATGTTTTTGTTCTCATAAACCCACAAATTGAAAGATATGTTTTGAAATTGCGTCTGGAGGCCAATCTTACGGAAATTCCATATAATCATTGATACTGGATTAAATTATTTTAATTGTTTGTCCATCGCGGAGATTCACAGAATTGAAATTACACCGATTTTTACAATTTAGGCCGTCTTACGGAACATCAATGGAGTCGCAACATGAAGCTTTTTTTTTAACGACGTCGTCTCCGTAACCAAGCGATGTCATTGTTATGGCTAGAGAGAGACCTGAAGGATCTCGGCATGAAAATAACAGGAGTGGGAGGCGGAAGAGTGGAATGGGATGGGAGAGGGAGTAAATGGAATGGGAGGAAGAGGGAAGGCCCTTCTTCCCCACACCGCCGAACCGTCGAAGGCTGGAGAAGTTGAGGACCCCAAAAACCTTCACATATGCGCGTCTGGGAAGGGATAGCACGGACAGGGTGAGAAATTTCCACCACAGAGTGAAAATATGCAGGCTGACAAGGAGGTGGAGGAGATTTTGGGTGGGATGAGGAGTGGGAGGGAATGAGTGGGTTAGGAAGGGAGAGAGAGGAGCTGGGAAGGCGAGGGAAGCTGGATGGAGGGAGGTAGAACGTGGGTAGTGTTAGGTCGGGTTGGGTTTAAAGAAGTAGGAGATTTGTGGCGAGGGAAGAGGAAAGTCGAAAACAACGCAAGCGAGCGATTTAGGAGATTTGTTGAGCGGATCAGACTTTTGGATTTCGAAATCATCAATAAGAGGGATTCTCTTGAGTGTTTGTCCGCGATACCAGATCTCTTTGATTCTCAGATTTGCAGAAGCGCAGTATATTTTTGCTCTCAGAACTCACTGAAGCCAAAAATACCTCGCTTTCATCGTAAAATATCTCGCTACGTGATTTCTCATTTTCAAAACGGAGTGCATATCATATTTGCCAGGCCGCCCTTAATAATGTGTTTTTAAAATGAAGTTGAATGAGTAACTGTTGAAAGAACCTCACTTACAGTAAGTGATATTTTCTCATTAATATCTAATATTTAATGTGGTGACCTATTGCACACCGGATGTATTCCATGACACTTGCTTTCTTACCATGGGATTGTTGTTTATGACAAATTTTTATATGCGATTATTCATTGCCCACTGCACGTGAAAAACTTGCGCTTATAAAAATAAATTAGAATCTTTTGTTTAAAATCAAAATATATTTTTCTGTCCAGTTTTTTAAATTTTAATTAATTAATAATAATGTGTGTAAGACAAACATGTTTCTCCAATTATATGCGTTTTAATAAGATGTAATGACAATCACATATGGTCACGTTCCCTCAGCAGGATTCGAACTCTCGACCCTTGCATTGGGAGCCAGACGCACTATCCACCCCTCGACCAAATACGCCTTCGAATTTGGATTTGAATTCTATCCATTTATGTTCACTTTTCATTTTATTCTTCCAGGTATCAAATTGACAAAATAAGTACTCACTCAAGTTCGCCTAATAGCCATAAAAAGATTATGGATTTAGCAGATGCTTGAGTAAGTATTTGTTTCATCAATCTGGTTTATCCATGCAAAAAGCACGGCAATTCTTGCATATTTTTCCAGTGTAAATTTTTTTATACTGGTACGAAAAAAATCGATTGCAGTACACGTTTCCAGTGGAAATTAATTAAAGTTGTTATCCAAGTTGATGGAATGCGCCAAATGTTTTTAGTGCTGCATATCAACACGCATGTGAAAGTATATTCAATGAGGAAAATTTCGAAAAGGAACTCTCTTTTTAAAGATGTACTTTTTAGCATTTTGAATCATTTCCTCTATTACAGATGACGTTAATATATTTTCATCATACTGATGTCTGTAATACCAACTTTGCTCGGCGCAATGCACATACTATCGAAAATACCTACCTACATAAAATGGTTTGAGTGACCTTTTAATCTGGTGATGAGTATGGAAGCAAATGTAAAGCTAACTCAATCGCCTTCCTCTCTGAAGTTTCAAGCGCTGGCATATGCGAAAAAGATTTTCGTTTAACTAATCACCTAAATCCTTCTCTAACGTCCATCTTCTCCTTTCTAACGCTCGTCCACCCTTGAGGCTGGGCAGAGTCTACCTCTTCGCGTATTTCCGTTTCGTCAAAACCCTTCCGAATCCAAATCGCGCCGCCATATCCTGATCCTATCAGACGAGTAATACTCGACCCCCACGCATGTATCATTCTGGGAGACGTCCCATTCCCGCCTCGCCTTCCCTAACATCACTAACACGGCTCTGACCATCCTCCCACCTCTCGGATTTCTACCTGCGGTACCTCCGCACCTCTATCCTTTTGAGAGAGAGAGAGAAACTTCTGGCATCTGTCCAGTGGGAGGGACACCCTTCCCTCCTCCCCTTCAAAAAAAAGAGCGCTTTGATTGCGTGCATTCACACTCCTGGGGCCGAGGTTCGCGGTTTAATGCGGGCGTATCGGATTGATTAAAAAGGTATTGGAAAGTCGAAGGGAGGGGAATGGTTGAGTTGGGCGGCGAGGGAGGGGCAGGGTACCCACTTGGAGTGCGCAAATACCTGTTGGGTGTGGACCGGGACCTGTAGGTGGATAGACTCGAATACGTGAGATGCGTAGAATTTTGAACACTACCAGTGGTAATGTTATGGTAGATGTTGTGACCGCGGATGCGTTTTCCAGCGGTTGTTGTTGATGAGTTTTAGTCCTGTCGGAATGTAGATCTGGGCGACTGAAAGCAGTCGGAAGGCTTGTCGGTGGAATTTATGGAGATGAAGCGTGGAAGTCATTTGTTATTTTGTGTTTTGGGGCCGTTGTTTCTTAGTATATTTTAAATTCGATTTGGACATCCTCTAGCATCTCATTCGCTACGCTCGATAAATCTCTGACGTCACGAATGGGCCATATTAATTCGGAGAGAGAGAGAGATTATGATCGCGGAATGTTATAAATATTTTCCGTCGTAACTACGCAAAAATTTGATGTTATTTTGCGAAGGATTCCAGACCGAGCAAATCATATATGCATGCGTCATCATTGGCGTAATAAAAACCAACTAAAGCGAAAATCGGCCGCTATAAACGTAAAATATGAAGCCTTTCATAAGCGGTCCAGGAAGGCTATCAACCCTCCTAGATGACTGCTATATTATAAAGGGACCGTGTGGATTCCATAAATTATATTTTAGTCTAAGTTTTTTTTATCTCTTCAGAAATATCAACGACTCCAAGAAAATTAAGAAAATAAGTAAACCTAAGAGTAAATCGGCCTCATAACTGTCCACATTTCTGTATTAGATTTCTGCATTTCTATATCTGATTACTATTCAGCATTTATTGGATTCCTAAAGAAGCATGATGAAGATGACCAATTATACAATTGAATTAATCAAGCATCGTCGTGGTGACTTCCCGTTCGGCCGCTAGGTGCCAGCGGCGCTGTGTCCTAGTCTCCCGCGCGTCTAATTGAGCCGCCTTAAGCACCGCATTCGATCTCGCCGGCTCTTGACGGCGCCCGCTGCGAGAGATGGAGTCGTCTTCTCCGCCGACGGCCGGCGTCTCCGCTCCCGGAAATGGCGCAACCCTTTTCCTCCCTCCACCCACGCCGCTCCTAAAAGAAAAAGAGATCGATAAACAACACCCTCTCGCGGCGGCTCTTGGAGGGAGGGAAAGAGAGAGAGAGTGAGAGGTCGGGGTGTAAGGAGAGAGATAGGCCCTTTGTCTCAGTCCGGCAGAGGGCGCGGGAGTGTGTTTCCTTTCATCGTCCGGGGCAACACACATGCACGCGAAACCGTGTATCCTGAGTCTAACTTTAAAGATTGTTTTCTTTGGGGGGGGGGGGGTGGATGGGAGGCGGGGGAGGAGGTTTTCGCAGTTTCTCTGCCGGAGTAGGTCGGATCGGGTGCGGGACGGGCTTCTCGGCGCTAAGTGATGGATCGGATGATGTTCGGAAAAGCGTTCGACCCAATTTAATCTCGGAGAGACGGGGCTCAAACGACGATCGCTTTGGAGCGACAACCGCAGACCGAGGAAGGCGCTCCGGCGAGATTGATGGCTGCTAATTCTCGGCTATCGATGGCAATTCAGGAATTGCGCCGATCGTTTCATGGAGACGTTATATTTTTTCGACGCTCATGACAACTGAATGAAAACCAGAAAGGATCGACAATCATAATATCAGTTCATATCGTTGGCATTCGAACGATCGGAAATAAGTAGAATACTAACGCCATGTTTAAGAAGCAGCCGTTACCGTCGGACCTCGTGGATGAAATGGGCGATTAGTAAACTGATTGTTGGGTTCGTTACTTAAAATTGTCTCACGTTTGCTTCCTTACAAATTTGTGTTGAATTTTAATTTTGTCGAATTACATTTCAGCGCCTTTTCGCCTTTGAAACTCCGTAAAAGCGCAGATAGTAGCTGAATTCTCCTATTTCTATACCATTGTGGAAATGGTGTGAAAATGACTTCTAAGAGACGGCAAATAAAGATCCTCGCTTTTCTGAGCTCGCCTCGTTGCTTGCTGTAATTGCTGAACTGCAGCAGCATTTCGTTAAAAATTGAGGTCATTATGTCCGTTTACCAATAGCAACCGGCAATCTTCCCGCCTAACTGTCCGATCCACTTTTATTTTGTATTATATGTCCTTGGTTACTCCGTTCTCTCTTTGTTTTTCTCCTCCTCCAAAACGTCCGGTTTATTTTGAGCTCTTGTTTTCTTCACACTTCCACCTCGTTCCCTTATTCCTTCAATCGTTTCTTCTTTCTATCTCCCGTTACGCTTTTACCGTACCCTCGTCTATCTCTGCCAGTCCATTTATTTCTTTCTTTCTACTATTTGTATCTATTTAAGACTAGTTATTGTCAATTCCGTCTTTCCTAAGTGAAACTTCCATAAATGGAACTTCTATAACTCGAATTTTCCGTAACTCGAAGGAATTAATTTTACCGGGCAAAATAGAAATGATAAAAACGTATTTCCATAAGTCGAATTTTCTATAACTCGAATATTTTTTCCCCTTGAAGTTCGACTTACGGAAGTTCCACTGTCTTTTCTTTCTTGCCTTCTTCCCTATCTATTTTATCGTTTTTCTTTTATCCCATCTTATTATAAACTTGTCTTTCTCTCTCTATCTTCCTCCTTTACCTTTCATCTTCCGTCTCCTATCTCTCTCTCCCTTTACTTTCTCTTTCCTTCACGTTCCCTTTTCTCCTCTCATTTCCTCGCTTGAAAAGTATCTCTTTCCTCTTTTTTCCCTTCTCTTTCCCTCCCTTCTTCACGCGCCGGACTATAGGGGGCGCCAAAATAGCGTCCCCTTTCTCCCCCTCTGACACCATATTCCCCCACCCCACGTCTCTTTTCCTCCCCTCCTCCGACTCCTACCCTCTTCCCCCTTACTCCTCCGTCCCCTACCTCGCTGGCAATTCTTCATCCAGTTCTGCTCTGGTGGGCCCTAAGGGAGGAAAAGGGCCGCAAGGAATGATGGGAAGACGTGACCTAAGACTTTGGGGAGGATGGGAGCGCTGGCAAAGAGGGGGGAGGAAGAGTTGGGTGCCTTTGGCTTCTTTCTCCGTCGGCTCCCAAGAAAAGGCAGGCTTCGTTACGCTCAGCTGTGCAATGCTCAGCTCTCAGACCTATATCTGTCAAGGATTAAAAAGATTCATTGTAATTTAACTTTCTGCCTTACGCAATTTTGAGCGGCGGAAAAGGTTACAGGGTTCTTTAATGAAATTTAACATTCAGTCGCGTCGGGGAAATTTTATGTTCGTCCTCGTGTAATTTAACGCTATTAAAATTGTTCCTACTTAAATAATTATTGTTTTTAGACAAAGTTACCGTTTCCTCGATGTATCAGCGTTGCAGAATTTAAAAATAGGATACATTTTTCAATTTTCCTTATTGCGTGCAATAGGTCAACAACCGCGTAGTGAGAGACATTATAACGTTCGCACTAAATCATTTTGGACATATTTATTATGACTTAAGGACCTTTGAGAGAGATGATCTAATATATTCCGCGGTGCTCCACAAATATCACTCCGCATTCAGGGTGACGAAGCGTAAAACTTACTTGTATGCGCTTCATAATAGGAGTTCGCTCCTACTTGCGATAAATTTAAACATTTCAATTTGATTAATAGCGTTTTAGTAGTTTCATGCGAGAACGATAATCGAGTCCAAAAATGCCAAAGCGGGATAATATTTTATATTTAAATAATTGGTCATATTGGGCAAAATACTTTTTTTATCGCGATACAAATATTTAACTTGCGGTGTACACTTTACGTCATATTCGTTACCTTCTATTAGCGTTCATAACGAAAATTTCTTACCATATTTAAGTACTCACTGAAAATAACTTTGAGTCTTGTTTCTTATTGAATAATTTTGTTAATTTTTCCAAAAGAAATAGGTAATATTATACATAGTACATCTCTGTGTTACATGCAATAAGACGTGGTATGCTACATATGACGCTTTTGTACAAAATTCTTCAAGAGGTATTGCAGAAAAGTTAAACTATTCAGCTCTTCTTACCTTCCAGAAGAATGAGATAATGATTGTTGAGCCACTAATTGATTAAATAAATAGATTAAATTGAGCAACCTTATCGGGATTAGTTATTTTTATAACACGAAATTAAATGAGCGCAATGTCGAATTATTTATTTAATGTCGAAATTTTATGGCGTTCCACAAAGTTGCGCCGCAATTAGATGAATTTTTGAATGCATTATACTATCTTTCGTATGATTTGCATCATCATTAAAAAAAAAGAATTATAGCCGTAATTTTGTTTTTTTTTACACTGAGAAAAATATGAATTAGTCGCCCGATGGCAAAATTTAAACACCAAAATATGACAAAAACAATCCTGTCCTTTCGACCAATGGAGAAGGTGCGTGATATAGTAATAGTAGTTGGAGGCTTATTTAGTTAGAAAGACACGGCGAAGCTAATGGGAAATATGAGTGGAACGAGCAATTATTTTTTTTTTAATTTCATACAGAAAGTTTATCCATTTCAACTGAAAGGCAATCCAACGGTAATTTCGCTGGATAGCGTTGTAGCAATAAAATTTAAGAGATTAAAATTTTCCAAAAGTCAACAAAGAAACCTTTTTTAAGAAATGGATGCCAATGAAACGGATAGACACCTTCAAGCGGTAGAGAACAGTTTGAGCTCGGATTGACGCGAGTGCATAGGGCGAGTGAGGAGAGCGAGAGCTGATATTCCGATCCGTGAGCCGAAGGAGTCTGGCTCGTCGAGGAATGGAGGGGGAGGGGGAAAAAGGAGCGGTGGGCGTGGCCTCTGCCACTCATCCTTCACTCTCCCAGACAACGCCTGGTAGACGGGGGAGCGCGAGTGGGCGGAGACGTTTCCCGCCGCCCGCTCGACCAATGAGACGTGAGGCCATATTGCGATAGGGGCGGGGCCTATATATCTTTCTCCCCCTCTCCTCCTTCCCGCCCTCGATGTGCTCCCACCCCTTCCCTTCCTTCTCGTACTCCCTCTACGCACCGTCTCACGAAAACCGGACCGGAATTTTTTCAGTCAGTGCTTTTCGGAAGTCCTGTAAGGGTTTTATAGCATGGGATAGAGAATGAGAGGGGGGAGGGAGAATGCGTCGCTAGAATGGTGAGAAGGGGGGGTTGGTGAGAGGGGGAGGGACACGTGGGGCTGGGCTAAGGTCTCCGGATGGGCGGTGGGAGGAGTGGGGAGAGGTCGTCCTGGGACAGGCTGGATTCCACCACAGTCTGTCGGATAGTTGAAAAGGTCTCTTTCTCTCCCACCTGCCGCGGAGGCCGGGTTGACTCCTGAAGGTCCTTTTTTATACATATTCTGCCTCTTTTTCGGTCGGTCGCCTCCTTAGCTCGGGGAACTCCCGGGAGGATGGCAGGCAAGCTGTTCTAGCGTAGGGGAAAGCGTATCGTACTTATTCCACCCCGTGGTTTCGCTTTATCGACGCCTCTTAATATGTTGTTGCGTATCTTTGTGCCGAGGCGTTCCATTTTTATTTATGGAAAGGCGATCGGCCGTAAATGATGACGCCTTTTTCCGCTTAGTAGAGGTGCGATTTTTGTAGCTTTTGCGGAAAGTCGACAGTCTCTGGCTTTTGACTTGATTCGCACGCATCCGCTGAGCGTAGCCGAATGCTTGACAATTGACGATCTTGGGATATGCTGGGTTTTTATAAGTCAACAATCCAAACCTACATTGTACAAATGTTTAAAGGGATGATATGCTTCGATAAATAATTTTCAACAGCGCAGCTATGAGTCTTTAAGGGATCGATATCATAGTTATTATAATAGCACAAATTTCACTTGCACTTTGATCGAGTTAATCGTATGTGTATACATGTTTAAGTTTACATTTATGTCAACACACATATCTAATTTTTAGCGTAGGTACTGGGGAAGTGAATGAGAAGAACTGCGGTTGATAGCAGCTTTGGTGATCATGTTTTCAATGAATTGTTTCGAGACTCGAGTCTAGGAAATATTGAAAAATATGATTTTTTTAACATATCAAACTAGTCCATTTATGATTCTTGTATTCATCAATTGTCCAATTTTCAACCCCAAAGAAACTGGAAGGTCATCATCACTGATGTGTAGTATGGTATAAAAAATAAATTTAACCAAGCCCTTGGACTCGGAAATTTATTAGGTCATTATAATTGTAAAAATTGTTTTATCCATCAAAATTTGAATATAATTAACGACTTTAATTTAATAAAAATAATAAATCTCAACCGCTAGAAGATTAAAATGCATTTCTCCAAGCTGGCGTTGAATGCTCGCATCCCGGTTACGGGCCAGATACGTCATATACCACGCTTAATTGTTTTCCGCCTTCTTAAAGTGTGTCCGGTTTTCCTCCACTGGCAGATGTTTTCGCCTCGGATTTTTAATTTACTACATTCATCGCGACAGAAAACGAAAGGTAATTCCCGTCCCGAGTTTAATAAAACAAGACTCATTTTGCGTGATAAATATCCGGCAGCCAATTACTGTTCTCTGGTTAGCGCGTCCGAGATTAGCTCTTGATGGTAGCACGAATTTCAGCATCGCGATAGCGATATTAATCAGATGGAGAGCAGGGGTTAGCCGCGTAAGAAGCTACGCTCTCAAGGTCGTTTGAACCCGGTGAGGGTAACTTTGTACCGGATCTACAGTCAGTCGACTCCGGTTTGAAACCGATTCGCAAGAGTTTCGCCAACTGAGGAGAACTCGCCTTTCAACTTCTCTGGATACAAGATTCGAAATCGCAGGTGCTATCCGCTCGCCTTCAAAGGCGTCTGTGAATGCACTAATTATCGCGCGAGTCGGTTTGAATGGCAATGAACAAGTTTCATAAACAGTTCAATTTCCATGTACACACGTAGGAGGAGTATGAGTTTTTCGCGCAGAAAATTTAATGCTCGTTTCTTCCATCACAATTTAGTTTATTTTATTAATGTTTTTTACTGCAAATGGGAATAAAGTCCCTCTTTTGTTTTCTATAAATAGGCGAAAAATATTTTCAACTATGTCCACCTACTTACTGCGACAAATATACTAACGAAAGAAAATTGATTTTCTCACATTTTGATTGTTTTGCAAGTAAATGATATTTTGATAAATTATCTTGAGGTTTAAGTCAACTCGATTTGGAAATATTTCCTTTAATGATGACTCTTGTCCTAATATCCTACAAAATTAATATTTGTCGAAGTTTGAAATAACTTGTTCACATCGATGAATTCATTTCAGCCTTGTATAATTTTGATTTTTAAATACCTAAGTTTTATATTAATATTAGTGGGACTATTTTTTTGAGAAATCTATATCGTGACGTTAAAATTTTTACGCATCTTGCAATCGAAAGACTATTGGGATTGTACAAAGGCGTCATTATCAGTATCTTTAAAGAATAAAAATATAATTTTTGGACTTTATAAAATTTAATTTGACAAATTTTTGGGAAAATATTTTTTAGAACTCGGTGATCATCTCTAACAATTTTTGAAACAACTTAAGGTTTTTACAATGATTTTAAATTCCAATAAATATTCCCATTTAAATCTTCCGCTATCATTTTCTGAGTTTTTTTTGAAAGTAGGATTAATGCTGCCAATTCTCTATTAGTTAGCAATTTCTTTCAGTAAAATATTAACTTTCGAGAAATTTATCAATATTATTTGGCTCTTTATGAACTTAAGCGAGTGAACAAATCTATTTTCCGGAATGGCATACCACTAAGCAAGGTATATTTATCCATTATACGATTTAGACGTGCGCTCTTTAGGATCATCATATTCTACCTGAGATCGCATTTAATCTCTCCACTTTTCGAAGAAATATTTTTGGCCTTAGTATCACGAGCAGTTTGGATAGAGCATATTTATTACGTCAAAATTGTTGTTTTGTAAATAAATCCATAGTTTGGTGAGCATCCCCCAAATCGTGATGTGGGTATCTACATCGAGTATTTATCATTCTTAGATATTATATTATAATTGTGATAACATTTTTCTATATTATATAATAACTATAAGGAATCAGTCACAGCAACTGACTAGGTTACTTTCCATTAATTTTGGTACATCTTGAAATTTTGGATCGATTGTATAATTTCCTTAAACGATTAATTTCTTTTACTTTACTTTACTTTCAATAAATATACTGAAATGTTTAGTAGCACTAGAAGATGTTAAGCTAAAAATTCATTGTTTTAATATATAGAGGAGTTATTGCCTAGATTTCAGTATTTTTAACTGTTAAAATTAGACAGACATGTGATAATTTTGCTTTTCAATGTCTTTCCCTTGATCTTTTTTACAGTTAAAGTTTGCAAGCTTATTTCAATGTCAAACCATTTACGCCACATGATAACGTATCTACAAGCCATTAGATATGTTCATTCAATATATATTTATCGATTTTTAGAACTCCTCAAAAAACGATTAACTAGTTATTTAGTCTCTAAATGTAAAGCATGATCGGTAAGTGATTTTTCCAAAATTCGAGAGAACGCTCATTTTCAGTTAAATGCGCGTCCTTTTGGTCAAGTATTTATTTTAAAAAATCCGCATTTCACATTTAAAATAATCTATAATATATACAATATTTATGCAAAGTAAATAAAAATTAATTTAAAAAATTTGCCCCTCTTTTATTAAACTCAGGATAAAAATTTCAAGCGTTGAAATAACCAATCCACCTAACAGTTGGCACTCGAATTCATCGCTTAATCCCTCTTTCAGACGATTTTTTCCGAGGCGAATATTCGCATAGATGCTTTCATTTATGCCACAGACACATTATCAACGTGTGTGTGATCATTGTGGACGTGTAAAAGGGGCAATATTTTGCTCGATATCTCCCATTTACCCTGACAAGGTAAACTCTTCGCGAGGCCCGCATTCTGCGCTCCCAAATGTCGTGAAATTGACGTGATTCTTCCGATTTTTTCTCTCATCCACACACACTCGAGTGTCCTTATCAAAGCCACCATACGTTGCACATAAGGTGTGGGTGAGGATTTCTGTTTGCCAATCCATTAGTTTGCGACGGTGGAAAGCGAGAGAAAAATCGGTAGCATCGTGCTGCGAACTTATATGCGCATCCATGTGTGCTCTTAATAGCGTCACCTGACAGGGATTAAACATTAGCGAAGGCTTCCAAAATACACTGAATTTGCTTTACTTTCATCTTTTGTGGATCTCCGTGCGTCCAATATGTCTGGTATTAGCTCAATTTTCCCCGTAATGGAGATCCGTCGACGTCAAAAATATTGACGCCCGAGCACTTTGGTGACCGGTTGTTTGTGGGTGACTTTCTCCAGTCGACATTACACCCAGTGTGTTTGAGGTTGTGTGCTTGAATAACCCTTATCTGGGATTGAAAATAAACAAAGGAAGATTGCGTTTTATTGCCGTCTGGCTTGATGAACTCCAAATCGCGCGTCGTAAAATCTTGGCAATTAAAGTACGGAGTTGAATCTCCGCGAAAGAACTTGCGAAACGAAGGTTTCTCGCCAATAAATTTTAATAAAATTTGCTAAATAAAAAAGTATGCGGGAACTTAAGTATAGATTTACTTTTAAAAACTAAATGAAAAATATCATTAAAGATAAACACCACACTTATGAATATAACTTGTAATCAGTTCTAACGATAAAAATTCGGGAAATTTTGCTTAGGAATAAACACGTACCCGTTACGCTATTGACTTTTTAAAATGTTATTTATAATGTTAAATTATCTTTAAACTAGTTTAGAGCTTTAGAGCACATTCAGAAATTCAGACATCCTAGTTTTCCTTAGTAAAATAAGCATTGATATATTTTTACTAGTGTATATCAGTGTTTTGCAATTATCTGCATGTAGGATATAGAAAGATTGTATAGTAAAGAAATATAAAAGATAATTTATTACTAGTTTTTTTAATTTTGGCAAATGCCATTCAAAATTCAAACTTTTGATACTAAATTAGAATATTATTTAAAAGGAACTGATTGATCCAGTATGGAAATGTGCATTATGATATATAAATCCCGATTTTTCATGCATTTCAAGTAATAACTAATATATCGATCAAAAACAATTTAAAATATAGCGATTAAATCATTATTTTTGTGAATCCAAATTTAAAACTTCGATAATTGTTATTATTTTGCTATGGAAATATTAATTTTAGGTTAATAAAAGTTACAGCAGACATCCTTTGATTCCAAGATATATTTTTAGAAGGAAAAAAATCGTTTTTCTTTTAATTTCCTTATTGGAATAATAGTTAATTCAGGAGAACTTTAGAAAAGGAATTTTAAAGACTAGAAAAATAATTTATTTTATGTTAAATTATATTATAATGTAATGAGCTGTACGATTCCGAAACGCTATACGAAGTTAAATCGGAGAGTAAGAAAAACGCTGGCAACTCAAAAACTTTCCATTATATTTTGATAAAATTTCAGGAATTATTTTGCAACGCCACTTTTAAATTTTAAACTGATCGCATATAATAGGCCAGTATAAATTAATTGGGATAAATTATCGCGATTTTATATGATTGTAAATTGCTCTTATAGCCGTTGAACGGTGTATATAACATAATTTCGCGTGTTTCAGTAAACTGCTACAATTATTAGGATTTATTACAAATGCCTAATAAATTCCATGCTTACTTATAGGTATAAATCTTTTTCTATTAACTTTAATGAAAATTATCATCTTTGCAATCGAAAAGCCAAAAAATTATTTTTTCATATTATTTTAATGATTAAAATAAATTTAAAAATAATTCAAATCAATTTCAGTTTGAGCATAAATCATTAATAATTATCGTTTTTACGAATGCTGAAATAAATTTGTTAAATTGTTTTTGTTCCAATAATAACAGGGTTTTAAACTATGCTTATGGTATTTTTCTCGCAGTCATGAATCATTTTCCAAGAATCTCGCATTAAATGTTATAGATTCTTCAAAATAAACGCTTCTAGTATTTCGATTAATCTATTAAAAGCTGTGCATGAAACTTGAAATATCCATTAATGCCATTCCAGAGGCGGATCAAGATATTTCCCAAGGAGGAGGATTCGATCTCTTGCGGATATCATCGTTGGTAAGTAGCATGATATGTTCAGTTCGAATCCAGTGCTGGATGTGGCCTGTTCCCTTTGATCCGTCATTGCCTTATTTAAATTTTAAATCGAAAATTGTTTGTTTTTATTAATGTATTATTTCCATTTATGATACATAATTATGTATTTTTCAGCTTGTGTAATCAAAAGAATGAGATATGCGTCTACGGAGAGGTTATTTTGCTATTTCGTGGCGGATATATATTTTAAATGATAGACTGCCTACGGTTATAGACAACTTGTTCTGAAAAATGCTCACTTCGCTCAAATAAAATTAAGTAGCATCATATTACTTAACTTGCAAATACATACGTTTAACTTTGCGAAAAATAACATCACTTACGGGAGATTAAAAGGTTGACGAAAATGAGCGAAATAACACGTAATAATAGCTCACATCGGAAATCACCTCCAGACACAACACCAAAGGATCTTCTAGCGATACGTCGGGAATTAAAAAAATATATGTATAAAAATAAAAGACTTGACATCAGATCCGACATCTAAATTGCCCGATAAAACGCCTCCGGATTATTAAATTCCCATTTGCATCGTTCACCAAAGTCATTCCTTGATCCCCTCTTAACGCCAAGATCGAAACTGGCCCGTATCTTGTTTTTTTACTCGTCCGCATCTCCGCCGCAGTCGGATTCTCCTTTGATGATCCACGTCAGAGCGCTAGAGAGACACCCCATCATCAAGCGAGCTGCCCCTCTGCAGACCGTAATCATTTCCCGGGACACGCTCAAAAAGATATCCGACACCACGTTGCACCGTTGCGCGGCCATTCATTAAGCACGGCGCTAATGAATGGTTGCGGCCATCGAGTTTCCAAAGGGAGGATGGCAGAAAGAAAAAGAATTGACTTCGAAGTTGTCATTATGTTGGGCTACCGTAGAAGGGAATCGCTCCAGCAGATAAAGCTGGATTATGCAACGAACCGCGCTTACCTCTCTCTCTCTTTCTGCTACTCTTTCTCTATCTCTATCTCCATGTCCTCCCCCATCCCTCGACAACTCCCCCTTCCTAGTCTTATGACAACGCATAGTGAGCCCTAACCCTTCTCACGTCATTCACGTGTCAACCCAGTGCTAGGCTCTCTTCTCTTCGTCGGCATTAGCGGTGTCCAAGTGGTAGCTTCGCCTCTCTCTCTCTCCACCTCCCTCTTTCTCCGCCTCCCTCTCTCTCTCTCTCTACACCTTCCTCTCTCACTCCCTCCCTCTCTCCACGGGCCCTTCCATTAGCGCACAACGCACTCCCCCACTCCAGGACCAAAACTTGACGTCTACACCTGACGTCCAAATACCGTTGTCAACAAGCTGGGCCTCACTCGCTCGTTTTTATTTATTTTTCTCTCTCCACCCCTCATCCCACCCGTCCCTTGCCCCGCTCGCCTTCCCCTCCCCTCTTCTCCGTGCCTCGCACGCTCCCTTTCATAATTGCGGGGAGTGGAAGTTTGCTTCCATCTCCGCGTTATTTTTTCCACCATCGATACGACTTGTTGGGGGAGGGGGGAAAGAGGGAGGAGGAGGGGAGTGGGGGCGGGGGAGAAATCGGGCGGGGTATATTTTAATTTCGTCGGAGGAATGGGTGATGGACGGGATCGGGCCGTACGTCCCGACTGACTGGAGATTTTTTCTTGATTTAAAGTTGGAATTGGAGCAATGCACGCATTTTATAGGGAATATCGATAGCTCGAATTTCCCTCGAAGGGAAAAATAACATTGGGAATTAAATGGCAGAATAATTTCGTGAGGAAACTGCTCGCGATGATCGTTTTTACACCAAATTGAAATGTTCAACGGGCGAGAGAAATCTAGAAATCTTGTTTGATAATTAAAATTGCAAGAATGAATTGTTTCGAGCTCCATTTCTGTTACTATATAAGTAGAAAAGTATAAGTATATATAAGTACTATACTATCTACTATACTATACTCGACTCGACTTTACCCTGATCTACCCTGATCTACCCTGCTCTACCTTGCTCTACCCTGATCTACCCTGCTCTACCCTGCTCTACCCTGATCTACCCTGATTTACCCTGCTCTACCCTGCTCTACTCTGATCTACCCTGACCTACCCTGATCGACCCTGCTCTACCCTGCTCTACCCTGATTTACCCTGCTCTATCCCGATCTACCCCGATCTACCCCGTTCTACCCCGTTCTACCCCGCTCTACCCCGATCTACCCCTATCCACCCCGATCTACCATGCTCTACCCTGATTACCGATCTCTACCTTGCTCAACCCCGATCTACCCCGTTCTACTCCGATCTACCCCGCTTTACCCCGATCTACCCTGATCTGATCTACCCTGATATACCCTGCTCTACCCTGCTCTACCCTGATCTACGCTGATCTATCCTGAACTACCCTAATGTACCCTGATCTACGCTGATCTACCCTGAACTACCCTAATGTACCCTGATCTACCCTGATCTACCCTGATCTACCCTGCTCTACCCTGATCTATCCTGATCTGTTCTGATCTACCCTGCTCTACCCTGCTCTACCCTTATCTACCCTGATCTACGCTGATCTACCCTGAACTACCCTAATGTACCCTGATCTACCCTGCTCTACCCTGATCTACCCTGCTCTACCCTGATCTATCCTGATCTACCCTGATCTGATCTGATCTACCCTGATTTACCCTGCTCTAACCTGATCAACCCTGCTCTACTCTTATCTACCCTGCTCTACCCTGATCTACCCTGCTCTACACTGCTCTAGCCTGCTCTACCCTGATCTACCCTGCTCTTCCCTGCTCTACTATGCTATACAAGTAATAAAGAAAATCACAAAAATTAGGTTGAGAAATCAAATTAATTTTATCTTTATTTATAACCATTACATAAGATGACCATCTCTAGTTGCGGAATTAAAATCATCGAAATAAATGGCATTTATATGCGGTAACACAAAGAAAAATTAAGCTATCTTGTCATCATGCAGAATAATTCGATAGTGTCTGTCCGTTCGTCGCGTCAATTCCAGTTTGAATTAATCGCTGATATTTTATTCACGCATAGTTATTTTATTTGCGACACTAAAGCCATTTATTTACAGCAATAAATTCTCAAAAATCGTCAATAATGGAAGCAAAGGGACGCCAGCAGATGATTCTTCTATTGATATTTTCCAAAAACATATTTTGTCAATAAATAAATAAAACAAATTGCAATTTAGGTACATATTGCTATAAATTTAACATTTTGATTATATGGAACACAGTTACAAATAGTGACAGTACGTCTTACTATATACGTATAATAAAATTTGGGGACGGTGTTTTTCAGTCTTGCTCCTGATTCCAATCTTTCCTGTTACGATACCGATCGGGTTTTTTGAGCAAAGAACAATTGAAACTTGAAAATCGGAGTATTTTCTCACTGGACAATTATTTTTGCTCCATTACTGAAAACCTCTATTAAAACACCTGGACGTAAAGTTTATTTTTTCAATGAAGTGAAAGAAATGCTAGTGTATTTGAGCCAGTAAAAAACTATTCTTCTTATAATTGCATCCTGCCATTTGATGGGCATTTGCGTTATTATACTTTAATACAGCATTTACTTTTTCTATTTTTTTCGTCTTGCACTTGCAAATCATATAGGTAACAAATTTTGGGGAAAATCTAAATTTTCAAATCTTGGTCATGGATGTGATACCCGGTTAATTTAAACACAATTTTTGTCTTCAAATTGCCTTTTCTCAATTTGCAATTTTGCCAATCGTTGCATTAAAATGTTTGATGCCGAAATCATTGTAAATATCATATACGATGCTTTTACTCGAGACAGTCACTTTAAAGATTTAATTTGGAAGATCGTCGTACCGCTATTCATCATTAGCCGTTTATAAAACAGTACTTACATGATGCTTTCGATCATTTTATCATATTTGCTTATAGATTTAAGTAAATTTAACTTGAATTTAGATTATATTATTCCATTTTATTTCCATTGTATATTATATTGTATTGTATATTGTATCTATTTTGAAGTCATTTAAAAACGTTTTTTCGTATTTATTTTCAGCATGTAGGGTTAAATTGAGTCAAATTTTTTTTCTGACAATATATTATACGCCATAACAGGTATTCAAATGCGACAATGAGCATTTTTTTTATGAAAATGAGTTTTAGTTCAGTTCGATTTTTCCATTATGTAATCGCCGATTGTATCACTTAATGTATCAGTGTACGCGTCATTAAATGTTTATATATTTTATTAAGTATACTCATTTATAACTTACGAAATTTCTATAGACCTTAATTTTTCCGTCTTTTTTGTCCTACAACTCACTATACTTTCTAACACAATACCGACTAATTCAACAGGGAATTAACGAGCTCTTCTTATGGCTGAAAAAATTCAAGAACAATCATTTAAAAAAAATACCTTCCTCAGATACCTCCAATAGCCACAACAACCTTATAAAAAACCAGAAGCGCATTTCGGCTACAAAGCAGCCGTCTTCAGTGGTAATTCGCCGAGAATAAATACTAAAAGTCTTTTGTAATACCAAATATCCAATTAGATTTCACAGATTACTCTTTTATCTCGACAGATCATTGACTAACTTGTATTTTTTAACGAAGAAGTCATGCGTTGGAGTCTCCATCGAAAGTATTTTTCTTGAATTATTTTTCAATTTATACCTTCAGAAAACCATCGTATACACGCGAATAAATATTTTTAAAAGTCATTTAGTAAAGTTTTATATAGTTCTCTATTTTATTTTTGCATTACAGCTAACATCGATTAATCTGTTCGCCGCTTTTGATTGATGCTTAATCCTTAACAGCAGTGCATTCCTTCAGACTTCCGCTATTCTTAGAACTGCCAGTGAAATGGGATCTTTCAATCGTTTAGATTCGCCTATCTAGCAAAACATGCATGCATCCATAAAATCACGCTATATTAAATATTCAGAACATTTCGTAGATTATAGGATTAATAATAGAAAGTGAAAATGTCTCACAAGGAAAAGACATCGAGCCAGACATTTTAAGGCATATCTTTTTTTACTAGAAGACATTCCAAATGGATTGTGTTACTTCTGATGCCGAAGTAAATTTTAATTTGATTGGCATAAATGAAATCAAGCTATTTTTAATATTCGTCCCATGAAATGCGCGCGTCTGCTGTTAACATTGGAGTTTATAAACACGGTTAGCTAGGTAGACTGAAAAGTTACATTGAAACTCTCTTACTGCGTATAGTCAATTTCCTTGCAAGAGACATGCGAACAGTTGGCGTATATAGCATTCGAACATTCGTCGGAGTAAGGGATTTGCGCGGATGCAAAACGTTTCAATGTTTTCAATAGCGCACTACATTCAGCTCTTGATTTCCCTAAGCAAACATACATCACGGCCTTAGTCTCGGTTCATTCCAAGTTAAAAACACTCTTATTCGTTACAGCATTTTTTACTCATCTCACTCCCCTTATTCACTTGTCTCTCACCTCAACCCCCTCCTTTCCCCCCTACCCCCCCCTTCCACCCTTGCCGTAGAATTTCTATCCTCCCTCCCTCAAACCCCGCACCTCGAAAAACGAATAAATTCCATTGCTGCGAGCTTTAAATTTTTCATTTCGTGCAGAGTGTCCGCGCAGCTACGGTCTGTGTCCGCCGTGGTAAGCGGGCCATTACGGCTTCCCCTCCGGCGACCCCCCCCCCAGCCCTCCCACCTCCCTCTCCTCCTCCGCTCTCTCTTCTCCTCTATCTCTCTCACTCTCTTCCCACTCCTCTCACTCCCCCCGACTCCCTTCCTTTTCAATTACACGCGGTGGTCGGGGTAGGACGGAAATTTTTTCCCCCGAGGAGAGTAAAGGGCGGGAGGGGGTTGGGGTGGGGAGGTGGGAGTGGAGAATGAAGGTAGAGTGGGTGATATTAACACCGCGCTCGCGCACGTTCTGACGCCATATGCAGAGGGTTTTTTTTCCTCTCTCCTTCTCGCTGTTGGCGCATATACAAATTCGGATCATTCCGTTATTATTTTGTTTTTGTTTTTTTTTTGCATTTTTGATCGGTCCGTTCTTCCTCTCTCTCTCTCTCTTTGGAATGCGGAGGTATTTTCCTCTCGCCATGTTCTTTTTATTCCGCTAGGTCGTTTCGGGAGAAGAGTTAACGGTCGGAATTGATGCATTTTGAAGTAGGAGATCGCTAGATCGCGTTTCCATTTACCCGGGTAATTTGTTGCGGCTTTCAAATTGTTCTTCTGTCACCTCGGGCGGAAGCGTCGTCGATCCAGTTTTTATGAAGGCGGAGGGTGCGTTCGATAAAATAGGCGCTCGCGTTGGTGGTTGTTTTGCGGCGGATTTTTGTGAATATCTCCAATTGCTTCTGTCGTAGAAATTACAGTTACGAGGACTTGTGTTAAAATAAGGTTTAACTTTAAGAGTTGTGAGAATTTATTCGAGTGTTGCAAATTCTGTTGCAGAATAGTTAAAATTTCGTTGTTTAAAAATTTCGCGTTTCGTTTTGCGCCAAATTACTGCAATTATCTCTCTGAAAATGACCTAATCAAGTGGACTGGTAAGTTCTGAATTGGAAAATTAGTAATGGAAAAATAGATAATGTTACGTTTTATCTCCGTATAATATTTCCCATGATAAGTAATTCGTTTCGTATTAGGCTCTTTTACCGCTAAAATTAAAATAGAACATTTCATCTTCTAGTGCATACTGACAATTGTTTAACAAATTGAACATATTTCAACCATCACTACAGCACTTTATAACTTTGTTATAAAATCAAAAAGCAAACTAAAAAGGCGTAAATTTAATCTTTGCCTCTGGTGAGCTTTGCGAATCTCGTATTATAATCAAAATCCATTATCAAGCAAATATCGACGCGGATACAATAAGTAGAATAAAAATGAATATCGCCGTCATTTTAATAATCGTCTCCATAATCTTAATGCCCTTTAAAACGTTCCTGACAACAAATTTATTTTGGAGAATAATATCTTTCGTGCATAAAAATTTAGTATTTAGGGATAAAATTTGTTTGCGAAATAATATGAAGCAACCATATTCAAAACAAGCTATTTAGAGAGTGTAAGAATTTGAACTTCATAACAAAATTTACGAAAATTTTTCGGAAAAAACAAGTTTAGCGGACTTGAAATATAAGTTTGGTATATACCATAATAGATACGATCATGAATGTAAAATCTGCAGCTTACATAGGAAAAATTACTTACTAATATTCTTTCCTAAGGGGAGATTTTAAGGAATGAAAACACTATAGAAACGTTTTGAACTTTGATATCATAGTAAGGATTCAAACAGATCCACTAAAACATTAAAATAATTTTGTATATCTGTTTTATATCGATACGATGGACACAGATTACAGGAATTAGAAACGATTCACTAGATTGATGTAGGATACAGAATTCGTGCGACCATTGACTGACGATCATAAGTTCTTCCATGAACTTTTTACAAATTGCAAAAATTATGGGAATTTTAAACATATTGTTTCACCACATTATGACCCCCTTTATCTTAAGCAATAACCATTACGCATAATAACCAATAATTTTTCTATGTATTAACTATTTTGAACCATACCATAAAGTATGATTTTACGCTTTGTAAATTACTCGAATAAAATTTTCAGAGATTATATAATTTTAGCAATTTTCCAGGAAATTCATAACTGATTTATGAATTGCATCTACAACTCGATATCAAATATTTTAATTATGCAGGTTGTTCGTAATTAGTGCACTGAGTTATTAGAATATTTAATGTAGATTTCGTTTCATTTGTTCCTGGCTCTCGGTAATCAAGTTCATTAACTCATTAAATAAGATGGATAGAATAATGGAACAAATGCCATAAAATATTAACGCATGCAGCATTTATCCATGTTTGTTGAATTAGCCGCTGTGTTGCGTATAAAATCAGCCTAACGAACGTACGCGCGTATCATTAATGCGTGCAGCATCGCGTTGTGGAATGGCTGATGTGGGCACAGATTTCATGAGGAAATATGAAATTTTTATCGAAATGTTCCAAGGAGGTATATTTTTTGGAAATTTAAAAACTTGAAGTCTTTTACATGTCAACATGTCAGTTAACTTTGGCATTTCCTTTTATAAACATGTTTTATTCGTACTTTATTTACGCAGTTTTTTCACTTTTTCTAAAGCTGATTGGAAAGATTTTGATAATCCAAATATCGCTAATTTTTTTAGGGTGATTTGGGTGAGCCAAAAATCTCAGTTTTAGTTATGACCCAATGGGACGTATAAAATTTACTAAAGTTAAAGTCTCTAAATTTTATATGGAAGCATACCAAAATACCTATAATATTGTAACACATCTCATTTCATCTAAATAGAAATGCACTTATAAAAACATAAATGTCGACCTTTAGATGCAAGGATGGTATCTATAACTAGATTCTAGCACCTTCACCCAATTTTTATCTGATGCTTATTTTTTCGGTAAACGCTTAATACATTTAATACTTTAATCATCTGCTAGCAAATGTTCATCCAAATTATAATCGAACGAGTAGTCGTACAAATGGAATCTGGAATCGCTTTTTAAACTGCTACGATTTATAGAAGAATTAGGTTTAAAAAAGTGATTTCTTCATTTTTAAAACACACCAATGATATAAAATGGAGCAAGAGAATTGGTCAATTTTCATTATATGAAACTAAAACCTTTTTTCGTCAATTGCTACTTCAATTTAATTTAAAGGATATTACGACAAATTATCAGGGAATAAAAATTTACAGAAAACGTTTTTTGGTAACGTAAAAAAATCCTTCGTTCCAAAACGTTTTCGAATTCGGAATATATTGCGCGAAATTACTTGGAGATAAAAGGGTTGATTAAGAATATTTCAAGTTAAAATTTATTCCGCATTAATAGTTTCCGCCACAATAAATTTAAAAGAAGATTATGAAAAGCTATATTGGCAAACTGTTGATTTAAAAAGTAATTAATCTATTAAGTTTAGGTAATTTACATTATAATCTATTTATTAAATCTAATAAATGTCTACGCATAACTTAGCATTCATTCATTCATTTCTTTAATATATCAAAATATTCTCTTAATTTAGAATATCGTCAAGTGTTACTGAAAATCAAATTTTGCTAGTTATTCGGTTAATATGTTTAATTCTGGGACAGTAAATTAATTATATAGATAATTTAAAAATTTTATATCATCTTTGTACATTTGATTTTTTTTAATTGTACTACAACTTCGTTGACAAATTGTTTCTCTTGGTGATCAGTGTCTTCGTGTCGCATAATAATTTTTAGTACTCGAAGCTATAAAAATATTTATTCAGAAATTTTCAGTTAGAGAGAAGAGGATCCGAAGTGTGTTTGCATTGCTTCCATTTGCTTAAATAAAAATATTTACGTTTATCCAGAACATATTCGACAAACTCAAAAATCAGTCGGACGCACGCGACGCGTAAAAACTCGCGTTTCCCAATGTTTTTTTAATCTCTCCTGGATTGCGATGTAATTAAACTATCCCGACCGCACTTCCCTCACCGAACACATATCCTCTTCCACTAAAATTACTGCGCGTTAAAATTTCGTCCAACGCAATTAAAGCCTCATAAATTATTTACTCTCTCTCTCTCTCTCGTCCTCCTCTACCGGCGCTTCGGTCGTATCCCAGCCAGAAATTTCGCCCCGCTCGCTTTATCCCTCTTGTTTGTTTTTGAATTCCCCCACTGATAGAATGTTTGGCGTGTATATTTTTCATCCTGCTTTCATTTTTTTCTCCCTCTCTCTCTCTTTCTCTCTCGCCGGAGCGATGTGACGATAGTCGGAATCATGGCTCGCGGGTTGGTGACTGAATATAGATTCTGTTTTTTTTTACTCGCCTTTTTCTTTTTTTGCGCGATCCCGAATTCTTTTGTTATCTTTTTGCGGCTATGGTTTTTATTCTCCATTTTCGTCATTATTCATTTATCTTTCTAGCCATCGTTGAAGGCTTGAGAGATTTTTTTATTTCGTCTCTCTTTTCCTAAATCAAATTTTTACATTTTTTTCGTAACAAAATCATTCCTAAAACATACTGCAGTGGAAAGAATTATTAACTGCCTTTCCTACCGTGTTTTGTTTTTTGTAAGTCTAACATATTGGGTCTAAAAACTCAAATTTTTGTTACATGCAAGAAGTGAATTAAAATTTTTATTTCCTGAAAGTAAAATTGTCACATATTTTAGGATGATTTTCGATTTATTGCCTATTAATTCACAGGCATGAGATTTTATAGTGTATATTACAGTGTTATTTTCGAATTCAGTCAATAAAAAAAACAGACCGAACCACCGCTCGTCCGCAATGAATAGCACTGATATTTCAACTAGCCATAAATCGGCAATTGATGTATTTTACTACAAACGATGTATCGCCAAATAAATGAAACTACAGACTCCTCTGGTGCGTTCTATGATAGTTTTTGAATTTCATGATCTCTCTTTTTCTTAATGCTATTTGCAATTTTCATCATCGTTTCATGATTACTTTCTATTTCTAAATATTATTTGCACTTTTTTTCTTGTAATTTTGATACCTTACACTTCGTAAAACGCCATACCTACAATCACTTCGGATTAAAGAATACAAGTATTGTGGTAGATAATGAGTACAGTGCTATAAACGCCATGCTTAACCAATAAATTTCTCTCTTTTTCTCGTTTTCATCTTTATTGCATCTATATATTCGTTGCATTGTCACTGTAAACAATGTATCGTAATTTTTATTAATTTATAAAATTTTACATATGAGCAAAACTCTGCTCACTCTTAAACAATTGATGTTATAATCTTCGCTTCTCTCCGTTCATAACTCACACAAACAAATAACACTTTTTTGCATTCAAAACGCCGCTAAACAATGTGTTCCTATACTCTCCTTTTTCAGTAATTTTTACCTTCGCCTCTCGTCTCTCCATATCTCTCCCTCCCATCGCTCCGCGAGGATGCAAACAAAAGAACAGCTAAAAGCACAAAAGCCTCGTATGTGTGCGAGCGTGTATGGATGGGAGTCGGAAAAAATAAAATCAAAAACAAAACACCAGCGGAAAACGACGAAGCACGAAAATGATGGCACATTTCCCTGTTTCCATTATAACGCCATCATTTCTGCTGGTCTCCCCCATCTCGGCGCGTGTCCCTTTCTCCCTCCAGCCTCTCCTTCTCCCTCCCTCAGTCTTTCTTTCACTGTATGGTAGCACACCGTCTCTGTGTATTTTACTTTTTTCCATTCTGCATCTGCCTATCATTAAGTCTTCATTCTTCCAAACGTTTTCGTCTTCTCTCCTGCCTTACTCAAATATTCTTAAACTTTTTCCCGCATTTCCTCCCTTTTCCAACTTAAAAGTCGATATCACAATGCAGTATCTCTTTCCGTCTTTCTTCCTGCAAAACGTAAATCTCTGAAGCAATTTTTATAATATTCTTCTTTTGATATTATCTTTTTAAACTCGTTTCATTTTATAAACGCGCTTATGTTTTAGTTCTGTCTGTGCAACCAATTAAATTAAAATAAAAAGTAAACGTTAAGAGATGTAAGACTGAAGTTTACAGGTTATTTGGGATTTATGATACAATTTATTACGCTGCCAAAATAATGGCAACAATTTCAAATTAATATCCTAAGAAAATGGCTATAGATAGAATGTAAAAATGAACACCATTTGTGTGATATTTAATATAATCTATAACACAACAAAAGAAAAGTTTTTGAGAGAAAGGTGGGTTGCAGAGGATGCCTTCAAAACTTTGAAATGAAGAGCTTTTTTGGAAAATGAGAGAGTGTCAGTAGGACATTTTTAATAATATTGTATATGCATATCAAAAGCCAATATTCATCAGATAAGAAACCTAAAATGTGTAAGAGTATGAATATACTTTTAAAATTTATTTTTGAATAAATATTCTGTTATAGAATTATATTACTAAGTTTATAAATAATTTAAATTTACAATTCTAATTAAAACGTGCCTTTTCCTATTGCGTCAGCAAAGGAAGATATCATTTGTAATGTACTCTCTCGATTGGCCTGCATGTGCGCACCCGCCACCTCTTCCCTCGAATTATTTTCCTCCATTTCAAATTTTTGGTTTGTCCGCTTTCTTTTCAATTTATTTCTCTCTGTATCTTTTAATTGCTCCCTCTCCAAAATATTAAATATCCACCTTCCCCAAATTCTCTTCTTAATTTTCCTCTTATAAATTCTCTCTTCCTCTTTCCAAAACATAATCTAAGTTTTTATGCCTCCATCCTCACTTCCTTCTCAATTTTTCAGAGGGATTTTCTTCCCACTCACTCTATTCAATCTTCATCATTTCTACTTCCTTGTCTGAGGTTATTATTCCATCTTCCCTACTTTTATGGTTCTTTATCTCTTTTCTCTTTTAACTTCCTTCTTTGTTTCTTTATACATTTATAACTCTCCTCTCCGCCTTCCTTTATGTCCCGTTAATGCTAATTGTATTAATTTATTTTTACCTCTTCTCCTACTTTTCTACTTTAGCTGGCTCCCTTACCGTCATCCCATCTCTTCCCGTCTCCCAGTTTTCTTCTCCCCTTTCTCTCCACGACTTTTTTTCTTCTCCCTCTCATTAACACTCTCTCCTTTTATTTCAGAATGTATTCCTCCCCTTTAACGTATTCCTCATACTTTTCTACCTCCCTCCATCCCTCTCTCACTTTCCGTCCCTCTTCATTCGCTTACGCTTCCCCTATCAACCACTAACGTCTCTCTCTTTGTGTCGTTCTCTCTTTGCGACTTCACAGCTACGCATTCTCCTAACTATAACCCTTTTCTATGACTGCACTATTATAACTCGTTCCCTTCCATCCCGGAGGGAATTATTACACGTCGTTTCGTTCGCTTTCCCTATGGCTACGTACTTTTAAACGCTCGCTCCCACCATTTTACCCCCTCCCCTTCCTTCCTTTTGCGCTTCCCCTCACCCACCCTTCCCAAATCTTTTTTTTTCCACCCCTCTCTCTACTACGGGACTTTTATCCCTTTCCTCCCACTTCCCACGTCACCTCGACTCTTTAATTAGTCAGCAGTGATAGCGAGGAAGGGCTCCTCATGTAAAAATGCACTCTATTGTGTAATTAGGACGTCACATCTTTCATATCTTCCTCTTCAAAAATTCCCTCTCTCTCCTCTATCTCACTTTTTCGTTTCTCTGGTCCCCCCCCCCCTTCTTCCAACTAAGCCCTCCTCTACTAACTCGGGTGTTCTCCAATGGTTTTCATGCCCTTCGAAAAAAGACTCGTAAAAATGTCGGTTCGCCCTTAGTAAAAAGGGTTGCGTAAAGTCTCTTGCCACCCACTTTACTCGCGGCGAGATATCCTACACTATTTAAGCCATTAGTGTTTTTTATTAATATGATATATCGAACTCCTTAATAGCGGAAGCCAACGAAAGAGTTATAATTTCCTGCTTGGTATTTTTTTGTCGATTAAGGTCTTTTTGAAAATATTTCTTGATGCCATACAAATTTTTCACTTAATAATTGATTGCCTCGCAAATTTCCCTTAAAAAAACCGATGACGAGCCATCATAACACAATGGTTGGTCAATGGTTTTCCTATCACGAAAATATTGCAGATTATCCAGCTGAATGTGGTACTACAGCTAGGTGTTGGAAATTTTAATGCGTAAGTAGTTGTTATTGCCACGATGAAATGAAGACTTCATTGTTCCTTTGATCAAATATGTATCCGTTTGTAAAATGTACTTCGCTCGGCTATTTCTATGGGAATTGTCTTCTTCTACTCTTTGGCGTTACAGCCTAAAACGAGCCTTATCCTGCTACAGAATATTCTTCCACTCCAGTCTGTTTTCTACCTTTCCTTTGCTGTTACGAATTCCCATTTCTCTCTCCTTCCACTCCGTCCACGCGTGGTGACTTTGGTCTTCCTTTTTGTTAGACTGGTTTCGAAAGGAAACATAGCCTTATGAAATGGTCCTGTCTGTGTGCCTGTCCCCTATTAACAACACCGATTTTCATGAAACTCGGTATGAGGCTCGTGCTGCCAGGACCCACCTCCGGGCTACATTTTATTTGGCGAAGATTGAAGTCCTGGACTCGATTCCAGTAATGTTTTTCCCTATTTGTTTTATATAGGAAATCTCAAATCCATCGTGCAGAGATGTTTTCTTTAATACTTTGAAATATCTTAAAATTGTGATATAAGAATGAGGTTAGTACTGTTCTAAGTGGAAATGAATGTTTATTCTAAATCTTATCACCGAAATTTGATAATTGATGGTATTTTCTTGAATTTTTACTAAAACAGCTTTTTTTCTTTTAAATAGTATTTTATCGAATTGTTGCCATTGAGACGAGTATTACCCAACTTGGCTTGAGCATAGACGAGTAAACAAATGGGTTATTTTCTTTTCCACTCGACTACCCTTCAGTAGCGTACAGTTGATCTTACATATTAGCGAAAAAAATAGTAACACTTATTAAATTCGTTTAAAAAATATATATGCAAAATATAATTTCGGAAAGATATTTTGACATTGCTTTTAGTAAGTATTTTAAACCTGATAGTGCTCTGTTAATTTTTTCCCAATTTTTCTCTATCATTGATAAACTATGAACTACAAATGGTATTTATGGTATGAGAATTCCTTGGAATGACAAAAACATACTGAAACATTTCCTGTCACTATAAGTAATCAATTCGGGACGTCAATTTTGGGAAACCAGCCTGCATTAGTCCTGGTTTGGATTATTGTCTTCCTCTGGGTTTGAGTGACTTTTCTTAGTTTTCTATTCTGAATCATCCGATGCACATGTCCTATTTATTTTAATCTGCCTATTATTATGCAAGTTATTATGCACTTCTTTAAATTATCTATACAACCCTAAATTATGTCTTCTACTCTAGTATCCGTGTTTGTTTCTCCCAGTATCTTTCATAGAATGACAAAGTTAAAATTTTATAATTATTTAAACTTTAAAACACTGGCATAATGAATAATTTAAGATAAATAAAAATGGGTAGAAGATAGGAAAATTACTGTAACACATACTTATTAATAAGTGACGCGACGAAAATTAGCTCATTTGTATAAAGAAATGCGTTTGAGTCGTCTTTGTATCTCCAAATCGGCTTTTGAAGAATTAACAGATTCAGTTAATCATCCTGAGATACATTAAAAGCTTTAAATGATTAATCAAGCTCTACTTTTTTGTTTTTCGCACAAATTTTAGGAAAGTTCATGTTACACATTTTGAAGAATAACCAATAACTTATCTCACTCGAAAGGATCTATATCAGATCGATTCGGTCATGCGTAAATACTTTTCATTTAAACACTTTATGGCCGCACTACGTTTCCTCAAAGATAACTAGAACACTAAAAAGGGAAATTTCATCGACAAAAGTCCTCATTCGATGCTAATTGGAAGTTAAGGAAAAAGATCGTTTTTCCGAAAATCGCTCAATGTTTAACCCCTTTACCGAGCTCTATCTCTCTCGAAAATTGCTCTAGCTTCGTCTTCCTTCTCTCCTCCTCCTCCACCGTCCCCCACCTCCTTCTCCCCTCCAGCGTGGATGGAACGCTTTTAGAAACTCGTAGGCGTGCTGAATGGCGTGGCTGGAAAGTGTTTTCAACTCCGTCCCTCTCTTCGCCGTTTCATATTTTATTCCCCTCGCTCTGTCCAGCATTGTCCCATGACATGTGGAATACGCCTCTTCTTTCTCTCTCCTCTCCCTCCACCCTCTTCTCCCTTAGCCCGCTGTACGTGTGCGACAGACTGTGATCCGGACAGGAGTAATAAACGCGACACGCCACAAACCCTCTTCCCTCCCCAACTCTTCCCCTCCATCCCAAACTCTCCTCCCTCTTCATCCTCCTGCAGCGCCCTCATTCCGAAACGCCAATCCCTCTCTCTCTCTCTCCACTCTGCATGCGTCTGTCCTTAGAAACCCGAAAAGCAGTACAGTGACGTATTATTCCCGACTCGCTTGAGTAGACAAGTGAATGAAACGAAAACGTGATATTTCGCAACGTCCTTTAGTGTTGCATTCTCTACCGTTTTAATGCTATCCAAGAGAGTAGGACACTGCTGATTTGAAATTTACAAACTGTAGATGATTTAATGAGTAGTCCGAGATATTATCATCTCAGGAAATGTCTATTATTGGAGAAAAAATTTAGTTATGGAATTTGAGGAAACCGCTCGTGTACAACAATATCATTCCTTGCCCCTGGCGCAAACGCTTAAAATTCACGCGTTAGTCAAAAATATTCCTAATGATAAGCAAATTTTCACACATCTGTTTATACGATTTCAGGCTACTTTTAAGGTGATCCATAAAATTTGGTTTATTATACCTAATTTTTCCATTTTTATTGTGTGGTCTATTTTTGATCACGAAAATTTTCGCTAGATTCTCTACTCTTGTAAAACAGGGCACAGCATACTTTATTGAGAATGTTAGAATGAATAAAACTTGCTTTGTAATCTAGAAGTGACGGAATTCACACATTTAAAAGATTTATTCAGTAGCCACTGAGATGAGACGATTTTCTGTGAAATAGATGCTAAAAATTCCATTTTTTCATTAATCTACTCGAGTTTTGCTCTTGTTATTTATAACTAGCTAAAGTAAATGTATCTGATTCATCCAAACTTTTACATAGAAATCAATGGACCAATTATTTATGAATTTAAAAAATACTTTGCTCGGATTCTTTTTAAAAATAAAATGAATTTTTATAGAATTCATTTCTTGGGTTGTATTTTTCAAAAGCTCTTTAGGAGTTTCACGATATTTGCAATCAATGCAAGATACTTTGTTTGATAATATCTTTGACCAAGTAGCTTCTATATCTCAGTATCGTGATAAAAATTGACTTTAAAGTAGTTTGTATGACAGAAACCTATTTTAATAATATATAGCAAGGATTGCGAAATAAAAATCTCAAATTATCCAACTGAGAGAGAAAATTAGGCGTTCTTTTAGCAATAAGAATAATCTGAAACTATTATTATTTTGGAACACTCTAAAAAACAACGTTAATTCAGAAAAAATAAAACCTTCCTGCAATGTCTACGACAGGAAATTTTATTTATTTAAAAGTTTAGTTTCCTTAAATATTATTTAATTATCATAATCATCACATCATAGGTAATCATTCGGTAGGCAGGTCTGTAATTATTTTGGTAAAACCTGGTTCTCTTATATTCCAGTCTTCATTTCATGGTAGGTCTCTTCCTAGTTCACACCGTCCGTCAAATGAAACCTTTTCCTACACCTTTCCCATTTTCCTTCCAGTTTTCCCTCTAACACGTCTTTAATCAGGCACTATCTCCTCAGGTAATGTCCAATACATTTCACCTTCCTTTTTTATAGCCTCTATAATCATTCGCTTCTCTCCTATTCTTCTTAGTACTACCTCGTTTCTACTCTCATCCGTCCATTGTATCTTCAGCATTATTTTCCATGCCAGGCATTTTGTATCACTTGTTGCTAGTTTCAATTTTACTGCCCCATATAAAGCGATATTTAATTATAGGATTATGCAATAAAAAAGTAAAACTATCGATGAGTAATGTGACAGATTCGAGAAAATTTTACGTGAATGTTAACTTTCAATATTTTACCTTATATCTCTGTTTATTCCTCAATCTTTAAAGATTTACATGAATATTACCGTATTAAGAGGCTAAAAAATGCAATAGGCCCTTGTTGAGGGTATTATTAATTTTAGAATATCGTTTGTAATTTTTATTTAAATGTAGTATTCGCCTTTTATCATATTTAATTTTTTAAATAAGAATGCCGTTTACATCTGACTAGGGATGGCGAAGAGCACGAAATACTCCTGACCAACTTCCTTCATTTCTTCATCTTATTCTCATTCCTGCGGTCCACAAAGACAGGCATTTTAAAAATAAACAATTAAGTGCAATTTTCATTCAAAACTCTCATCCTCATTATACCATAATATTTTAAATTGGTTCATAAAACTAAATTACTTAGCTCCAACACATATTGATTTGTAGGTCATGGATTTTCAGGAGATAACCTTTTACTGAAGTTGAAAAGTCAAGCGAGAATGCGATCCCCTTCCCCTGTAATCCCATATATCATCTTCCGCTTGGAATCAAATCACGTTGCATTTCGCGATCATCTTTCTTGGGAGGGGTTGAGGGATCGGAGAAAATCCCAGGGCGGCTCGTGGGGACAGAATGATAACTCAGCCCTCTCGAGAAGACGTAGTAAGCCTCCCACTATAAACAGAACGATAAACACTTCCTTGGCGACGCCATGCAACGTCAATTGATTGGTTATCGTGTACCTATTGAGTCGCACTTTCAATCTCCCTTCTTAGCTTCTTGGTATTCGTTTTGTAGATCCTCTTCTTGGGGTGCAACGACTGAAAATGACGTCAATAGACGATGAAATCCGAAATTCCGTCGCCCAACGAACGCAGTTAGGCGAATGCGAAAAGAGAAAGTGAATCGTCTACCTATTTATTATTGTTCATTTTAAACTTAATCAAATCCTTTTTATGATATTATTGACTGGTTATACGGCATGAAAACTCTACTTCTATAATATTTAGTATCATTAAATTGGGGCATACTTTTCGTAGCAGAACAAAATTTGCTATCTTTCTCGTTTTGTTAGTAAATTTCTTATTCGATAAATTATTACTTTCGTCGAGGGAAATATATTTTGACAAAATACCGCTTACATTCATAATTGAAACATTTACTCACTCGGTTATTTATATGCATGGAAATTTTAACCCTTCATTGTCCAAATTGTTTGTTTTTCAATTAAAAAAAACATGAAATTCATTTTGTAACTTTAAAATAATTTTACCATTTCTAGATTATAAATATCATCATTTATCACCCCTCATTAATAATTACCATACGACAATTATTGTTGTATGATGAGTTAAAATATAAATATTCAGTAGCTGTAGATCTGACAAAAGTCACCATGTAGCACGATACTCTAATTTAGGTTAAATTGGGCAGTAGAGGGTTGAATTGTATTGAAGCTATTTCAAAGTTGTGATTGGGCATTTATTATGGGTCTCATTGAATGTAACAATAACACATTAAAGTGTATGGTTGTTAATTTCAATCAAATATGATAATCAAATTCAAAAACAGCTGAAAACGAATCAAGTTTTACCTGCGCATCACACTGTCGTTAAAATAAAAGAGCTATTATACATATCATATAATTCAAAGTGCCTTTTTGTCGAATATACAACGTCGAGATATTCTCCTGACCTGTCCGACAATCAGAATTATTGCGAGATTATTTTTGCCTAGTCGAGTCTGAACATTAATCCAAAATAGGCACAAAACCGAAAGTAACGCCTCCGAAGAACCGTTTGAAGAAACTCGCCTGCACTCCGCAGTACTTGAAACGACTCGTCATGGCTGAATACATTTGTCGCGTATAGACAATTCCCGAACAAGTGGCGTCAAGACGAATAAATCGGTCATGTCGAAGCAATCGTCTCCTTGCACGTGATTTGCAACGGAGGGGCTATTCCTCCCGTTCATTACCATTTTTTTCGGCGATAATTAAATCGATCGCACGTCCCTCATTCTCAAGGTTGGTGGACGGGAGGGAGAGAAAAAAGGAGGTACTGATGTAATGGATGGGGAGTATTTTCAAGCCACCTTTTTTATCCAGTGACAACGAGACGAGTACTCCATACGTCTGCATAAAGGGATGCATCTCCTTCAACTTCACCTACTTCCTTCCTCCTTCCCTCCCTCTTTCCCCCGACAAACCTTCCCCGGTCATGCATTCTGCACAAACGAGCAATGGCTTTGAATTACAAAGAGAGAGAGAGAGAGAATGGGATAAACCCCCACCCTCCCCTCTCTCTCTCTCTCTCTCTCTCTCAACCCCTGTATGTGCTGTCGAAAGCTTAGTTTGCCCACGCAGGTGAAGTCGAAAAAGAAGTCATGTCCACAAATCATCCTGCCACGGCTCCTTGCCCTCCCCTTCCAGATCACTTTTACCGCGTGCCAACAGTAGGGAGGGGGGAAGGGGAGGGGGCTCCAGCACTCCGCAATGTCCGTTTGCACGTACCAACCACGGCGGGCGTAATGTTTATTCTAGCATGTCATTTCGAAAGGGATGGCGTTGGGGGTGGATGTGAAAGGGGGTTGCGCACCGAGTGGCAGTCCCAAAAGCCGACATTTGATTTGAAACCCGACCGTGAGGCAGCGAAGATATTTGCAAAAACCACATGTACCTACACTCACTCCATCCTCCCTTCCTCCGATCTCTTTTTTCTCTCTCTCTAGCGTGTGTTCGCGAAAGACGTTTTTCAACAGTTTATCCCCCCCCCTCTTATTGCCACTTCCGATCTGGACTTTATCATATATACTCTCTTCATGTCTCGGGCCTTATTACCATCCACGCTTCAAACGGACTCCAAAAAAAAGTGCAGTGAGACGTGGATTCGAATGCGGAACAAGCCGAGTGCGAAATGTGATTTGTAAAAAGCGTTGCGGGACTGACTCGGGTGACGCTTTGAGGTGCAACCGTTGGGTGGGAGGGGGGTGGCGGCAGGTGGGGTGTGAGAGGAGGGGGGGGGGGAGGCGATGGAGCGGGAGTTGGAGGACGTGTTAACTTCCAAGGATACATGCTCGTTGCGTCTGAACGATTGCATCCTCATCTTGGGCGCGCAAAGAGAAGTAAAAGAATACCATCGAGAAATCCCCGCTTGGAAGCTGGGTGACTACTTTTAAGAGATCGTTTGCTATTCGAGAGTTGTTTTTTTTATTCTCTTTCGAGGAAATTTCTCGCGGTCCAGTCGCACTATGACTGTTTGTAAAGGTTCTCGCTCATAAAAATATCAGATGTTTCGAGCTATATGCGCCAATATGTGGAAGGTGCATGATATGCATGTAATTCGTGTTGATAATTAGTTCTGGTAAGGGTTCTTAGTTTTTACAAAAAAAATTTCATTTTTGTAGTTTTATTAAAGTTTATCTTTTAGAAGCTTAAGAAAATAAATGCAACATCAGTCTAAGTAAACCTCAGTTTCAGTTTGCAGGTACACCGTTTTTCTTAAATTTTGCATATAATTAAAAGAGGAATGTTTTGTCTAATATTTCCTATATTCCATCAAATATTTAAACGCGATTGAAATGATAATTAGGATTTATTATTTATTTTCCATATAAATTCAAGAAATATGCAGTTTAAAGTGCACTCTAAGAGAGAATTACATAGAAATATAATTACTTGGCGAAGTTCATTATAGTATGAGTGCATGTACACTCATTTCCAAAAGTAATACCTTCGTTGTAAATTACCCGTTTCTTTTCACTTACAAACGTTGTATATACGTAAAGATAACACGTTAATTTCTTCATCGTAGATAATCTATTTCCCTTCATTTTCCAAATGTTACGTGCGTACAAAAAAATTAAACTATCTAGTGGTACCCGCTAAAGTTTTTGCGAAGTCAGTCAGAAATCTGCATGTGTAACCGAGCAGTCACACATAGTTCGTAGATTAATTTATTTTGCAATTACCTATGACTCGTCTGTGAAAATGAGGTTCACTTAATAACGAAGTGAAACGAAATGATGATGGCTGCAACGGCAATTTAATTCAATAAATTATAAAAAAGATATAGCGCATTACAAACTCGTGCATTCCGTCAGCCAAACCGACTTTTTACGTCGGTGTTTAACCTGGAATATACGGAGAATGCTATCAAGTGGCAAGTAATGGAAGAAGAAACTGTGCAAAAGTGTTTTCTTTTACCTTTTTAAACGCATATATCTCGACTGTTTTCGAGAGTTGTGCCTTGTAACTTTCTCTATTTCCGTTATATAACAAATACTATCGAACAGGGAAATTTGATAAAACCGATGAAATCGTCGATTCGAAATTCGTAAATCCACTCGTACTTCCACTATTAGAACTAATTACGCAGCGAGTTTGCCTCAGACCTCTCCCAACAACCCCTCATTTGGACAAAAAAAACAATTCTATTGGCCTGCTTACGCTATCATCACGATGCAAGAATGACTTTTAAATAACAATGGCGAATTATGATAGTACGTTCAAACGATCGCCCAAGACGCGGAATAATCTTTGTTAACTCCGGTTGATACGCAAGAATGCGTCGTATTTTATACAATAATAAACGCTGAAGTGGCGCCACGACAGGAATACATATTCACCGACCGACATAACATTCACGTAGATTGGAAGTTAAAATTCAGTTTGCCGCAAAAGCGACGCCGCTCAAATTGTTGGAATACTTTTGGAAATGAGTATACATGCATAAAACATCATTTTCCTCTACCGCAGTGGTTCCCAAAGTGGGGGCCGCGGCAAACTAGCGTGCCGCGGATGATTTTTAGTTGCGCCGCGAAAAACTAAGTTTGGTGAATAAATAAACGATTTGGCTGTTTGACAGGTAATTAGAGATATAATTTTATCTATAACAAATTGATTATGGTGCACTACCAATAAATTGTTGCCTTGTTTCAAGGCTGGAGTTCTGAAAAATTCGGTATATCTTTGATAGGGTGCTGCGCATATAAAATGTTTGGAAACTACTGCTCTATCGCCTGCTGTAGGACCAAGTCCTCTCTCGGAGCCTGACATCTATGCGACCCGCAGCTTTCTTTCTCCATGTAGATATTGGTGCAGTCCTCGTTTCAGTTTTCGCTTCATCAGATTGAATATTCTCTATTGATACCTGCGCGTATCATATTTTATGTTGTATATAAATTTCATTTAATATTATAAATTATACGATATATATATATATATATATATATATATATATATATATATATATATATATATATATATATATATATGGATGTCAACAAGGTTTTGGGATGAGGAAACCCAGTAAACACTCACCAATCAGACGACTTCAGGTTGGCGAGGCCCCGGGGATGTAGAAGCGACACACGTAAAAGAACACGAAAACACAGAAACAGAGTTCTCTCTCTGTAGCTGATGAAGGAACAATTCCGAAAGCTTCTACGTTTGTGATATTTCTGTGTTTTCGTGTTCTTTTACGTGTGTCGCTTCGACATCCCCGGGGCCTCGCCAACCTGAAGTCGTCTGATTGGTGAATGTTTACTGGGTTTACTCATCCCAACACCCTGTTGTCAACAAGGTGTTGGGATGAGGAAACCCAGTGAGCACTCACCAATCAGACGACTTCAGGTTGGCGAGGCCCCGGGGATGTCGAAGCGACACACGTAAAATAACACAAAAACACAGAAACATCACAAACGTAAAGCTTTCGGAACTACTCCTTCTTCAGCTACAGAGAGAGAATATATATATATATATATATATATATATATATATATAATTTAAATTTTGTCCCACAACAATTAAAAAACCTTATTTCCCGTCCTCAGCTCTTACATGATTTGCAAGGTATCAATTAAAACATTTATTCGGATAGAGGACATCTTTTACCGCAAAACACTTCCGCGAGAGTACATAATTACAAGGTGTATTATCGGAGATAAAAACTCAAGAAACTCCCGAAACTTTGGTTCACAATCACGCAAGCAAAAATAAAATTGCACCTGGGCATGCATTTTGAAGAAAAAGAATGCATCTATGTCCTTCATCTCGAAATGACGAAATAAAAATTGTACCAAAATTAGACCAATTTGGTGAATGCCGTGAGCGCGTGCACGATTTATTCACGCCTGACTGACTGATTGACTGACGTATACTACGAAAATAATATATAGCAGATTAAGTATTGTTTTTTGCTTGAGAATGCAAGGTATATTCATCGTAAATAGGCTGAAATTAATAGTCTTCTTACGTCAACGGAACCGGAAGCTTCCTACGCAGACACCTTACGTTTTTAATATAGAAGATAAAGATTAAGCATGGAGGAATTTTTTTCCATCAATTTCTTAACAATTTAGAAACGAGAAAAAAGTCTGCTATGACCGGGAATCGAACCCGGGTCTTCCACTTGCCGGGCGGATATTCTGCCATTTAACTATCGTAGCAGATTAATTCTCTAGTTTCTGAACGCGGATGTTTTCTTAGTGTTATAATATCCGCCCGGCAAGTGGAAGACCCGGGTTCGATTCCCGATCATAGCAGACTTTTTTCTCGTTTCTAAATTATTTCCAACTTTACAGCTTATGCCTGTCTGCATAGGATCTTCGGATAACTTTATTCCATCCATTTAATTTCTTAACAGTTCAAAAAGAAGGCATTACACATGAGGATTTTTCTGTAATCCCGTAGACCAGAAGTGTTCAACCTAAGGCATCAGAAATTCATATACTTATTTTTATAAATATTTTGATAGTAAAACTTTTAATATTGAAATAAGAACTTTATTTAAAATTTAGTTTCTCTCTCCTCTCTCTCTCTCTGTCACTGAGGAATAGGGTGGATCGTTTTTCAATTTTTGTCGAAATTGAAAATGCCTGACTCGGCCTTTCGTGGCACTAAATATGGGACAAAAAAAGTTTTTCGGTCGGAAAATTTTTAGAGGTGCCCCACCGCGGCCAAAGATTACCAATAGCGTTTCGTCCATTTTTCGGCTGTTTTCGACCATGTTATGCAGCTCTTTACATGTTTGGAGCGTTTTTCAGTTCCGAACTACCCAGAACTCACCACGGTGAGGTGGCGGTATTCACGGTACACGCTGCAGCTACTTTCGAAACTGGATAGCACCACCGGCGGCGGCCAGCGGTGCTCGCTCTGTCAGACGGGGAATACCTCACTTTGTCAGAGATGTTTACTCCTGCAAGCGTGCCCACCATCAGTCGCATTGGCGAATTTTTAGAGTGAACTGTGTGAGATAGCGTTCAGTGCTAACCACAGACTGGAGCTGATCTCACAATCAGTCTGAGAATGGGACTGACACCACTGATTGTGATTTCAAACCCTATAATGGACTTACGCCAACTATGAGTAAAGATGATCTAAAAGTCGTTGCCCTAAAAGCCGGCAGGAGAGGAGTCTCAGACAGAAATAAATACCACACGACTTGTCACAGAAGCTCTGCAGGCAGCAGGAAGTGGTGATATCGTGGACCGAAACAGAGTAAGAAGAGCATGGGAAAAACTACGGCTTGATTTGCAAGGGAAAGATGCTGCAGATAGAAAACCACAGCAAGGTCTTTTAATGGTAAAAATGATAACACCCTAGTACAGGTCAATATTGATGACAAAATGTACCGAAAGAAGCAACAAGAGGACACACATTGCTCGTGTAGGAACCGGGCTCTTCCTATCTCAGTCATGTGACACCGTCATCCACCAGTGGTGCAAATATCCATTCGAGCCTTAAAGGACACTTGGAGGAAAATCAAATTGATACCACTGAATTGTGTGTGATCGGAAGTGACGGAACTACTGTTAATGCAGAGTCGGATTTAGGAGTTATTGCTCGCATGGAAGGAGATATTGACAGGCCCTTTCAGTGGCTGATTTTCCAATGAACTCCCACTACGTCACCTGCTCCTCCATCTTGACGGAGGCACTCAAGGGCCAAAAAAGCTGACATGACCCGTATGACAGGCTCTCAAAACTTGTGAGCAGCTACCAGTTGCACAGTATCAGACAGTCAATTTTGAAACACCGCATATTGACCTAAATGATTTGAGAACGGACCAGCAATACCTACTAGACTTGTGTAATGCTATTTCCAGTAATTACAGTCCTCCAGATCTGTCGATGAGGTCACCGGAAGCATTTTCTCAATCAAGGTGGCTGGCGACAGCCAATAGCATTTTGCGATTGTACGTCAGCACAGAAAAGCCATCAGAAAACTTGCAGCTGCTCACCCAATACATCGTGGGACTTTATTCACCTGTCTGGTTCGCAATCAAGTGCAGCTCGTCATGCAAGGATGGTTCACGACCCCTATGGAAGCTGATTCACGAGTAGCGGTTTCTCAGCGAATATGTTCGAAAGATAATTGATCCAGTGATTCAAAGGAACGCTTCTTTGGACACCCTGAAAACCTACTCTTCACAATGATCTCGGATACAAGGAAGTCGGTAAGAAAAACGGTCACATTCTGAACGCAATACCAGAAAAGAGTGTGAATGTTTGGGCGTTTAGGATTCCTCCTCTGAATTAAAAGGTCCAGGACTACACCAAACTCCTAACTTGGTCTCCGGTAACAGTTACAGACCCTCCTATACTTAACTCCATTACAAATGCTGACCAGCATGCCATTTCAAACAAGGAAGATCCACCTACTTTGCTTCTGTTCAAGATGCCCAGCCACACCCAAGCTGTTGAGAAAACAGTAAAAATGGTCACGGAAGTTTCAAAAGCAGTGTATGTTTGTTTGCTCATAGAACTTTCTTAGCGGTCGATGTAAACAAAATATGTGATGTTATGTTTGGCATTTTCTCCCATTTTTATCTCCGAAACTATGAGTCGTAATTATGTGGTCTCGGAGACTTTTTTGTGGTAAATGTTGTCCTCTATCCGAATAAATTTTTAAATCTATAGCTCATAGATCATATAAGAGCATAGGTGAGAAAAATATGATATTTAATTGTTGCTTGACGGATGCCATTTATCGAGACACGAGTACTATACGTTTATTTAAGTGCTTATATAAAGTAAAGGTTCTAATAGACGGACGCAGTTCAAAACCACAATAGGGCGATATATTTTAATAAGGACTACATGTACTTAATTTAATTAAAATCCGTTCAGCGGTTTAGGAGACGAAAGTGGCAAGCGACGCAATTAATGCTAACACACCACTGAGAGACGAAAAGTAATCTTAACCCCTCTATTACAAATTTAGTGATTTCAATAATAAAATTACTAATTAGATTATTGTCACTAGCTATTAGTGGCGCGCATAGACACAAGAGAGGAAAGATGCACACGTCATGCGTGCATACATATGAGGAAGAGGCGTTCATTACGATTTATGCAATCATGTAAAAAAGATAAATATTAATGGCTTAGTATAATGTCTAAGAACTGAAAATTGATACGCCAAATAAATATCAAACTTTTGATTCACCGATTTATTCCTAATCAGTTGCAATCACGCTATCGAACCGGAGAATTTATGGGTTCGGTTCTGTTTCAGGTTCAGACAGTTTCAAATTTTCTGGGTTCGGTTTCGGTTCGATTCATGAAAATTTTTTTTGAACGGTTCTGTTCCGGTTCGGGGATTCAGGTTTGAGTTAAATAAATTTTTAATTAATTTTAAATAGTATAAAATTCATTAACATCTATCTATATAAAACTCAGCCTGTCTGACTGGCTGGCTGGGAATCTGCCGTTTTCTTCAAATATTTCTCGCTTAATATCTTCGGATTTACTAAGCCTAACGTGCTGAAATATTCACAATCCTTAACCCCCCATAAAGTGGTCTCTAGAAAAATCAAACATCCCGAAAAAAGTCCCGGATTCGACTCGAGAAACAATTATATTTTCCCATAAGTTTACACGGGATTTAGATTTTTCAAGGTGCAAGATTTTTTATTTCATTCATCAAAATACGTAAATATTGACCGATTTTCTCCATTTTTGCTTTATTCGACGGCTATAACTATAAAATATCTTATTATTGCAATGTTTAGATGTTATACAGAGGAATTTTTCAGAAATACGAATTTCTTTTCTAAATTTATCGCTTTTTCGTACTCTTTCCGGGTGCTGCCAAGGCGTCCCGCATTGCTGCCTCCGATTGAATTAGCGTCTATTAAACCTTCAAATAGATGAAAGAATTGCGTTATTCGCTTCGCGCTTTTTATGAAGCATCGAAATTATTGTTGTAGCAACGTCAAACATAATAGATAGCAACTTAATTAATTGCAGATAAGTTTGATTGTATGGTTCACCCGTGTGTGTTGCAGGCACAAATTTTTGGATTTTTTTTTAAAGAGTGCACCAGTCCTTTTGAGTGTTACATTGTGCCAAAGTTGAGGAATAAATCAGGTTAGATTTTTATTTTAGATTTTAGCCCACGTAACTTAACCATCCTAGCACCTGGAGGAAAAAAAACAAATATTGTTTACAAGGAAGTATTATAAACGAAAGGTAAAGTATGATAATATATTACTATTTTAGATTATTTTCAGACAGCTTCCGGTATCTGTGCTTTATTTCGTTCTCGGGCTTATTTTTCAGTTATGTTATTTTAACCTTCAACAAAATAAATACTGTACCGCTTTAATATCCCGAGCGAAGCCGGGTACATCTGCTAGTTTATTATATAATGACTTAATTTAAAAAATGCTTATCAACATAGAAAAATACCTTATAATAAAAACCAAAGTGAATCACAAAATAATTAGCAAATGTTGGTAGAATTATGAACTGTACAAAAAAATGTTGGGCAACATATACAACAATTGGCAAATTAAAAAACCAATTTTTTATATGTAACAGAAAATGAAAAACGTTTTATTTTCAAAAATGTTTCATTCAAACGGACCAGCAGAATATTTTCAAGTTTGTCTCCAATAAGTTGGCACGCTTAGATGATAAAATAAATTTTAATGCCTAGAAAGCTCGCTCAACATTGACCTGTGTCGCCGGAACTCCTAAAGTGACCTTAGAAACATGATACAAAATAGGATACGGGCTTTTATTTTCTTTCCAGAAGTTAAAAACTTTACTGTCCTTTGGAAGCCTTTTTATTTTCTCATAAACTCGAAATGCAATTTCTAAATTATTTGATTTCAGGTTGTCTTTTTGTGTGAGATTTCTTGGATTTTCCAGAAACCTCTAGCAAGTCGTCATCTGCTGCAGAGCCTGAATACTTACTACTTGTACAGAATGTTTCATATTTTCTTTCAAGCTGTCTGCAAGTCGTATATTTTCCAGTAATTTCAGCGTTTTAGTAATTTGGATTTTAGCATTCTTTACTTTATCTTCATCTACAGTCAATCTATATCCAGGATCTGAATATACAGCAGCAAACCAGAGATCATTATTTAGAAAATTCTCCTCTCTTTTAAGTATATTTGAACGTAAAGCTTGTGACAAGCATTAAACATTGTTACAGAGATCCAATTTAAAACGAAGCTAATCACCGCCATTGATTCACGATGTGTGAGGAGATCAATCAACAAATCATATCTAGTAACAAAAAGGAAATGTTCTGCTTTCTGAGAGATCTGAAAATTCGAGACATAACATCCCTCGTCCACCAAACTTCAGCAAAAATTATTTTATTTTCATTTAGTTTTATACTCACATGGATTGTCTGGAAGATTTTGAACCAATTTTGAACCCGTTTTAAAACCGGTTCATGTTCGGTTCGGGTTCAAAGTAAAATTGAGCTGTTCGGAGCGGGTTTCCGGTTCATGTTCGGTTCGGTTCGACACCCTGGTTGTTGTTAATAAAACAATCGACAATTATTTCAAACATACCTCCCTAGAATAGTAATAATATAATTTTTATGGTCACGTCCATTCCTTCGTCGTAAATTACTTATTTCTTTTCACTTACAAACGCTGTGTATACGCAAAGAAAGTAGACGTATTTATGTTCATTTCTTTGTCGTAGATCGTCCATTTCCCTTCATTTTCCAAATGCTGCGTGCGTACAAAAGAAAATTATATTAATCAGGTATTTACAGCAGATATTGTTTACTTCAGTACAACTGACAGATCACTTCTGTTAAGTGACGTCACTGAAAAGTCTCCGCAAACTGATAATGCTCCCCAATCCCCCAAAAATCATGCTGAAACTTTGAGGGCTGAAACTACTGAGCCAAAATCGTCAACTTTTCAAGGTTTGATTTTAGTTGTCTCTCATCAATCGTCCAAAAATTCTGTAGGAACTCCGAGTATCGAGGCCCTTGAAAATCTAGCATTGACTTCACACAACTCCTCCTTCCATGTTCCTCCTCAGAGTAAAGTGTAAGTTCCTCATGTTGAAAGGAAGCAGCAGAATAAGGACGAAGAAAGAAGAGGTACAAAAACATCCTCACCTCCTCGCCGTATAAGTCTAAGTTAGAGAGTGCAGTAGCAGCACAAAATAAGCGTCAGGCGAAAGACTATGTGACAAAAAAGAAGCCTTTTACAAAACACTATACAAAAGGAAAGAAAAGTGACAAATAATCAGGAAAACAAATCCAACACTATTGCCCAAAACAGCTACTAATGAAGACCCCACCAGCTCAGAAGAAGCTGACAATGATGCAGCATGCATCTACTGCAAAGGTATTTACTTAAATTCACGTTCCGGAGAAGGATGGATTGAATGCATGGCGTGCAAAAATTCGGCCCATGATGCCTGCTGTAGAGTAGAAAAAGAAGGAGACCTTTACTTCGTGTGTGAACTATGCCAATAAATTAAATTTCAACAACACACGGGTTTCCCATAGTACAGAAGTGCTTTTCGTCAAATTCGCCGTAGTATTATCGTATATTAATGTATTTGCTTTAAAATCAGGAAATTATTTTTCTCATATTGTGGTTTTTGATCCGTTTTAAGCACATTTATTTCGTTTTCCAATTCTATACTTGCACTACAAACGAAATTTCTTTTAAATCAGTTCAGTCAATAACCTCCAAATTCATAGTTACAGAAAAATACTAACCTTGATATTGTGGTAGCCCTGTTTAGTTGACCCGATTGAAATATGCTATATTGATTATCTATTTAGATGAAGATTATATATACCATATTTGCTTAAAATTATTGAATGGTATCAATTCTCTAGAAATTCGTGTAAAAGAAATATTATTTTACTTTTCACTGTGGTATCCCTGCTCTTTAACTCCACATTAAGCATCTTGATTTCATTATGGTATGTCGTACAAATCTTATAAACAAAATTTAATTGAAATTCGTTCTGCCAATTCCATCCAAATTCTTAATTACTTAAAGAGTTTTATTTTTAATTGTGGCACCCCTGTTTAGCTGATTCGGTTTAAATATAATAATATGGTTTTCTATATATGTGTATATTTTAAGTATTAAATTTGGTTAAAATTGATGCTGAAAGTTCAACACAAATACGTGTTAAAATAATTATTTTAATTCTTGTATTGTGGCAGCCCTACTTTATATATCTATTTTATGTTGCACGCCTCCTTCATACAAAATTTTGTTGAACTCAGTTCATCCGATTCCTTCCAAATTCATAATTACCGAAAAGTTTAACTTTGCAATTGTGCCACCCCTGCTGAATGGATCCGTTCGAAATATGTCATTCTGGTCATTAATTTATGTATTATATACACCAAATTTTGTTGAAATCGGTTTAGCCAAATCTTCCCTGATATATGCGTACGGACGGACATCACGAAGATAATAGCGCTTTTCAACATTGGCGAAAAGTACTAAAAATAAAAAATAAACTATATGTTACAGTATTTTCAGAAAAACGTAATTTACAATAACTAAAATCAAATAGCTAGTGTTTATTATTGAAATTTTTAATAAATGTATTTCACGAAAGTATGTTTTTTGTATTTATCATACTCCGTTTTCTTATCTTTTAAAAAAATTGACCTTTTACTATTACATAAATGACTACCCGGTTTTACCCCGCCAGTGGGGTAAAACCGAGTGGTGCGTTTTTTCAAAAAATTTAATTTTCCAACAATTAAAATCGATATTTATTAAATTCAGCATAGTGACAGCCAACTACAATAGTTTCTGCAGGTCTCTAAAAAATAAGTTTTACTTATTATTATATTACTTGTGAGCAGTCAAAAATTAGCTACCCCGTTTCACCCCACTTTCCCCTACATGTTTCGCATTTTCTTGATCTCTACATCTGCAGTTTACCCTGCAATCCACCGCAAGTGTGTGTGGCAGGGGGTGCATTAACACCAAGGGGAAAACTCCAAAATTAGGTCTGGGTTTACGCCCCTACGCGAGGTTACTTTTGATCGCAAGTTTTTTTCTGCTCGGCTATCGTTCCAGGGAAAAATGAGCCTTTGTATCTCTCCGTCCTACAGGCTATCTCTCTTATTTTACGAGGATGGTCCATTCTACCGATATAGGTGGGAGTTCTTATTATTTCTTCGTCGTCGCTGGAGAAAGTACACTTTCTAAATCTTTCAAGGAGTTTTAACCTAGCACGTAATTGGCGCTCAGCTAGTGATTCCCATCCTAAGTCCTGTATCAAGCCTGTAACGCTTTTATTTCTATCATAACTATTTTTGACGAATCTAGCAACTTTTCGCTGCACTTTCTCTAACTAGGTGATTAATTCTTTCTCGTACTGATCCCATATGATCGACGCATACTCTAGCAGCAGTCTAACTAAAGAAAAGTAACATGTCTCTTTGACTTTTTCCTTGCTTTTACCTACTATCCGTTTGATGAATCCTAATTTCTGCTTAGCTTTCCTGGATATATTTCGTATGTGTGTGTCCCACGAGAGGTTACTTGTTAAAATGACGCCTAAGTATTTGACGAATTCGACTAAATCTAGATGTACGCCTTCTATTCTGTAATTCATCGCCTCAATTTCTTTGTTTCTCCAGAATCTCATGACGGAACACTTACCTAAGTTCAGCTCTAACTGCCACTCTTTACACCACTCGAGAATTGCGTGTAGGTCGTTAGAAAGTAATGCTTTATCAGCAGGACTGTTAATCTCTCTGTAAACTACCGCATCATCCGCGAATAACTTGATTTTACTAGTAATAACCTTATCTAAGTCATTTATGTATGTAAGGAATAATAGGGGACCGATGACACTTCCCTGTGGAACGCTGGAGGCCACGCTGACCGAATTTGATTTATATCCATCTATGACTACTATTTGTTCCCGTTCATTGAGAAAGTCCCTGATCCACTCGATTATCTTTCGATTTATTCCACAGGTTTATAATTTTTTCAATAACTTACTATGAGGGACTTTATCGAATGCCTTCTTGAAGTAAAAAAAACCTCGTCTAACTGAGTCTTTCGATCACCGGATCGTAGTATATCTTGTGCAAACAGAGCGAGCTGAGTTTCACAGATCTTGCCTTCCTAAAACCGTGCTGATATTTACTGAGCAAGTCCTGGCTATCTAAGAAGTCCATCACAGAACTAACGATGATGTACTCTAGAATCTTGCAAGATATTGAGATTAGCGAAATCGGCCTGTAGTTTTCTCGGTCGTATTTTTTCCCGCCTTTATGTAGCGGAGTTATAAACGCTAATTTCCATTCCTTAGGTATAACGCCATGACTAAGTGACTTACTGAAAACTGTTTCGAGATAAGGTGCTTCTAACGCTAATTCCTTTAGTACTCTAGCTGGTATATCTTCCGGTCCCGGGGATTTGTTTGCATTGATGATTTTGAGCTGTTCTGCTATCCCTTTCGCTGATATAAGTATATCATTCATCTTCTCTTCGCTTGGTTCGAGTGGATCGTCCTTCCTTTTCTCCACTTCGGTCGTAAATACGCTTTGAGAAAATGAGTTTAACAAGTTTTCTTTATCAGTGCTATCGTAAACTACCTCTCCTTTGTCGTTTCTTAATGGTGCTACGGTTGGGCGTCGATCTTGAACTTCTCTAACATAAGACCAAAAGACTTTGGGATTTTCGTTTAGGTGTGCATAGAGAATCTTTTTCTTAAAGTTCATTAATGCCTTGCGCATAATCTTTTTAGTCCAAGTCCGAAAATTTCTGTACTTGTTTGAAATTTTATTTATTACCCCCTGTGACGTATTATTTTTGGCGCATTTAAGTTTCGAGTGAAGCTTTCTTTGTTGCCTGAGTGCACATCTAACCTGCCGATTATACCACCTAGGTTCTCCCTTATCGGTAATATATTTACTTGGTATGTACGTATTTATACCTGTTCTAATTACTGATAAGAAAGCTTTCCAAGTTTCCTCAACGTTCTTCGTGCTTGCTAATTTTCTGAAAGTTGCGTAATCTTTAAAAAGTTTATCTTTAAAGTTCGCAAAGTTAGCATTTTTAAATATGTACACTTTTCGTTTAGGCTTCCGATACTTTACGAATGCTATGTTCAAGAGAACTCGAACTACTCGGTGATCGCTGCAAAGCTAGACCAAGTTCATACTTTGCTCCATAGGACGGCCCATGAAACATTTGAATTCGATAGCTTCAACGGGGTAAAAACGTATAAAGAACATACATGCATACACACATACACACACACACACACACACACATACACAATCTAAAATATTTCTAAGATAATTGTGATCTAGGTAACATTTATTGTTGCAAATGTTGTACCTTCACCGAATATATTTTATAATCGGAGCATCATAAATCATATAAGAGCTAGGGAGAGAAAAAGATGGATTCATAATTGTTGTCCACGCAATTAATTTTCGTAGCAGACGATGCTAGCAATATATGGACTGCCCCGTGGCATTAAAATGGATGAAGTGAACTCTCTTGAATTGAGCCCACACAATTGAGAGGAGTTTAAAAAATTTTAAAATGACATGAGGAAACACAGCAGCCATTGAGTGAACGAAGATATCCTGAGATGCGTGCAGGACAATTGAGACGATGACTAACTAAGATTCTACGGGAAACGTACTTGACGGCTTATAGAGAGTAACGTTGCAGTTCTGATATCTCGTTTTGCAGTGCTCAGACATTATACTAAGTCAATGATGCATATATTTTTTTACATGATAGCACGAATCATGAAGAACGCCTTTGGGAAGTATGTGTACTCCGGCTTTCCATTCATGTTGTGTTTGCGAATAACGTTTTTTTATAATTTGAATTGGTTAAATTGAAATAGTGTTGGAACCTGACGAAGGAAGAGAGAAAAGTTTTTAATATTGCCTGACTGAAAGGTATGGTGCAATTTAAAAGGAAGACGAAGCATTGGGTGTTGTAATTAGTGAGTGTCGCATGCAAACCTAGGTGAGTGAAGTGATATAATGAAGCAAAATATAGGTAGATTCCTTAAAAAGCAATGAAACAGAGAATATGCGCCAAATAAAGCGCCAAATGAAGAAGTTCACTTTTTTACACACGAAAATTTTCAAAAAAATTTTTATTCTGGCACGAGTGCTTAGAAAATATTTGCATATTTTTCTAATTTTGACCCGCGAATTATGATAGGTTCACCCTCACAATATAGTATGATGGGGCTTAAATTGCACCCCATAACTTGGAATCATATTTGGACAGCGTTATGGCCAATTTTAAAATAATTTAATAGAAATAGGGAGAGGTGGTGGAGAGGAAAGAAATATTTAAGAGGTGCTCTTTATGCCGAAATCGTCAACAATGGATCTTCCCTTTATGACAAAAGATAAACTCGAATAAAAGTGAAATTTTCGTGTTCAGAACAAATCTGTGGACCGATTGGACGCACATTTAAAAATCGATGGAAGAAAACTGAATTTGTATTTTTTAGGCTTTTTTTTTGTTCAAATCCCATATTCATACGACGATTCTAAGTAGTTTGAAAATGTGATTGAAAGTTATGTGATTTATCGTCATAGGCAGCGTTACACATGATGATGACGATGACCATTATCATAACCTTTTTATGATATGTAGCGACATATCGCGCTGATTCACTTGCTTCTAAGTTACAGCAAATGGTTAGGCACATTATTATGAAATAAGGCCCGACACCTTCAATGAAATTATCATATGCTGCCCGTAGTCTATTTCGAAATTATTTGGCCCCCGTGCAATTTGTGTTTGAGACCCATGAACTAGACATGAGCAAAAGATTCAAAAATCACTTTTAATAGATAAAAAAATAATTTGAGGCGATATTAAACACATAATATAGCTCTTTATTCCGATGAAAAACTGAGTAATCAAATGAGGGAAGTGTGAATATAAGGAGTGACTTTGGAATTTGATTAAGTCCACCATAATAATGTAAAATAATGAATATGTGGTTTTCGTTGACGTTCATTTGAAATTTGTGAGCATCAGACTTTTCATAAAATGACATTCACCGATCATAGAATGTAGTTAGAATATGCATTGCCCATTTATCTGCCATGGTTTCTTTCACGACAATAACTAATTATACGCTTCTGGTTTCCGAACGTTTCACCCTGTCTTTTACTCATGTGACTTTCACCCAAAATCTTTCACCCTTCAGACTTTTCACCGACAGCCTTTCAGTCCTGAGACTTTTCGCCAAAAGCTTCTCAACCCTGAGACGTTCCACGAAAGCTGTTATTTGAATGATACTTACATTCATATTAAAAGAATTTATTCCGGAATTAATAAGTAATGATGAATAACTGTTCATTAATGGATAAAAATATAGATAGCAGTTAGCAATTTCAGCTTTAATACAGTTGAGTGAAATGTTTCGTTAAGTAATTTTCATTAACGGCACCGTAACTTCGTTGAAGTCCAATTTGAAATGAGTATAGACTAACTGTGAATATTTCAGTGATTTATGGAGAGAACGTCAGCTTTGTTGATTGGTAAAGTCAACATCTATGGGATAATGGTAAATTCAATGGATATTCGTTATTGCAATTCTCCTTTGATTTTTTACAATAGACATTTACCAAACTAAAATTTTATTATTTATATGCAGTTTGGGTAAAATAATTCGTGGATGAAAGATTGGGTTAAACGCCATGGAACCATATTTCCTGTGTTAATCAGTGTTTTGATCGTTTCATAGTTTTCAGAATTAACTATTTAAAAATGTAAATGATTTTGATCTGCCAGAATCTTCAGCTGATATTTTTGTTAAAGAATGTCCATGAAAAGTCACATGTATAAATTTTAATATATACGTCTTAAATATTATGCGTCGTTTGGCATCTATGTCGGGAAAAATGTACAATATTTTTTCGAGTTATAGTTATTATACAGGCATCATCCATTTTATTCCTTTTATTTGAATATTAATACTTCATATCCAATATCAACTCTGAAAAATAATTTCACCGTCCATTCTCTAAAACTTTGTTCATTAATTGAGAAAATATATTCAGCGATCATATATGCTTGAAAATTATTCATTTAATGATCCTGAACAGGATTTTTAAAAGAAAAAACTTGCGTGACTCAAGTATAAAATTGAAGCAATACGTAGCCATAATGCTTCTCTCCAAAGCTCGCGGATCTTCAGAATAATATCTCGTAACAGACCTTTCAGAAAAATATCCCTTTTCAAAATATTCCGCCCAAAGTGGCTCGGAAAGAGGGAGCATCAGGTGTACACGTTCCACCTTCCAGAAGAAGAAGAAGGTGCTGTAACCGCAATGCATTTCGGGAGAATTTAAAACGTGCGTGTCCTGGCGTCGGTCAGGTTGCATAGTGATACGCCGCGCCGAATCCGCCCTTCGCCCAAAAAACCCCCCTCTCCTCCCCCTTACTACACCTCAGGTGTCCTCCATATCACGCTGCAAGGTGCGCGAGGAGAGTGAGGGAGGGAGGAGGCGGTCCGGAGAGGGAGAGAGGTAAGAGGGAGGGAGGATGTGGTGAGGGGTGGAAGTGGATGGAGAGAGAGAGAGAGAACACCTGCATAATCTTCCAATTCATCACCGATGCCCTGCTTGCATTCTGAGTGGGGGGCTTTACGAATCTGCGAGGCCGTGACAGTGCTATGTGTGTCTCCTCCATTCCAACCCTCTGCTCGATTCCCTCACTCAGTCCCCCCGACCACCTCACTCCCCCTTTCCTCTCACACGTCTTATCTATCTCGAAAATCTTCTACTCTCCCCACGCCTCCTGCAAACGGCGCAGTTGCGTTGGTCCTGTTGCAGGATTGGCGACAATCTGGAGCCCCGCTTATCAAATCCTCTTTTAAAATCTTCCTTACGAGCTCTAATTATTATATATATATATATATATATATATATATATATATATGTCACCATGTTGATCACTAGGAAAATATAAAATTTCCTGAAATTGACCCCTTTCCTCTTTTCTGAGATTTTAAGATTTTTCTGGGACTCAAGTAATGATCATGTATGCGTTCTCAAAATTTAACTTACTTGTATCATTTGAAAGAACCGAAAAAATACGAGACAGGCGGACAATTTGCGAATTACCACATAAAATAGATCATTGCAGCAATGCAGTGGAAGGAAGTTTATAATCCATAGATGTATATATATATGTGGGTGTATGTGTGTGCATAATACATAGACGTACATTCATATATGTTACTCTTATGCCGCACCTACTTGCGTGCCACTTATTCCGGTATATTATGTTACGTATATGTACGTATTCAGATCTCAAACATGTAACACTGATCATTCTTGAATTTTTTTTTTTTAACAAACTATTGAGTTTTCAAGTTATAAATAGGTATATAATAAGTTAAATTAAAATATGATGTTTACGGCCGAATGAATCTAAGAGATAAATTTTGACAGAATTGTTGACAATAATAAATGACATTATTTCTTCAAAATGATACATTTACCATATCTCACTTTATTTTATGTACCTCGTGAGGTTATAATGTGTCATTAGAAACATTTAAAAGCAATATTCTAAAATTAATATTATCTGTGATATTAAAATGTGAGCGAAAAAATATCTTTTATACGACTCTATAGGGATTTAATTTATGATATTTTTTACATTATCCCGAATTCTAGAAATAAAAACCTGATAAATGTGATTTCTGGACCTAGTAAGTTGATAGGAAAGACGTCGGAGACTTGAACGACCGTTGAACAACCGATATACGGGAAAATTGTTCAATCATTTGATATTCGATATAGAATTTTGAAGATAATGATCGTCTTATTTTTTAGACAAATATTTCTCTTGGTTGCATATTTGACGATTAGAAGTAATTTCTAAATTCAGTTCAGCTGTTAATGTTAATAATATTATTTGATTTTCTCTTTCGAAATAATAATTTTTCTAATGGACCTGTCCCAAAGCATGAAAGTATTTTAATGAATTTTTTGGGCTGGAAGGATGAATTAAAAATAACAGGTATATAACATGTATAACAAATTTAAAATTCATTAAGAATGTATATCAATGGAAATGGAGGAGGAGGAGAGAAAATATGGACATTGATTTTATTTCATTTCTATTGTCCACGATAAATTTTGGGAAGCTAAAAAATTATGGACTACCAACGTTGGCATTATAAAAAAACACATTAAAAAGGTAGTTGTAACAATTGAAGAATCAGTTACATGGAATAGGGAAATTACGTTATGGCGTAATTTGGAGATATTATAGTAAAGCTGGTGTATTTAAAGGTACATACGTTACAATGTTTTAATTTCAATTTCATGGAAGGAAAGTTAATGGAAAAGGAAATACATACATAGATTCTGTTGAGCAGAAGCGTAGACTTAGGAAATAGGAGACTTTCTTCGGTTAGATTTTTCTAAATTTGAGTAAGAATTTAAAAACAAAATAACTGATCTTTTATCCGGTTGAGATTTCCTTAATTTTTTTGGCTGCGCTTTATCCTAGACATCAATGGCTTTCACAGGAATATTAAATTGATTTATCAGCAATCATGTCTTGAAAAAGTAATTGTCCGGAGTTGCACCTTTGTCGCATAAGCGAAATATCATACTGAACCAATAACATACAAAATTTTCATTTTATTTGTTCTTCATGGAACAGTTACACAAGGCTACGCCCACCACCGTGATATATCATAGAATAGTTTTAAATTTTATGGAGTTATGTATAATTTGTGTATTCCTCTAAAATTACATAAGGTTTTGAGACAAGTTTTCTTAAACTAATAATCACATGAAGAAATATTTACTTAATTTTCTAAGTAACTCTTTTCATTAGTTTCAAAGCGCATAATCACGTTAAACAAAATTATATGCGAGATTTTAATTATGTTAGAATTGAGACACTGTGTCGATATTCAGATATACGTACTCACAGCCGAAGAAATACAGTTAGTTATTTTTTTGTGTCGATTAATTAAATTCCGAGAAATAATTATAAAGAATTTTAAAAATTTCAATTTTTAGCGTACTTTCCAGAATAGAAATAGGCTTATAGTTTTTTCGTTGTGTCTGTCTGTATGTCTGTCCGTCCCTCTATTAAATTTTGAACCAATAGACCGATTTTCATGAAAATTGGTGGTAATCTCTTGCTACATGGGCCGAGCTCCCGAAGATAGTTTTTGTTGCGAAGATTGAAGTTCCGGGTTCGATCTCAGGAACTATCCTTCCCATTTGATTTACATGGGAAATCTGAAATCCATCGTGCAGGGTAATTTTCTTTTGCACATTAAACTATTAAAATATCTTAGAATTGTAATATCGGAGCAAGTTTTTTACTATTCTCTGAGGAAAGGAATGAAGATTTTAATTTTTATCTTGGAATTTTGCTTATCTATTGTATTTCTTAGAATTTCGCTTTTGTAGTTTTTATCACTCATTATGAGAGTGTTGTCATAGCAACAACTCTTAATGGACTCAGATTCAGTATATTTTAATACGTACACGCGTTATTTTTGCCGCACAAATACGCGTGATCAATTTAATATTCTGTTCGAATGTATTTGTAGTATTTTATAACGGTAAATTATGAATTTGGGAACATAAAGAGCTACACATCCGCGATGACATTAAAGCTATTAAAGTCAATATAAATACTAAATAAATGATTAAATGGGAAGTAGGCATCATAAGTTCTGTTTGGATCATCTTGTTCATCTCCTAATTTTCAAATTTGGCAGTTGTGTATAAGGCAACGAATTTATTTCCCGCATTTAAGTTGCAAGTGTAAGTCTCAGTTATAGATCTAAGTGGATTTAAATGAAAGATATAATAGCCTAATTTATTTTAATAGTAAAATATATTTTGCCTTGAACTTTAAATTTTTGCTTTAAAATGTTATAAATCCTTATTGAACTACCATGAGTGGAAGCACCAATCGCCAATTTATGCCCAAACCGATTGGATACTTTCCTAACTTCTTTTACCATTTTACACTTTAACTCTTTCAGACCTGACAATGAGTTCTGTCTTGCAGTAGTAGTAGTACTTAACTTTGCAAGCATTGCGTGGCTGTACAGATCCCTTTAATTTATATTGAAGATGCATATCCTCATGTTCATTGTGTTTGAATTTGGTATAATTTTTTCATAGAATAATGGAATTGGCAACATGTGCGTAATTGTGCACACTAGACTTGAAGGGGTTAATTTTTCAACAATAATGAAGACACATTTAATAAAATTTCAAACGTAAAACAATTGAACATTAATGCGTGATCGCTTTACTTATTTGGCACATTCCCACAGCGTTCTCCAATCGTTCAGAACAACGTAGTTGCATTCATAATGGCCGCACGCCATTGCAATTTACAATCCCTTCGCAATCTGAGTCGGATCTCATACCTTCATTCGGAAATTCCATTCCGTGATGGAGTCACGTGCTGCTCTTTCCTCACTCACCTTCCAACAATTTCCTCTTCATTTCACACCGATCCAACTCCTTTTCTTAACCCCCTCCCTCCCAACCCGCTTCTCACCCGAAAGAAGATATCCCTCCCCTTTTCCACCTAAAGCCTTCCACCCCCCACCAGCCCCTCCGACTATTCCCTCCCCCTCCCTCCATACTCATCTCCATCCTCCTCCCCTCTCCTTCTCCAGGAGGACCATTTTTATCGCCCCTCCTCCCCACCCCTTCACCCCGCCACCTCCGCCCCATTCATTTTGGAGACATTTCTCAATTTCCCCCTCCGCTCTTCGCCCCCGCAGCCCACGCCAGGCCCTACCCCAAAGTCCCGCTTGGCAGGCTTTCAAGACCCCGCTCTCGTCACGGGTCATATGACGATGACCTCAAGCTCCATCTCTCTCACTCTCTGACTTCTTCACCTTTCTTTTCTCTATTTCCCTCTCAGCATTTTCACCTGTTCCCTATTCCCTCTTATACGAATCAACTCCTTTAAGATTTGGTGACCATTGAAGGGTTATTTTCCTCTTTCTCATTGGTATCTAACTCCTCCTCCCTCTCTACCTTCCACCTTCTCCCTCAACCTCTCCTTTCTCCCCTCTCCAATACTCCCCCTCCCCTCCCAAAACACTCCCCCCTCCCCTTCCACCCCCATTCCACGCGCTCACGTCCATCTTTATCGACTCGATCTTAAGAGAGGTTCTTTTTCCCCCTTTCAACTCTTATAGGAGCCGATAAGAGGAGAAAACAAATGAAGGACGCAATGCGGGGTTTATCCTTCTTTCGTTTTTTTTTCAAGCGGCTGCGATAAGAGGGATGTAGGAATTTTTGTTATTTTGGAGATAGGGAAAAGTTTCTTCCCTGCTCTTTTTGTTTCGCTCGCTATTTTATGTCGGAGAAACACCAACTGTTAATCTTGTATGCTTTAAATACTTTTTATCAGTGCGTTTGAGTAACTTTGCACACATGTGGTGAATTACTACTACTACTACTAAAACACAATAAATAATATTACAAAGGGATGGAATGGATTCAAGCTCGAAAATTTTTCTTACAGTCTGCGTACAGTTCTATACTATCAAATCTCCAAAATAATATCCAACTAATTTTAGGTTATTTTTTTACTCTTGCATTATCAAGGTCAGTCATTTTTATTATGCATATTTGATTATAATTCCAATATTAGTTCTAAAACAAAATAATCATTATAGACCTAATATAAATATATATTTCCATGAAACTCTTTTGTCTTTAACGCCGCAGCATAAACTTACATTAATTTTGCGTAACACTAAAGGAAATTTCTTTTCTTGAACTTGCCTTGTGATAAAATCCCATAGTGATTTCAATAAGCCATTAGGAATATTGTTACACTATGTTTCTCTTAAAACAACCATTAACATATGAAGACAAAAATATTGCACTTATAATAATAAATGGCATTAAACAACATAAATTGTTTACTCAAGAGAAAATACGTAACTTTTTAAATTTTATTGCGAAAGTTTTCACATTTAACTTCTGTTTCTATTTTGACCTTCTTCCAACAATTAACAATAGAAGATCTGCATAATTGGTGTCTCAAGGTGAAAATTATGCTGCTTCATCGTCATTTATATCCTCAGTACAATATTTTATCATCCAGTATCACTAAAGCACTATCGAGACAAATTTTCATAGTAGAACAAGATCGGTAGCCAAGAAGATAACCTTCTCGGCGTATGTTAGTATGGCTATAAGTTCGAGAAAGTTATGCTGCGGTATAGTTATGTTGGCCGAAGGAATTTTGATTCGCTCATCACCAGCGTTTTATGGTCAATATAAGCCTCGAGTGCGGCGTCAAGCATTACAGAAATAAGCAAACGGACTCGGGAAAATACTTCTTTATATAGCCTCTTAGAAACCTTTTATGGCTCTTTCGAGGAAAGACTACGTTAGAACCCCATCGCTTTTAGTAGCAGTGTCGTCTCCAGCTGTTCTCTTTCCAGGAAAGTTTCTGGAGGTTTTTCTTAGAACAGTGTCGTGGTCACGAAATATGTCGAATACGATGAATAGTAAAGCATTTTAAGTCCCGCCAAGTCGGATATTTTCTTAAATTATAATATCAACTCATGGACTCTAGAAAAAAATGCATTTTCTTCTATGTTAAGTAAATTTTTTCTGTATGACTTTACGGGTAAGTCGACGAGAAATTTAGGTTCACTTATGTGAAACTTGTAATCAGTAAAGAGCAAGAACCGTGCGAGTTAAAACCATAATAAATTATACAAATAGTTAAAATCACTGCATTCAACTCTCTACAATGCACATAGCAGTATATATTGGGTGTAAAAAGCAAGATCCTCAAAAATGTTGTTTGCGTTATATCGTCATGGTTTTGAACAGCTCTCCATGTAAATCGTAGATTAAGTAGAATCCTGTATCAGTGAGGAAATTTCCTTTACTTAAGCGTATACGCTAAGACTGAGTAAAGGTCGTATTTCTCTTTTCTTTGGATTCTGCATCAAAGTGCCGGAAACGTCGGTGCATTAAGCGTGTGTTTTTTCAACACCTGTTATTGCAATTAAACTGAGAAGGGAGAACTAAAAGGGCTGCATCTCCCTCCCTTTTCCCACCCACCCTCTTTCTTCCTGCTTTTCTCCACCCGCCCTCTTTTACCCTCCCTGCACTTATGGCTATCCCCTCTCCATTTCCGAGTGAAACCTTCCCTCGAAGGCCCTCCGACCCTCTCTCTTCTTTCGGGCCGCGCGTCTCGCCCACCCGCACTCACTCCGTTACTTAATCCTTTTCCGGGAATATTATTCAATTTTCTCCCTTTTTCTTCTTTCCTCATTAACACGAGGTCGTGTCCAGAGGATAATCCCGTCTTTTTTCTGTTATATATCCTGACTCGCCATCTTGGGTCTTCCTCGAAAATTTGCTTGTAAATTTAATTTTCTTTAAAATGCTTAAAAATATTGGCTTCTCTTGCTTTGTTCGGAGGATATCTTGCGACCGAAGGCCTAACGGAGATTTGGCGCATAACGGCGTAGAAACGGCGGATCCACGGCAAATATGTTATTGAAAACCAGTTAGAGGGAAATAATATGATGTTATCTTCGAGTCTTAAATTAACGTATAATTCCTTATTTTTTTATTTCAAAAGTTCTGATTGTGCGCTCAACACTTCGAAGAAAACATCTACTGAAATATTATTATTTTTATATCGTGCTCGCTCCTACTATGGAAGAAGTACGCATGCATGGTTTTCCCTTTGCTGCATACTTGAGAACAAATCTTATACCGGCACAACTCTCGAGAAAGCTTTAGCACGTTTTTCGTGTACAATAAGCTCTATCCCTATTGCAAAAAGAATGGCATCATTAAAATTCTATAATCATTCTTTGAAGGTATGTAACTTTTTATAATTCTAAAATCAAATTTCTTGTCAGAGCTAAAGATTTCTAATGGATTCTGCTATCTTCCAAGCGGTAACGATATATGTATAAATATTTTAAAAAATTACTTTAATGTAAGTACTATCTTTCAGTCATTTTGAATTCTTGAGACCGTCTTGGACGTAATTGATTCTGCACGTTATTTATTCGATTTTTCACAATAGAAACGCCAACTGATAGATGAACTTTTCTCAACGCCTGCAAAGGAATTGATTGACTCTTGCGCATTAACCTTTCCACATCGACACCGACCCGACAATTATTCCGAAGTCCCGTTTAAAGAAAATTTTCCGCCGTAGCCTTTTTCTACGTTCGGTCATACTTGTTTTTCGTCCCTCTTCATTTTTTCCTTCCCCCACCCCCCCCTCCCTCCCACCACGCGCGCAAACGCACATACAAGCCACATGTGGAACACATACACCTTCACATTCCGAAAACAGCCTTTACCTCCCGTGCTTCTCTTGCGACCCTTTCCCTCCCACTCCCTCTTCTCCAGGCACAGACTGTCCCCAAATTTTCTCTCTCTCTGTCTCTCTCCTGACCCCGCTCCTTCTCTTCAGCTCCCCTCCTCTCCCTCGCTCCCAAAACTCCCTCCCCGCTGGAAAAATCGACTGCCGCACGACGGGACACCAGCATGAGGACCTTGTGGAGCCATAAATCACAGTTTCCCGGGAGGGATGGGGTGGTGTGAGGGATGGGGAGGTAGGAGGGGGACCTTCCCTTCCTCTCGACCGGGGGAGAGCTTCCCCTACTCGGCCAGACCCTCTGGCGAGGCCTCCCTTTGCCCCCCCTCCTCCTCTCTCCTTTTCCTCCTTCTCATACCTCCCTCCCTCCCAGACACCTCTTTCCAATCCGTGACTCTCTCTGCCGTGGTACAAGAAAGATTTCTTCTTCGGCCGGCGTTATGCCGCCCCGTGTTCCCTCCGCTTGTACTCCCGTCTAAATGGCTGCAGTTGTTGGGTGTCAGTACACACGCGGATATCCATAGCAGCGTAATGACGAATCGGCCTTCTATGAGCGACGGATGAGAGGAGAAAGGCGAAAGGAATGGCGGTACTTGTTCTGTCGCCCTTCGACCACGATACCGCGAATTCCTTCGGAATATTTATGCGACCACGAAAGAAGTACCGTATGCGTGCGAAGTGAGACGGTGGTTTTTATTAATCGGCGAGGCGTTGTTTTGTTGAGATTCATTTAGCTATGACTATATTAATTTTATTTTCCGTCGCTTTCTCACAATATCTGTGCGATTCACCTTTTAAAGGAAAATTCAGGGAATTCCTCTGGAATATTCTCCACCATTGGCAAGTTGATCGGTTGATTAAACTGTGATGTGAAATTCGTCCATCGAATATTTTGTTGAATATGAATTTTCGCCGTCTTTCATGGATATGGATCATTTTTTTATTTCTGAAAAAAAAATGTTTACGTCAATTGAATCAGCTATTGTACCACATATTTTATGGATTTTTCATTTAAATGAGACGATATGCCTTGTCTAGCAGCATTAACAAGAAGAGTTCATTACTCACAGTCTATCGATTGAGAAAATTCTAGTTCCATTAATTAATTAATTTTGCGATTTCTCCCAAATGTTTCATATTATGCAGCATACCTCAGTCATTATGAAGTTAAAACTGGGACGAATTGGTAGGCTTAAATCCGCGTTCCATACAGAAGTAATTACAATAAAGTTGTACATTTTCCTCTGCCTCAAATTTTCAAACTGTCTCAAATGTTCGAATTTAACAGGAGACTCTCTCATTTGTGTTTATTGACCGTGAATATCTATTTTAATATTGATTTTACAATTCATCGCTACACCGATAAAACTCAATTTGGTAATCATCAACTTTATTGGGTTATTTTCTGGTTAAGCCCTGTAAACAGGAAACTGGAGAGTAAATTCAATACGCATTTCTTCTACAAAGTAGCCATCCTAAGTGACCCTAAAATTTGATTTTTTAGCTAATAAATACTACTTGGAGATAACGGAAGAATGATATTTATGTACCTAATATGTCGAGAATTAACATATGCGGATTGATTTTTATATTTGTAAGAATTTTGATTTTTGAATTTAGGAATGTTCAATCTAATGCCGCAGAGATTTTAGGTATCCCATATCATGATGTGTTTTCATTGTTATTAGCTCTTCAAAATTAATTTTAACAGTGGTATACTGAACCTTCGAAAGTAAGCACGTTAATAAGATAAGAAAAAGTCATGTTAATGCAACAGAAAACTTTCTAAAGTTACACATCGTTAAACTGCCTTAATTACTCACACCTTCAGTATTATCTTCGTTCAATTGTTTGAATCCTTTGGAATTCATACTTTTTCATATTTCATGCCATATATACTCAAAATATGCATTGTGGCTGAAACTGTAATTTTAGTCTTATGCAAAATATTTTTTCAGTAAATTAAAAATTAAATTATTGTTTGTGGTTTCCTTAAATACTCTTTCACCAGAGTCACTATCGAAACCTATTTGAATTTATTATTTGCTCTATTCTTGCATTTAAACTTCAAATTTAATGCTGCCTAATATTTTTCTCGTGACATAATCCTAATGTACCATTCCGCCTTCCTCATCTTTAGCTCGAGTGCGTTATCCCGCAGCATCCTTCCTGGACCAAAACCCATATAGAGTGCCTTTCCACACAGAAAAAGCTCTTTTCCCGGCCTTAAGAGAGAGAGGGGGGGGGGAGAGTAAAAAAAGTGAGAGGGAAAAGGGAAGGGAAGTGGCGGAGGAAGGATGGAGAGATGTATATCGCCAGGGAATCGACCTCTGGCCTTTCTTCCACCTCCATCTCCATTTCCCTCTAGCCCCTCTTCCTCTCTCTCTCTCTCTTTCTACCCTCTTCTCTCTGACCATCTCTTTGCCCTCTCTCAATCCTTATTGCTCTCCACCTCTCTCTCTCTCTCTCTCGTTCTCTTCTTCCTCAGACAGAAACACGTTTGGTTCATTTTTTTGCTTTGGCCGTAGTCGTTACTCCTGGACAAATTGTCATTTAGAATTCAACTCCGACGTCGACTTCAGCTATCGCATTTTATTCTTCCATTTTTGTTATCAGTGACCGATAAATACGACTTTCAGGGTTAAATTTCTGTTATGAGGAAAACTGTTCAGTTTTTGCTTAGGTCTATGATCCTATAAATACCTCTTCTCTTTATTCTCACGTATTCTCTCAGAAAAAATGATTCATTCTTAAGTGCAATACTTGCGAGTATTCCGCAACTTATCAAATGCATTTGCGATGTCTCCATTGTATTATGAAAGAAGAAAATTGCGCATTTTAGGTTATTTTATCAAAAGGGAGCGAGGTTAAGTAGGTATATAAAATATCAGCCTGTGAATGATTGTCGAGATGCCTGAACAACGGAGTAAGATCCGGTACAAGTTTTAGCTTTTGCTATATTAAGACACGTCAGACTATTTTAACCGTGTATACACACATGCCCCGTCATATAAACACGACCGTTTAAATATTTGAATCCGTTTACACAGTCCGCACGTCCGCGATTTTTTTTCCTCGCTACTTTTCCCTAATCTCTGATGACCGTCTTTCGAATTAACTGCCCATAGCCATTTTCTTTCATCGTCCACCTCCATCTTCCTCTCCTGACGTATTAATGCTGCTAAGTTGTTTTTTGCGTCATCCTTCTTCTCATTCCCCTCTTCTTTCCTAATCTGTCACCCCTCGTCTCTCCCCCTCTCTTTCCCTCTCTTTCTCCCACTCTCTCTTCCTCTCTATCCCCCTCTTTCTCTCTCTCTCTCTCTTCCCATCTCTCTCTCTCTCTCTCCCCTCCATACTCACTCCACATTCCCCTTCGGGCCATACTTTATCCGGCCTCTCTGCTCATTCGCAGCCATCCTCACGCACAATTTGGTTCGTCTCTCTTGGCTCCCTCCGACACTCCTTAATCTTGCGCTCACCTCACCCGAAGAGAAAGAACTAAACTGTTTTTCCACCCGTGATCGCTGCCTGCCATCGAGATCTTCACACTATCCCGCGACTAAGTGCATCCTTGCGAGATGAATTTCCCTTATCTATATATTTTCCCTCTCTCTCTATGTGTGTATATATATATATATATATATATATATATATATATATATATCACGCACACGCCGGCATACGCTTCCCATTCATCACCGATAAAAACGGGAAACTCATTAATTTTGAACGGCGATTAGACAAATTTTTTAACCTAAATATGTAAAGGTCATTAATGAAAGCGGTGGTATCTTGATCTCATTTTGAGAAAAAGGTCCGAATGACGCCCGTTAAATTTGGCTATTTTTTTCTGGGGTCGAAATGAAAATTATCAATCGATGAGACCACCTGAAAACTATAGGTCAATATAAAAATTTTAATTTTTGGGTTGACTATATTTGGCATCAACGGGGCTTCGATTTGAAAGTTTAAAAGTTAATGTCGCAGGTGAACGCTTCTCAGGAAAACCGGACGGTGCCATTTATCTGCTTAAAGGGGAGATTAATTAATTATTTGGTATTCATCATAATTGTTTAGTTTGGAAAAGCTAGATTTCCATTTCATCCACAAAACAGCCGGCATCAATGATAATTCACTCATCAATTATCATAGAATGGGGAATTTTATGAAAATTGGAATAAACGTTAGACAATATAAAGCAATCACATTTGACGTGTCAGAACTATATCTCAATCGCATTTTCAGAGATATTAGTATTTTATTGCATGTTTGTTTAGTTTCTGGGCTAAATTATGAACTATATGTGTCCAAACATGAGTTATAAACTCATATTTAAATTTTATACTGATATTCATGGTAATTATTTTCAATAATTTTCAGGTATGTCAATCTTGTCAATCTTTTACTATCTCTCCAATATTTTTAGCAAAAAAGTATTTTTTAAATAAATTAATTGAGAAAGTATATTTATTATTATTTTATACACTTTTTAAGAATAAACTTTAAAAAAATAATGTTAAAGTTGATTAATATTTAAAATTACAATGGGCGAATTATATTATTATTTTTAATCATTCCTTAGTTTTCTGGAATCTTTTTAATCTATACACATGATGATGTAGAATCCAGCATCGGAAAAAATGTTTTAAAATATCCGCAAAGAAGATACTTTATTTTAACAAACTTCTTCGTTCTAGCACGAAAAGTTATAATTTATTGCTATTTTTTACCGCCCTGGCAACATAACATAGTTCAAATATATACTTAAAATATTGCCATAGTTATAATTTTAACCGAACCGTCCTGTTGCGGCAGTCTCTTGATGACCCATTTCTGTGAGAATGTGTTCCTACACTCCTCATCCCTCATCACCCTTCCCACTCCAAACCCCTCTGCCCTTCTAATCCTTTCCACTCCACCCGATAACTTTCCTCCACTCTGCGCCATACCACACACAAGTCGCATTTCATCCCAACCTTCACCAAAATATGTCACACGTTCTTTTCTGCTGTTAAACCTTTCAACAAAACGTGTCTCCTTTCCTCTTACCTCTCTCTATTCCTTTCTCCCTTTCTCCCCCTCTCTCTCTGCTTCTCTTTTATTTTTCCCTTTAGTTTTACTCTTCCCCGTTGTCTTTTTCGGCTGTGTTCCATCGTCCTCGTGTAATTTTACGTCTTTTTACAAAAATAGTTTCATTGACGCCCTGCGATACACTCTGGTAAAATGACTGCCTGGAGTTTGTAGGACACGGTCGCTGCACCTCCCCTTTCTCTCTCTCGAGTCTGTTCCTAAAAATAGAGAATGTACTGATTTTTGTTACCTTCGTGGCGATAATTTGACTTTCGTAATCCTTTCGCTCGTCGGCTGCCGTGTTACATTTGGAATAGTCCCACTGCGTGCATTGCATAACCGCTGCATTGAGAAAAGAAATCCTCCTTTCAGTGAGCGGGGGATCAATAATTTCAATTTAAATCTCGTGATAGATATAATTTAAATAGTATAAAAATATTCTCAGGTAATCGGATTGGATTAAAATGGAAAAAGAAAGTGCTACCCCTTTTTCACGATTGCAAAGAGAATATTAAGCGCAAGAAATCACACTCGATGTTACAATATAGTAGTATATGGATATTCGTAAAGCTGCTCCTGATCGTAAACAATATATTATCGTTTGATATGAATGCATAGTTGTGATTAGAGATCGCAAATTTACCGACTTATTCATTTACCGGTAATTCGGTAAATGTTCTCCTAATTACCGGTGAACCCGTAATTTATCGGTAATTTTCGACCTTTTCAGAACAGTGCTAATTTGTATTGTAAAACGATAAATATATGTTATGAGCAATGTGCGTAGTCCGGGAAATGTACAAATTTACCGATTTCAACTTTTACCGTAGCATATACATGTATTAAAAATTAAATTAAAGATAATAATTAAAATAAAAGTTATTGCCGCTGATTCTCTTTTATTTAATGTCTCTTTGGTTGTTAAAATATGCTCGTAAAAAACAATTTATCCAGACTTTTGTCTCCTGATTTTTGTGCATATCAACCCTGCCGTAGAAAACGCTCTTTCTGATTCGACAATCGTTGGTGGAACGGTCATTAGAAAATCGAAAGCCATTTTAAAATATTTTCCACTTATTTTTTCTTCTTGAAAATACATCGTTTCCTTTCTCAAGACATGTTTTAGGTCTTTCGTGTTTTTTTTTTGTTTTTGAGTTAGATCTCCATAGGCTAGGTACGCCAGTTTTTTTCTTTATCGCCAATTAAAGTTTTGCCTTCATCGACAATGCAGCCGATGTCGACGGAACAGAAGTTGCAACATCGGAATCAATGACTTCAGTTTACTCATTTGTATTTCTTTTTTTATTAGAAACGCGTTCAAGTAGCTCCACGATTATCTTCATTATTGTGGATGTGCTGGTTTTACTAAAAATTCCGTAATCTACATCATTCGATTTCGTGGGATCATAAAGGTAATGTAGAACGTCAGAATAAATTGTACGTATTTCCTTTATACGGGCAATCAATGCTTTTTAAGTTCATTGCTTAAAAGCGTGTTTGGGTTTGTTAGTTCATCGAACATAAATTTTAACGTAACATCAGCGTTATACAGATTTACATTTTTGTTACATAGTGCCTCTATTGCAACTTTTATTGGTTGCAATGCTAATATTGTATTAAAATCCAAGTCAAGTTCATTATCTGTAAAATTGATTTCTGATTTTGCATCTGTGAGACATACAATTTTTGACCATTGAGAAGCGCCCCAACATGACAAGGAAACTATTCCATCTAGTTTTAGAGTCCAATATCAATGAAAATTCCTCCTTTACATGTTTTTGGAGTATATCATCGTTTTTTGTTGGTGACCTGCGGAACATTTTAACCACTTTTGGTATCTTTGCTATCACAGAACTCAGCTGTACGTTTTGTATAGCATTTAAGTGAGAATCAGTGGATTCGTCATACAGTACCTCTAAAGCATCAAGACCATAATATCTATTCTATCTCTTTATTGAACATAATAAACTATTATTTAGATATTTAGAGCTATTTAAAAATATATTTAACAAAGATAATTAATAGGTAAAATTATTAAAATGTACATTGAATACGTTCTTCTTTTACCGAATTACCGGTAAAAAAACGAATTACCGGTATATTTGGTAAGGTATTTCGGGGCATTTACCGGTAAACCGGTTTTTCCGGTATTGCAATGCCTAGTTGTGATCCAGCTGACGTGCCCCTTGAAGAACATTTATCACCTATTCTTAAAAGGAAAAAACGTACTAACGTGGTCTCTCTGTCTGTCCGTCTGTCTGTGGTCAATCAGTTTTTTTTTGTTTTAATAGTATTTGGAAATTTATTTTTAAATTAGATATCTCTTATCAATCTACGCATTTTCAACCGATTGAATTTTCTTAGATTTTCGGCTAGGTGTCTTCAAATTCGGAAAATTCTAAACTTTGAAATGGCGTGGCTAGAGAAGTTCACATGAATGGAAAGGTCTAGTGTGAATCTACATTTCAACGGTGCGGATTGTCCCATTCCCAAAGAGGAAGGCAACAATAGTGCTAAAAGATTTTCAAGAAAAATGCTTCCACTTCCTCCTTTAGTAAGGGTATCTTACATGATTCATTAGTCGCGTGCCCCTTAGTATGTTTTAAAGCGCCTGTATTAAAATAGATAGGCAAGTTTTATCAGAGTAAGTAATTAAAAAATAATATCATAAATTTGTTTTAGATTACTTTTAAAAACGCCCGTGCGTGACCTCTTTCGTGAAAAAGGAACACCTCTCAATAATGTAATTACCGTTAGTTCGGATAATTTGAAGAGATACGCTAAAATACTGGAATCATTTTCTCCGCCAATCATTAAAACTGTGCACAACTTTGATTACATTATTCGTAGTCTTAACATATTCTTTGATTTCGAAATCATGCGTGAAAGTTTAAGTCAAAAAAATTATAGTCTTTAATATAAAATATAACTCTGGGCGTACCTCCAGAGATACGCGTATCTACGACTGAAACCCCAATTGCAATCAGTACACATTTATTACAAAGTAAACTTTGAAGGCACAAATTCAGGTTTGGGCTCTACTCTTATCAACTAAATATACCTACGCCAGATGGGCATTGTGTTTCATATATGTATATAATCTAATAGAACTTCTTTCTAATTTAGAATAAAGAGTAGAGGAGTTATTGATAAGATAAGAGACGCGAAATTGTATTTCCGTTCGAACTTTTATAGGATTTCTAAGTATTTTATTTGTGTTTCTTTTTCCTATACACTTTAAATTTAAGTCTCAAGAAAAGAAAGTATTCTAGTGGAGTGAAAAACTGTTAGTTTTCGAAATGTCTCTCTCAAACGAAACATCCCGTTCACATTTAAATCCGATCTTATCACTTGTTTCGATTCATTGTTACATTTCCTCCCTCCCATCACTTGTCTCCTTATCCTGTCCCCATTTTATCTCTCCATCTCTCGCCCCTCCATCTCTATACCTGCCTCTTTCTATTTCATCTTCTCTAGCTTTGCCTCTCTCTCTTCCTCTCTACCTCTCTCTTCCTCCCTTTTCTTCTTCACCTCTCTCTCTCTCTCTTCCTCTCTACCGCTCTCTCTTCTTCTCTACCTCTCTCTCTTCCTCTCTACCTCCCTTTCTCTTCCTCTCCATCTCTGCCTCTCTCTATTCCTCTCTGTCTCCGCCTGGTCCTCTGTCCTGTTTGTCCTCCAGCTCTCTTTTCGCCTTATTTTTATTTTTCCATCTCTCTAGCTCTCCCTTCCTTCATCTCTCCATCTCTCTCCCCCTCTACACCTCCACCCCATCCTCATCCGGTATCTTTTCCCTAAACATGAAAGATTCCCTTCCCTCCTACCGTGGGCGGTCATAGCACAGTGCGTGGGACGAACATTATAAATCTTTTCTCGGTCGGACATTTAACCCACGGAGGAGAATATGCGAATGGCATAAGACATGCACACACACACGCAACTGATGATGTGTAGGATATATGAGTTGGGCATTTCTTATGAGTGTATGAGGGGGAGCAGGGAGAGTGGTTTCGAGAATAGCGTTGAAAACGGGGGTTAGTTATTTGCATGGCGGAAGAGGTGACGGATGGAAATCCTGCGAATGGAAATAAATGTAGAATTGAAGGATAATAAAATGAGCGAATTGTAAGTTCGTGGGTGAGAATCTAATGTTTTATGATATTTCTACTTTTCCAAATTATTATTTGCCGTAAAAGATCCGTGGTTTAGTTTTATCGCGTATCGATGTCTTACTCTGTTACGAAAAAGCGCAGATTTTTCATAAGCATTCTTACTCGGGATACTTCAATTCCAACGTACTCTGGATCTATTCAGTTACATATATTATGTATATTTGGTTTATTTTTATTTATTGCTTACGCAGTATTCGCATTCATTAAATTAGTAATGGGAATAAAACGGTATTTTTCGCAACATTTATTTCAAACTATAAACTAAAATTTTTGTACTAAATAAGTCATAATGTGGCAAGTTAAACAGAAAGATTACATTTGTATTGTCATACACATCAGCAATGTTAAAATGCAAGTCTCGAATTTTTATATATCTGGTCGGCGTTGCATAATCAGTATTTTCATTCATTATTTCCTCTAATTTCTAAAGTAGTTGTGCATTCATCTATACCAGCGGTTCTCAACCGATGTGTCGCAAACTACAGGGATTTTGTCGCCGAAATTTTGAATAACGGCTTGTAATAAGTAAATTTTGTTAAGCAGGATTTTTGTCTTTGTCTTGCGTCATTTTTAACAACTATGAAAAACATGTTTAGGCTTAAACTCTTCATTATTACGCACTACTCCATTTTAGGCGCGTTTCCTTTCCAATCTAAGCGCATATTAGCTTTGTTCTGTCCGTCCGTCCGTACGCATGTTTGTCCTTTGCTTCAATTTAACGGATTTTCATGATTTTCGTATTTCGGACTTATGGCTAAAAAATAAGAAAATTATATAAATGGTTTACCTCCCAAACTTTTCTAATTGGGGGCCACATTAGTGGTTGCGAATGCCTTGGCGGGCCGCAATGGAAGTTGCCAATTCTTCGGTGGGCCGGATTAGAGTTTAAATCGAAAGTTTTCTATATATTCTAAGGTGCCAGGTAAGTGAAAATCAAGTCTAAATAAGGTTTTCATGGCTAACATTTCAATATTTATTATATTTATTATAAAAAATTCAAAAAAATTAGGAATTCGTGTGTTAAATTTTTCGAACTGCATTTTCGCCATAGCTTCGCGGGCCGCACAAAAATCCTTCACGGAGCGTAGTTTGGGCACCACTGGATTACATAACCAAATCAGGAACGCCACTTTACTGGCAACAAAAAATTAACTTTCCGTCATATCTCGTAAAATATTAGTTATATCGAAGAAGTTTTCAAATAAATGTTGTAGAACTAGTTAAATAAAATATTTCTGGTAATATACATTTTTATCGTAGGGGTAGTCGTTTCAGTAAAATCTACCAAGAAAGTCGGAATTCGCCCCGAACTTCAGAAAAATACACGCATGGATACTTAATTGTTGTCAAAGAAAACAAACTTCGCAGAATGTCAATACGTTCGCATACAGCATTTTGTTAGCGGAAGGGAATGGATTATCTTCGACGAAGAATAGAACGTAAACGTAAATATTACAGCTACATAACTCAAAAAGGGTTTACATAATTTTTTAATTTTTAATTATTTGCATCCGATTAGAAAATAAATTGGCGAATAAATATTTAACATTTCTCTGGCGACATTTTCGATTTATCATGTAAAATCATGTAAATACGTTTATTAATGGACCAAGATTGAAGAAATGTTTATTGTATAGAAATAATCGGTCCGGGGGTTTTGCTGTTTTATGTTGTGCGCACTCTATCGTTTATTTTCAAACATTCCCTCGCACGAAAGCGCCTATTAGTGATACACTGTACACTTTCATAACTTGTTTGCTTTTGGCGGATTGGAATGTGCAGTGTGTAGCGCACATGAGACTCTACCGTCATGAGCGTCGCGATGGAAAAAAAGGTCGAGAACCGCTGCTCTATACAACCAATCAAAACGATCTTATTTAGAGATATGCCATACTTGGATCCAAATTTCACGTAAAATGTAATCTAAGCACTGTCTCTTCATATAAGTATACTCAACACCTTGCAAATTTACCGCGTTTAACTTAAAGGAAAGTTATTGAAGAATCGTCTTAGTCATTCGATCGCTAAACAATTTCCTGATTTAATCAGCTAATTGTAGAGAGTGGAGAATGTTTATTAACCAAAAGATGATGATAAAACCTTGTATCGAACCAGCGGGAGATTCTCTTCCAAACGTGAAAAAAGAGGCGCTTCGCAAGGCGCTCTGCAAATCACCCTTCTTTCCCCTTCTCCCGATCTGGTCACTTCACCTCTGCACGACTGGCCTGCAAACCCTCCTGCCAAAATCTTGTGTTTACATTGGGCAATGAGGGGAGGGGAAACTCGGTGTATGTTCAAGTCATTTAGCCCGCACATGAAAAACGACTGGGCTTTCTCTTTCGGTGGACAGGGAAAGGACTGAAAACTCCATGGATTTCGAGTACCTTTGTATTCTGCAGAACTTGACAAATTGTGAAAGGCATACATTGACGTCGGGTTTTAAAGAATAAAAAAATCACTTTCTTCCGGTTTACGTTATGTAAAAGTGTATAAATCGACTTTTAAAACGCATATATCTCAATTTGTAAGAAAATTTTGCGGTTGTTATGAATGGTATGTTTCAATTTTATCTTTATTTAAAATGGTGTACCTTTATAAGTAAATGTAACCAAAGTACGCCTTTAATGTAATGTAAGGTATAAAAATGAAATGCCATCGTGATGTTTTCTGTTATAAGTCGCTATTAACGTATTTTGAGCTGTTTCTGAATTCCATTAGTGTTCTTCATGGAAATAAATTTGACTAATAGAATTAAGTTGAATTATCATTTGAATAAAGAAAGTGTAATCCTATATTAAGCGTGAGCCATTAATTTTATTTTATATGTGGACTTGAAAGTAAAAACAGCTTTTACTTTTCAACGGTGGGTCAATGTGAATAAATATCGATCAGTTGTTGAGAGCATAATGGGTACAATTATTGCGCAAATAGAGATAATATTTGTTTCCTGACTTATAACGTAACCAGAATCGAGAATAAGTTAATTGCTTGATGAAGGAGTAACAATTCACATTTCTTCAAACTACCGGATTAGTCATTTCGTTTTCCTTGTACCGATTTATCATGCAGAGATGACTATTCAAATTCTGAGACCTTCATATAAACTGTGATACATTTCAAGATGCTACATATTGGAAATCGCGCAGTATCTCCCTGTGGACGGCGAAGGAATAAGAGAAAGATGAAGCAAAGGGTGTCTGGAACGGAGAAGGGACTGGGGAGGGAATTGAAGGAGCGAGGAGGCGTGGTTGGTGAAATAGCTTCCTGCAGGAAGTTTTCGCTGACAGGAGGGATGGGGATGAAAAATGGAATGGGGCAGAATAGGGTAGGGGAATCGGAAATAGGGAGAGGGAGAGACGGAGAGAGAGAGACGGAGAGAGAGAGAGAGGCGGGAGGGAGGGGGTGGGCAACTCCAAAAATACATTCGGTACCTATTGTCTGTTTCCAGTCGTGTATGTTTATGTTTTCCCTATCCCACCTTATTACTCGAGACTTGTACCTTAATGCGGCAAATTGAAATTTTGAACGGATGACAAGGACGTTTTGGAAAGCAATGAAATGCTAGGCGATATACTTTTCATTTTTTCTGGGTCAGTCAAGAGGGGTGTCATAATACGTTGCAGAAATTTTGTTTTATGCGTTCGAAGTGGCTGTTCTATTTCAATGGTTTTTTGTACGCGATGCCCAAATATTAATTAATTACTTACAATTAAATCTATGTTTTGCTTGTAACGCAAATTACCTATGCTCTCATTTATATGAAAAAATCATCGATGCGTTATTAAAAGTACTACTAGGTTTATATATCTTTAATTAAATTAATGGTCGATAAAATGCAAATAAATACTCGGACTGAATTTAAATAACGTGTCGTTCGAGTAGAATTATGATTTCTTTGATGGCTCGGGTACATTTGCCTTCATGATCACTTTAAAACAGCATGGTGGAAACTTCAACGCCTGAAATTTTTTTAGTGCGTTTTTTCAAACAATGAAAACGTAATTTTACGTGGGCTCTCAAGTACACTGCATTTGAATGTTATCATTATCATTATCGGTGATTATTCAACGCCCAATAATGTTAAAAACAACCGAAGGAACCTTCACGTGGTGGAACTCCATATTCAAGGAGAATCAGAACAGGTAACACCTGGTAAAAAATTCCACATTATAATATCCCAATATGATAGGATTAATAGTAAAATTTTAAAATATTATAAAGTGGAATATTTTACCAAGTGTTACTTGTTCTGATTCTCCTTCAATAATGTTATTTTTCAAAAGTTTTTTATTGGCCGCACGAGTATTATATTAAAAATAAGGCATCCTTCTAGTCACATAAAACTCTCCAATTTTTAAAGAAGAAAATTCTATACTTGATGTAGATTCACATATTTTGTTATAGAACAAGGTATGACTAAATTATGTCGAATAGTATTTAACTACGTACCTATAAGCGACCAAGCGAATCCTCATTAATGAAAAATGTCTTAACGCTACATGTAAAATTTTTTACTATTAATCCTATCATATTGTATTATTATGAAGCAGTAACACAATATTATTTTAAACTAACGAAGGAGAAAAGCTTGCAAATTTTCTGAAGCGCATACTTGAAATTCACGTCCAGCGTGCCGGCTATGAAAAAAACGCCTGATTTTCTAGCTATCTTTAACAAGTCCCGAGTTAATACTGTATTCTCTGTATTCGTATCTACTCCTCACCTCGGCAGGTGAAGAGGGAGCCGCAGAGGGGAAGAGGGCCTCTATCTTCTTCCCATGCAGGACGGGGTGAGAAGAGGAAGGTGATAAGTCGAGGAGGAGTGAGTTTGCTGCACATCCACGATGGATTCATCGCCCGGTAAGAGTAGGGCAATTTGTACACGTCCTGCCCATCCCTCCCTCCACCCCTTCCCCTACGCTCACACACACGCACCCTCACGCACACACACAAACACACTTTTGACGTCCGTGGAACCAACGGGTGGCCGGGGTTGAAAGATGGCGGTGAAAAGGACGTGGCGGGTTAAAAGTCCTCCTTCGCTCCTGAAGCTAAGCACGAGAAGTCCCGTCGAAAATCGTTTTTGGCCAGGAGAAAACGTTTAGGAATACGGCGGACCCGTCAACATGGGTTTGACAGAGGAAGATGTCGGTGAGGAGATAGAGATCCCGGCGTGCGGGGAGGGAGGGGTTTTTATAGCCACCATACCTCCTGCAGAGCAGGGAAGAGAGAGAGAGAGAGAGAAAATAAATATATATATATCTTCTTAGAAAGTTGGAGATGGCTGCTTTTTGGTATCTTAATTGGCTTGTGGATCTCTTGTGGTAACGCTTTTCCTTTTCTTTTGTTTTTTAAAAGCTTGGAATATCTTATTTATCTTACCCGCCAATAGGAGCCGATTTCATACACGGCATTACACGATGATGTATTGCCTATGCTATTTTTGGATTCCTTTATTTTTTAGCGCTGCCACGCCATATTTTGTGAAATGTAGAAACATTAATTTTTTGAGGATTGTTAACGAAGTCACTATTAAAGGAATCAAATACATTATAAATGTTGTACATTCCTTGCAGCTTTAATACAATTCTAGTATAGAAAGAAAAATAATTGCGAAAGCATAACAGTTACATCGGTGTAAGAAATAATATAATATTAAAAAATATAGTTTGCTATTAAGTTTTATTAGGTGGCACATTCAACATAAAATCTATATACTACACAATGCCAACGCTACGTGTACTAAGTCAGCAATATCAGGATTTACAAGAAACCCAATTGGAATACATTACGTCACGCGTAGAAATACCCGAAAGTTCAAAAGTTAAAAAAGCAGTCTTCATTCCGCGAGGGCAAAGAAGCACGTTTTTGGAATGGGTTCGAACGGGCTCACCCTTCGGCCAGCGGACCTTCGCCCAAACATTGTGAAATAGCTTTTGAAAAGTTAAGTCGCCTTTAAAATATTCCGAAATCCATTTCAACGCTCCCTAATATGGATTTAGGTCAGAACCAAACTGTGACTTAATTCCTCTTCCTTCCCTTTTAAATCCGCTTTTGCTCGCGCGGAGTTAGGATTTAGAAGGGTCCTAAACATATCTAAAAAGGCGCCACCGCGGGGAAAAGGGCGGAAATTTCTAGAGAGAGAGAGATAAAAAAGAGTTTCTCTTTTTTCCGCCAAACTAGATGGCTTATTTTTTGAGATGGCTTGACTTCGCCTCTTCCCTTAACTTTATTGTCGGCGGCCACATAAACCTCTTCATCCCAACCCGCCCACAAGCTTCTTCACATAATTTTAACTTCTCCTTGCCAGCGAACATCCTATCTGTCCCATTTCCTACAAACTTAAAAAGGAAAATCCTTTCCGGGAGACATAGTTCTTGATAATATTTTTTTGTTTTTCTTCTGGTATCATGTAGTTTTTGTCTTATAAATCTTTAGAAAAATTGGATTCAAGAGTAGTATTTCACACGAATTTCATATTTAATCCTTAAAATTAAACGAAATTTCTTTTTCAGTCGCATAGTTGGATTAATGGCTCCTAGTACTACCTATTTTGACTTGGATCTTAACCTTTTAAGTTAAGTCCATTATTATTATCACAGACTGTCCCTTTATATTTGTCGTAAGTTTTTCCTGGGAAAAATTTGTAATATTGGAATTGATTTTCATAAAACGATTAATCAGCTTCAAGTATGGCATTAATGCATTTCTATTATGTTTATTGTGCATATATTCCTCGATTGCTTCAGTTCTTTAGTTTAAGATTCTTAATTTTTATTCACTCAATAAAAAAACTAACCTCTAGAATGCGTACGGTAAAAATAATTATAATTAAAATTAATTTCAAATTTTCACTAGTCAAACAAAGCTGAATTATAAAAACTATTTACCGTGTGAGGAAGATTAAATACAAAAAGAGTACGCTCAAATTTTATGCTCACCACTAGCAGCTTTCGAACATCGTTGCTGTGAATATTCTAATCGATACTAGGGAAACAAAATCATCAAACCGCCTCAACTTTGTCGTACGGAACTGGAACGTCTTGCGTTTGCGCTGGTGGCTCGTGAAAAGAGTTTTAAACGTTAAAGTTTCGTCGTAGCGAAGTTTTCAACCCACTCATAAATGCTGTATAGGATAATACAAAGATTTAAACGTTAAGTACTCATCTTGCGATGAACTCTTTCAAAATTCGTGGAAAAAAACTCGGATCATGTCGTTGAAACCATTTTCAACCCTCTCTTTCACTCAGTCCCCTCCTCCGAACACAACCCACCTCTCTCTCTCTTCTTTTCCTCTGCGACCCCATCTCTCCCTTCCATCCCTTTAACACACGACCCTCAGACCCTCCCTCCCTCATCCCATCTCTTCGCAACCTCTCTCTCTCGCTCACCTCTCTTTCTCTCTAGAAAACCCCCCTCCCCCACCTCCACCTCCTCCACCAGAGTAGTGCCTCTCGCTTCTCTGCTCTCCCTTACAAATCCGCACCATTTGCGCCCTCGTTCATCATACTGTCAAGGGGCTTGGGAGGGCGCAGTCTCCCTCCCAATGCTCTGAGCCTTTTCCTCTTCTATCCGAAAGAGACCATTCTAGCTCCCCACAGCCCACCATTCCCCCCTCCCTCCCAAACTCTCTCTCTCTCTTCTATCCCCCTCTCTTTCTCTGTGCACACACACACACTCTCTCCCCCTCTCTTCCCTCACCATCCCCCTAAACCTCCCCCTTTTTCGGAGGATTTCAACCCCTTACTTTCCCACCCCCTCGCATTCTACACACCCTCTTCTTCCACCCCTTGCACCCTCCTTTCCTCTTCCCCCTTCCTCTCTTTTCTGCTATTCCCTTTATTTAATTCTTTCTCCCTCATCTCTCTCTCCCTTTTTCTCGCTTGTCCCTCCCAGTTCTTCCTCTCTCTCTCCTTTTACCCCATTCCGACTTTTTTCCCGCCACCCTTTCTAGTTCATCTCTCGCAATTCTCTTTTATTCATTTGGTTCCGTCTTCTCTACCTCCAGCTCTGCACTCGCTTATCACTCTGTCGCATGGAAAGTAAAGTATTCTTAACTTTTTATGTGCGGGATCACATAGCACATTAGAAAAATCCCAGACCTTTACGTATAGAATCGGGATCCCTAAGTATTTCGGTATTAGACCATACGAGAGGCATCTGGTAGACTATGGTTCGATTCCCGGTTTAGGCTTGAATTTCGTTTCTTCTTTTTGTTGGTCAATTCTGTCACGTATTTAATTTTCAAATCACCTTCCCTTCTTCCGATATGTTAATTTTTCCTTACATTTACATTTTCCTTCTTTCCTGGTGTCCTATCTCCTCCAATTTTAAATTCTTCTCTCTCGCTATTCCTCTTACTTTATGTATTCCCGCTTGCCTGCCTCTAAATCAGCCTTTCACTTTCTATCTCTCTCTCTCTCCCTTTCACTCTCATCACGTTCTCTCTCTCACTGTTCTCACATGTCTCCTCTCTCAGTGAGTAGAAATCGGCAGTGAATAAGAGAAAGTCCAAAGGTTGAAGTTTTGAGCTGAGGTTGCCACTCTCCGGGAGATTTTTTCTCAAAATGTCTCCTTTTTTACCCTGATCTCTATGCCGTTATTGATTAAGTGAGACTTTCAACGTTCATGTTCTATCGAGCACATTCTCGACGAGATTTTCAGTCTGATTTTGGGAAAATAAGCGATACGTTTCGGCGGGAATTTTCCTTAACAATTAACCCGTCAGTATTTGGATATATTTTTGGGTGGATATTTGTATGAAATGCTCGAATACTATTCATGAATGTTTTTGAGGATAAAAGTCATTGAAGTAATGATTTTTTTAATGTTTTCCAATGCTAATAATGGAAACCAAAATTCCATTTCAATTTTGGTACTTTTAAATATATGCCATCTGTGTGTATACTTGCATACGCTGAGTATTTCTTAAAGTGTAGAATTTTTAAATGCATCCGGAGCCCCTCCTGAAGGCCTCAGTTTCGCCAATCAGGCGCATCGTTAAAATGTTTATATTATTTATGCATTATGGCATCCTTCTTATAGCCTTATAATGAGTAAAATTCAGTCTATTACACACTTGGGATGATTTTCCCCCCAGTTTAATTAAAGCATGAACCACATATTCACATGAATACGTGGTTTTTTTATCACCAAAAATGACAGAAACGGCAAATAAAATTACTGTAACTAACTGACCGATAGTTCCTCATATTTTTCACAAATGCTATGCAAAGTAGCGCCACAAAAAGTATTTAATTTGTTTATTTTTCAGAAAAAATAATATGTCAATTTCAGAGATTCATGTTACACTTTTTTAGGTTATTGCAGTTTGTAGCGTGAAGTCTTTTCCATTATGGATCTGATGCACTATTATGTCAAGAGCGGGAAATAAATCGCTGGAGGAAGATGCATTGACTTCACGTATCATGCCAATAAACATTGATTTAAGGGTAAAATATCGGATTCAAAGCCCTTGCTGAAAGCATTATTCCAATGTTAAAAATAAATTTGGCCTCGTTTTGCTATAACTTGGTAAATTAAATCCCAGTCGGAGGTTCACGATATTTCTTGTTAATAAATACGTTTCAAATGGCCCATAAAATCGTAAAATAATTATGCGAAATTAACCAAAATTTCTATTTAAAATGTTATATATTTTAATTTTTAAAGCAAAATAAAAACAATTTCATGAGCCGTGAGTAAATACAAAAAATTCAGAAGTTTACCATTTGCTGCTCACGGTATAGGTTTATGAAAAAGGTGTATTAAAATATTATGTTAAGACGATCGATTGATCGTAGCTTTATGTCAAAAGGGAATTATTTATGAAATCAAATCGATAAACTGTGAATCTTCAACATCCTGAAAGAGGTTGGAAATTTATCATCAGCTCCATGTGATCGGCGCCGTTTAATTTAAGCCACTGGTTACAGTATTTACTGTAAATATAGTATCGTGCACAAAGCCATATTATGACGGTGTAATTTAACGTTATTATTATTATTTATAATTCGCATCAATTTTTAAAATACACGTTTACATCGCATCAATTGACGAGGTTATTTCGAGGTAAATAGAAAACGAATTGCTACTTTGATCGTTTCATCGAGTTTTCAGTAAGGCGCAGCTTTAAGACGGGCAGAGAGGGTTTTCGGGACCGTTTCCATTGGTTTGGCAATTCCGGCTGTCGCCGCTGCATAACCGCCTAGCACTGCGGCCTGATGAATTATGGAAAATACGGAGAGGAAATCCAGCGTCCGGAGCGACGCTCGAACCACGACTTATCGTAATAGAAGCGGACACCTTATCCTCGACCGCTTTGCTCGGACAGGTCCCGTAGAACCATCGAATCTTCGACCTTCCCCCGGATAGCGCGGAAGGAAAGATAGGGGCGGGCGATAAAAATGGAACATTTGGAAATGGCTTTTCAGAGGGAAAGAAACGGAGGCGATAAAGAGAGATAGGGAGAGAGAGAGAGGGAGGGGGGATAAAGAAGGGAGAAAAGGAGTGATATAGAAGGCGGAGGTGAGGGTGGAGATAGGTAGAAGAGAAGAGGGGGAGAGAGACGGAGGGGTTACGTGTGGTGAGAGAGTAGTCAGGTGCAACTGGCGTTGGATTGAGTGCAAATGGAAGTAAGGGGAAGGGGTCTTGTGATTTACAGCGTATTGGTACCTCCTGGTCGAGGGCGGCCCCTGCGAGGGGGAGGCTAGGAAGGGGAGGGAGAAAAGAGGTTGGAGATCTGGTGGCGTGCTAGTAGTCGAGGGACGGAGTGTTGTAAGATAAGAGAACCGAGGATGGCAAAAGGACAGTCGAAGATAGGAGGGTGTCCTAGGTGTGGAACTGCGGAATGGCTCTCTGCAGGCCGTTCTTCTATTCTTTTTCTTTCGGAGTCACGGGCGAAGCAGTTTGATACGATCGAAGTTGTCTCTGATGAAATTCCTTTCTGTGACAACAAAAAATGATGTAAAGGTTGTGAAATACTATTATATAAAAACAATCTTAAAATGCGTATTTCACATTAAGCTAAGCAGTAGGTTTTTCTTTCCAATATGGTAAAAATCAGTTATAAAGATTTCCTAAAATGTTAAATAGAAATTAACTCATTAACCGTAAAATTTAAAAATTAGAGAGACACATTGAAAAAGGGAGAAGAAAGGACGGAAAAGGCAAAAGACAATAAAAATTATTAACTTACAGGTTTAGGGGTTGTTACTCCATGCCAGGGACCTGGTGTTATTCACTCACTCAATCGCACAAGCACTAATCCTAAAGGTGGGAAATGAAACGGGGCCGGGTTTGCAAGAAATTACTCTGCGCCATGGACCCCAAAAAATCACACCTTTGCTAGAAGGTTTGTGAGTCATTCATTGTTTTTCTAATTTTGAATTTTACTGTTAAGGAGTTAATTTCTATTTAACATCAATTTCACCGTAGTCTCCATCTTTACTAATTTATTTTCCTAAAATGATAATTTTCTCGATGTTAACTGATTAATTACACATAAGAAATGCATCTTTGGAATCTGATATAATGTTGATTAATACTATTACCTCTATCGTATCGTATCGTTCATAAACGACGTGGAATAACATCATAAAAATATGATAGGTCAAATTCAGTGACTTACATTTATTGTCAACATCATTCTGATCTTTCTCCTCGAACAATATATAATAGCCATGTTATTAAATATAAATGTCTAATCCATGAACATTGATAGAACATTTTAATTCTTTTTGAGAACCTAATTGTTATTAAACATCTGGAGTAAGTTAAAACTTTATTTTTCGAAAAATACATAGACCAAATGCTGTAGTAGATAATATTTGTAATTATCGGAAAATGCGGAAAGTTCAAGTCTTTGCTTGAATACCACACCCTGCCCTTAAGTTGGTTTTCGGAAAATTGATTGATTTTCCTTTTGATATTACATGATAAAAATGTAAGTTATTATAATAGCAGTGCTGACTTATTCCTTGACAAAGAACGAGACAAATTTTCGACAAATTTTTCACTGCTTTAGTAAAAAAACAAAAGAGCGAGCAATGAAATTATGCGATAGTCGATTCCCATCGTTGCATATCTCCGCAAGAACTTCCCCACCCCGACGCCGCTTCCGACGACTCTTCCAGTGACCCATAACTCCATCCCAGCGCCAAGATAACGCTGATCTGTCGTCGAAGCGCCATTGTTGGCGTCATTATCGTTTCGTTCCACAGGTGCAGAGGGGAGGGGGGAGAATAAGAGGGGATGGAGTATGTGGATAGGGCGGATGGGAAGGAGGATAGAATTGGTGCAGATATGGCAACATTATGGCATTTAAAAGAGGGCGGGGGAGGACGTGGAACGGAAGGCGGAGAAGATGGAGGCGGTGGGGAGGAGGGGAAGAGGGAGCAGTGGTGATTTGTAAAGGATAGCACGTTCATCTGCAACGCAAAGTTCTTCCTGCTTCAATATTGAGGGGAAAATTTTACTCCTAAATATGCTGCTGCTAAATTTACCCAAATTTATCAGTTTGATTGTCGTTAAGAGCTTATAGGAAGATATAATGTATGCGTTAATATGCGTCCAATGCATTTTTTATGAAAGTAATACTAGCACCTGTTAACTACTCTATGGAAAGTGTAGATCTTAATATTACATGTTTGATGATACATATATGCCCCCTTGCAGGAATTGGCGGAAAGCTGGAGAAAAACGCTTCCTTAACCGAGAATCGAACCCAGATGACCCTCTTTCCGAGTGAATAACAGGAAGCTACCGAATCCGACCATAACCCATTATGAAAAAGTAGAAAATCCACCCGACAAGTAGAAGACCTGGTTTTGATCTTCGATAAGGGAATTATTTTCTTCCTGTTTTCCGTTACGGGTTACCTAATTCAGAATTTCAGTTTATGGAATGGATATTGATCAAATAGATCTTTTCGTCAACTATGACGAATAAACTATGTTAAACAATTAAAAAGTATTATTTTATTGCGGAGTTGTGGCATTTCGTTTCGAGGAATACCTTTTAAATCACGATGCACTTCACCAAATTCGCAGGGATAGAAATGCACAAAGATGTCCCTAGCAATTTTCCATCGCAGGTTATGATTACCCTCGGAACCTCGACAACGCTCTGTCCTACAATCGATCTCACGTGTTTTATCACGTTGCCTCCAAATGTATTCTGGCGCTTCAACTATTCCTAAAAACTCTTCTGATAAACCTACCGGCCAACGTGCATTTCTCCAGAAGACTCAACCAAACGTTCATCCTGAAATCTCTTAGAGATCCAGTTCAAATTCTTTAATAGTGAGGTTACAATTTTATTATGTTCATACATTTGCTTTACGAATCTGACTGCTCTGCGTTGGAACCTTTCTTACTTTATTACATGGCCCTTCTGATTTAGATCCCATGTAGGTACTTGAAGCGTATTCGACCTGTGTTCTAACCATTGATAAATAGCCTGTTTCTGTACCATTCCGAACTATTCTGCTAATCAAGGACAATTTCTTGTTGGTTGCGACGACAACCGGACGAATATACCTGTCCTGAAAGATTACGACAAGACATCATCATAGGTAGTCTGCCGTTAGACAGGTTCGTGATTATTCATGGTTAAACCTGGTTCTCAATATACTCCTGTTTTCCGCTGTCCTCTTCATATCTTGACAACTGTTTTTCCCTTTCAAATCATCTATCAGCTGAAACCTTTTCCTAACTCTTTCCCTTTTTCCATCTAGTTTTCCTTCTAACACGTCTTTAATCATGCTCTCTCTCCTCAGGTAATGCCCAGTTTGCCTTTCTCTTTCTAATATTCTGTATAATCATTCGCTTCTCTTCTACTCTTCGTAGCACTTCATCGTTTTTCATCCTATTTGTCCATTTTATCTTCAGCATTCTCCTCCAAATCCACATTTCAAAGCTTTCCAAGTATTTGTTGTCATTTTTCCTTAGCGTCCATGTTTCAGCCCCGTACAAAGCTATACTCCATACATAGCATTTTATGAACTTCTTGCGGATATCTTCCCTTATATTACCTGTAAGTGTTTTTTTCTTTTAACAGTAGTCATCCCGATAGTTTATGTCTCTATGTGCGACAAACTCACAACTTCTGGATTAATACCTTATTTTACTATCTTCGCTATTAATTTCTGATGAGGTACTGCATCAATAAAAACATCGTAGGCCTGGTTTTTTTCTCTCCGCATCGCAATAAATCTTCCACAAAAAGATTATGCTGGGTTTCAATGATCTTCCTTTCCTGAATCCATGTTGGCATTCGATCATCGAGGAATGACTTTCTAAAATGTGCATAATAGAGTGTATTTGAGCGGATGATTTCTAGGTGCATATCCGAAGGTACGGTGACGAAGGAGTTTAGGGCGTCGGTCGCAGACACGGGCTGCTCTCCGTTGGAGTGTTGGCGCTTGTAGGGACCAGTGACGTCTCCAGGAGGGATTACGAGGTGATCATCAGTTTTCTTAAGAGCTTGGTCTCCAAGGCTGACCGTGTCCTGGAAGAATCGGGTTCCAATGTGCGTCTTACCCTTTGTAAAACTGTCCCTCGAACGGTCTCCGGCTCTACGGTTTATAACAGGGCGCAAAGTCTGGAAGGCAGACTTTGGAACTTCTACAGGGGTTCTGGAATTGACGTTGTGGACCTACGTTCTTGACTCATGTAAGGAACCCCTAAATGGTTCTGATGTCCATCTCACAATCAAGGCAGCTGTGAGAGCAGCGTGTAGGCTTAATGAGTGCGCTAGGATTTTTTGGGTTAGATAATAATATAACTATATATTGCGTCAGAAAGCGCAAAGTTATTCGATATTAGCAGTCATGGTGGTAGAGATTCCAAGTATAGTACTTCCCTACCAAATAATTATAACACAGCAGAGCGTGATGTACCATTGTGTAGTATTAGCGACAAATTATATTATAGTAAATTTTTGGAATATTCGCAAAAAGTAGACTGGAGTAGTTGACTCGTGGAGGACATATCATTATAATCACGGAGTTTTTGAAAAAGATTGGTGTATCCTTTCTGGAGGTGGAGTAATAAATACGGAAGTAACCCCATCCTAGTCAATAGCGTCCCATTGCCAGCCTGGACACCCCCGACTCTCTCCCGCCCAGCAAGCGTTCGCGGCTGGACGGGAATATTGCCTAGTGGCAAATTAGGACACCGCAGAAATACAACATAGAAGAGGCGCATTAATTGCTCGTCAAGGGAATGCGGAAAGGACCATCAATAGGCTGGCCACTAAAGAGATGCAGAACCAATTCTAATTAGCGAGGACGAATTTGTTTGGTGTAGTGTGGAAGGAAGCGGCTCCAAAATAGTAAATATCTGCGCCTTTTATACTGGTCCTAATGCATTGATAGAAACCGCTTACTATTTAGTAATGTTAAGCGATGTTAAGTACGAAAAATAACGATAGAGCTGTTATAATTGGAGGTGACTTTAATTTACCTTCAATGGACTGGAATCATAATAGTTTCTATTCCGGTGGTGAGTTTGAATATCAAGCAAAGCTTTAACTGAAACTTTCAGCAAACACTCGTTGTGTCAGCTAGTAAGGGGCTTCACGAGATCAAAGAATATATTATAATTATTAGCTACAAACTACCCAGAGCGAATGACTAAGGTATCCATAATATGAATAAGCGATTATGGCTGTGTACGTGGTTTAAGTTAAAAATGGGGAAAATGCTCAAACCAAGAAGAAAACTTTACTTGTTAGCCAAAGCCGATTTTTCATGTTTTAAGGCCTTTTTTGTGTAATGGATATCTTCATTTCTGCAAGGCAACAGATAACGCGGGCGCGGAAGAATCCTGTTTATAGATATGACACGAGAGTATACGGATAGGTTTGTTCAAAACTAATTTAATCTAATAAAGAACCTATGTAGGTGGTTGTGCCAAGAAGTTAGAAGACAAAGAAAATTACACTCCCGTGCAATTAACATATCATCCGCTGTCACGGATGAAGAGGGGATTGATAAGGCTGCAATTTCAAGAGCCCGGGGAACAATGCGTAATGTAATACATTTTGAAGAGAAAGTTTTATATAATAATTTGAAGAGAATTTCAGTTTTACTTAAGGAAAAACTCCCAGTTAGTCTCTACCACTGAGAACGGAACCAAGATAGTTCATGTTAGCGCGGAAAACGCAAACTTTTCAAGTAAACCTTTTCAGAAAGCCTTTACTGCGGATAATAATAATTTTCGGAAATCCATTCCTGTGCATCAGAGCGATTTGGCGGTGGATTTTTTGTTTTCAGTAAGAGGTCTACTAATTGAGCAAATTAAATCTCCTGGGCCTGAGAAAATACCCACGAGAATATTAAGAGAATTCACTTTTGATATGGCATTTTACTTTAAAATAATATTATAGGAACCCATCGCCCAAGGAATCGTTCCTAAAGACTTAAAATTAACACACGTAATGCCCATCCATGAGAGCCTCGAAAATATACACAACCAAATGAAATAGTAACATTTGGCATATTACCAATAGCATCTACCTCGGTCTTAACTGAACGCACCCTAGTATCAGCTCTATTTTAAATGCGTATCATTGTATGTTATACACCATAAATCAGAGTTAGTTTCGACGAATGATAGTCATACTCGATTTTCAATTGTTATGAGCTGGTGGAAGGAATTCGGGAGTCATATAATACTGGGCGACACTGATAGAGTTTAAAGATACGCTAAGAAAATGCTGATACAGAAATTCAAACGAATTTTCGTGACATTGGCGATTATATATTATGATAGGAATGTTTATATTCGTAAATAAAAATTAATGTTTTAGTCTGCTTTTTACCTTAGCCTCTTAAATGTATTTTTATAACTATGCTATAACTCAATACTTGCTTCGGTAAAATAACCAATTTAACAGCGGCAGAGACTCCGGATTTATCATCTTAAATGATTACTTAACAAATGTTGAACAACCATAGCCGTAAATCATCATCATCATCATCATGAGGTGTTCTGCCTCAAGGCAGGTCCCTGGCACCAGCGTTGTCCCCACTCCTTTCTGTTCCTTGCCATTTCTTTCATTTCCTGATACCCTCCACTTTCTTTCAGATCATCAAACATTTTTATTCTTCTACGTCCCCTTTTCCTTTCACCTCCTACTGATCCTTCCAACACCATCAATAATAAACCTTCTCCTCTCAAGATATGCCCTAACCAGTTACTTTTTCTCCTCTGAATTGTTTCAAGTAATCTTCTCTTCTCATTCACCCTTGTTAGTATTGCTTCATTCCTTATCCTATCCATCCACTTAACCTTCTCCATCCTCCTCCACACCCACATTTCAAATGCCTCTAGCCTTTCTTTCTCTCTCCTCTTTAGCGTCCATGTTTCACACCCATAAAGCAATAAACTCCAAACATAGCACTTCACAGGACGTTTTTTCAGATTTAAATCCATTTTACTACATAGTACCCGTTTTTTCCTATTAAATATTTCTTTTGCCATTGCTATTCTTATTCTTATTTCTATTTCACTTCTCCAGTCTTCAGTTACCATGCTTCCCAAATATCTATACTGTTTTACTTGCTCCACTCTTCCATCCTTTATTGACACATTCATAATCTCTCTATCCCCTATTCTCATCACCTTTGTTTTCTTTATGTTCATTTTCATTCCATATTCCATCATTCTGTCTTCTAGCTTTGTAACCATTTCCTAAATGTGCCTCGTTTCATCTGCCAAAATTACCATGTCATCAGCAAACCTTATGCAATTTATTATTCTACCTCCAATATATAATATATTCCTTTATCATTCCCTATTCCATTGTCAATCATTTCTTCAGCATATATATTGAACAGGGTTGGCGATAAGCAGCACCCTTGTCTTACTCCTCTTCCTAGATCATACCATTCGGTCTGTGCATCTTTTATCCTCATAGCTGCTTTCTGTTTCATATACAGCTCTTTAATTAACCTTCTATCTTTCCAGTCTACTTTTTTTGCTTTTAGTATTTCCATCAGTTTTTCCCAGTTCACTCGGTCGAATGCCTTCTCCATATCTATGAAGCACAGATTAATTCCTTTACCCCTTTCTATATATCTCTCTCCACTCATCCTTATCAATCCTATTGCTTCTCTTGTACCTCTTCTCTTTCCAAATCCAAACTGTTCCTCTGCAAGTTCTATATAAGGAAGAGGAGGTTCTTAATAGATGGAGAGAATACATGGAGGAGTTGTACAAATCAAATGAAAAACCAAAGAATCTCCATATTGAAGAGCAGGATGAAATAAATGAAGATGAAACAGGGGTTTCGATATTGAAAATAGAGGTGCTACAAGCAATAAAAGATATGAAGAATGGGAAGGCAATGGGGGTAGATGAGATACCAATAGAATTATTTAAGTGTCTTAATGAGGAAGGACTGGAAGAAATAGTGAAGTTGTGTAATCCAATCTATGACAAGGGGATGTGGCCAGAGGATTTCGTCAAAACAATTATGATTCCAATTCTGAAAAAGTAAGGAACAAGAAAATGCAGTGAACACAGAACAATCAGTTTAATTACAAATGCAGCAAAGGTTCTACTTAGGGTTATCAACAGGAGACTAATTAGCAAAATGGAAGAAAATATTGCAGAGGAACAGCCGTAAATAGCGAAGTATTATTTACCATTACGGGATCTATAAAGGTATACAGTAATAACAAAACAATAATCTTCTCTGCTTCTTCTCTTCATAAGTATATTTTTTAAATTTGTTTGTTTGTGCTGAATAAGTCCTAATTACCGATTGTCTACCAAAGTTTCCAAGATTTTAAATTTTGATTTCAGGTACACTTATTTCGTTTTCGAAATTATATATCTAGATAATTTTCATAATATTGGTTCAATATCTCAATTTATAATACTCGACGTTATTTTTATAGATTTATTTTAAGAAATTAATTTTAAAAAAATTAAAGAAATGTTTGAAAACAAGCATAATGCCAAAAGGACCATGAAGATCATTCTCAGATTCGGATAAATTAAAATATAAGAGAACTAGTAGTTGGTGCTTGCATTCTGCAAGCATATCATCTCAACATAAAAAAAATTCATTTCTCATATTTCATCATTACAAATATTTTTTAAATTCTAAATAATTCACCTCCGGAGTGATTTTCATTTTTCCCTTATGTAAAAATAATAGATTACACAATCCCAAAACTTTGCAATTTTAAGAATTTTATACTCTCTCCATTATGGGGTACCAATGCTATACATTTCTGGCAAAATTTTAAAGTTGAAGTACTTCTAGAAGTTAAATAATATTTTAGAAATTGTTTAAATTTTATACATTTTTAACGGCCGACGCAATATGTTTATGGAGATATTCAAATGTTTATTTGTGCAAATGCATTACTCTGTACATAACTTGAAAATTTCAGCTTCCTAGATCATCCCGTAATGTCTAAACAGTTATCTATTTGTTTAAACTTTAAGAATTTTTAACTGCCAAACAAATTAAAATATCAAAATTTGTATAATCCCTATTTCGTTTTTTAAGAATTCTACTTATAAAAAAATTTCAACTCCGTATCAAAAACGGAAATGCATAAACCTTGAAAATTTGTTTAAACAATTGCGAATTTTTAGCGGCCGCATTGTTGCACTTATTCATGATTTTCGTTTTTTCTAGCCGGTTTTGCACAAAATCCTACCTATGAAAAAAAATTCGAATCTCCAGCACATCTGAAAGTGCCTAAACATTAGTATCCTCCTATATGTTATCATTATATATCGGCGTTTCTTACAGAGGAGGAGGATATAACATAATAGGAGGATACTATTGTTTAGGCACTTCCAGATGAGCTGGACATTCGAAATTTTTTTCTTAGATAGGATTTGTTGCAAAGCCGACTAGAAAAAACGAAAATCATGAAAAAGTCCAACAATGCGGACGCTAAAAATTCGCAATTGTTTAAAGAAGTTTTCAAGGTTTATGTATTTCCGCATGTGCTACGGAGTTGAAATTTTTTTTAAGTAGAATTCTTTAAAAAATGAAATAGGGATTATAGAAATTTTGATATTTTAATTTGTTTGGCAGTTAAAAATTCTTACAATTTAAACAAATAGATAACTGTTTAGGTACTACGGGATGAGCTAGGGAGCTGAAATTTTCGAGTTATGTACAGAGTAGTGAATTTGCACAAATAAACATTTTAATCTCTCCATAAACATATTGCGACGGCCGTTAAAAATGTTTAAAATTTAAACAATTGGAAAAATATTATTTCACTTCTAGAAGTACTACAACTTCAAAAATTGGCAGATGTGTAGTAGCATTAGTACCCCATAATGGAGAAAGTATAAAATTCTTAAAATTGCAAAGTTTTGGGATTGTTTTAATCTATTATTTTTACATAAGGGAAAAACGAAAATCGCTCCGGAGGTGAAAATTTTAAAATTAAAAAAATATTTGTAATGATGAAATATGAGAAATGAATGTTTTTTTATGTTGAGATGATATGCTTGCAGAATGCGAGCACCAACTACTAGTATGTTATATCCTCCTCTGTAAGAAACGTCGATATATAATGATAATAGCCACAGCAAGAGCAGTCAAGTCTTCTGAACAAAGACAAGTTCGACTTCGATCACAACGATTTAAGCCGGTTACACACTATCATTTTTCCCATCATTTAAAAATATCATTGAAAAACAATGGTACAGCTTCCTTTTTTTCTTCAAAGAAAAATTATTCCAGTTTTGGCATGCGTACACACTATCATTTTTCACTTACAAGGGGACCTTACGAAATGTTCGTCGCCGATTTCGTTGAAACTTTATGAGAATGTGGTAGTGATGAAAAATGCCGAAGCAAGAAAATTCTCAAACATTCGTGAGATATTCGCGATGAAATTTAGCGAGCTTTCTAACATATAAGTGCCATACTATGAGATTGATCTTTAAGGTCAAGCGGTGGCCTAGGTGGCTACATCCTCGTTTGCTGAAGCTATCCCAGCACTTGAAATTTCTTTTTTCAATTTTGATTATTTGAATTTTTTATAATGTTTTTGATTTTTTGTGTTTTACAATTTGCTGGAAGTTTATTTGATTTATAATCACATTTTCACTAATTATGCATAGTGAAAAACTATTTCTCACAATGTTAAGAAGGAATTTAATTTGAATCACCAACTAAAATTAAAAGGTAAAAACTGCTTTTACAAGAAACTTATGCTTCATTGCAAATTATGATTGTACACATTTATTTATTGAGATTATTTGAAGACGTACAATTTTTCGGATGGTATTTATCAAAGAAACATGAAAGGCAAAGATCGAGCTTACACCACACACACGTTATTAAGAAAATCGATTGACAGGCGCAGTTATTTTTAACAGAGTTTGCTGAAAAACACACATTCACAATTTTGAAAACTTTCCTATCGTTCGTCAGTTTCGAAGCAAACCACGTGTACCTGATCATTTCACGATATACTGGCGCCCTTAAATTGGTGATGAATCAACGAATAGGGACTTCAGCACAAGCAGGATAGTAAATCAACACAGTCATAATTTGGGATGAAACATTAGCTTCTTGTAAAAGCACAGTGTTGAATATGTTTAATAAACGTATCATGAGCAGTTATTACCTTATAATTTTGTTAGTGATTCAAATTAAATTCTTTTTTAACTTTGTGAGAATATTTTTTTCGCTTAGCATAATAAGTGAAAATGTAATTATAAATCAAATCAACTTTTAGCAAATTGTAAAACCCAAAAACCGACAACGTCATAAAATTTTCAAATAATAAAAATTGGGAAAAAAATTCCAAGGGCTGGGATAGAACTGGTGCTGTAATCTCCATCAACCAAGGATTTAGCCTCCAAGGCCACCGCCTGACCTCGATGCATGATCTCATAGTATGGAATACTAGTAGAAGGTGCTTGCATACTGCAAGCATTTCATCTCACCTTGAAAAAACATTAATTTAGTATGGAATATATTAGAACGCTAGGACGCTTGCTAAATTTCATTGCGAATATATCACGAATGCTTGAGAATCTTCTAGCTTTGGCATTTTTCATCACTAAGGGGGTGCTCATGCTCACCAAGGTTCAACCAAATCGGCAACAAACATGTCGTTAGGACCCCTTGTTAGCTAATAAACTTATAACCCGGTGGAGGTTGCATTTTTATTATCGCGAGCAGCGAATATGAGTAATAAGTATTATCAGACGTTGTTATATGGGCTTTCAGTAGCTGCATGCACCTCTGTTATTGCTAAGATGAGGCAAAGGAGAACAGCTAAAAATAAAAGATGGAAAAATCGAAGATGATGGACAAAGCCATGGATTTTTCGTCGTGATGAAGGGTACAGCATTCATGACTTGGTTCACTATGTATTGCGCGAAGAAGACATGCAAAGTTATAAAAACTACCTACGGATGGATTCATCAACATTTGATAAACTTCTTGTATTAGTTAAGAATAAAATTAGCCCGCAAAACACTATTCTACGAGAGAATATATCCGCAGAAATAAGGTAATTAATTTGAATTTTTATGTATTATTAGTTAATATACGTACAATTGGTACAGGGGAGACTTTTTATAGTTTGCAGTTCTCTTATAGAATCTCTAAAAGCACAATTATTGCTGTAATTCCTGAATTTTGTAAGGCAATTTAAGAATTCTTGTCATTTTTAAATGACGAAAAATAGGACGGGCTCTATTCCATCATTTTTGTACCATTTTTCACTGAAGCCATGCGTGCGCATGCGCACAATGTGTTTAAAGCGTACACACCTTCATTTATAAATGACAGCTTTTACGTCAGTTTCTTGTACAAAAAAAATTATGGGGAAAATGATAGTGTGTCATCGGTTTTAGACAAAGGCAGTCTGATAAAGTTGCAGGTGTTGAATTTTCATACGACAGCTTTGCTCATGAACAATTATATATAACTACGTCTGGAGAAGGATACGGGAAAAATTATTTATTTAAGTAAAACATGGGAAGACAAGAAATATCGTACACAAATCAATATTATAATAAAAATTAACTTGGTTTAAATACTTCATTTATTCTCAAATCTTCTTAATATTATTTTGTCTTGATTTAAAAACCCGAGCAACGCCGGATATATTTGCTAGTCTCTAAATAAAATTACCGTTCAATTTTATAGCGATTTAGTCTATTTGCGATATAGAAGCATGATGGCAGCTATAAAAACGACACCTTTAAAACCCCTTGGTTGAAATTATCCTTCAGTTGTCTCGTTCGCTTTACCCTATAGGCGGATGCAACTCATTGGTAGGCAGGGTGCTCGTTCTTTGAACCGACCGCTTACTTAAGGTACGGCGCAGAAATAGCGAGTGTTTACATGCGGGCAGAAATTCTCTCGTGGATGACAGGATTTGACATATTTTTCGGTCGATAAGACGCACTTATTCAATGCACAACCTCTCAGATACCCATTGCGCGTAGGCCAGAGGGAATCAGCAGGTCGTAAAAAGAGACTTTTTTAAGAAAAAGGGTACCGAAACTGCCCTGCGTCATTTTCCGCGTAAGAACAAATTAGGTCCGAGGATTGTTGCCGGTTGTAGGAGAAACAGTGACGCTTGCTTTCAGAAGGTTAGACAGCGCAAAATTTCATAATTCAGCCATATGGTTCAAATGAATTTCATGACGAACGTATAGAAATAATATTATAAACTGATGAAGTAAGTAGTATTTCGTCAACACAAAAAAGGTGAAAGAAAGAAATCCTAAGGCATCATCAAAATAATTTCGTAAAACTAAATATAGGTACGTATTTCGGTAACAGAAATAGCCTCCGTTATTAACAAGGACTTTCTGAAACGTATAAGTATTTTTCCAAAGCTATTTAGGCACTTTTTGCTTGAAAATTTAGTCGCGAGAGTAGGGCTTAAATTACTCGTTCGGTGATTCCCCATACTGTCGATGTAATGACGGCATAAGTGGATATCTCGTTAGTGCACGTGTCGCAATTTCTGTAGTAATTTGTTGTTTCTTGTGAATTTAGGAACTACGTGAGGTTGCGAGGTATATTAACTTCGTTTTACTTGGTTGTTTTAGTGTGATACATAGATTTTTTGTTCCCTTAGACAAAATAATTGTTTAAAAATTCTAAGATTTCCTGAAAATTTTATTAAAAATCTATAAGCATCCTATCGGCCAGAAAATACCGTAATAATTTAAGAAATATATCAATTGTTCGTGTAATATAGAAAAACTATTTCAATGTGTCTCGTGAGAGAAATTAAGCTTAACAGGAATGGATGAAATTCATTTTCTCATGGGTTTGAGAATTTCCGTAGTCATCTAGGCACAATTGCGTGACGTGGCACATTGTTACGGGATGACTAAACCTTTCACATCATCGCCCGCCTCGGGAAATTCTTCAAACTCATTCTTGTTTACATGGAGGATGATATGCAACTTGTGGTCCGATGTGACTCGTTGTCGAAGGCGATAGGTATGCCAAGAATGCATGAGTGACAACTCAAAATTATCAATATGGGCCACTAACATATTTAGTGAAACATATGAACTAAACATGTCCAACAGTTAACATTGGAAGCGTTTAAAAATCGATTTGCAAAATACCATAGGATTAACAATTTCTATTGGGCAAAAGAACGAATCAGCATTCAAAAATATTAGTTAGTTAAAATTTACAATACGACAATAAGTTCATTGATTTCTACTTAGTATTTTAACGAATTCTAAAACTTAAATGTTTCTAGTTTCTTATAATATTATGCAATTGTAACATTTATTAATGAACTGCATTTTCACATGTAAATGGATCCATATTTCAATACAACTTCTGTATATTTAGTTTTTTTTTTTAATTTTTATTCCAAAAATGTTCCTGGAGTTAATAGTGATTAAATCTTGACACTTTCTCAGCCATACACGAAAATGTGACTTGCGAGGTAGATATAGATCTATTCTTTCATCTAGCAAAAGGCATTCTCAGAATCTCACCCTCCTTCATCTTTACTATAATCATTCTACCAAGGATATGATGTTTTCTAAATGGTTTGTCTCCTGCTCTACAACGCATTTTCCAAACCCAAATCTTACAAAATAAGTGTTAGATAGTTGCGCATAGAAATCAGCTCTCCCCAGTTGCTGGGTCCACATTTTCTTCGAGTACCCTCTCCATCATTACTAAACCCTTCCGCACGAATATCGACCATATGGCTATTCTATGACCCACCACTTCAAAAAGCAAAAGCGTACAACATTTGTTTTGCGGAAGATTTATTTAAATTCCACTAGGCAATACCTCGTAAACGATCTTATGCTGTTAACAAAACTAACCAATCCAAACTAGCCCTTCTGAATTACGTTTATTCCTCAAAATATTCCATAGGAAACGTAACCGATATAGAGCTGATGTAATTTTATGAAGAATTCACCAAGTCAACTCGAAAGAGCTTAGAAGTCTTGCGATGGTAACGGTATAAAACGGCGTTTTACAAAAAGCAGCCCATTTTAGTGGATTTCATAGAATTGCGTTTTATTATTATAGTTGTAAACTCAAATTTATGATAAAACGTTACACGTTTTTGGGAAGCGAAGGCTTTTTATTGAGAAACGCATGAATTCTCACAAGACAATTGAATAGACTCCGATAATAACAATATTTCAATTCGTTCTATTGATCGTTAATTCAATTTGGGTCAAGTGTCCCTTAATGGATAAGCTATATTACTGCGGTCCAAAGGGAAATTTAAAAAATATACGATTGTAAAATCTTTCCCCCGACATCAACTAAATAAAATTTCAGTCATTTAAAAAAATATTTCATTTCTGATTTCCTCCGTGATAGCGCTAATAAAGAGAAACCTACTGCCGTTTCGGGGTCCGGCTATTTGTAATTTAGATGACGTCAAGTCTCCCACCCCGTAAGACGCCTTGGGCGCGCGATCCCTCCGGCCTATTCCTCCTGCCCGTCATTCTATTTCTACACTGGCAAATTGTGTCACATGTCTCTCCTCTTACGAAAGGGATGGGCTCGACGTGGTGCGGGAGATTAGAGGGTGAGGGTATGAGTTAGCGATATTGTCACTCCTTCATCGAAAGGTGGCTTCCACCTACACGTTGCTAGAGATGGTCGTTCGAAAACGCGTGAGTTTGACCGTTATTTTAGAGGTTTCCTGTTGATTGTCATAGTTAACAGTTGGGTAGGTTACTCACCAATGGAGATGATATTTTTCGGCATGATTATGATATTCCACTCATAGTATAGATTCTCTAATTAAGCTGCAGAATTCAAATATTTTGACCACACGTGATTCTGAATTTAACCAGCGGAAAATTTTTAATTTCTCAGAATTTACCCTCGATAGCATATTGCCAATGAGCTATTAAGCAGAGATGATTCGAGCTTAGTTTGAAATAACTAGAGCCCGGGGCTCCATTGACTCAGAAATATAATTACTTTTGATTATAAAAATTCATAACCAATGTTAAGTTAATAATGAAGCTTAAATTATGCCATGATGATGAGAATTATTCCAATCCGTAACTATCTTTAAATAATTAATCGATGAAATAAAAACTTTTAAATCACGAGATAAAATAAGTATATTTTTGGATTAAGGATGTGTGACGCCAAACGAAAAGTTTCATACTGAATTTCTTCTTTTATGGAAAAATGGCTTGTGAAAAGTTTTAAGAGGACGTCTTTAGGGAACTCACGTATCGTAGTTTCTGTTCCATTAAAACGATTTCTAAATAGATACCGTTGAAACCGCAGTCTTCCTTATAACTTTTAAGCTAGCATATTAATTTAATAAATTATAAATTTAATATAAGATTGTAAAAACAAGCTGCGCGCATTAATGAAATGGCATACCACTCAATCTACTGAAAAATGTTATTGTATACAATACAGTTTTTTCGCATTTTATTTTGTGCATTCGTTGGAAACCACTGAACACGAATACGAATGAGACCAAATGTTAAATAACATGTCATACATCAGCGGTCCGTACCCTCACCGAAAGTTTTCTATGTATAATTATTCTTTTACCGAGAAAGTGATAGCACGAAAATAAATTTAGTTCCACGAATATAATTCATTGGAAATTCCTTCGTATAACACGTAATATAGCATGATTAAAAGGTCATTCATATTAAGGAATCCATTATAGGCTATTAGAGAGTGAAGGAGAAGGAAAGTTTATCTGGCGGAAAGGATTTGTCATTAGATTATGGTGATCGGAAATCCCGAACCACGTTGCTATGTCACAAAGTCCCGAAATAGCCTTTTGGGACACCACGATCTAATGGTCTAATGGGACAGTCTTTGGGGAACGGAAAATGATCTTCTTAAAGAGAATAAATAAAGTGAAAACAATGATAATCATACTTATGTATTTATAATATATTTCGGGGTAATTATGAAAAACATGGATAACGAATCATCCGGCTAACTTAAGAGAGTATGAGTTTGCTCCGCCCTTTAAAATCTATTTTGCTTCATTAGCTTTAACTTCTTATGTTAGAAAAATTCCTACACAATTATGCTCACTTTTAACTGGGCAATATTTTATTATTTATTTATTTATTTCAAATGACTTACAAGCAGCACTACCGGTATTTTACACTGAGCTAAATAACGATGTCAAAGACGGTCAATTGCAACCATTCATACGTCAAGATTCGACCCAGACAACCGGAAAGGCTTATGCTTCCCCCCACGCTTTCTTGTTAACCGGTCTCCCCCTTCTACTCCTTCATTGACTTTATATATCAGATTCTTTCATAATTTCTTAGTTTAATAACTAGCAACTTGAATTCAGAGCAACAAAATTTAATAATATGTCAAAAATGCATTTACACGGTGACATTTAGTATGAATTGAAAAAAAAACTAAAAGTTTAAAATATTTGTTGTTATTTCTGATTATTTTTAATAAGTATACCAATTTAAGGAAACATGACGCTAATTTCATTATTCCTCCTCTTATACTCACAATTAGACGCTGGCTGCCATGCCGCTATAATGCTAATCGAAACAACGGAGAAATCAACGCCTCCCAGGGAATTACATTTTCTGTTGTCGTTTCCCCCAGGCAGGTGGCGTTTCTTTCCCCCCTTTTGTCGTTTAGCACGCCGAAAAAAAACACGATCGAAAATGAACCTTTTAAAGGAAGACACGATTGGCACCATGCAAGGGCAGGGTGCGCGGTGAGGTTAGGGAGGATATTGAGGGAAGAATAGGGACGGGGCGAAGTAGAGAGATAGAGAGAGAGAGAGGTAGGGAGGGGGCGGGTTTGATCGGCGGACGAGTGTGAGGCAAACTGTCAGTCACGCCTGAAGCACGTGTCAACCCCGCCATCTACCGTCAAACGGACACACTTCCCCCCTCCCCCGCCTCCCCCTCCCTAAAACACTCTTAATGCCTTTTTTCCCTCCTGTCTCTCTCCCTGCTCATCCCCTTAGATAAAAATCCCTCCCATCCTCCCTCCCACTCCTCACAAACTGCCCTCACTTGACACGCCCTCCCCTCCCTCTTACTCCCCACCTTCCCTCAGCCGTAAGCGACACTCCCCCCTCTCCTATCTCCCTATTGTCCTCTGTCCCACCCCGCCCTGTGCATGACCCCTCATGACATCTCCTCCTCAAAATAACGAACTCCTCCCACTTTTTTTTGCGACGGTCTCCGATGTCATACATCCAATTCATTGCGTCTGCAGGGATTATTGCGCGACCAAAGAGAAGTAGGGATGGGCCTTTTTTGCCCGGAATTTAATATGCATAGGTGGATACAATGCGAGTTTCTCGAATGACTGCCCTCTCTAGACAACGTTTAACCGTGGGAAAATACTTTCGGCGTTAGGAAAATGGTGAATATTTGTGAAAATAATGGCACGAACGTTATATGCATGGAAATTAATACCATTAATGCGCCAAAACATTGTATTTATCGATTGCAAATGTCGATTCATCTGAAATTATGAAACTTGCACCAATGTTTTTGTTAATTTTATTTTCCGATGGGATAATATTTTAAATAATAATGGATAATTTAAATATGAATATTGATAAAATATAATTAGTCATCTTTTTGTGGTTTGTAAATGCGTGGCCAGAGTGATGTATCAAATTCATTATAGCCGAACAAACGCACTTAATGGAAAGTTAAATTGAAGTAAAATCTTTTCATTTAATAAACTAAATCTACCGTTTCTGTGATCACGACTACTTTTGCTTGCCTATTAACAGAGCATTATCTTGTAATGAGTCGCTCTGCATTTTAGAATAAATAAAGATAAAATATAAAGTGTTGTTTAACATGCAAGATCAGAACGTGAAAAGGCCGTGGAAATTCTATTTTACAAATGAAATCAAACTCGGTGTTCATTTCTACTCTAATTTGAATTTACCGGCTTCGCAAGAAAAACTGAATGATTAGCCCTGGTGGCACAATATGCGACAAGTGGAATGTACATATCGAGTTTTATTTCATTTGTATAATGTCCTTCTACGAAGTGAAACCTCTCTTGGTTAACAATTCCTATTATGTTGCTTATAATTCATTTCTGGGTTTCGTTACCGTGTAGTAGCAAATTTTGCTACGGCTTGAAGTTGCCGCAACGAGCGGACGGACTATTTCTTCGGATTTGCCGATATGGAAAATGTATGCAAATGCGGAGCAGGATTGGTGGGTGAGCCAGAAACTTACCGAAAAATAGAATACTACGCGTACTTTGGAGTAGGAGCTTTGATCCGGAGGTGAGGCGTTACTTTGTCGAAGGTGTATTCCAAGAATCTCCCGCCTGGCGTGCGAGTAAATGATTCTCCCACCCCCGCATCCTCCTTCGCATCCCCCCGTTGAAATCTCCACGTCGCTCTCGCCGTCCTGCTGACAATGTGCTCTCCTCACTCTCCCCTTCCAGCGATGGGTGCCACACGCTCTCCGTCCTTTTTCAAAGGAGGGCGTTCCCACATACGCCTCTTCCGTCTCTACCCCCCTCCCTTTTCCCCCTCCGACACACTCCTCCCCCCACTCCTCCCTTTCTCCCGATTTCCCCCACGCCCATAAGCGACGTCATTAGCGGCTGAGGTCATTGCAGTGGGCGTCGGGACAAGTTGCCGCGATTGACCCCTTGAGGCGGTGTTTGGTGATCTTTAGGCTGGGGCGGGAGAAGGGGAGGCAGCGTGGGAAGAGAGGGGGCGGCGGAGACATCGACGTCCTAGTCCATTTGACGTGGGAGGGATTGTAACCATCCAGGAGGTCCTGTCGGAATATAATACTACTATCCATAATGCGTCATGAGGGACGGGTATAACGGATTAATGCAGTACTTTTCATCTTCCGGATCTCGTTAAGGTTCGTGTTGATGCGGAAAAATTCGTTTAGGGGAAGATGATCATTTTTTTTATCGTGCAGGGGTTCATAATTTTAAAGTGAAGCGTGGTTTTCGTTGCGATTTTAGATTTCGATCTTTACCATAACCGATTACCTCTTTGCACTCTGATAAGCGGATGACGTAAAATTTCGGAACCGTGTAATATTAAATAAGAATGAAATATCAATAATGAGGTCAGGCTCAACCCTGTGGAATTTACTCATCGAGAAAAAGAAAACTTAGTCACTTCCACAAATTTATTTTGCGCGACCGGTTTCACTACGATCGTAGCTTATAAATTTGTGGAAGTGATTAACACTCGAAGTACGGACCTCGGGTCTCAGAAGACCCGAAAGGTATATTTTCGAAAATATTTCTTTAAAAATTTTTTTGCCGAAATTGATACTTTATGTATTCCTAGTGGAACATGTTGGGAGTTTAAAATCAGTAATAAAATTATATTGTAATTTAATTAAGTTATCGAAATCACGGAATGTATAAATGTGAGGGTCTTCGGGGACCCGGCTCCGTACTCTACGTCGTGTAACTTTTATGATCGGGCAGATCAAAGTCCGGACAAAATTAGCTCGCTCAGCACGACATTGTAATACATGTTAGTTATTATCGACGTCTCGATTTCCAGTTTTCTCTTGTGTCTCCGTTATTCACATCGTTCTGTTTGCCTCCCGAATCATTTTGTAATATACTTTTTATTTTTTTGACTCTATGATTCTAAAATGGGAGAAAGAATATTTAGGCTTTGGAGTTACGTTGCTCCACAACCTGCAAGAACAAGACCCAATTCGAAATATTAGTTATTATGTATTAATTTCACTTCCTACTCAGATGAATCAAACTAACATAAGATTAGCTGAATCAAACTAACTGAATTTACCTTCAAAAATAATTTTTTTGGTATTGATAAATGTTATCCTTAAAAAAAGAAAATTATTTCATTTTTATTTATATGCGTAATTATGTATTTAATTTTGCAAATATATACCATTATTACACTATTTATTGTATAAATCATTATTCTTATTCAATTTTCATTCATTGATTACTTGGATGTTAAATATTATTGTGAGAAAATTATTTTAGAAGCTGGGTCCTCTAGGACCCGGGTCCGGACTCGGTGTGAAACCATTTAGGTCCGTACTCCGAGTGTTAAGTTCTTTCTTTTTCTCGAAGAATGAAATAGTTGCTCATTTATTCTTATTTTAATTTTTTTTTATTATTAGCATAGTTTTTAGTTTAATTATTGGACAAATATACATAAAAGTGCACTCTTTTAGGCAGGATCCTTTTATGCAGAAAATGTGGAATTTAGGATACCAATTTATATTTTATTCCAGTAATTGCATTGCCCTACTTATAAATATGAAAATTATGAAATTACAAGCCATCTTCATATCAATTAAATTTTCATCCAATCTGCATAGATTTAAAAAAATCTTGAACCTATTAACTTTTCTCCTCATCTTCATCCGACCTGTGTTATAACACTAACTTCGGTTCATATTACTTTATTATCCATAAGCTTACTCCATACTTTTTGAGTGGACTATTTTATTTCACTCTTTCATATTGACGATAGCGAACACTTTCGACAATGTTCACGACAGGAATCGAACCTTGTCCTTGAAACTGAGAGAGTCAACTTTTCTCTGAGTACTTCCAAAACTTGACTTCTTGCGGAAAAATGGATAAACTGATAATTTCAAGTTAAAAAATTAAGTCTCATGTTTGAGCAATTTTAATTTGTTTCGTAAATGAGGTTAATGCATGTTAATCTTCGTGTACGTTTTATATTTAAACGTTTTTTGATATTATGAAAAATATATCAATTTTTATAAATAAACCATAAAAATAGGACGAAGTTTATAAAAAATAATATCTTAATTCTAAATCAAGGTCCAAGTGAGCTGTTACTACCAAATCCCAATATTCAATTTAGGTCCACATTGGAGAAATCTAATGAGGAAATTCCTAACTTGAAACGACAATTTCAATCCGTAATATAGAGGTGGAAAAATTATGCTCAACATAGGGAGTTTAGTTTCCCGCATGACCTTGACCAACATGAGGATCATTAACCTTAATTATCTCTTCTTCTGACGTCATCGCCTAGGAGGTAAATATGGTCTCAAAGATTTTCATTTCAATACAGATGTAACATCATTTGTGTTTACATATATAAACCGTTTCTCTAATTTATTACTACGTTATTGCAGATTAGGAGAAATGTCAATTGGCTTTTATGAAGTATTAGTGTAATTTTCCGTCAAAAATGGCGTGTGAGCGTGAAAGGAGTATTTGATTAACATCCCTCTACCACGTCTGCCGGCCTTGGTAGATGGATGTTTAACATGTATCGCTCCCAATGATAGGGTGGCACGTTCGAGTCCTAACGAAGGCATGGTCGTATTTATGCGTGCACATGATCGTCTTAGTTGTAGCTGTTGCGCTCATTGTAAATTGACGTAAAGTGCTGGTTATGAGACAGTTAACAAGTAAGATACCTTTGCTAAAGTAAGAGAGGGAAACACATCTTCAAAATTTCCAGGATTCTGGTTTGCCTCCCACTTTGGAGAGGGAACAACCCGCACCTGTTAATTGCAGATCCTCACTAGAACTTCCCATCCGCAAAAAAATTCGCTCCTCTGGTTCCACTAGTTTGGATACAATACTATTTCAACATTTTTAAATTTTCCGAATTTGAAGCTACCCAGCGAACTCTACTTGGAAAGATCCAATCGGTGGAACTTTCATGGATTCATAAGAGCTGTCTATTTTTTTAAATTCCAAAAGTCTCTTAAAACGATAAAGTTGATTGTCCACAGACGGACGGACAGACACGGAAATAACATTAGCACGGTTTTTCTTCTAAGAAAATGCGCTAAAAATAAAATAAAAATACCAAACCTTCATGGTAAAAACTATTTCTTCAACAGTTGGAATATTAAAACGGCATCTACCACTATTGCGATATCTTCCAAAAACATTAATAAACTTAAGATAAAGTTTTATTCTTTAATTTTGCTCTTCGTCTGTCATCATGATCCACTTCGCACGGTGTCATGTAACAGCTGACAAAAACATTATTTTCTTAGTTAATTGTGCCTATAATGTTCATTACAACCGCGCTGCAACCGACATTTTCATTTTAATTCATTCCTTCTTGATTTTCTTGTGTTGAATTTAAAACATGGATTCGAGCATATTTTCTTAGCTGTAGTGGATGTAGCTGATGGGTTGCGTGATAAATTGAACTCGACAACAATAAGGACCATTTCCAGGATCATCATCAATTTTAGCACCCTTCAATGCGAAAGTTACAGAGCCTTATATATTTTTAGAAGTTTTTATAATAAGTGTTAGCTATCTTTCATATTATTCATAAAGTCAGAGTCTTATTGTAATAGATCTTTTCCTTTATTTCAGCAATTTTAGAATTTTCCACCCGATGGCTTTTCAGCACCAAAATTCAAAGTATTACAAAAATTATTAATTGAATCCATACATCTGCATTAATATTCTCATGCGACAGCTTTATTAAGCACTAACAATTCCCCATGCACAGTACGTAAATTCCTTTCGTATCGTATGGAATGCTAATGAGAATCTTGTTGTTTACTACTTGCAGTTTATGCAACATTTTCATTTGAGCGCCTTATTGAATGTCTCTCGGCACCCAGTCTTCCTCGTTTATTTACACTTTCTTCTGTTTTCGATCTTCTATATCGTTGTAGCCTTTCTCTAGGAAGTTGCCGTTTTGTTTGTTGACATCGGATTTCATCCATGTTTAGCTATATAAATAAGGTTAAAAATAAAGACAGGTTAAGTGGGCTGTATAATAAGGATTGAGAACAACGGAGACAGTGCAGCTTCTTACCTGGCTGCGTATTGTAGTTCACTGAATTATCACTGAATTTAAACCTGTTAATATGGAGCTCCTTATACTAACTGAAAGTGTAGTTGAATTGAAGAATGTGTCAGAAGTATCCAAGTATAACCAACTATAAGACAAACCTCCTTCTCTCGACTTTATTGTAGTTCTTTATTTATTTTGATACAATGGCAAAAAGTTTCAGAATAACACATAAATGTAAAAGCGAACTTTTATGAACATAATCAACAAACTATCACGCTAGATGTGCGCTGAAAGATCGAAGTCAAAGCAGTTATTCTTATATTATTCACAACATCACCACACTAACATTCAACTGAATTGAATAAGAAAATGCGTATTTGTTTTTATATCCATATTATTCTGCTTTCCTAAATTTGCCATCAGAGCCACTAGTTGAGAGCGCTTCAGAGAGTGACTGCTTATTAAGATAAATAATATTCTCTACGAATACTATATTTTCATGCTAACATCCATATAATATGTTTTAAATTTCGTATTTTTAAATATTACTAACATTTTTTGCATTCAATATGAATTGGTCGAGTTGAACGATTACCTCTATTATATAGGAGTGTCGTATCAATTTCAAGCAGGCAACGACTTGTCTTCTTCATTGGCCTCTCATTTTAAACCCGTCTTCCCACACTTCGAAGATTCCTGTCGCCACCATTTCCAACAATTCCTTTAGAATACTCCGAAATAATAAAATTACTCACGAGGAGAATAATTACGAAGTAACTGAAACGGCTACATACCAGCAGCACATACTTAACGGCAGGGAGTTAATTTCAAAAGCTTAACCTCTCCTCTCGAGTTTTACCGCGGCGCCTTACATCATTGTATGCATTGTTCGATAAAATATACAACGATACGAAATTTTCTCCTCTGGATACCCTTTTATAAGTATTCGAGCGTTTCCTCTTTCCATTCCGGACCAGGAACGGTCCCAAACTCATCCTCCGCCTCGAAAACTCTCCGGGCATCCCGCCTCTCTCCAGCCAAAGACCTCCAGTGTGTGCAAATGATATGCAGAGCGTGGCACTGCAATTTCGGTGTGGCCTCGTATATAACTTCGTAGCGCCCTCACGAGAGGGCGACACGGATGGAAACAAAAGAGGTTTGAATATGCGAAGGAAATGGGGGGGGGGAGGAGATATGTAAGGAGACGGTGGGACAGGGGATAGGGGGTGGGGAAAGGAGTTGAAATAAGAGTTTGAGAGAGAGAGGGGGGGATGCGGTGAGGGAATAGGAGTGATGGAGTGAGGAGGAGGAGAAACGATGCCTGTTTGTTGGTATTCCTCCAAGTAGGGTACCTCTCTTTCTCTCCTAAATTATTCCGGAACAGCGTCTTTCCTCCATTCAAGTTTCTTTTTCATACGTCGCTTTCCGTTCTCTTTCGTCTGCCTCTTCTTGCCTTCTTCTTCCTCTTCTCCCGTTTTCCTCCAACCACAAAAACGTCTCTTTTTTCTGTATTCCCGTCTCGTCTTATTCTTCTTTTTCAGTTCGTTGTATCATCCCTCCCTCTCTTTTTCATCTTTCCTCTACCTCTTGTTTCTCTTCTTTTTCCTGCTCCGCATGCCATTTAGGTTTCTATATCATCTTTCTTTCTCTCATCTCTTTCTCTCCCATCTACACTCTTCCTTCTATCTTATCTCCTTTCTTCTCATTCTCTCTCCTTTTGTTCTCTTCCACTTGACGTTCTTTATCTCGCCCTTCCTATTCTCCCACGCTTTCGATCTCTCCCGTCCTTCCCTTAGCCGTTCCATTGAATTATTCTCCGTCTCCTTTCCTTGTATTATGCTCCCTGAGTTGAATATAACACGTGCAAACCTTTTCTCCAAGACATAAATTTTGTTTTGGAAGCATTTTTTTCGTCTTTTCCGTGGCTTCCATCCTGGAGGTTTACAGGTGTGCCCCGTCACTCTTTCCACGTCTACCGCTGATATCTAACTCTATCCGAATAAATTGCGTTCCGAGGTAACGATAAAAATGCTCCCGAAGTAATTACCGATACGTCGAGATAAACAGTTATTCTGAATTCTGCCAAAAGTAGACGTTGGAATAAAGTAGATAGAGATTGCGTTACAATATGTATAATATGTGTGTTCAATTTTATTCTAATCATATATGTATGCGACTTGTACACGCAAAATCGCTTCAGAACTTAATTTTGGAAGCAAGAAAAAACACTTCAACTTGTGAGTATAACCCATAAAAATGCTAATGGGAGAGTAACCGCTTTTTTCTCCAAATTTCCAGGAAAAAACATCTCACCCCGAAGAATAAAATCTCCGCCGAAATTAATTCCGCAATCCTCGCAGAAAAAAAACAACGAGAGATATCCCAGGATAACGCAAACTTTTCTTCACTTCTAGCTTTCGACCTCCCTCTCCCTCATAAACCTCGAACCATTCACCCCCTTCTACCATCCGTGCGTATCGCGACCTCCCCCCCCTCTCTCTTACCTCCCCATTTAATTAATTCTTTACTGTCTTGTTCCACCGGATTTACCTATCTCTTTCTCCCCTCCACGCACCGTAAGACGTACATGTCTTCCTGTTCCGTCATACAATCCGTTCACTACAATATAAAACGACCCCTTTAAGCATTTGCAACCGAGTGCTTTTTGGGGAACACACGCACACAAACACCGACACCCCTTCCGAATTAGAATTTCAATGGAATCCGCTCAAGAACGTCGGAGGAGCAAAGAATAAATATATTTCCAGGAGAGGAAAGGGGTTGTTTGCAGGAGGGAGGTGGAGGGCTCGATAGGGAATTTGCGGAAGTGGGTGTGTCTCCTTTTCGGTTCGAAGGAGGTTTCTAAGGGGGTTGGAATGGGGGTTGGGTGTGGGGGGGAGTGGAGGAGTTGATGCAAATGGGGAATGAAGGATGAAAGGAAGCTGTGTACGTACGTTTGCAAGAGCGGGTAGGAGGGCGGACGGGGAGAAGGGGGAGGGAAAAAGAAGAGAATTTGCTGCGACTCCTGTTGGGAGAACTCGTAAGCTACTTTAAGGAACTCGTTAATGTAACAGTTGCTCCCAATGAGGGGAAATGCGGCTCTTTGAAATTAGATTTTATTCCGCGCTTAGCTATAATAAAGTTTTCGTGGGAAATGCGTTATAACGTCGAGGATTCCTTTCGCAAGGCGAAATAATGTAAGATTCAATGAAAAAACTGACGTATTTTTAGAACTTCGTAAGAATTGCCATTTGAATAGGTGTTTAAAAACTTGGAAAATTTTTCAGTATTGATGGTAAGTTCCATACTTAAATATTATGTTATAACAAATATTTCGAAGGTTTTTACAGATATACGATTTTATCTGTTTACTTTCCAAGTTTCTTGTTATTTAAGGCATCTATAGGAAAAGGATATTCGAAGTATGCTTAGATGATGGCTTTGGCATATTTAGGAATTTATATACGTGGAATTAATTTGATAATTTATCAATCTGCTCGCGTTCCTACAGTAGCTTATGTATCTGTTCGTTGTGCGCGGAATACCTTGGTTAAATCGAATACAAGAAGTGTTATCCATGAACATGGATAAAATTGGCGCTTTTTATTTTTTATGTGGTTATGCTGCCTCATATTCTGTCACTAGAGCCTCGTTTGTTAGCTGAATCTGTGTGGATATGTCCGCTCAAAAGTCCTGCTTTCCATCTTTTACACCTTCGGAGATATTTAAAAAAAAAGTTAATGGGGCCCTGTTTGACCCTGTATATTTTTATAAACTCAAATCTAAAGAAATACAAATGGTAGAAATACAGGAATGTACATCTCAAGTTTCAGTTCTCTATCGTGTAATGTTTCGTTGCAATTTCAACTTTAGCAAGTGCACAGACAAACCAACGGGCAGACAGATGACAAAGTCAACGTATCAGCGTATTTTAAAAAATCGCTCAAAGGATAATGGATGTATTTTTTAAATTTTTCGTTTATTACGATGTAAGAGTATGGAATTATTTTATTTTGAAATGATATTTATAGATCAATCAAATGGGAGTAATAATGATGTTTTATAATATTTTGCTCATTCCAAATGATCACACGCGTATTACTCTGAGCCTTTGAGGTGTAATTTTACGACTTGAAGTAATTTGTTAGAATTCATCATTGCATAAAATTTTCACTTCTTCCTTAGATTTGGAATAATTTTGTTTCATTCTATTTTGAAAGGAGCTGCCACAAAACCTTCTAACTTCTAAATTTTCAATTAGTAATTTTTCGAAATAGCAGTGGTCTCTATAAGTTCTCTAATTTATCACAGAGTTGATAAATAATTCATCGTTAAGATGATGATACATTCAATATATAATAACAAATTTTCAATTTGTGAAAAATCCCGAATGTACTTTAATAATAATCAGCTTTTTATTTTTGTATTTTATAGAGACTTGAATAAATAACCTTCCTTTGACGCGATTTGTGTATTAAGTTTCTCGGGCGTTATTCCAAGAAACAAATAAATTCATAGTTTCGAGATTCAAACCCCGTAGAATTGCGTTTCCTCTTCAGTAAATTTAAATGTTTGTTAACTTTGAAAGAGAACGTTTTACGGCGATTGAATATATCCGAATAGTAGAACGCTATTCCGCGATCCAACTGATTTCAATGCAACTCTCCAAAACAACAACAAAAAGAACCTCCTGTGTAAAAATGAACTCCCTCGCTTAAAATGTAGATCTTCTCACACCCTCTAATTGTCACTTCTATAAATTATTCATAGAAAACTTTGCGCGAATGCGCAACATTTTTTTACCACGGCGTCGCGAAGTAGTTTTGCCAAACACAGGCTCCGGATAAAGATATATGCCCGACCGGGCTCCTTTAAAAAAAAAAGAACATCGGGACTCCATTCGCCTTTTTTTTCGCGTCGAGAGGCGAACTGTAGAGATATAACAAAATAAAATCTCGGGAAAAAGTTTCTCCTCTCCCACGGTAGGGCGTAAAGACCGGATAGCGAACTTTTCCTCGCACACCAAGGAAGCGCCAAAAAGAACTGGGAATAGTAACTCGAGCCGCGGCGGAGAAGGAGAGAGCAAAAAAATAAGGAGGAAAAGAGGAGAGAAGTTAAAACTATCCCGCAGCCTCTTTAGCGAATGAGAACGCCTTAACCCATTCGCCACCTTTTACCGGGGACTTCCATAGAAACCCTCTTCCCCCTGCTCTCTCTCTCACAAATCCACTGGATAGGTTTTGGCATTAATCCACGCCTCGGCAGATGAGAAGGGGAGGAGGTGTCCTTAAAGGATTCCTTTACCATATCTAAAAGGGAGCGAGGATAGAAGGGAAGGCTGAAATCCTCGAAAAGTCTTCCCGCCGCCTATTCCGCTGCTCCTAACCCTCAGCGCTCCTTTCTCGTGGAAGACGTATGTGAGATGGGGTTTTTGAGAAAAGCGTGGGACCTCGAGAAAAGGAGAGAGAGAGAGAGATAGGATTTTTTGGGGAGAGGGGGTTTTCCTCAGCCTTTTTCTCCCCCTCCCTCCCCTTCCCACATTTCCTTCCCCTCCCGGGAAGACAAGCTCTTTCGCGGAGCCATCTCATTAATTCCTATACATTTCCATTGTGGCGCTCTTTTTCCTTCAACCCATTCTTTTTTTTTCGCTTTCCTCATTCTTTCCTCCACCTCCGCTATTTTACTCTCGCACTGGAATCCTTTTATTTTATTTTTCGGATCCTTTTCAAAAGTTTTTTCCTCCTTATTTCGGCGGAAAATGAACAACGTCGAAATGTTATACCGTTGTACGATAGCGTTTCTGCACGCATCTTTTTAATATTGTTTGATGAAAGCGGCGTCTCGGAGCTTTGGCGAGTTGTTGTTTTTTTTTCGTGTTTTCGCTGCGGTGACAAGGCACGAAAAAGGCAAGAAAGGGGATCCTGTAAACTCCCACTGCTGACTGTCGCCGCTTCAGTTTCATTATTACTCCTTTTTTCCTCTTTTTTTTCTTTCGCGTTGCAACATCCACTGCATTTCCGTCGCTGCAGAAAGAAAAACTTTTCGTGAGTTTGCCTTCCCAGTTTGAATTCTTTCCGTTCTGTTTATAAAACTTGTTTTTTTATATTGACGGTTCCGATCGGTTTTTTTTGCCCGGCCCTCTGCTCGGAGTTTCGAGTAAAACATTTATCGAAAGGAGACCTCACAATGTTTCAAAACTTTATTTATTCCGAGTTTCCTTTTCTTGTGGAGTCCAACTCCTCTAGAATGAGAAGTGTAATTTAATGTTGGCATAATCCTTTTTTGAAATGCAAAGTTTTCTATGAAAATGTCGAGTGCGTTGAATCGCCTCCTAATTAAGAGACCTTAAAGGGTTTAAAACTCTGTAAAATTTCTTCGAAACGTTTTATTTATCAAAGTTTGGTCTCACGGAAATATGTTTATGCTTTCCTTTCACGAAATATGAAGATGAATAAGCATATTAGCGGAGACATGATAGAATATTTCGGACTCAAATAAAAATTGTTAAATTCATTTATGCTCTGAGAAGAACACTCTTCTTTCACAAACACAGCATTGCGTTGTTTATGGTGTGTTTTTTAATTTACGAAACAATAAAATTCTCTTCTCTCGGTATTGCGGGATTCTTCTACGTAAAAACCCCTCGGCACATCCTATATATTTGGAAAATATTTTTGTTTCTCTTTCACGTATGCAATGCTTGCTTTTTACGAGGGGGAGGGCTTTTGCATCAGCCCTTTCTACACTTAACGAAATGCATCAAAGTGCTACCACATTTTCTCAAGAGTGGAAATATTCGTCATCTTCAACACGAACTCGTGAGGGCGAAAACAGTTTCTTCTAAATCTTAAAACCCACCGCCATTCTTGGACGCCACATTGAAAGCTTGCAGATGAAGCACATGCAAAAATCTTGTTTTATGCAAAATACAAGTATCTTCCATTAAACTGAACTTTGAACGAAATTTTCCGTTCCAAACAAACCGAAAATAAATATCCCTTACAGGATTATCATATTACAACTCAAACGTGAGCATAAATTGCTTAAAATAAAAATATGAATACAAACAATGTCAACTGTGGAACTTTCTTTAACGGAATATAACATATATACATACTTGAATTTTCAGAAAGCAAGTATATGGAGGAGCTTGCTATAAATGAAGTCCTAATTCACGCTGACTAATATTTTCCTAAAGTAAAAATCGACGATATGTTTCAGAAGTGCCCGCGTAACATATTTTTCTCCTTCATGGCGTTCCATTGCAATCAAGCCGTCGAATACAGCAGCACTCGGGGAATTTGTTCATATCCCTTATATATATATATATATATATATATATATATATATATATATATATATATATATATATATATACATATAGATATATATATACCTCCCTCCATTTCAACCCTTCATATTTCCAGAGCGCGTAGCAGGTGTTGGTGGGCGTGAGGGAAAGGGAAAGACAGAGAGTGAAATGGAGAGGGGGGAGGGAGGGAGTGGTGGGAGAGAGGATAGCCGGAAAGTCTTGCATCCCCATTTCGACCCCGGAGCGAAAATGAAAGAGAGAGAGAGAGAAAACGTTCCGAAAAAAATCCGATGCCTCCATCAATTTATTTGTTCATCTGCATATTCGTGAGGAAGAAATGCTTTCTGCCATTCATCCAATTTGTTTTTCCTCGCTTTGTACCTCTCTTTTCCTCGGCCGTGTTTGTTATTCCATTCCCCCCTCTCCATCTCTCTAGTTCTCCCCTTCCCTATCTCCCTCTCTCTACCTCCCCCTATCTCTCTCTATTTCTCTCTAGCCCAATGGCCCGTCCTCTTAAATCTCCGGTTGGAAAAGAAGAAAGCTTCCATTCCCTTAGTCCTTTCTCTCTCTCTCTCTCTCCCTCCCCCTTCGGTGCGCTGCTGTTTTTCCCAGACGGGTGTTCCGCGTTCGGAAAAGCGAGGATGTTGTTTGGAAGGAAAAATGCTTTCTTCTCTCCTCTTCCTCCTCCTCACCAATAAATACGGGCAATGTGCCGGACCCAAGAGGTGAATTGGAGGAGGGAGGGAGAGGAGGGAGGGGGTGAGGAAGGAGGGGGAGAGGAGTGAGGGGGGGAGGGAGAGAGGGGAGAGGGGTGAGGGGGAGAGAAAGGAGAGAGGGGAGAGGAGTGAGGGGGGAGGGATAGAGGGGAGAGGAGTGAGGGGGGGAGGGGAGAGGGGATAGGAGTGAGGGGGAGGGAGGGAGAGGGGAGATAAAGAAATACCGTAGATAGGGAGAGAGGGATGGTGTTTCGGGTTTGGTTTTCGTTTCGAAACGCGAGATTTGAGTCGAGATGACGGGGGATGGGAAATAAAAAAGCGTTGGCAGAATTCGACTCGAAATTTAGCTGCACTCGTGATGATTTTGGCATGTAATTTTTTTGGTTTGGTTTCTTAAAACTTTTCAGGCTGAATGTATTAAAGTTTAAAAGCGGATTTGAATTCTAATATGAATAGTTGGCAAGTTATTATTAATTCCATGCTTTTCCGTTTGTACTTCTTTTGCGTTGGGTGTTCATAAATACCCGTGTCGCTAAACTTATATAAAACTGATACCGATTTTCATTCCCGTACCTTCCTTAATAAAAATATTCCTTATGTGTAGTAGAGTAATAATTCTGATAAATGTTAGCACCTAGCATGGCGTGCGTACTTACGAGCGCTGCATCAACATATGCAAATAAGCAATCTGTACAATTCCTTTTCATTAATAATTTTACAGATTTACCTATTCATAATGAATTCCTTGTTTTACTCATAGAACGTTACTCATTAGTAGATCGTCTAATTCTATATCGCATCAATTTGATAACTAGTTAATTTTCCGCTAGTAACATTTTACTTGATTGTATCTCATTATACGTTTTTCGTTCTGTTAATTCTTCTCAATTAGTGCTTCTTCGTGTGTTACCCTGTAAGCATCCTCCTTCTTTCTTTTCTCTAGATTTTCTTTTTATTTGTATTCTCCCGACTCAAAACTTTTATCCTGATCAGATGTGAACTCACTGCATCGAGTTCGGTCTGTTTCTTCCACTATGTTTTTTTCCGAGTACGGGAAGCAAAATATCATGGCTTTCTTGCAGATGAGAAATCACTAATGTCGTGCCATATATACAGTCATGTTAATTTCTTTAAATCCTTTTCAATGCATTTAGATCATTGCTTTAAACATGGTGCATCAAAATATTTGGAATACGGTAGATTAGTTATTATTACTCCTGTTATTTCAGCGATTCTAAAGTATTATGCGCTTCGTAACTGTTTAACTCTTTAGGAATTGAAGTGAAAAGAAAGATGCAACCGACTAAATTGCTTAATGATATAGAAAGAAATAATATTGAAAACTTTTCGGTTTTTAAGCACAACAAATCAACAAAGTATTTAATCATGATAAAATGACGAATAGAATCCTTTAAATATAAAAAATATAAACAGAATTTTAATCAGTGCATTTTACAGTTATAATTAATTTACATTGTCAATAAATTAAGACTGATGATAAAGCTATCATGTGATATTTATGACTGGGATGGCGAATTCATTAACAAGGCAGATGCAGGAACACTAGTATTAGATCTCCATTATTTTTTAAAGTAAAACGAAAAAATCAGTTGAATTGGTATTAATTGTTTGGGACCTTATATAAGGAAGGAGAAGGACGGTTTGACTCGGAAGAGTTCACGGTAGTTTAATCTGAAGGAAATAGTGGGGAAAGAGAAGTAGCCCTGGTACTTAGGAAAGGTATGATGAAAAGCGTGACAAAGATAATAGCAACGCACAATAGACTGATGGCAATAAAGCTGAAAGCAATCCCAGTGGACCTGCTGATAATCCAGGTATATATGCCAACGTTAGCTCATGAAGATTAAGAAATCGAGGAGATTTATGAGCAAATTAATGACATTTACGAAGAAGAGGGAAGAGGAAAGAAAATTGCATAATAACGAGAGATTGGAACAGTATAGTCGGAGGGCAGGAAGAAAATGTTGTCGGTCAATACTTTGGAAGAGAAACCGAGGAGGGGAAAACTGGTAATATTCTGCATCAATAATGACTTTGTAGTTTAAAAAACATAAACGAAGGTTATACACATAGAAAAACCAAGGGAATAGAATGAGATGCCAAATAGATTACATCCACGTAAAACAAAGACTCAGGAACTGCATAAAGACCGCCAAGGCATTACCAGGAGCAGGTATTGATTCAGATCACAGCCTTCTAATAGTTGACTTAAGTATAAAGCTCAAACAAATAAGAAAAACGAGAAGAGGAAAACAGACTTGGGACCTAGACAAACTGAAAAAAGGCAGGATGTAGTCAGCATGAAATTGGAAGATCGCCTAAGAAATTTGGAAAACTAATCAAAGACCGTGGATTTTTTTTCTCGTTTCAAAATTATTTCCAACATTACAACTTATGCCTGTCTGCATAGGATCTTCGGATCGCTTTATTCCATCAATTTCTAGCTTGGCAATCTCACCACTTAAGAGGGAATTTTCATCGATGTATCTCTTCGAGGATATCCGTTGGGGCAGTTTGATACTAACTTGGCTAGTTTTGTCCCAACCAAGAAAACATCCGCAATCAGAAACGAGAAAATTGATCTGCTACGATAGTTCAGTGGTAGAATATCCGCCCGGCAAGTGGAAGACCCGGGTTCAATTCCCGGTCATAGCAGACTTTTTTCTCGTTTTAAAATTATTCGCACCGTGTATATAGATTGGGAAGAAATTAAAACCAGTATCAAGGATACATTGGATAAAGAGATTTGAAACCAAGAGAAGAAAATCAGAAAACCATGGATCACTGAGGAAATGCTGGAGAAAATGGATGAGAGACGAAAATGGAAAAACGTTAAGAGTGAAGAAGGTAGAGCCAACTATAGACGTATAAACAATGAGTTGAGAAGAGTAACAGATAAAGCTAGAGAAAATTGGATAAAAGAAAAATGTGATAAAATACAACAAATGGAGAAGTTAGGACGGTACGATATAATGTATGCTAGAGCATTGGAATTATAAGATAAGAAGTCTAATGGAATTCGTGGTAAAGGAATTATGAATACGGATGGGAAGATAGTCTCAGAAACTAAGGATGTAGCACAGGTATGGAAAGAATACATTAAGGAACTATACAGCAAGCAGGCAGGATTGGCAAAAATATAACTGGAAGACGAGGAAAACATTGAAGAAGACAACCTAAGACCAAGTATTATGGAGAGTGAAGTAGAAAAAACGATAGTGGAACTAAAGAAAGGGAAAGCCACAGGCAGCGATGGAATACCGACTGAGGTACTTAAAGTCATGGGATCAGAAGGATTAAAAGCGATCACGAAATTATTTAATAAGATTTACGACACGGGACAGTAAGTAGCCTTGGGATTTCCTAGAAGTAACAATGATCTTTCTAAAGAATAACTCAAAGGCAATGCGGTGTAAAGACCACAGAACGATAAGCCATCTGTCACACACTTAGAAGATCATCACGAGGATTCTTAATAAAAGGCTGGGGAAAAAGGCAGAGGAAATGCAAGGGGAAGATCAGTACGGTTTCAGAAAAGGAAGATGAACTAGAGATGCTATAGGGGTAGTTAGAATCATATAAGAAAGGGCAATAGAGTACAATCAAGATATCTGCGTATGTTTCGTAGACTGGCAGAAGGCTTTTGATAGAGTAAATTGTGTAATGTTGATGAAGATATTAAAGGATATAGGTGTAGCCTGGAAAGACAGAAGACTGATCAGGAATCTATATGTGAATCAAGTTGTAAAGGCCAGGTTGGAGAATGTGGAAACCTGCGGAGTAAATATCGGTAGAGGAGTAAGACTGGGCTGCTGCCTATCGCCGACCGTATTCAATATATATGGAGAAAGTCTAATGCAAGAAGCGTTAGAAGGCACAGGAGATTTCAAAATTGGAGGAAGGATTATAAGAAGAGTAAAATGCACGGATGATCAAGTACTTCTAGCAAGAAAGGAAGAGGAACTCCAGAAAATGATAAATAGACTAGTAATCACAGGTAGAAAATACGGTAGGGAAATAAATACAGAAAAATTCAAGGTCATTCGAATATCAGGCAAAGAAGAGAATCTGAACATAAGTATTGAAGGAAAGCCTTTAGAACAAGTTTCAGACTATTAATACCTTTGAAGCATCATAACAAGAGAAGCAAAATGTACGGATGAGATCAGGACTAGAATAGGAAAAGCAAAAGCGGCTTTCAGAAGAAAGAAACACCTACTTATGGGGAATATAAGGGAAGATATCCGCAAGAAGTTCATGTATGGAGTATAGCTTTGTACGGGGCAGAAACATGAACGCTATGGAAAAATGACATCAATTACTAGGAAAGCTTTGAAATGTGGACTTGGAGGAGAATGCTGAAGATAAAATGGACCCAGGATGAAAAACGATGAAATGCTACGAAGAGTAGGAGAGAAGCGAACGATTATACAGACTATTATAAAGAGAAACGCAAACTGGGCAATACCTGAGGAGAAAGAGTGCGATTAAAGACGTGTTATAAGGAAAACTAGATGGGAAAGGGAAAGAGGTGGGGAAAGGTTTCAGCTGATAGACGATTTGAAAGGGAAAAAGAGTTGTCAAGATATGAAGAGGACAGCGGAAAATCGGAGTATATGAAGAACCAGGTTTAACCATGGATAATCACGGACCTGTCTACGGACAGACTACCTGTGTTGATGATGTTAATTTCACAAGGTTGACAGGACAAACTTAACGTTGCCATGCAATAATGGACACTTCTGATTATAAAAATATGTCTAATGCAGAGCTAGGACAAGGGCTAGGCCTGCGAGGCACCCGCCAAGAGCGCAACACACTTAGGGGCGCGAAAAATTACAATTAGAACTTTTAAGGATAACGCAAAATATATTTTATATATTTTATTTTACCTTTACATTGTAAATAAACCAGTTTTAGACCAAAATATGCACTGAATAATTTCATTTGGTCGGAGACGTAATTTTCAAACCTTGCCTATGGTGCAAAAATTTCTTGTTCCAGCTCTGATCTCATGTGATACGATAATGGATATTATTCCGACGTGGTCAAGCGATAGAATTAGTTTAATTTGGTCGAGTAATCGAGATTTTTTAAAATATTGCAGATATCTTTCTCAGCCCTTGAAAAAAGGTTTCTCAGTTTTATCGTACACCATATCTAGTGCCGGTCTAAATCTCTAAAAACCTCGTGTTTTGTCCCGTCAAAACGATTGCCATTCGACTCAGCATAAAAAGGACTTTTGCTGCCAACTATGTATATTCGAGGCGTGAAAATTTTTCGGGTCGCGAAAGATTCTTCTAAGATTGAATAGCATAATCTCGTCAGAAAAGATATAATTTCAAATCGATTTTTTATTCGGATAAACGAAAGATTCGTTTGAAAAAAATGCTAAGGTTGTGCAAGGGGAGATTTATTGTACGTTTTTCTAGCATAAAACGTAACCTTCCGCGCATGATCTGCTAATCTTGTTACACGCACGTTCGTCTGCTCTTTTTATTCTCTCACACATCCCTTCTCTCATACACCTCTCTTTATCCCTATTTTCTTCGTTTTACTCTTCTCCCTAACAGTTCGCTTATTGTTCCATCAATCCCCTCATCCAATCCCAGCCTCTCCTATGACTCAGTACGCCCTCTTTCACAATTCTTCGCCCCATTTTCTCATTTCTCCCGTCTAACATTACTCGGCTTCCGCCCTCGCATGCATCGCTTATCACTACGCACTTCATCCCGTTATTCCTTACCTATTCTTTCTTTCACGACAATCGCCTTCATGAGAATGGATGCCTTACCTTAAGTTTCCATTTTACGAATTAATTTCCAAATCAGTTGCTTCTTTTACTGTAACATTTTCTCGTTCTATCACATTTACGTTTCGTTGACACTATTTTTACTCTGTCGATTTGATAAACAATTATACATTCTCTATTGCTACAACCATTTCCTCCTTTTCCTATATATCCCTAAGCCTAAGCTATTCCCAAGCCATATAAATGGCATAATGGCTGGTTTTATATTTTGCCGCATTCGGATTAATCTCCTAATAAAAATAGAAGATGACTTGATTTGTATGACGGCTTTGCAATTATCTAAAAGAGCGCTCGCATTCTTTTAATGACATGTCATAGAACAAAATGTATTGTAATAGTATAACTTATTCGGGTTTATGTTTATAAATATTCATGTTCTACACCTCATATATTAATAACCAATGAATTACGTCGCGTTGTATAGTCAGTGAGTGGTTTTAGCAATCAATCCCAATCTGTCGTCATAATAACCATAAATGGCGTAGTAAATTATTTCCTTCGGGTTTATACAGCATAATAATAATTTGGGTCCATGTTGGTTAAATCTGATACATTTTTTATCAGAAAGCAATTGGTATAACTTTCAAATCAAGTTGGTCCATGAGGAAGTCTTTCTTTTAATACAGTTTCTTTTGTTAACCCCCTCTTGATACCGAAAAAATTATTCGCGTAGCATTTGGGCAAGTTTTTCATTTAACTCACACGTTGCTAGAGGTGAGAACTTACCTACGCTCCTCCGCGACGATTGCCTAGCGAGCAGAGAAATACTCGATACCCCTCGTGTCAATTTTTGCTATTATTCTAGTAATTATTTTATCTTAGAGTTTGGTTATTTTAGTTTCGGCCATTCGAGGCGCATTTGAAGAACCGTTCGCAATAAATCTTCTAATTTGTTAAATGTGTGCGTTTTCCCAATAATATTATGAAAAATAATATTCGGACACGCGTGCAGGACATTGGTGCATTTCATTTTAAAGGTTTAACGGAAATTTACTAAAATTAATAATTTTGCCATGAAAAGGTACAAAGACTTCCAAACACTCGATATTTGTATAACAAAACGTCCGAGTTACATAATTAGTCTTTTTGTGTGATTGGACCAATATTTGCTCCCCTCGGCTCATTTCATTTCAGCTTTTTTTTCAGTTGTTCAATGATCTTTTGCAGTACGCCGCGACTGCACTCTTCACGTGCTTTGGTGTTTTCCCTTCAAAACGGCTTAACCACCGAATCAACCTCATACCGCTTTATTAATTCCATTTTCCACGGGTTTCTTTTCAGCCGTTCATTTCTGCGAGCCTCGGCGCCACTGCTGTGGTGACTATGGTGGCATACGAATTTCTTCCACTCAAAATAAATGCGACGGATCGTCGAATTTCATTGTCGGATTCTTTTCACGCGTAAGAAAAATCGGAAAAATATAAAAATAACAGTGTCAACTAAAAAAGACGACATTATGATTGACAAATGTAATGAACTGAAAAGCAAGAGTGTTAAACTACATTGTTTTAGACCACGATGCAATAGTAAAAAATCAACCTGGTGATTCTGCACACATTTTAATCGGTCAATCGATGAATTTAGGATATTTTAATGTTATCTTCCAGACATCTGAATCAATTTACTGAGCAATCAAAAAAAAATACTAACGATTCTCAGTTGCTACGGCTCGTGAGCTGGAAAAGGTTTGCCATTTCAGAATTTGAGCAATCTATCATCGATTTTGAAATAACATCGCAGTTCAAAATATCTCGTAAAATATATCGCGTGAGATTGAATGGCGATTTACGAATATCACGCAGTGACAGTCGTGTCTGGAGAAAGTTTTGTCCTACTCACGCACTACACAATTCCTCGCCCACAACAACAATCTTATAACATTCGACCGCTTAAAAACTCACGCGTGATCATTACTCATTCGTTCTCCAGTCGTAAATTTTCCGTCGAACGGTACGCATTGGCTATTTGGAGACCAACAGACCCCAACTCCCTTAACTCAAACACACTGGCTCACACCTACAGGCAATGGTTCAAATTAAAAAAAAATCGAAACGGGCGACAAAGCAGGAGAGAGAAAAAAATGACAAACGCCTGGCGTATAAAAAACGGGGACGGAGAGGGGAGGGACAACGAGGCTTTGTAAAACGAGTAATTAATTCATCGGAAGTAATTTATACGCTTGGAACGTATAGGAACGTCATGGGTGGGGGTGGCGTGTATGAGAATGGGGATGGAGGGGGGGAGGAGGAAAAAAAGGTTTGTAGTGAGTGGACCATTGCGCCAAATCAGATTTTCCGTCTTCATTTTTTTGGCCACTAACGTTTTTCGTTTTTTTTTCTGTTTTAATCTCAATTTGTCCGTCTCTTGTGTGCGTTTGTTTATGTGCTTATTACGGCTCCACCTTTTGCGGCGGAATGGCACTAAATATTCGTCAGTCGAAGGGAGATTTTTTGATTCGTTTTTTATTCAGGACTGCCAAAGTAGCTCTCCGTTGTCAAGATATTGCACGCAATAACTGGGTTGGCGGAATGAGGAGTGGGTGTGAAGTGAAATGGGATTTTTTTATCTTTTCACGCGAATAGATGTGTCGCAAAATTTGCAGTCATATTCACTAGTGAACGAGGAACATTCAATGTATTTCGGATTGCAGAGAAAGTCAATGTTATTATCTATGTCACACGGCAATACCCATTCTATATTAATTTATTTTTTATAAAAACATTTTTTTTAACTTTTACTATTTCCGCAACACTTATTAAAACAAGCGGTTTCAGCCAGTTATAGTCATTCTCAGGTGAACCTGAGAATGGAGATTACTCGCGGAATCCGGTCGTGTTTTAATACCTGTTGTGAAAATTGTCTTTTATAATTTGTATTTTTATACAAATACGTATATTAATATGAAGTCGAAATCGTTTCACTTTTTTCTCAACATCATCTCTGAAATATATAATCTGAGAAAACCTTAGTGCTGAAAATTACTTTTATTATTTTTTCTTAAAAAATTCAACTCAACAAAATTAAAACTTATAGAATGAAAATTTAATTCTTAAAATTTGATTCTCTTGTAAAATAGAAAACAGGCTAAACATAGGTTCTCGGCGAAATTATCAGCAATTCATTTGTTCAAATTGTATTCAAACTTTATTGCATCTGTAAAATAGATAGCAGACTTATTTTAACTGGGTTCACTGACTATGAATATTGATAGCAAAGCTATCATAGTATTTTAATTTTTTTGTTATTTAATTTTTATTAAATGTTATGCATTTCCAGTCAGGTTTTAGACTCGAATTGAGATCCTGACTACACGTTTTGTTTTTTAATATAGTACCTCTTTAAACCCATATTTATTATGCAGATCTTTTCTCATATGCATAAATGGATTTTTGGATTACTTTCGTGTGTCGTTAAGGCTTACATATATTTCCATTTATAAACCCTTTGATCAACCTTGGATCGGAAAGAAATCCAGTTGATTTCTCTCTCCAAGGTTCTATTTTAGAAATTATCAAATTTAAATATGCAATCGCGGAAAAGTGACGCAGTTATCCACAAGAATAATAATATATACCAAAAGGAATGGCTAAATGGTTATTTTCTTCTTGAGTTATATTTAAATACTTATATAATATGTGGTTGGTTGTCATGATGACATAAGATGATGGCATAAGACAAAGTTTACATGAGATTACACGGAAAATGTTATTTTTAACTCCTCGAAATTTCTAAAATATCTGAACGAGGAACTTAAATGGCTTCAAGAACGATAGGAGCTGATACGTTTCCCAGAATTCAGCCTTTCCCCGCCGCCTCTATGCCTGCCTTGCATCTCCTCGTCCGTCCTTATATCCATCCGCAGCCATTAACTCTCAATACGGCGTTAAAGCGGAATTTCGCGGACCCTTACGCCTCCTTCAACCGCCTCCTTCCACCGCCTCCTCCGCCTCCATCCACCTCGTTAGAAGTGAGAAAAAACCCTCAATCCGAAAGGCCCTCCAACTTTACAGGAGGTGTTCGCCGGGGAAAGAGGATAGGGGGGAGGAGGGGGGGAATAGGTCCCTCCCTCCCCCTTCCACTCCTCTCATTGGCAGAGACCAAAGGTGCGCGTGTGTGAGTGTGTGCGTGCGTGCTCGGGGAGGTCGTCGGCGTGTCGTAAATTACTATAGTAGTACCGCGTAGATAACGACCTGCGCGGAAATTTCCGCGCACCCCCCACTCCCGCTTACTCTCTCCCTCGTGAACGCTTCACTTCCTCGCGGTTGCCAGCTCTTGCTACTTGTTATATTTTCCTGTGCTCTCTCGTTTTTTTTTACGTGTTTGACTTTTGCTTATCTCTTGGACATTCTTTTTGGACTTCGATTTTGATTTTTGCTTTGGTGGGATTGCTTGCGTGGAATGGCCAGTACATCAAAATCGTCATCAGTCCGAGGCAGGCCTCTCAGGAGCCAAGCTCGTGAAATGGTTTATAAAGTAAACTGTTATTTAAAAGATTTGAAAATAGAGAACAATTTGGATATGAATGTGGCGTTATCGACAGCCGAGGCTACAGGAGTTGGTGTGACTACTGTGAAGAAAATTGTAAGAGAGGGGAAAATGTCGGCAGAAAAAGGGGAGTTATCTTTCGCCACCCCTAAGGGCAAAAAATCTGAACGCAAGAAGAGAATCGATCTTGATGATTTTGGAAAATGTTGCGTGCGAAGAATAATCCACGAATTCTATGCGGTGCGTAAAATGCTACCGACGGTGAAAAATTTACTCGCATCGCTGGAAGAAGATGGTATACTTAGTTGCAAGCGAACATATTTACTAAAGGTAATTCATCAACTGGGTTTCAACTGGAAAACCTGTCAATCAAAACGAAAGGTTTTGATTGAACGTCCAGAGATCGTGGCATGGAGAGAAAGGTACCTAAGACAAATAAGGAGATGCAGAGGAAATAAAAAAAATATCGTTTATTTGGACGAGACTTACTTGCACGAGAGCCATGTGAGTGCTAAGTGTTGGCAGTCGTACTCAGAAATAGGTGTTCTTGGACCCCTCGGGAAGGGACGACGGCTGATCATTGCACATGCAGGAGGTGAGGCGGGATTTGTTCCTAACGGTCTGCTTATCTTCAAGTCTCAGCAAAAGACCGGAGATTACCACGATGATATGAACTCAAAGAATTTTTTGAAGTGGTTGGAGGAGAAAATAATTCCAAACCTTCCGCCACAGAGTGTTGTGGTCATGGATAATGCTGCATACCATTGTGTGCAAGAGAACAAGCGCCCGAATTCAGCTTCATTAAAGGCTGTAGTGCAGAAATGGCTGGAAACTAATGGGATTAGTTTTTCTCCCGGCATGAGCAAGGCGGAACTGTTGCTGCTGGTTAAATCTTCCAATGTGGAAATAAATTATGTCGTGGACAAAATTTTGCGGGAGGCTGGACACGAAGTAATTCGTTTGCCTCCTTACCATCCCGATATTAATCCGATTGAGATGGTGTGGGGTGACCTTAAAAGACAGGTAATAAAATTATATAGACTGCTACTTTATTGTAAAATGTTGCCAATTTGTGTAACTTTGTGGGCTGTTTATTTAGGTATCTCACGACTTGGGGGCTTGCACGCTGGAGAAGAAGAAAGAAATCTTTCTAAAATGTTGTGAAGAATTCACCACAGAGAAGTGGATTAAAGTGTGTGAGCACGTTAAGAAGACAGAAGAAGAGTACTGGAGACGGGATGCCATAATGGATGAGGAAATAGACAAAGTAATTATTGAACTCAGTGGAAGTGAGGGAGATTCTGGAAGCGAGAGTGACATGGACATGTTGACGTCATCGGACGAGACTGATTAAAAGATCTTTTTTAAATACTGTTCCGTTTATTATTAAATGTTGTGATCAATCTCTATTGAACTGGTTTCATTTATTTCATGTCCAACTTCTATTTCCAAAGCTACTCTATAGAGTTTAATACTTTGTATTTCTGATAATTCTGAGTAAAGTGGTTAGTTATAAAATATTACGTTAATATGCTCTGCACATAAGACCGATATAAAAGGAAACGATTCCGTCATTACTTTCCCAAAGGATTATTTAATTAATTTTCCATCTTTCGTTAAGTGTTTAAGTGAGAAATTATGCCAAAAACGACAAAAATCTGGATTTTGCACGAATTGGCAACACCGAGAATTAGCAGCATAGGGAACACGGACAACGTGAAACGGGAAGGGGAAGGTGTGGAGGAGGGGTAAGAAGCCTTAGCTCCACCCACTGGTCGCCAAGAAGGTCGTTATCTACGCGGTACTACTATAAGCGCGCGCCTCCCTGCCTCGCCTTCCATTGAAGCACGCGAGATACCGGAGTCCGCCGATAGATGACTCTGCCATACACTTTCTCGCTCCCGCCAGAGCGCTAGGCAGGGGACTTGGATGGAGAGAGAGAGAGAGAGAGAGAGTGAGAATGGGGAAGAAGATATATTGCCACGCCGGGTCACACTGTTAGTTGGTCATAATTGCGTGGGGGATGGTACTGTAGGAGGGAATGGGGGGAAAGGGGGAAGGAGAGGTGAGGTAGGGGGGACTAGGAGGGAAAAAAAGGTGGAAAGTTGGAAAAAATATTGCGAGAAGGATGGAAATTGGTCGGCGAAGAGAAAAAATATATATTACCTCGCTCATGAGTGGACAAATAAGGTGTTAGTTCCCTCGCCGAAGATAACCACTTCTTCACTCCCTTCCCTTCGGACTAGTTGGTCTCTGTGGGTTGTGGCCAAGGTTAGCTTCTTGTTAAAAAGCGCCGTGCGAAATTTCGGACCGACGCGCGCGGCATTGGGCGTTATAACATGTCACTTCCGCCTCGAGGAGCACAAGAAGGACTTTTTTTAATAAACAGACGGAAATAACTTCATTAAGCTCCACGCCGTTCTTGTTCCCGTGGTACGCGTTTGTAAGCATCAATCTTGAGATGTTACGCTCGGCAAAAACAGACGCGTAATTAATTTTAAGAGGCTTGTAAACCTGTTCGTTTCTACATTTAATAACTTCCCGTCGCGCGTTTTTTAGATTGTTCCAAATGTTTATATATACGGGGCTGGCTATGATACGAGTTAATTAGTTTTTCTTCGCAATCCGGTAACACAGGTTCTGACTGCCAAAAATTGGACGGAGATATTTGATTAATTTAAATTTTAAAATTGCAGTAATCTGCTTAAAGTCGTGATTCGGCGAAAACTTCATAATGCTGGAGAGCCAAGATAAACTTCATTTCTGGTAATGATAATCAGGTCCGCGGAACAAGTTAACCCAAACATTCTTTCGTCATCTGTTACCGTTTAGAGAGAAGGTGAGGGTAAACATCCGCTACGACTGTTTTGAGCGCGGCATCCGTGTGTGATCGAAGCAATGAGTCGGCGCAGAGATGAGTGATGTCGTCTCTGTATGGACGATGTTTCCGGTTGGCAATAATACCTCTCCTTCGAATCGAACACTTCGAGACGAATCGAGCGATTTTATTTATTTCGATTAATTCGGGACCGCTCCGTTAGAGGCCACCGCTAACCCACATATTATTCACGCATCGCCTACTGCTCCAGCCTGTCCCTCGCCACCACACTCCTCCACGCCCTCCGCGCCCCTCGCCACACTCTTCCCCTTTCCTTCACCCCGACAGATACCTATCTATAAACTCATCAATAAACCATACGCTGAATTTCAATTGGCCCGGATCGTCCGTCGCCGTGAAACAACCTTGCGTTCCGTTGACTCCGCTAACACCATTCCACGCGACGCTCCATTTGCATGGAAACAACTCCATAGCGACGGCGTTGGCGGGAAATGCTAGGAGCGTTTACCTCACTTTTGACGATGGGAATTCCTCTTCCGCTGATGCAAGTGCGCGGAACGCTAAATCAAGTGCTGGAACATTCTCTAATGCATTGCTCTCCAACCGGTGTGCCGCGGCACAGTGGTGTGCCGCGGGACGTACGGAGTTTATACAAGAGAAAATCCGAATTTTTAATTATCAAGCTACAAACGAGCGTAAGAAGTTTCTTCATTTGCGGACTTATCAATTAATGATTTCTCCCGAAAAATTAGAGGGAATTCATTGAACGCAGGAACGATCGCAGTCTTAACCTGAAGTTAGATGATATGCCTCTGGATGAGTTATGACTGCGATTGATGAATGAATACCCAATTATTGCTGAATGTGCAATTGATGCGTTGTTACCGTTTCCTACAGCATATTTATGTGAATTAAGTTTTTCATCGTTGTCGCTGATTAAGGATAATAAGAGATCGTGTCTGAAATACCTCGACCAGAAACTTCGAGTGGCTCTTTCCACCATAGAGCCGAACATCAAAAGACTGTTCTTCGAGACAGGGAGAGGTTTCTCACAAATAAAATTATTTAATGTAGTTCCCATACATCTTTAGATATTAAAACATTCATTATAGGAAAAATATTTTCACCGTTTCTTCGATGTCGTTATAGACGTGTTGTACTGGATCTTAACATGGTGATACTGGTAAAAAATTTGAAAAATTAATGTTGGTTTTCTTTCACAAATTCGCTGAATTATAAAAATGATTTTCAATGAATTTTAGCCACAATTTATTCCCTTCTTGAGAAAATATTTTATTTTTCATTTATTTCTGATGTCGATTACTTTAATTATTTTCCGATGTTGTAATAGAAATCCTCAACAAAGTTTCTCGCGAAATTAATTTCGGTGTTCCGCGATGGAAGAAAAAATCTATAGGTGTGCCGTGAAATAAAAAAGGTTGGAGAGCACTGCTATAATGGTTAGCGGTTTTATTCAAGCAAGCATCGTAGATAACTAATAGAACTACATAACTAATAAAGGTAATGGTTGTAAGGGTGTAAAAAGGAGATGTGTTTAAGATAATCTTTAGTAGTAAAATTTGTATAATGCGCTTTATCTTTCGGTGAGGATATCGAAAGACCTACAAATATGAAAATATCAATCAACTGAAACCTTAATTTAATTTCATGATCGTGTATGAATGGCATCAACTTGTAAGTGATGCAGTGATAAAACTTTTTTACTTAATACTTAAAGCATTGTTTTTTAATAAAATGAGTTAATGTCATCCAGGCTCCCGCTTCGTCAAAAAATTCAAAAAAATTCTACTAATTCAAAATTAGTTAAGTTACTGATTTGTGTATAAAACTCTTATATTTGTTTTGATTCAATGCACTTTATCATCAGACCTACTTGGCAGAAAAATCATATTATCCGATCACTTTAACTATAAGTTACTTGGAAAATTTTAGCTCCTCAGTCGTAGATTAATTTGTTCTTGGTGTTATTTGTGAAAGCGCATGGAAATTGAGCTTTAAAATATATTTTTCTTTTCTCTATAACACCATTCTAGCACACTTGCTTCCTATTTATTTAAAATTTTCAAATATTATTGAGTATTTCTGTATGATTGTCTTTATCATTATGCCCTTCCCTGCATCCGAAATTTAAACTAAATAAATGTGGTATTAGAACTCATTTCCTCTATTCCGACGTAAAGATTTTCCGCACTCGAAAGTAGATACATGCATTTTAATTATATCTTCTATCTTAGAGTTTTAGGCACACACAGCCGTATTTGTGCTATCCAAAGCCTTTCTCTTCAAACACTCAAACTCAATTCCTTCTTTTAATGTGTCTAATATCACCTGTGGTCTTAGAGTTCTTGGGACCCTGGGCAGGAGACCTTTGAAACCCTTTAGACTATATGATAGACAGGCATTTCATATTTAAATTTGTCCTATTCGTGAAACTGCTATGAAATTTTGTGAATTGTGACTTCCATTTAGTGTACAAAGTACGTTTATTTTGCGTCACTTTCCTGCTAATTCATCCCATAACTTTTTGTCAAGTTTTTGGGCCCTTTAACATGAGGGGCTCCGGGCAGTTGTCCCATTTGCCCATACCTAAGGCCACCAATGATTAGTAGTTTACCTTTCCTCTTCATATCTATTTTCCTATTTCCTAACTTCCTTCCTTCTCTGATTTCTTTAAGTTGATCGTTTCCTTTCAAAATGCAAATGAGAGTATATATAATTTTTCCCATAGAATACGAATTTATTTTTGAAATTTCTCCTGCTATTATTTCAAAATTGTTTCATTGGTTAATTTTATCTAAGCGCCCACATTTAGACTTCATATGAGAGTTAAGTTAGAAACAGTGAACTCCCACGATAGAATTTCCCAGCATAACTGATCCTATGCTGACGGTTTCACTAACTCATGTACTTTCGAGTCAAAGTTATTCATCTCATCTTACTAAAAAAGCACAACTTGCCCCAGTAACAACCAATAGCCGAGCGGTTTTTCATCGCGACTTCCTTTTCTGCGAAAAAAAGAGATAACACAAACAAAGAAATGTTTGACAAGCCTCATCTTCTTTTATTTACATCTACGGCCTCAAGAAACAAAACGAAAACGTATCGCGTATCTAGATCCCTCCATCCCCCTCCCCCCACCCAATGTACCCTTTCCCTTCCTATCACCTCTCGCCTCCTCCCGCCTACCTCCTCCATTCCTCCAGACGCTCTCCTCCCGTTTGGAAACCTCCCACCGAACATCGTGCTATCCATCAGATGCTGGGTTATTGATTGGGGATGACAAGTTGTCGCCGCTCTCACTCTCCCTCGCTATCCTATGGTGTTTAAAGGCTACTTCCTCCCTTACCTCCTCCCATCTCCTCCGTAATAGAGTGACCGAGCCTCAGTTCTCACCATTTACGGCTCCACCCTCGTCCTCTCTCCCTCGCCTCCTCCTCCTCCTCCCCCCCCTCCTCCTCCTCCTCCCCCCCCTCCCTTACTTCGCAACATAGCCGGCAGATGGCGCGGAAGAAGGAGAGAGAGAGAGAGAGAGAGAGAAAAAAACCCTTCCCCCTTTTCTTCCCTATGGCGTACATTGCGACGCTGTCTTTTTTTCGTTTTTTTTTATTCGAGGCCGCCGATGAAAATGGATGCTATTGCGTTTCCTCGCGCGAGGAGAGGTGAGCCTCTACGCTTCGGTATATCCAGACTCCGAATAGTATAGTTATTTACGGCTACGCGCGACTCGATATTGAATCGACTTCCTTTTTTTAGCCGAAGGTTTCGACGCTGTTAACCTTTCGCGGTCGCATGGTGTGGCAACTTCCGAATAAAATCTTTGAGAAACAGGTACAAATGATGCATTCGCGGACTTGGCCTACGCAGGTTCATTCGAGAAACATAACGGCCTCTTTAAAACTATGCGTGCGGAGGAGTGGTAGCACGCAGTAAGATTTGCTGTTCTCTGAAATATCGCCTCCTCGGTTTCGTTGTTTAAGTGTTTTCGAATCTTAATTACTCAGAACTATTCATGGAATTTTTATCGGTGAGACAACTCCTTCAGCCATAAAATTTATTAAAAACCCGACGCATTTCGAAACAGGACACAGTATAAATGTGAACGACATTAAATTAATTATTTCGTCTAACAACTCACTCAACGCCTTGGAAAATGTACACATTTACAAAAACCGGCAAACAATCATGAATACAGACATGGACTCCAGCAAAACCTTGTACAAACTAACAGATAATCATAACATCGGCTCCTAAAACGTTTTCGTAATTCTTTTGTTTTTCGTTCCCCTCAACACCCGAATCCTCATTGTCCTAACAGTTGACTTTCAGTCACTGTCGATACAAGTTCGCCCCTGAAGATGCCCACTTAGTGGGCGAAATGCATCGGGTTTTTAACAAATTTTATGGTTGAAGGAGTTGTCTCACCGATAAAAATCGAGCCATAAGTTAACCAAGCCACCATCCTTTATATTCATTGAATGATAATGAGATCTTAATAACCGAGTTGCGCTTTTCTCTCCAGTTTTATAACTAGGTGGTTGCGCATTTTGTCTGCGGTAAATTTAAGTTATTATCATATGACAATATTGGAACTAATTTACATTCTGGTGAAGATATGCGAAATTCCAAAAATTCACGCATATCTATAACTCCAAATGTTTTGCCAATATTTCCGCCACCGATTCTTGAACCTTTTGCAACAAATCCCTTGTTCTTAGGTTGATCCTAGATTCCATCTACTACAAACAGATTTCATCTGCCTCCATTTTTGAGTAAAAACCTTTAGCAAATGACCGTTTTAACTGTTTTTGTAAAAAAAATTGCTTTTTTTATTTCGTCCGAGCGCAAAATTTTGAAGTAACGAGATGAGCTACGAAGCTAATATTTGCAGGATAATTTTGCCTGGTGACAGGCATAAACGCTATTGATTTTGGGATCCGTCCATCTTTCTGTTTGCATTTCAGTAAGTTTCAAAAAACCTTATGAACTAATTATATGATTTCGTTACTATGCTAGAGTTTCGTTTATTTTACGTTGCTACAACAATTAGAGCGAAGCGTTAAAAACTTAAACTTACTTTTGAAAAGGAATAAAGCTCGAATTGTAACCGTTTTACTGCGGTGAGATTTGTTTTAAATAACTTTTCATTGATTTTGGGTTTTACGTTTTGTTTCAAATGTTGGGTTTCTAATGAAATTACAGTGTTACGTTATAATAACATAGTTTGATCGCTAAATCTGAAATTTGTTGAATCATGCATATACATGACCTTTTTTATTGCGAAAAGATTAATAATATATCTATTTATTCACGCTTATTTATTTATAGTGATAACTGTGTTTTTATTAAATGCAGTGGAAATTCTTCGTTGTAATACTTTGATAATGAGGTAGATGATTCCGAAAATTTACGAAAACACTCTAATAAAGCGCTTTTGGAATCTGCTTTTGCGGTTATTTTTTAATTTATTCATTATTGACTTCACAATCATGAACACACTTCCTATTTTTGGTAATTTTACGATAAAACCTTCACCAGATATTCAACATTCTGTTGTATCTATGAGCAACTATCTACTCTCCAGATGTCACTACCTAATATTAAATCAAACACGCACTGGATAGAATAGGAACGATTTTAATGAAATCAAAAGGCTTATATTGACCGTGACCGGGTTAGATGCGCTTACCAGTAAGTTTATCGATGGTTAATGAAGAAAATAAGCGCGTAATGGGAAAGGCCATTATTAATTTTCCATTTACGATTTGAATTTCGTGTCAATTTTTTATATAATTTTGTAAGACACGTATATAACGCATCATTTAATTCTAATCGGCATCATTACATGAAATACATGTTCTCTGTGGAATATATAGATATTACCCGTATCCCGTTTTTATGACTTATATACAATAATTAAAAAAACGCCTTATGGTCAGGTCGTGTCCGTCTGTCCGTCTGTTAAATCTCAGAAACTACTGGGCGGATATTGATGAAATTTTGTATTTAGACATAGGGGCAAAGAAATTATGAATATGATATGTTTACGTGACCTAATCGGGAGTGCCACTTTACTGGTGACAAAAATGTGTTTTTCTTTATATCTCGTACAATAACACTTATAACAAAAAAATCTATGAACTAAATTTATAGAACTAATGAAACAGCATATGTTTTTTTCAGTACATTTTTATCGAAGGAGTTGTCAATTTCAAGAAAATCAAACGAGAAAGCCGTAATTCACTTTGAACTTAAAAAATTTCTCGTGTTTTTTAATTTTTGTCAACAAAAACAATCTTCGTGACAACTGAAGTAAACAATATCTGGAGCAAATACCTAATTAGCTTAATTTTCTTTCGTGCGCACGCAACATTTGGAAAGGGAAGGGAAATGGATTATCTACAGCGAAGAAATTAACGTTCATACGTTTATTGTTCTTTACGTGTACACGGCGTTTGTGAGTGAAGAAAATGGGTAATTTACGACGAAAGAATGAACGTGAAAATAAATATTATGTTACTACTATTCGAGTGAGTTAAGTTGAAAATAATTTTCGATTGTTATATTAATTACGACCAATTAGGAAATAAATCAGTGAATCAAAACTTCGATGTTTCCTTGGCATCGCTAATGGCATACTATTTTTCAGTTCTTAGAAATTATGCTAAGCCATTTAGTTATTATCTTTTTGGCATGATTGAATAAATCGTAAATAACCCTTCTGCCTCGCATATACGCACGCATGATCTATGCATCTTTCCTCTGTTTTTATAATCAACTATCAGTGAATTACCGCAAAAGATGGCTACTCTACACCTAAAATGCGAATCTGGTTTATTCAACCGCTTTATGAATATAGGAACTCTAAAATCCATTGTTCAATTATTATGCGTTCTTTGCACGAAGCGAACGCATATAGGGGAGGTCGTTCCCATCCGTCCGTCCGTCCGCATGTTAAAACTCGGGAACCGCTGGACGTATTTTGATGAAATTTAGTAATGGGGAGTTTTGTTAATATTTGTTAGCCCATTCCAATTTTGGTTAAAATAGGAAAACAATTACGACCACATTACATGAAGACCTACAATGCTATATTTCAACTCGGGAACCGCAGGACGTATTTTGGTGAAATTTGGTATTGGGGAGTTTTAGTAAAATTGGTCGACCAATTCCAATTTTGATTGAAATTGGATAACAATTACCACTACTCTACATCAAGACCTGCATGTAGTTTAGAATGTTCCGTTGTTTCCATTCGGGAACCGCTGGACGTATTTAGATGAAATTTGGTATTGGGGAGTTTTGCTAAAATTGGCCGACCGATTCCAATTTCAGTTTAAATCGGACAATAATTACGACTACTTTAAATAACGACCTGCATGTTTATAATGTTCCTGTTTCAACTCGGCAACCGCAGGAGTATTTTGATGAAATTTGGTATTGAGGAGTTTTATTAAAATTTGTCTACCGATTCCAATTTTGGTTAAAATCGGACAATAACAACAACATTTTTGCATAAGAACTTACATGTATTTTACAACGTACCTTGCTAGCTTCTCGGTAAATACTCATCTGAGCGAAAAATATTGAGAACATTGTGAAATCTCAAAGAACGCATTTGAAAACTCTGTGTACTCCGACATGGAGTACACTTTTCCAATCTTATTTAATGGCAGGTGTCTTGTGAGGTCTCTTGGTGGCTTAGGTTTTATATAAGACACCCACGACCGCAGCACTACCTGTGTTACAAAAAATGAACTACCCAGGTAGGGGTTTATGGTTTAAAATAGAAAGAAAAATACAAATTATACAAAAGAACAATATATTCATTGGCTTATCTAACGAATTACTTGATGCGATTTCCGATCTTCTTTTGTTTGTTGGGAAATTTCAACATGAAGGAACATGTTGCTTGACCCCACCGGGTTGGGTAAGTTATTTGAAGTGCTTTTGGTTCTTCCTTAAAGAAGCATTTTGCTCTATCCCAATAGGTTGGGTAAGTGTTAAAGCATTTTTGGTCCCTCCTCACATAACATCTTTTTGAGTAAATTGGCGTCTCTCAAAAAGTTTACGAATAATTCGCGATCACAAGACAAAGTTGTAAAAATCATTCTTGAGTGAATACCTTCTTTACCTGTCCTCACTCTCTCTTAATTGGTTTGGTAAATAGTTTTACCCGTGGCAACACCAACGTTTCCAGCCGGTCAGAAAGTGCTCAATTACAATGGGGTTTGTTTCTTACATTTACATGATTTTAAATGTCATTTTCCTTTTATATTAAGAATATAGTTTTTCCCATTAGTATTTCTTTGTATTTTTCTACCTTTTTGGCATTGGTTCCATGTTATTATTAATCTATTTTTATTATCACTACTATTTATTGGGTAAACATCAATAAGTTCCAAAGGGTAACAATTACTTGTACGCTTTTCAAGAATTTATTTTTGGTAACACTGGTGGTGTTGCGGTTATGGGTGTCTAATATCAAACCTGTTCCCTCTTGGTTTTTAGTTGAATTATGTCTCCAACGCAATAACAACGTCGCTACTTCGAGTCTTCATTTGGATGCATTGCTTTGCATAATTGCACATGAAATGGCACGAGGAATCGACAAACATACGTTTGTAAATGGTATATTGTAAACTATATAATCAGAAATATGAAGAGAAGAGAAAGGCCTCCGAATTCGACTTAAGAGCTGTTAGACATTGTTGAATAGAAGCATTAAAGCCTACAGTGCAGTGTCTTCTCCGCCGAATAGCTGTACTCTTGTAATATACAGCCATACATCTGGATAGACGAAGTTTTGTTTAATAAAATTAAGTATGATGATGTCAGTGTGATAGTTATTCTTTGTTGTGCAGAGTGGCATGTAGATTATCTGCCTTTTCACAATCACCGCTTGAATCCGTGGAATGAAAATCTCTTCAAGCGCTATAGTGATTTAAATTTCCAAATCACCTTCGCCGCTCCAGCATCCCGCCGTCTCAAATTTCTCGACAGGCATCGCCGCGCCAAAGACCCGCTCCATATCCGTCTTCTAGTATTGCGCCTCGCCACCGGCGGAGAACGAATTATTTAATGGATGCCTCTTTTCTGATGGAGAGAGAGAGAGTTTGAAGAAAGAAGGAGAGGGCGTAGCACACACGCACTCACCCTCACCATCCCGCCGCCCTCCTCAGTTTCGAGTGACGCCCTCTGGGGAGGAAGGAGGGTGCCGCGAGAGTGTATCGTGGGCGGGAGCCCTGGAGGGAGGAAGAGGAGACCCACAATGCAGTGCGCCGCACCCTTTGTTCACTCCGAAAAGTAACGCGACACGTAAGGAGCGTCGTCACACGAGGGGGCGCGCGTGTACCTAGAGAAAGAGAGAGAGAGGGAGAAAAAAGAGAAGTTCTCTTTCATCAGGAGCCGGAGGCAGATGATGATGGGGAGTGGAGAGAAGGAAGGAGTGTTGGAGCGTATCACTCCGCATGTGATGTAGCGTTCTTTTGACGGCGCGTGTAATGTTTTTAAAAGAGAGAAGAAAGAAAAACGTGTCGGGTCCCATTGCGATACCTTGTGGGACACTTTCACTCTCTCTCCCTCTCTTTCTTCCTCCATTCGAGGTTGGGTAGGAATTGTGGGTCCGGGGGTAGTGTTTCTTTATTTTTCTCCGCGGCCGATATGAATCGGATCTGAGTTTTGGAGATACTTTGCACCGAATAGACTTTTTAACATTTAACGGTTCATGAGGTTCCGATATAGCGTATGGGAACATGTGTGACTATTGTAAGAACTGACAGGTGGAATGCGATTTATGCGGAATTTCGGCTCTATTTAAAAAATATACATTTCTAGAAGCTCGGATTAGAACTTAATGGGAGGTATCAGATCTCTTAATTGTGAGAGGAAAGTATTTATAAATCAAAATTCTATTATATGAGATCATGCATCTCGCAGCTAAATGAGCATCGGATCTTATGTTTCCAGAAAGTTTGATTACTTAGGTCATTTTTTAATGAAGGTGTATATCACATCTAGGAATTTAGTATATTAAACCGTTCCATTTTTCTTAAAAATACGTTAATATTTTTCTGTCTAGTCTTCATGATGATGCTTATATTTGTATTTAAATTCTCGAGTTATAATGCTATGCAATATTGAGGAAACTCAAAGTAGATGCGTTTAAAACAATAGTGATGGTTGTAATGTATCGCCAGATTTTCATGAAAATAACAATGCGTAATTTGGCAACTGAATTCCAAACTTTTGTATTAATCATTCCATTGTGTAAATTAATCAACTATATTTTAACGTTTCTACGATTCTTTTGAGAGTAGTTATATGACAAACATCATGAATTTGGAATCAGATCCATTGAAATATTTGTGTGTGCATATGGGAATGACTTCAAGAAATCTCCTTCAGGGTATTGTTTCGACTAGGTCTTTATCGTTCCTGAATATAGAGACAAAGTTTTATCTCGTTAAATTTTTTTAAGACCTCAAAGTTGAATAACCAATCTTATTCTGTAATACATATGTCATAAGGCTTTTTAATTTATTCATTATGTATGATCACTAGACCTTTACAATTACAATGTATTAATATATTAACAGTTTAAAATTTCACAACATTTAATGCTCTGAAATCTCTCTAACTGATAAATTTCAGTTTTGTATGTAGTTCTGTCGTAAAAGGTGAAATAAAATAGGGAAAATGAGTTTATTGATAAATAGTGTATATGTTGATGGGGCTGAACTGCACAAACCCGTGAAGAGAAGTTAACAATACTAAATTCTTTGATATAATTTAAATTATTGGTCCAATGAAAGCCAATTTTCAAAGTAATGACAATGAATAATTTATGTGAAAATTAAGCTATTCTATTGAAAGTGCTTTATGACTCGTAAATTAAGAAATTAATACAGATAATCGATTTTGGATATATTTTTAGATATGCGAAAGAACAGTGTGTATTGACTTGACCGCCAGGAATTACAGATGAAAATTCATTTATAGAAACCTCGTCCTCAGATGTTTTAAAGCGCAGAGAAATAGAGCTGTAAGGAAACGTACCTATTATTGAAATATTCGAAACGGAGCAGTAGAACGATTTCTCCGACGTAATAGGACGTCATAACCATCGACCAGTATAAGGAATAACGCTTTTGGAAGCGACTTCTGTCTTCGTAAAGAAAAACTCATATCTTCCCCGACTCCATTCACGGCAGTAAAATTCTCCGCGGAATGATTTTTACCTCGGCGTTTACGTCCTCAAACCGAGAAAACTTCCATCATTAGCGACACTTCGCCGTAACAATCCAGCAAATCGACTCTCTGACCTCTTATTTCCCTCAATCCAATCCTTCCCGATCGCCGAAACGGCCATCGAAGCGATTAGTCCGGCGGCGGCGTGCAATGAGCAGCGCGAGGCGTATCTCGACGGCGGCCAAGTGTCTCGCGAGGCGGCCGGATGGGCGCGCTGTGCTCGCCAAGCGGAGCTTTTTCCCTCCCGAAGCAATGGAGGGGATAAAAGCCTCGCTCTCCCCTCCCTCCTGCCCTCCCCTCCGCCATGCGCAGTCTCCCCTGCTCACTCCTGCGCAGGCGGATACCCGCGGGGGGTGGGGAGAGGGGGGGGCACGAGAAGGAAGGAGGGAAAAAAGCCTCCCCCACCCCTCCGTCGCGAACTTGCGCGCGGCGTACCCATCCCACCTTCCCTTCGGAAAAGCACGGCTTCTCCTATTCTTGTTTTTCCATCCGCTCCGAGTAGGAACGCCTTCCGACCATACAGCAGCCAGTCTCGCTTTTGTCTACCCCACCCTCCTGTCCCATAAGTTTTCGGTCTCTACCCTCTCCTCCTCTCTCTTCCTTTTTCTCTCTCTCTTCTCCCTCTCCCCCGCCATCCTTTTTCCTTCTTTCCTCCTCCTCCTCCCGTCCCTCCATTCCCCTCCCCCGCGCGCAAGCATCCACGAGTTGCCTCTACCTGACCGTTCTCCACCCTCTTCTTTACTCCCGCCCCGCCCCCCTCCCGCCCCTCTCCCTCCCGGAAAACCTTACCCTCGGCAACCCCGCCCCCCTCCCCTCCACGCCCGGCCTCTCCCCTCCCCTTAACCCGTGATTGACAGTTGGCAGAAGCGGTTCGTCTCTCATAGCGCGAGGTACTAGCGGAGCGCTGTTAAAGCTCTGCTCTTTAAGCTTACGCTCCAAAAGCCGAAAAGCGCCGGCGTTGGTCTCCCCGTGTTCGAGGGTCCGCCGGTTCGACTCCTTTGACGATTTTTTCCCTCGCGCTCTCGGATATACGATACAGAGAAGCGCCACTTCTGGAGCCGCGGAAAGTTCGACGGTAGTATATATTTTTTTTCAAACCGTGCGCGGAGTGTTTCGTTTTCGTCTTCTTTAGTTCGTCTTTTGTTTTTATTTCGCGTCCGTCCGTCCGATCACGTCCGGAGAAAAGAGCCAGAGAGACCGCGAGAAGACGGGGCGAGGAAGAAGAAGAGTTGGAGGAGGAGCCTTTAATTTCGCCCGTCTCTTGTTTTTCGCCTCCCCCGGAGGAACGGGGAGCGGAATTTCTTCCCGTCTTATTCCCACCTAAACCGATCCGGGACGGAGCGCTCAGAGTGTGTGTGTGTCTGTGTGTGTGTTTGTGGCGTATTCATTGCGCGCGCGCGCGAGTAGGGAGCTCCTCCGTTTGAAAGTTCTCCACTCCTCCTCTCGCATCCCCCTTTCCTCCTCCCCCCCCCCCCCCCACACACACAGCTCCTGCCATACACTCCCATCCCTTATCTGCACCCTTTCCGCCGCCGAACCCCACCCCTTTTATTTCACTCCCCCGCCGTCGAAGAGGGGACACCAACACGCGCGCTCTCTCATACACACGCCCCCATCCCGCTCCTTCGACACCCACACCTTCTCGTTGCACCCCTCTCTCTCTCTCTCTCTCTCTCTCCCTCGTTTCCTCTTTGGGCGCTGTTTTCGTCAGTGGTAACCCGCGTGTGCCGTGCGTGAGAGAGGAAGAGGGAGAGAGGTGCGTCCGAGAGAAGAGATCCGACGTTTTTGCCGGCGGTCAATCGCTAACGCGACGTCCCCAGCCGGAGCGATCCCGCCGCCCGCCCGTCCACTTGCCGGGAAGCAGGGCGCCCATCCCGGAACTGCTCTGCCGGTGGAAAATAGCTCCCGAGTCTTTCGGTCCGCGGAGGCCGGGATCGAAACCAGCCCCGTTCCGAGGAGGATTCCCCTTCTCTCCATAAGAAAATAACTACCGCCGCCCACCTCGTTTCCTCCCGCCGCCCCCTCCCTCCCCCCCGATCCAGTGATCCAGTGTGTTTTTTTAAGAAGTGAGGAGAGAGAAACGACGACCCCTGACCGTCATCACTGGTGACTCCGACTCAACTTCAGGCTTGGAAGGGGCTGCGAAATTGAAAACCATCTGGTGTGAGTGAAGATTATTAATCGAAAGAAATAGTGTCGAAGGGAAGCGAAGTTGTGTCAGTGAATTTGATCGGTTGGCAGAAGGAGGGAGGTGCATATTTCCGCCGCTTTCTGACACTGTCAGGTCGAAACGACGGAGAACTCAAGAGAGTCATCCTGGATAATCCCGGAGGAGGAGAGATGCACCGGATCTTCTGAATACGAACACCGTCCCGCGTACGGATCGAGTGAAGTGTGGCCCGCGCCCCGGTGAATCCGGCACGATCGCTTGTCCTCGAAAATAAAAAAACCCAAAGCGCTTCGCATGCCGGACCCACCCCCATCTCATAGTGGCCCCGCAAGGCGGTAGTGGCCCCGTAAAAAAGGAGGAAGGATATTTCACGAATCTCGAGAAACAAAGCTAAAACTCCCTTAGTGTTACCCTCAGCCCTCCCCGCAAAAGGGGGAGCGGTTTGCCTGCGCTTATTTTCGGTCCGAATAAGAGATTAAAAAATCCGAAAAACACGGAAGGAAGAGGTCACAAAGGGGGGCCGTGGTTAGGTTAAGTTAAAAAGCGCGGAGCGTGTGTGTTAGCCCTTGAGGGTGGAGTGTAAAGTGGCCCTGCACGGAGATTACGAAGTTGCCGGCAGGGCGTTCATGGCTCAGCCACGGGTAAGTCTTGGTTTCGCCGCGACGCGGAGACCGCGTAATAACCTTTAAATTCACCCACGCACGCATGCCTATCAGCCCTCAAACAGACACGCCATACCGACGTACGCACACGCGTGCTTCTTGATTGATACTCGGGCGGCAGACGTGACCGCGACGTCCGCGGGACACCGTCCCCGGTCGGCCGCGACACCACAAAAGCCCGATTCTTCCACCCCCTTAGCACGTCTCTCCCTCTCGTGAACACCCTTCCTCGCGTCTTTGCCATCCCCCCTTCTGCTGCTCTTGCCCTGCAACCCCCTCCCATCTACTACCCGTCCTCCTCCCGCCCCCCTCGCGCACATACACACAACAACAACAACCTCCCGATTATACATAGCCATTCATTAAACTCCGCGGGACACCTTCGGAAATAAATGAACATGCGGGATGTCGCCCCCTTTTCTCTGCATTTCTTCCCCCCCCCACGGCATCCTCCCTAACCCACAACAGGACACTCGGAAGGCTAATTCGACGCGCGATACTCCAGAGTTCTCTGCGGGGAATTTTTCGAGCGGCGGTGTTGAAAAAGGCTTTGCTTTGCCCTTTTGTGGCTGTTGATAATAATCCTAAACATGTGCATCCGTAGCTTGGTTTTGATTTCGATTGGGGTAAAGATTTTCCGACGAATCCGCTTTAATTATAATTCAATCATTCAGTCGAATTATTTGAGCAAAGAAAATTATAGTCGCCCGGGTATAGAGTTAAGTTAAAAAGTATTTCGTTGTAATTTTACGAATGGCGCAGTATTGAGTGTATGTAAATTAGTAATTACTCAGAGAAAATATTATATTTGTTCAGATCATTTTCTTTAATGTCACTGTATAAATGATACCACAAATTTAGAAATGTTTGTTAGTAACCGTATTTGTATTGCTGCTTTTGATAATGGCTCGGTTTGATGCAGTCCCATCCTCAAACAAAATGCAATTTTAACATGCCCTATTGCACGAGTAAGACGTAAATAATTTGTGTAAATAAACTCTCTCGGACTATACATGCAGCATCAGCTCATTAAAATTCCATACGGTCGGACAATTACCATTATTTACTTTACCCTTTGACATTTTTGTAAAGTCGCGAGCGGGACATCAATTACACGGCCAAAGTAGCGACGTTTGAGAAGTGAGAATTTGAGCCGGTTAGCTTATTTATGCATCGGTAAAACTTTATTTGATCGTTCTTCGCGCTTCAATTTCGTCTGTTCGATTTAAATATTCGAGAAATTCCTTATTTTTCAAGCAGAAGCGCCTCCATTTTGAGTCTATTAATCCTTGAGCGCGAATGCGTCAGGTCGCAACCGTTTTGAGGACTCTTTACCGCGATTCTTTACGTTTTATAACCGTTTTGGTTTATTGAAATAAATCGGCGACCGTGAAAATATTGGAAACGGTCGAGTTTTACGCGATTTCATTCACTAATTTGGGCCATCCTTCAAGTGAAACGGCGAGTAAAACTCAAATGGCCGTTGTAGTGGATATTTAATGGACCATTTATTATTAGCGCTGAATGGCCGTAATGGCATTTACAAAGGACTTAAAGACGTCTCGCCTCGGCTAGAAATATCATAAAGTGATGCGTTTAACGCTTGACTTTGGCTATGCGTTAAAATTTGGAACCGGAAAGGCTACATACACGCTGTTTAGGCGAGTATTGATTGGCTCTAATAAAGCGGTTCACCTTTTTAATCGTTTCTTCACTAGTTACGTGCCCTAAAAAATAAATTTAAAATGCCCACAAATACACAATCTTCGGCCATTTACAAACTAGCGTACGTGTATATTTTCTCGTTTTCTAGTGAAAATAACTTAGATTTTTAACGAAGGCGGTGATGGTTACTTTCGTGTCGATGGTAACCGTTTTGCAGTCTTTGGCGCCTCTGTCGCCCGAAAAATGCCCTCTATGGCATTCTTAATAATTCTTAGTACCACTTGATGCGCATAGTCTCCTTAATTCATCACTTGACATCACTCTGAACTCCACTCTGAACATCATTCAGAAAGAATATACTACTTGCAGAGGTGAGAGGATGGTCTTTACAAAATATTACACTTCCACATGTTGGAATTACCCCACATAAAACAAAAATATTTATCCTTCTTCTTCCTTGATACGCTTTATGAAATGTTTACGGTGAGTTCGTTTTTTGTTGCTAATTTAACACAATTTTAAATTTTTTTATACTGCCCCAGCCATTTAATTTTAGTCAGAACCTTTTGTTCCAGTCTTTCAAAAAAGAATCTCTGATTTCCCCTGCCTATTTTGACAAAATCCACCAGTATTGTTTCATAAGATAAAGCAGTAAATGTAGGAATAAAATTATGCTCTGGAACTGAGCTATTTGCTAAGAAATAATCTGAATGAAGCTTTCTTTCCCAAGCTCCGATGTCGACTGCATTTAAAATTTAGTGGAATTTCTATAACATCTAAATTTCTTGTTAATGAGCTTGAGACGTTTTAAACATCATCTTCCTGGAATTGTTGAAATTTGAAAAAATAGAATTAAAAATTTGTTAAATATGAGAATCGTAGAATTAATTGTCATACTCTCGAAAACTCATATGAACTGATGTGGATTCGCATGGTTTATTATCCTAATCGATGCCATTTTAATGAGGGCATTCGTTTTAATGATCTTTGTAGTCATCAAAATTAACATCTCGTTGAGATAGATAGAATTTTGCCTAATCGGTCAATTTTCCATGAAGTTATTTTTTAGTTATTAAATGATGTTGTTATTACTTTATCCTATGTGATCACTAATGTTTTCCTCATCTTGTCTCCGTCTATGCTACCGTCCTGCCAACATGGGAATCTCCTCGCCCTTTCGCCGCCAACCCTCTGGCCGTCGGACCGCCACCGCTCCTCGCCATGTCCTCCTCGCCCGTCTTGTGGCCCCGCCGCTGCATCGCTACCGAAAACGCAGTACGATGACGGAATTCATCCCTACATGGAGGCGCCGCCTTCAGTGGGCGGAGGAGGCGGCGGAGGCGGCGGGGGCGGCATGTACGACCCCCGCGGCCCCCTCCAGACGCTCCCCGTGTCGCACCACTCCCCCGCCGCACACATGAACCACCACCACCATCACCACGCGGGGGGAGGCGGCGGGGGCGGTGGGGGTGGAGGAGGCCCGCCCCCGGCCATGCACCAACCCTATCACCAGGGTAACCACGTGGGGGCGGCGGCGGCGGCTGCAGCGGCGGCCGCCGCCGTCTCGAACCACGTGATGGGCGCCGTGCCGGACGTGCACAAGCGGGACAAGGATGCCATCTACGGGTGAGTCCTAGAACGCGCGCGGTCTTTTTGTCACGCGAACAAAAGTGTCCAAAAGTGTGAAAATGGAGCACGGAAACAAAAAGAGGAAAAAAGACGATTATGGTGCTGTACACACGCATTTAATAGTGCAGCGATCGATGTGCCTTGAGTGAAACATCACCCAGTGACGCTGATTTCAGCGGATATTTATTACAAAGTGCCATTTCAAAGTCTCCTCAAGTAACGCACACGAGCATGATTTTGATGCTTTACTCTTAGTTTTGGTGAAAATTAATGCAATCGGAAGAAGTTGTTGGGGGAATACGAATTTAAAATAATTCCGGAAGGTAACCTTATATTGGTGGCGTTAAAATACTCGCACGATATCCCGTCCTGTAATGCGACACCCAGAAATGTCGTTGTGATGTATTATTAGAGCTGCAGGTTATATATACTCGTAGAGGAGAATGTTCCATCTCCTTTTAGCAAGTATCGTCTCACCGAGAGAAGCATTCATGAGAAGTTACTTCATATGTATGAAATGATCCTATCCGCCCGCATGGCGGCTATCGTAGAGTGCTTATTTATTCCATGAGGAAGTATCTAGTGTGTGGTACCTATCGTTTGTCCGAATTGATCATTTTTACCGTTAGATAATGAAATTAATATTGTTCTTGTATTAAAATCATTGTAATCGCGGCAGTGGTTATTAAAAGAATCAAAGTACGAGATTTTAACACCATTAGGAATTAGGCGCCTCACGTTTGTACTCTTGGGTTAAAATATTTTGCGTCTTCTAATGCAATCTCGTGTAGATAAAATGCGTTGGCTCTAACTAACTTGAATTTTGTGTAAACTGTGAAATTTCCCGTGGCACAACAAATCCGAAAAGTTAGAAGTCTGTAAATTTGGTCGGTGAATACTCGCCTCTCTGACACGAGTTGTACAATGTACTATACGATAATAGCTTCATTAATTTCATTTTATTTTGGGGTTAGTATCTCTACCAAAAGTACGTCTGCAACGTATTCGTCTTCTGAGAAAGCATTGAGGCTACTTATCTGTGGTTTTTGTAACAATCTCTTAACATACGTACGTTAAACATACGTAAACGTTATGAGGGTAAATTATAACAACCCCTTAAACTTAATTGAATTAAGTCCTGAAAATATCGGGGAACGTGGCTGTGTTAAATCTGTCCGCTGAAATGGTTCGCATATGCAAACACTATCAGTCCTACTATGAGGGGATAATGGGAGTTTAGATCTTTCCTAAGTAACTCGCTAGAGAAACAGTTAGTTGCTTTTCATATATTTACGCCGAAATAAATTTGCCGTGATAAAGAGAAATCAATAACTTAGGATGAAATCAATTGCTTATTGTTTGTAATTTCTTTTCGGGTCGCATGGAAACCGAAAAAATTACGAATATGCTCTTAGGTTGTAAAACATTAAATCGGTAAGAAGTTGTATTAGTACGAGTTACGGTGCAATACAAAAGTAATCTAACTATTATTTACGAATATGCTATTAAGTTGTAAAACACTAAATCGGTAAGAAGTTGTATTATTACGAGTTACGGTTAGTAATCTAACTATTATTTACGAATATGCTACTAGGTTGTAAAACATTACATCGCTAAGAAGTTGTATTAGTACAAGTTACGGTGCAATACAACAGTAATCTAACTATTATTGTGTTTAAAAACGTTCTTGCTGAAGCTTAAGTGTGCAGATGGTACGAGATCTTGTTAACATTGAAAATGATAGGAAAAATAGCGTACTGGAGGCGGCCGGGTCGGATGGCTGCAACAGTCCCGCGGCCCGGCACTCGCGCTCCCCGGCGACACCGCCGTCCTTTGCCGATATCCGTCTGACTCCCGTTCGGGGAATACGACGAGACTCACCTGGAAGGTCTCGCACCCACTCAAACGCAGTTTTTCTACCGCGGTCGTAGTATCCGGCCGTTATTACCCTCCACAATTATGAAACGCGTTTATCCCATCCCCTTCCGACCGTTAACGTCTCAGCCGTGCCGAGATATATTTAAAAAATCAAACTCGGACCAGAATTCGAATGTGAAATACGCGTGGAAATCTTTACCCGAATTTCGACGGGAGGAGTTTTCAAGAGGATCGATAGTCATATTCGACGGTATCTTTCATCCGGCTCGCTGTCCCCACGCGAAATTGCGTGAGATCTGGGCGAGTGATCCCGTTGTTGGTTTGGGCCATTTTCCAATGGATTTTTACGATATGGGGAGGCAGCGGGAGGGGCGCGGGAGAGAGAGAGAGAGAGAGAGAAAGAGAGAGGAATTCCTGTCACTTCCCGATTTCACCCTCTTCGTCCCCAGCCCGCTTCCCAGACGATATTGAGAGTAGCAGCGTGTGAGATAGGTACAAATGTGGACGCATACCGACCTTTCTCTATCTCTCTCCTCTGCATTCGAATAAATGCAAAAATTTTCAGATAAAACCGGTGACATCGATGGGGTTCTTCATGCGACGGGGTGAGTGTTTATGGGGATGTTAAAATCGAGAGATTTATACTCTAATTAAGAGCGTGAAGAGTGAACAGAAAAGAGAGAGAGAGCATAGTTAAGATGACGAGATTTAAGGCAGTCGTCGTAAACAGATAGGGAATAATTCTTTAATCGTTATTAGTGGACTGAAAAGTTTTGGTTCGTCCGTCTCGTCGGGTCTGTCAATTTCGTTGCCGTATAATATGGCAGTTTTGAGATAAATGGGATGATATATGTTATGTCTGGTCGTTGAGAGACGAAAATTATCTCGGAAATTTTTAATTTCGAATTGAATATGTTTTTTACGCGAACGATTTCGTTTAGCGATTGATTTTTACTGTCGTAAATACGCCCGTGGTACTTGAGTGGGTTGCGAAGAAGGCTGGAATTTTCGCGTGCCTTGGAAAAAGGGTGGAAGGCGAATTATTCCTCACTTCTTGAGTGACGATTGATCGTTTTTCCCCCTTGTGCCGTTTACTTATCAGCCAAATGCTCGTGATTGCGAGTTGATATTGACTTTCAACCTCTATTGCAAAAAATGTCGAATCGATCATGTAATTGGTCAGAGAGTGGGTTATAAATGCATTACATCGAAATGGCCGCGTTCATTTGTATAGAGACGGCGATTACTCGTCGATGCGAAACCCATATTTTTGTTCATGATCTGTTGGCGGTTTTAATACGCCGTAGTTTATGAGTTAAAACTTATTTTCGCGCTTGTACGCCATTGCCAACTGACTCTACTTTGAATATTTCGCCGGCAAACGAAAAAACCCGCGTTAGGTTCCCGGCTGCGATCGAATACTGCGCATTTATAATTATAAATACCCCGCGAACAATTAAACCGTCTTTGGCACGCTTGATTGTTGTTCTCGGATTTCCGCATAAAATTAATCTTGCATGTTTTTCTACTCCTCGGGAATTCCCTTTTTGTGTCGTCGATATCCTTGTTCGTTTGATTCGCGACTCTCTTTTAGTCGCTTAGCGAGAAATAATTTGCCAACGTCGATTATAAGTCTCCTAGAATCCTTCCTCATCCCTTTTGAACCCAACCGAGCGATGGAATAAAAAAAACCCTATAGATAACGACAAATAGAACGGGCGGAGAGTAAAAATTCGGGGGGTGAGGGATTGAGGGGATCCAACGAGGGAAGGAGCATTTATTTCGACTATAAAACGTTTTTTTCCGGATTTTATTATTTCGCCACCGCGCCCTCGCCAGAGAGATTCCGTCCGTCCCATATACCTCGCGAGATTGAATGTCTGCGGGCACCTAAAAATGAAATCGCTTCGCCTCTCCTCCACCGCGCTCGTTCCGCACTCGGGAGAGAGGAAAAATTATTCGGCGCCTCTTACCGCCTCCACCTCCTCCTCTGGCCCCCTCTCACCCGCCCGCCGCCCCCGTGCCTCTAACGCATTTTGGGTCGATTGTCACTCCGCGTTGGTAGTCTCCTGACGATGACTCGAACGGACAGTATATCGAAGCTATCAGACCGCGTTACGTTCAATGAGCAAAAGCCTTTTTCGAGATACTGGAAAAAGCCTCTCGTATCCCTTCTTCTTTCCCTTGCCCGAGCGATGATGCGATTGTCCGAAGAGGGAACATTCCTTCCTTCGGGTTATTGAATGTGTCTCCGATCGTCCCCTTTTTCCTTATACGAGTAAAACACTAAACGAAAAAAAAAGAACGTCCCTTTCTCGGTGTTTCGAGGATTCCGCGAGACGGTGTAAACAATTAGTCGAATAATTACTCGAATTCTTTCGATGTGCCTCGTTGTTTATTGCCGGCTGCAATGTAATTACGCGAGCCCGGTTGCCGTCTTATAAAATATCCTTTTTATTTTAACGAATCTCTCGGCAATCGGTCGTTAATTTGGATAGCAATCGTTTCGAATGAGATGCCGCGTCGTTATGCGGCGTTCGGCCGAAGTTTGTCTGAAGGAAATGACGTTAGGAAAGAGGAGGGGAGTAGGGTGGTTGCCTTCCGCGAAAACCGCACAATATTCCTTTTTCTTTGGTTTGGTGTGCATTCGAAGATAATGAGAATGGATATTTGTAAGTTCTGCTTGGATAGGCCGGAGCGATACACGGGGAAAAGAGTTTTCCCGTCGTGATTTAAGATTTTTTTCACGGCCCGCGTTACCGAGATAAGTTCCGAAAACAATGCCAATTTTAAAGCATTCATTCGGGCAAATTACTTTTAATTTGAAATAATGGAATTAAATGGCGAATTGTTCCGTGTTTCGCGTCTTTGTTGGCACCATAATTGCGAGCCTAACCGCGAATTTAATTTAAACTGACGCACTAATTCGCTATCTCTCTCTCTCATCGTCGGAGAGGTTTACATATTTTTTTCGCAATCCGCTCTATGCGCGAACGGACCTGATTATTGCATAGAGAAATAGGTCCTTTTTAATGAAGCGATTACGTCACTTTTCGCGTGTAGATGAGGGAGGAAGAGAGAGGGAGATATGTAAAGGGAGGAAGCTCCTTCTCTTTGCATGAACCGAAAAAGTCGATGCACACATCGGCTAACATCTAGAAGAGATAAAAAGCCGAAAAATGTTTTTTGGGTGAAAGATGAGCGAAAGATAGGTACTGGAACGAAATGACGTCTTCGTTTATGAAACCCAAGGTCTCCTCGTGTCTGAACTTATCCACACGATAACAGCATTAATCAATGCAAAACTCTCTCTCTCTCTGTCTCTCCATCTCCCTTTCTCTATCTCCCTCGCTCTTCACCCTTTCCCTGTTGGATATTGCATGAACCGCTTTGGATTTCATAAAATGCGCGGCTTTATCACGGCCCCGTGCAGCGATCGCACTTTTCTGCTTTCCAAATGCAGACTTTTATACATTTTAAAGGTCCGTAGTTAAGCGTTGAAAGCGGGACAAAACGAGGTTTTTTTGCCGTCGGACCGGAAGGATAATTTAGCGTAACTAATTGGAGAATTGGAATTACTTTTGTGTGCTTTTGAGACCTCGTAATAATAAGTGTTTTTCATTGCGAGAAATGTAACCCGCAAGTAAAAATGGGGACTCGAATTGTACTTCTCTATTTCGACGATGGCGCCCGCGAAGTTAATCCGAAACTAGGTTGCGTCAGTACATAAAAGGTATTATTATAGGCAAAAATATATTAAAATTTCAAAATCCGTATCCAATCCTGGGGTTACAAAGCAGCACCGAGCTATTTCCGAGTAAACTAGGATGAAATCTACGTGATGAGTTTGTACCGAATAACAATAAACCAATTATTCCACGGTTCTGAAATTCCCCGCATTAGTATGCGAGTTCAACGGTTTTTTCAATGTGAATTAAAATAAAAAAACGAAATTAATTGGAAATATTGAGAATAATGAGCGAATGCCACGTTTAAAATGTAGCATTGCAAATTCGCATGAATTAACGTGAACATGCATAATTCGTCCATCTTGTAAATTATTACCGCCGCATCTTCCCATCCTATCTATCTCTTGATCCTTTTTATAATTGACGCTAAGCTCTGTAAACAATGGCGTTAACACCTGCAAAAGTCTGCCCGGGTTCGTGAGCTGCATCACTTTGTATATTTGGTGAAATATTGCGGCAGACGCAAACGGCGGAATCCTTTCGAATCCTGGACTTGCGCTATTACACGAATTGGTCCAATTGCATTTCCTGGAGGAATATTCTGGCCGCGCCTTTCGTGAAGCCTCACTAATCCAGACGGCTGGGTAACATTGAGATTTCGGCAGGGAGACTTCAACCGGGAGGTATAAAGGGAGGGGGAGGTTCGGCGAGGCCCAAGGGTGCTTAGCACTGCCCTAGATACAAGAAAAGGGTGAATTTTACGATTTAAATTGGAGAGGTCGCAGGGAATATAATGTGTCGATGTTGGAGGCAATAGATTTGTTATCAAGGCGGCGAGATATACGAGAATGATTCAGAAGTCTGGTCTTTACGTCATCTTTTTGCCAACTCATGTTTGTAAATTTTTATTATCATTTCAACATTAATACTACCATACAAAGAAATTTATGAGCCGAAAGATTATCAAGATATATAAAAGTTATTACCTACTTAGATCTGGTGGAATAGGTTTTTTATATTTAGAATCGATTTTTTGGATTATAGCCGTGATGTCTTTTAAATGGTATATCATTGACCACTGGCGTACCGGAAAATCTGGGGTCCCTCCCGCAACAAATAATACGGGGTTCCCCTATGTAAGTCTTAAATATTTTCCAATCTGAATCACTTATCATTGCCTGTATATTAATGAAGAATCCCCCACCCTCCCTCACACAAACAAGACTGATATTTTTAAAAGGCTGAAATTATAAAAAAAAACGTAATAAGTTTGTTTTTTTATTAACTTTAATCCATTTGGAGAAATGAATGCAAAATATTATATTATGCCTAACAATCCTTATAATGGCATAGAGGCAAGAAAAATAAGACGTATTCATTACTCTATGACATTGAGTAACATACTCAAGTTAATGAACATTATTAATACAGTTATCGGTCGACGCTGGTGGAGCAGTGGTTGAGATACTCGTCAATGGCTTCAAGTACTGTGGGTTCGATTCTTGGCCGAGGTCAATGATATTTTACGGGTAAAATATATGAAAAGTTTTCCTTTGGCGAGGAAGTGAAGCCGTATATTGTACGATGTCGGTGCCCTTCAAAGATTCCCTTTTTGTATGGGACATTAGATAGCTAAGCCCCTGGCACCTTAAATAACCCCCCTTAGGGGGAAGGGGAATATGACCAATGCTTACGTAAGATTTTTTATCTAAGAAATTTTTAACTTTTTACGTGCTATTTACGTGTCGCCACAGCTCGTCCACAGCAAGCTTCCACCTGGTCGCTACCCGCGTTTCGCCCGACAGAATTATTTTCGCCGTGTTGAACTGATTTTTCGCTAAACATAACTTTACCTCGTTTAATCTGATAGATTTTTCTTCATTGCGCTTTAAAGAGCATAAAATGCATTGCAACGCTATACGAAGGCATTAGAAAGTATTGCCATGCATAACTACGCATTTTCTAATTTTTATTTATAAGGGGGGGGGGAGTACAACGAAGTGAGAGAGGGTCACCCAAATGCTAACGGTTGTTGGCATGGAGGGCCGAGGGTGTCAAAAACAGTTAAACATTTGCTGTCGTGATAAATGAACGGTAGTGAATAAATACGATCTGTAAAACTCTATGTGCCGTCAGGGACGGATCGTGGTGTCGAAAAGAAGGGGGCTTCATGTCAACCAAAATCTACCTATGTACCTCTATATGTACATCCTTTAGAGCCTGAACAGTGGACGCAGACCTCATGCTTCACTTAACAAGTAAATACACACAATATTCACAATTAGGCACAATAATCTTCCCTAGTTATATATAACATTTAAGAAATTTTGACACGTGAGAAAATACATTTGCCTTAGAGGGGGAGACGTCAAAAGGCATATAATCGTAGCCTATATCTTGCACTGGTTTTCGTACCGAGAAAGACCTCTTCTCAGCGTTATAAAGCCGTATTGTAGAAATCGAAATTACATTTTTCGGGTTCCTAAAGCGGGCGTCAGACGCCTTAGTCAGTACGGTTTGAATGATTGGGGGACCCCTAAATCTTGGAGCCCCCCGCACTGCGGGAGTTTCAGAGCCTATCAGTACGCCCCTGTCATTGACTCTCTCGATCGTATATGGCATTTAATTTTCAGGTTAAAACCTCTACCAGCTATTGCGATATTTATTTCAACATCGCAATACGTTGAACGATTGTTTAGTTTATACATTTTAGATATTTGAAAGTTTTCCGTTAGAGGATGTTTTTAATCCAGCCCAATTCGATTACATGTGAGGCAATTCCGAAAAAAATAAAACGAAAGTGCCAGAGTAGTCAGCAATGAATCGATGAAAAATTATTTTGGTACATTCGATTCGGAATGCGACATTAATCTGCATGCGCTCACGCAACTTCAGAATGAGGCCAAAGATGCAAATTTAAGTTTGGACATCACTATGACTTAGCATCTCGAACACATGCATAAAACTTCTCCCCGGATCGGACCGACGGTGGCGAATTTTGACCGGGATAAAAAAACCGCGCTGACGTAACGTGTAGCCATGATGGAGGCGAAGGAAAATAAGGGAAAGGATAAGCGAAATACAGTTTGTCTTTGGACGCGTGGGTGTGGAGATGTGCTTAGGTGTAGGGAGAAGGGAAGGGGTAGTGATTGGGGAGGGGGGTGGTAGGGGAAGGGATTGGAGGGTAGGGAATGGGACGGGAGAAGGGAGGGAGAGGGCATTTACGAGGGAGAGGTAGGGAGAAGAGAGGTTCTGAGAGGGAGAGAGAGGGTTTGAGATCGGGCCATAACGGATGTCGTCTCCGAAGCTTCATTTCAGTTGAATCGAGTCGTACAGGCTTTTCCCCTTCTCTCTTTCTACCTCCCATTCCCTCTCTCTCATGCTTTCTGCGTTCCTTATTCTTCCTCTCTTCTCGCTCACCAAAAACATTCTGTGGCTCCTTTTCCTACCGTCGACATTTTTCGTCATTTCCCCCTATTAAGCTATAGGTTTCTTCTTGCTGCGCTTCGCTATTCCCACACTGTCTGTCTGCCCTTTACGGTATGCTTTATGGGTCGAATATTCTCTCTGCCTCCTCAAGCAGTAGCTTCTAAATCTGGCGGAGGTACAGATTTCGCTTGAAATTATTCAGCCGTTTTGTTTCGTTACTTAAGCGTTCGAATTTACTTCAGAAAATAGGAAATGCATCACAGAAAAAAAAACGAAAAAATTAAATTAAAAACATTTCGTTATCCATAGAATGAGCAGGTTAAATGGATTATTTAGAATGGTACTGCTCGTTTCTCGATTCAATGATATATATATATATGTATATGTGTGTGTGTGTATGTATATGTGTGTGTGTGTGTTTGTACATTTTTACTGACGTTTATCGTTCATACTAATCTGAGTGTTTTGTCAATTGCGTTTGCTTTGTTGTCGATTTCTATCATATTTACATCCTTAAAATTACGCCACATTTTTAATCCTAGAACCTTTGTCAGCATGGTGAGCTGAAGTTCCATACATATTTCGCGTAAAATAGAAATAACGAAATGAGCGGGGGGGAGAAATGACGTCCCTTTTTGTAGCCTTTGTGATCTAAACACCAGAACGTCGGAAAAAATAACAAAATTAAGCCTCCTCGGGGAAGTTTCCTGCTGATTTTACATAATAACCTGTATAATTTCAGTGTAGGTACCAGAGATGTATGTTAGAATTCACGATTATATCCGAACGAAAATTGCGAGTCATGCTTCCCTAACAACGATGCTAACTAATTGGAAGCTTATCCGGCCATCGTCCATCGTGGAACGAAATTTAAGAAAGCGCGATGCAGCCACCGAATAGAAGGTAAATCGATTCCGCAAAGGAAAACCACAACCACCGCCTCCTACCCTCCCACGACTCCGGACCGGACCTCCGCCATATTCTTTTCCCCGCAAGACTCCTTCGAAACGCCGTGACGAAGCGGTAAAACAAACGAAACCGAATTAATCGGGTCTAAAATCTCGAGAAATCGAACGACCAATAGAGCTTGGATGGCCTTTCCATCCGTGAAGCGTGCATAAGCGCAGTGCATTGGTTTTGTTTTCGCGTCGGATCGTCTGGGGCGAAAAAGACGAGTTTAAAGATTTTGGGAAGAAAGGGAAGGGGGGAGGAGGAGAGGAAAGACCACGGAGGTTTGGATAAAGAGGGAGGCGCCGGGGTCACTCTTGCGGTAACAGTTGAAGGACGCTGGCGCGACTAAGCCGCTCCTAATTTTCCGCTTCTGTCGTGGTAATTTTTTTAATGAGGCAAGGTCGCGCCCTAACTTTTATTCTGTTGTTTTTCTGCGTATTTTTCCCTTTCTCCCTCTCTCTCTCACTTCCATTTCACTCTTCCTGTTTTTTTGCCCTCCTTCTTCTCTCTGTGCCCATGGGTCATCTTTTTTTCTTAATTGTCTCCCAGCACACTCCTTCCATTAGTAAGAGAACACGCCCTGTTACAATAGCAGAGTTTAAACTTTCAAATGTTTTTGGAGCAACGTTGAGGGAGAGACAGAGAAAGAAATCGTCTACGGATAGAAATCTAGGAGGTTTGATTCGACATTTCCGTTGTCTGTCCTCCTTATATTGTTCTAAATTAATTTTCTCGATTAAATCCCGTACATAGCGCGGAAAATTTGTTTGAAAAAGGTTAATATTTCAGAATGGTGTTTTCATAAAAACTCCTATGTATAATATTTATTCGAAATATTATTACCATTTGAAATGTTTACGCCGTGTTTATATCTATCATTAAACTATGATAAAATGAAATCATGCTTGGGAATCGTATTTCCTTAAGAATTTTAAAATGATTTTTTAAATATCTAAGGAAATAAATGTAGCAGGAGTTTCAAAATGAATGTTTACCATCGTAAATTATTAGAAACGGTTTCCCAGTCATTTTTAATGGTTAAATATGTTACCCTTTAAAGGCTTATTTTGGGTGCAATTTCTTTTGTTTTAACTTCGTTTCTTGGAGTCACTTTGCGGCCTGAAGGTGAATTTTTTCGCGTACATTTCGTTCGGGTATCAGTTTTCTAGAAGTGACGTCTCGTTACTTTTCAAGATGACACGGCAGAATTTGAGCCCGGGGCACCGCCCATCAACTTTCACATAACTTGTGGCAGGTTAGTCACTTGGAAAGTATCCATTGGCTGCTCCTGATGAAGTTAAAACCTTTTTACTCAATCTATTTGTGCCTCGGATCATTTATAATCACTTAAATTTTTTAAATATTTCTCACAATTTGAACGGAAGAAGCATGCCAGAAATTTGGAGCTGAAGACAATTTCTGTAGGGTTTGATGCAGGAATTATTGCAAACAAAATCTTAAATACGCGAGAAAATCTTTAAAATGACTTCTTGTAATTGTAGCCTGGAACGTGAAAAGTTTTGTGCTGAATATTTTTTCGGATTTGACAATAACTTTTAAAAGCCCAGGAAAGATTTTTGACGTAGTTATTTTCTCTCGCATAAAATAAGAGTGTTAGATAAATCCTTTTAGTGCCTACTTTCATACTTTATTGAGAGAGTATGAAATGAAATAGAATAGGTATTTAAAATGGCGGTTGCCCATATGGTCGCTTGAGTTTTATTTTACTTTCTCTTTCAATTGAACGTAAACAGCTCTTATCTTCTCTAGGACTAGGCTTTAATTAACAATGGAATCCTTTATGACGCAGCAGTTAAAAAAAATTACGTCATAATAATTTATTAATTTCGTAATGGCCATAAAAATCGATTTTGAAAATTTTTAGGACGGGCATATCGGGGATGGTTTTAATTACCCCCTGGCACTTGATCGAATTGAGTTTAGTGTTCCATTAGCACTCCCATGGCGCAGAACTATCGTAAATATCGCATCAGGACAATAACGCCTTTGATGGGAAAGTTTTCGACGCATGAAATCGACGCGAGAATATGTGGAGTGGGTTATCATTTCTCTCTCTCTCTCCCCTCCCCTTCTCTCCCCCGCTCGCATCAAATACGTATCGAATTACATCATTGAGCGAGGAAGATCCGTCGACACAACACTCGAAGCCTTCTCTCTCTTTCGCGAAAGCGCACACACGCACACATCTGCCCAAGATAAAGCGCAAATCTAATTCCGTTCTCGTGTATGGATGTTTAATTCCACAGTGTGACCAAACAAATGCAATTACTTTTTCAGCTCTAGGTACAGCGCTTAGCCATTAACAGCCCCGCACCCTCTTCTGCCATATCCTCTGTCCGGCTGCGTTCTCTTTCTCTCTCTGCGTTTTCCCCGCCCAGCATAGACACTTATTTTTTTAGCCCCATTTCAGTATAAGTGTTCTTTATCTCGCCCCTTCCTAATCCCGCGCTCTCTTTGCAATCTACAGAAAGGAGGAGGAGGAAAAAGCATTCCCCGGTTTTTTTCCACCCGTGGGTCGTGGCGAAGAAAAAGCTATCGTCGAAAAAAAAATAATGCTTTGGCCGTTGGTAATGAGAGTGAGAGCGGAGAGCGCTCAAGTAGGCATTGTTACGGAAATTCCAGCCTTCGGGGTGAATATTTTTACGAGTGGGATGAGTTCTTATTTTTGCGGGTTTGAGGGGGGAGGGAGATCGGGAGGGAGGTGCATTTAAGCGGTCTAACGTAGTTTAGAATTAAAAGAAAACGGATGCGAGAGAGAGAGGATCGGATGAATCTTGTGTTAAACATTATGGAGTCATGCGCGATGAATTATTGAAGAAGCTTGGGTATGGAGTGACTGAGACATTGGTAGCATTATCATTTGTGATGGTGAATGTATTTTTGTTTTTAGCCGAGTGTTTTATCACAATTCATTATGACTCTCGAGGAATTTGTTACGACTCTTGAGGTTCCTGTAACGTTCTTGGCCTTGTTCATGAACGCGAATTGCATCCTGAGCAATAAATAAGAGTACGTTCGGGAAACATTTTCCATGGAGAAGTTCATTATACGCTCAACCGGATGAGTGCATCTGTTTCTATTTCATTTTTTGAGATTTGCGTTGAGCTGGTGAAGTAGTGATCTCATAAGGATATCTTTAAGGGAAAAATTGCACCTTTTTTCTTTCAATGAGCGGTAATTTTGTTGAAAATAAATACCTATTTTTATTTTGGATATATTTCTAAATTCTTTTAAACCAATAATTAATTTAGAGTTTACAATGATCTGAAAGCAATCTTTTCCTCTTAAAGTCAATCAGATGACACGAAGAACTATTACTCTAATTTTGCTAGAGGAACCAGTAATCCGCTGTTGATTGAAAACGATCGGATAAAAATATCCGATTTTCACTGTCCAAGATGTAAGATAGAAGTTTTGGTCAACGAATTATTCATTCTTATTTCGTCTGTCTTCTTGGTGACATAAAGTAAGGTATCGCAAAATGAAATTTTAAAGAACCGAACCATTCTATATTGGAAGGAAGACATGGAATGATCGCTTTGAATTCCCTTGTGATTATATCTCAAGAAATGCACCTTTACGTTGCTTCTTATTTGCACCATACCGTCGGCACCTCCATGGGAAAATTTCGATGAATTGTCCGTGCACGAAATAATTTTTGTACAGAGTAGATATGTCTCTTTGAAACAGCACACTCGCATATCCACGTAGAAACCTACTCCCTCTCTTTCTCCATCAATTCCGTGTTTGACTTAGCGCTAGGGATAGGACCAAGCCGTTAGCGCACGTCTCCAAGCCCCCTCTGTACTCCTCTCCCTCTCCCCAATCTCCCTCCCTCCCCACTCCCCATCCTACCCCCGCGAGTCTCCCACCTCCTTTCTGAACCTCCCATATCGAGCTCAAACTGATTTATGGCACCGCACTATGGATTACTCGCGGGTCAAAGTACGGCCGTCATTATTTGTCAGAATACCATTGATTAGTTCTGGCCCAAATGCGACGAGTATTGGTTTTTTTCCACCCTCCGGTCGCCTAGGTTCCTCGCGTTAAGGGTCCCGGTTTTAGACCTCTCTAAAGCCCCCCCCAACTCTCCTTTCCCCTCCACTCTAAGCCTCTCCCCCCTCCACCCTCTTTTCCGTCCCTAGTCATTTCTCTTCGGGCTCTTAAAAATGTCCTAACCCAATGCCAAACCTATTTCGACGCCCTCGGTGTGTTGTGTCTGTTATCCTCTTCTCGCCTCCACCTTCACCCTCCTTTCCCCTCTCCGACGCCTCTTTTCTTCCCAAACTGCGATTCGATGGACTCCTCACCTATCCTCCTCCCCTTTTTCTTTCCGCGGCATTCCCATCTGATGCGTGTCACGGCAAGGGATGGATCTCGCGTTTATTATTAGTCCAATTTTGAGCGAGGCGGGTTTCGAGTTGAAGGGATTTTTATTTTTTGTTTTTGGGATTCGGCCAAATTATGCGCGCCAGTGTATGCGTGAGCTTATGTTTCGGCAGCTGTTCGGCATTCTCTTTTAATTTTCGTTCTTCAGGAAGGTTTTTGTGCTTTTCGACTATACAGGCCTAATTTAAAAATTTTTTTTTACCTCGGGAGCCAAAGAAATCTAATGAATTCATAGTGTAACCGTTTGTGGTTGAGTATAATGGATGGGCGATTATCGCCGGCGGATGAACCTCCAAATTGCGACATTGATGCTATCAGAAAATGTCTATGATTAAATGCTTTGCGAGGTACCATCAAGTGGCAACATCCTGCACGCATTCGGTGAAAAGTAGGCCACATAAATCGCATATTATAAGAAATCAGCATTTCCTAAAATTTAAGTTAATACACTTGGCTCTCCTATAACGCGGATTATATTAACACGGATTCGCAGCAAAACTGTCTGCTTTTAGTACCGAAAATTTAGATTGCGCGGATTATTGTTTACTTTAACGCGGTTTAGTCAGATACGGAGAGTGTAATTCCATATGGCTGAGTGAGGAAGAGACATTTTGGAATGTCCGAGTGCTTTGTTTGTTAACTTAGGTAATAGACAACAATACTCTATATGTAGATAAATGCGCATCAGAGACACATATAGGAATTTTTGGTGTGGAGGAGGGTGTCTAAAGAGTTGAGGAAGACAAGTCTTCTTTCACTATTTAAAGCTAGGTTCACATAACACATTCACATTACATTGCAATTTCTCAGAACGCACCCCCGTGTTATATGAGGCACTTGATTAGGATCCGTTAACACTTTCTTGATCTCTCAATGTCTTATGCCTGCCTAGAAAGTGCAGTAATTCCATAACTGACCAGTAATACTTACGCATGAAAGTAGTGGTCACTACGATTGTGAAATCGAAATTGCTTGAGTGTGTTTATCTGTTGAAATGTTTTTTTTTCTCGTTTCAAAAATTGTTCCAACTGTTGAAATTAGTTCCCCTTTGTATCTTCTTAGAGATAGAACGCATAATACCGTGGCCGTTTGTGATTTACGATCGCTCTTGTTGTTGTGGATTAAGGCATTGTGCGTTGCATATTCCACGCGATTGAGCTACTCGTTAAAAAAAAACCTCGCTTCCTCAAAATGAAAACATTAACCCTTTGGAAATATTTGTTGATCGACTGTCTCGAAATTGATTACTGAATTTTTTTTAAAGGTTTCCCTTTATAGCTGTTTTATAATCTCCATCGCGATAGCTTTCTAACGCAAGCCGAGCGTTATTCCTATCAAAAAACCCTTTCCCCAATCTTCCCGATTGGCTCAAAGAGCGACGCTAAGTTATAACGTCATTTAATCCACCCTTTCCCTTCCTCTCCCCCCCCCTTCTCTCCCCTTTGCCGCCCCCTCATTACGAAAGGATTGTATACTGATAAAGGATGAATAATGCACGCCCCGAGAAACTTAAAACCAATCGCTTAATGGGACCGCGAAGACTTTTTTTGCACGAGTGTTTGCACAATTGAGTGTTATTCTCTGTTCGTAGCGAGGTGGTCGGATGATTGTAATAGGGTGGAAGGTATATATGGTAAGAGATGGGAGTTTGTTCGTAGGATGGAAGAAAAGGTGCGGAGGGAGAGAGGGAAGGGTGGGGGAGGGCGGAGGAGGGTGATGGGGAGGAGGGCTGGGGAGGCGGCCGAAGGCATAAAGCATTGTTGGCGGGGGAGTACAGGACGAGTGAGCAGCACTCGAGCCGTCAATGTCGTTGTCCAATGGGAAACCGTTACGGAATTGCGCGTGGAGTCTGCGCAATGGGAATAACTCGAAAATAACCGACTCGTAGCATTTACACCGCAATGGGTCCGTAGGTCGCTACGGAGGCGACCCCACCGGCTCGCGCCCAGCGGACGAGAGTCATAATCCTTCGCGCAGACGCCCAACCTTCCGGGAAAATGCGGCGGTTAATAAATTGATAAAACCCTTTTATCCCAACGAGTGAAATCGACAAAAGGGTTGATTAGAGACCTCTGGTGGCGGTAAGAAAGGGTTCTGCCTCTTCTCTACATCCTCTTCCTCCTCCTTCTGAGGCTTTTATTCCACCGCCTTAAAATTCCCCCTCTCTCTCTCTACATCTTCCCTCCGGGTAGTATCGCCTTCCCGAGGCGGGAAGAGACCACGCCCTCAGCGCAAAAACATTCGGTAACCGCGCCGGCGGGTCGCGAAAATATCTCTTTTGTTCATTTAGAGGCGTAATTATGATCGTCCCCACTTAATCATTAAACTCCGAGTGATATTTTTGAGGATAAAAAAGTAATCGGTCGCATTAGTTCGCTTAGAAATTTTTTCTTGCGTGTAGATGGGAGAATTTGGCGTAATAGGTCGGTGAAAATAAAATTACGAAATAATTACGGCTCTTTTTTTATTGGTGCCAAGGTAGAATTCAGAAGGAAAAGCTTAGCTTAAAGGTGCCGACACCTTTCAATATTTTAGTGTCTTTATGGGAGTCGAGAACGTTTTTTAAACTATGAAATGTATTGCATTACCAAACAGAAATTATGGTATTTGTGACACTGTTGCAATGCACTTTACGTCTTTGTTTAAGCAATTACTGGTTTTGAAGACTCATTTATTAACTTTAGATTATTTTCTTCGTTTTAAATGATATTGCATTAACTCATGTTAGGTTTGGAAATCCACTTACTACAGTGACGCCCGTGTCATTCGACATAAATCCATTGTCTTTTCAGCGCCTTTCTGTCCATGATTAGAATCCTAAAGCAATTGAACGATCGCACCCCATCTTATTAAGAGGCACCGAATGATTTCACGACACAAAATCGCAATAAAAACACCGTTTTCGAGAAAAACGAGCACACACCTCCTTCCATACTTTTCCTCATCCTTGTGCAGCTTATGTCATCTCCCTCTCCTGTCTTCCATCCCACTCCCTCACTTTCCATCTCGCCGCGCTATGTCACGCGTGCAAGCACGAATCCGTCCCTCCCTCCCAACTCCCCCTTGTGGCTGTTGTGTATACCTACGCGTGCCGGAGTAGTAGAGCTTGTGTAAGTTTGTTTTGGGGAGGGGAGTGGAAGGGGAGGGTGGAGAAAAGTGGTGGGAGGACGAAGGGGGAGGGAGGACGGGGGAAGAGGTGTGCGAGGGAGGAAGAGGAGGTCGAGGGGGGGGGGGGAAGAGGTGGGGGAGGGGCGCTTTCATGCAAATAGAAGTGCGGCGTGAGGACTGTTGACCGCATTTGACAGTCGACGTGAGCTCTGGGTGGACGCAAGGCTGAGCAAAAGAGTTTGTTGTCACGAGAGGTAGGGGGGAGATGGGGAGAGGGGGAAGGTGGGTTAAAGGGGGTTGGAAAGAGAGCGTTTTTGAACGGGCGTGGGTGGAAAATTGTTGGGGAGTGAGGTTTTGCGGCGAGATGCATATATGCAGATCTGTTCGTGATCCTTACAGATTGGGCGTTTTTTTCCGAAACGTTTATTTTTCCCAAAGAGGAGCGGTTTCTAGTTTATGGCCGACATGCAAAAAGGGTTTTTGATAGCCGTTTGTAGTCATCTCTGAGGCTGAGGATTTTAAAAAAATCTTTTAACGATTGATTGATAATAAGTGTTTGGGACCTGTTCCTTCGCGGTACTCTCTGTCTCTTTTTCTCCCTTGCTTACCCTTGAATTTCAAATCGGGCGTAGGGAAGAATTGAATAAAAGATGTCAGTGCAAAGCGGAGTCTGATCTATTGTATCATTCGCCGAGTGTCGAAAGATTTAAACCGTGGGATAGAAAATCGATGCTTGCTAGATAGCTTAAACGTTCTCTCCTTTTAATCTCTGGAATAGCTTCATACAGTCTTCTTCTTTAGCAAAAGGATATTATCCTACCTTTAAAATTAAGCCTCAAGTTCATTCGAAATTGATTATATAGGATATGATGTATTAATACCTATAGACGTTATCACTACCATCGGATGTTATCTATAGGAATAATACAACGGATTGAACAAGATCGAATAATGTCATTCGGAACCTTTTACAAATAAATATTCATATATGATTCCGGATATTTTTCAAGAAGAGTAGTATAAATAACCGTAGACGCGGAAACAAATTCCGTGCCTCGCAGTTTCCTCCCTTTTCCGCCAGGGCGCGAGGATAACTCCCGTTCATTGTGGCGGCGTAAGAAAATGTTTGGGTGTTCTGCGGCGTCTGTCAACCCAAAACCGAGCTGTTCGACGGTTTCCCAACCCTTTGACTCCCAACCCCTCCAATCCGCTAAACCACTCGTCCCTATATAATCCCAGATACCCATCCCTCTTTCATCCGACCACCCTGACCCCATACCCCACCCGTCCCCTCCACACCCTTGCCCCATCCACTCCCCCTTTTCCCCTTTCACTACCAGCCATACGTGTTGCGTGTACTTGTACGTCTTCAGCGGTGTCTAGCCTCCCTCTCAACCCCTCCCAACTCCCGCATTTAACCCTAACCCAACCATAGGCCTCTCTCACACGCACTTTTCCCAATTGAGAGTTTAATCTCCCGCGTTCGAGGGTTCTCTTAACCCTCTTCACGTTCTATATCTCTCCGCCTCTCTATACGTGGCGCGAAAGAAAAAAGGAAAGATTTTTTTCATAAAATCGCGGTAGAGGGAGAGAAGAGAGGGTTCGCGTGAGAGGAGGTTTTTTTTCAGAAATTTTCGGAACCAAGAACGACGCATCATTATACGTATGTCCTTTTTGTTTCTCTTTCATTTAGTTAGCCCAATGCGTGGAACTTGGTTGCCTATGTATGTAGGAGTTTTTTGTGGTGTGTGTGAAAATCCTTGCGTATTCATTCGTTGTTTTTCAGGTTTTGTGTAGGAGTTTTTTTTATCCTTTCATTGGCCGCGAAATGAAAATTTGCCGCGACGCTCCCACTGTCGAATTCCATTTTTTTTTACTATAGTCGTACTTTATTTCCGAAGTAAACACCTCATTGCAAAATTTCTATCGTTTAAAAATTAAAATAATCCAAATATTGGTGATGCGCCAAATGTTGGGAGATCGATGATTATACGAAATATTTTCCCTTGATGATTATTATTTCAAGCTTAATGAATACCAAAGATATTTATATATTCAAAGTACTCTTCTCGGCCTTTGAATTACAAAAACATTATTTGCTTTTCGCGAAATTCATCGCTTGAATATTATTAAAATTATATGCAACCTTAAAGGTTTTTATTGCAATTCCTTTTCAGTAACATCGCGTTATGCGTGTTGTGAAATTACAAATGACAGACTTATTGAGATTTCTCCAGACGCATATCATTCAGATGCAAGTGCTATCCTCATTAGTAAATATTCCAAGAATTCATACGATAGATTATACATACATTTATCTTTAATCCTTCATCGAAAAAAATTTCCCTCCAGCTTATCGCCAATGATAGCTTTAATTCCGCGGAATGCTTTATCAATGCATAATTAAGATTAAGATAGAAATGTAATCATTCCCGTCCGGAGCCCATAACATACAGCTTACAAATGAGCAATTTCGAACTGATACACTGGAAAGGCTTTTTGGGAAAAAACCAGCGAATTCCATCGGAAGCTTCCTTCTTTCCTCCTCCCTCCCCCCGTCAAACCCCTACCCTCCAGCCTCCTCCCCTCGCCATCCGACCCGATCCCAAATGGACGCTATCAATCTAATTCAATCATTCGCTTTGTAAGGTTTTAAAAATTGCGCTGGATAAGCCGATTGAATACTCCTTTTTTTTATTTTTCCGTTTTTTTCCGGTTCGCCTGTGCGTGGGGCGTCGAGCCTACGTGTGCGAGAGTTTTGCGATCGTGCGTGTGTGTGAGAGAACGCGTATATTTTTGGGCGCTTAGCGACCGCACACAGGCATACACCGCATCCGCGCACATTCTCACAACGTCCAGGTTTTTTTTGGGGGGGTGTGGGTCTTGAATGTGGCGTTTTGTGTGTTCGTGGGGTGAAGCGTAACACCTCTGTCTCTCTTTCGCTAGACACCCATTCCACTCCTCACCGAAAAAAAAAGTATTCCCAACCCAATTCAAAAAACCTCCCCTTGCCTCTTCCCCTTCCCTCTTCCCCTTCCCTCTTCCCCTTCCCTCTTCCCCTTCCCTCTTCCCCTTCCCTCTTCCCCTTCCCTCTTCCCCTTCCCTCTTCCCCTTCCCTCTTCCCCTTCCCTCTTCCCCTTCCCTCTTCCCCTTCCCTCTTCCCCTTCCCTCTTCCCCTTCCCTCTTCCCCTTCCCTCTTCCCCTTCCCTCTTCCCCTTCCCTCTTCCCCTTCCCTCTTCCCCTTCCCTCTTCCCCTTCCCTCTTCCCCTTCCCTCCCCCCGAATCCTTCCATCTCTGACGCACCGCCTGAAAACAGCAGCAACATCGGAAATTGATTCTTTCCATTGGTCGTCGGCCGCCTCGCATTTTTCGCGCGGAAAAATTACCTCCTCCGAAACGAACGCACAGCAGAGAGGCTATTGTTTTTATCATTATTATTTTTTTGGTTCGTTTCGGTGGCCGTTTTTTTTTCGCACTCCCCAATTCTTCTTTTTTTGTCGAGCTCTGGGGCTCCCAGAGTGTCGTGCCGTTAAATTTGTAATTGCTTTATCTCACGGGTTAAATCTCCCCGGCTGAATCCACCTATATACGCTTCCCCACACACACCCCCTGCCTACTCCCCCTCGCGCCTCCACCGTCGCTTTCCTGCCGTTTCCTCCCTTCCCAATCCCACCCTCTCTCTCTCTCACACACACACTCCATCCAGCAGCGAAATCATCAGCGAGTTTTGTTTATAATTTCTGCACTCACCCTTCCCCCCCAGAATCCCCCCGATGCCGACACCCTTTCGTTTTTTCGAAGAATCCGCGGTGAATATTTCACGCAAGGGTTTTTAGGGGGCGGGGCGGGTGGGTGGAATTTGTCGTTTTTTTAATTATTTAATCCCAAGCGGGATAACAATGGTAGCCGGGGAGATGGTCCCTGTAGAATTCGGGAGAGGTAATTCGCCGTGAAATATCGAGCAGAATTCATCGAAATTGAATGAAAAATCCATGGGAGAACTCGCTCCGCTTATTTTAATTTTTTTATTTTTGGGCTGAAGAGAAAGGCAGAATAATAATCAAATCAATAAGCGATGAAATTAAAATTTTTCGGGGGACTTTTTTTCTCGATGGTTTTCCCCTTCGCTTAATGTCTCCATATAACACAGGGTGTATCCTTTTGTGTCCGTTTTGATCTGAAATTCGTAAAAAATGTATTCTATTTTAGGGAAAACAAAGATTTGGCCTTTGAGAAGGCAGAACTGATTATTAGGCTAGTGACCAATGTTCTCCCAAATTTTACATAAATGTTTTATGAGTGTCTGGAATGTCTAGAAACGGTTTCATTTACTGTATTTAAGTTTTCAAAGATTTTATCTAAATATTTGCTTTGTGTTGTTTTATTGAGTCATAGCAAAGCATCATTCTTTTTCTGCTGCTTCGTTATTGCTGGCTCGTATGCAGAAATGGCAGAAAATGATGTTTCATTAAAAAAATGTGAGGATTGAGATTTGATATTTCTCAACCTAGGCTACCTCTTCGAGGAAGAGTTTAGTATTTCATTCATTAAGACATGGAATGAGTGAGAATAACTAATACTTCTAAAAATACGATTTTTTATCTTTCTGAATATATTATGCATTTTCTGGCTGTGTCCTTTCGCCTTTTATAAAATTCGTACGGTAAGATTTGAAAAAATACAAGACGGCATGAAGTTGGTGGCGTAAAAACCCGCTTAAATTATTTCCATCATTCTATAGTTGGCAGGGAGAAGCAGGATTAAAGTTTTGGGTTCAAACCAACCGTACATGGAGTGGGAAGGCAGAGAAGACAGAGAATCTTTTTTAGTTGCTTTCCTCTCCGTCACAATCGCCACTCCCTTCTCTCCCCCCCCCCCACCGCATTTCTCCATCTCCCTCCCCCAAATTCCCCTCCCCCGCTACTTACCCCATTATGCAAATCCTCTCACCCAGCCTCACATCCAGCCAAACAAACTCTTACACCCTCCTCTCTCTGTCCACGCTTTAATACCTCCCTTCCCTCCTCTTCCCCCTCTCCGTCTCCCCCCCTTTCCCCCTATAACGCATCTTCCATCGCGACGATGAAGCCGGGCATTAAAACTGGAGTTTTTATGGAGATGGTGGGGAAAATAGTAATTTTCTAAAGACTGTCTATAATTGTCTAAATGAGTTCATTAAGAAAAATTTGAATTCTTATGTTCTGTAAATGTTGTCAAGGGAGTGGTTTTTAGGATGGTCTTTGGTCACCAATCTGTTTATCGGTGCTAAGACATTATGGTAAGCAACGTGTCTTGCATAGCACATGCAATCTATTAATGGAGGCTGATCCCCTTACATATTACTCTGCTGGTATGTTTTTATATTTTATAATCTTATTCGTTTTGTTTGTAGTAGGGAGGTATAGTTTATCTTTATTTATTTATTTTATATGAATAAAAAATACATCTCTAAGATCAGAATAAGTATTACTCTTTATAATACAGCGATGAGTAAATGGGATTTATTTACATGGCTCTTGTGAGTTAGTATTTTTGATATTTTCAGGTTGCCATATTATTAGTGCCTTGGTGTATTTTTCATCGCTGGATAAGCTAATTATTCAGAAGTAAATATTATCACTGCTTTTAGTGCGATGATACTTTATAGAAATCGTAAATTTTACTAGGGTAAGAGTCTAACTTATTTGAATGTAATTTCTATAAATAAAATTCTTAGTTCCATATATCATTGAACGGATTATAAATTTTTAATAGGCTTCAACACAAAGTTTAAGAAGTATCGAGTCAATTTGCCATTCATTAAATCACAGCAAAGTTTTTTTTCCAATTTTAAGGCAGTGAATTTTTTGAACCGGTATCGGATCGGATATCAAGTTGCTGCCTTCATCGCTGGAATAAATTTCCATCATAAAATCTGAGACCATAATACGTAATTTTTCTAATTAACAGCCGATGTCCATAAAAACCTCGCTAATAATCATTGGCCTTCGGTATTTGGTCTCGTTAAATGTAGCTTGTCTGGTATACGACGTCGCTAAGGTTTCGAATAATTTAACGAAAAAGAAATTCGACTTAGGGGGACAGAATAGGCCTTTCTAAATATTCATAAGTTCAGTAAATCGACCTGATTATCATTAAATCGAATAGTAATGACAATTTCCTTCCCATGCTGTCAATTTTGTAAACATAGATCGTTCAATTTTTAGCTGTTATGGTATGTTTTACTTAAACTAAAGAATATGTCATTTTTATGCCAAATATTTTTGCAGCAATTATGTAATAGAGCTGAGTCTTTTGTTACTAAATGTAATAGTGTTAAAAAGAAATTGTTGTCCATATGTTCATAGATGTTTTAAAAACTCATATCTTGATTGTTTTTTCAATGAACGGCTTCTTCATTTGGAATTAAAAATAACACATCTGTACCCAAAAATTAATTCTTCTTTTGCCACCATTAATTGGAGGGTTATTGGGTTCGAATCTTAAGCTGCTAATAACTATGATCAATTCAAAAATGAAGTCTGAAGTTCACTTTATGGCTGCCATCCAACCCTTTAATCTATTTATTAACAACTGGACCATAATCAATCTAATCTGAGATTGGACAATATTTCTTATTTTATATGTTGAAATTTTTCCAGTCTCGGACAGTAGAAGCTATAGTAGAATTTTCTTTTAAACAAACCTTTGAGTAGTGGTATTTTCTTCTCGGAAATTCGCCTATTGTTTACGCTAAGTCGTTTTTCTTTTCTTTTTCACCTTCTGTCCTCGCCGCCTCCACCGATGCTGCCTCCACCGATGCTGCCTCCACCGATGCTGCCTCCGTCCGTCTCTTGTCCTCGCGCCGTCGTCCGCCGCCCGCCCCATTGCCAACGGCCGCTCGCCGCCTTCGCCTCCTCCGCTGGAATCAGGCACCCGCTGTTCCCTCTACTGGCGCTCATCTTCGAGAAGTGCGAACTGGCCACGTGCACGCCGAGGGAGCCGGGAGTCGCCGGAGGAGACGTGTGCTCGTCGGAGTCTTTCAACGAGGACATTTCCGTCTTCTCCAAACAGGTAAGAAAGGGTTTAAACACGACCTCTTTTCGTTTGCTCCTTGTTGCGATTTCGAAAACTCCGCTATTTTTACGCAGCCGAGGATTGACGGTAATCTAAGCGCCTCCTCTTGATCTTTAGATCTTGGTTATTTCTGCGTTTCCGATCAACCGCGTTTTATTGGTTTAGAAGCAGTCCTCAAAAAAATGATAGTGATCGGTTGTCATGTACGTTTAGAAGATCAAGCTGTCCAGATTTACACTTTCAAATTGTCTTAGATTTCGTTGTAAATTGATAATAATCTATTGATTCGTAAGGACGACTCGCTAAAATCGAGACAATTTTTCAAATATTCCTATCCATCATGTTGCATCTGAAAAATGTTGACCAAGCTCATAGTTATTTCCCGAAAATATGTGGCATCTCCGAAGTACGTTATTATGCCAGTTATTTTATATTTCATTTGGAATTGTCATTACATCAATCATTTGAATGTATCTAATTTCTGTTTGATGGAACAAAAGCCTCGCGAGTCGACAGTGTGCTTCGTCAAAAACTTAAATACCTAAAAATAACCAAGTGATGTCGCACAGACAGATATTTCGATAAACTTTATGTGTATCGCTTTACTCGTTTTTAATTAATTTAGAGGCATTACTTTCACTCGCTGCAAGACCGTATGTCGAAAGAATGTATAGCTCGATCACGCGAAGCATAAGTAGCCGTGCTCGTGTCTATGAAAATCTCACTTGGGAAATTCATTTTTAAGCTTCTTATCTAAAAAAAATTCAAACATGCCTTCATGTCCGACGTTTAAAAAGAACGGCTTTCTACTTTTTCATTGACGGACTGTCTACGCTCGCAATAATCTTCGTATCGGTCGATGTGGTGTGTCTGAGAGAAGGAATTAATTTTGTAAAAACGCGTCGGCGCATGTTATATACTTCCAAATATTTCTTTGCCTATTTAGCCACAGGACTCTCCAGTCCCAAGTATCTTTCATCGACCCATTACTTCACGTTTTCCAGTATTTAGCCCGTCAATTTTTTCGAGTCTTTCGCAATTTAATGCCCGAAACTAGAGGTTATAACAATCCAGAATCATCCGTCTTGGTCGAGGGGAAATTTATCTCTGGAAGACAGCCTTTATATTTATCCGTAATAGCGTTATTACGGTATAGCTGTTGGAAATCTTTCTCTCGAGCCGACGTGCTTCCCGCCCCATTGGGAAATTTGCGTTCGACCCGCCATCGCTTCATCCGAGGAGTCTTCAAAACCGAAAAAGTCCCCACCGAAAAACACATGCCTCCCCACCTCCTCCCTCTCTAGGTCTTCCGAGGTTAGCCATCCGGGTATTCCGTGAAGAGCGGGAGAGGTCATCGGGTCTCCACCGGGGGAAGATTTTTGGGCAGCTTTTGGTGGCATGTGGAGGGAGTTAAAAGGGGGGAGGAGATGTTGGCTGTGAATACTTTTCAGCAGCGGCAGCACGAGGAGCGGCCCCGTCTCCCGCCTCGGTCCTCATAGTTCGGGTTTTTAGCCGTCCGGTCTTTGGGACAGGGAGGGGGAGGGTGGAGGCGGTGTTGGCGGCGGTTGGTGCTGTTCCGTACGGTCCGTTGAGCGACTGGTCCCTTCCAGGATCACCAACAGAGCCGTGTGGCGGTGTTTTCCTCTTCCTCTTCACAAGAACCTTATTCTTCTCTATCTCTCTCGCCTCTCCTCCTTTCTCTCTCTCTCGTTCTTTCTTTCTCTTCGCAGTAACTCGATATCTTCTCCCCCTTTTTCGCTTCCTTCTTCTCTTCTTACTCTTTTCTCCGCCTTGCTCTCTTTCCTATTTCCATTGCACACGAACAGTGGTTTCAAATCTTCGCTCGACAAATAAGTTTCGCCAATTTTAATTTTTTGCGTATGATTTCATCAATCTTTTTTTTCTCTCAGTGAGCTTATTACGAAGTCTTAGTTCGCCGAATTGCGTTTATCGTCGAATAAGCTATCTCAATTCGTATTGATTGTAATTAAGTTATATTTGAAGTTATTTTTTTTAGTTTCGATCAAATCATGTGTTAACCTCGCTACAAAATATATGATTCCTCCGTCGATGAGAGGATATATTTACATTTTTTTCGTTAGTGTCCATCCTCGAGAAGTAGAGATGATATTTGCTTATGTTTTACAAACCGATGGGATATTAATAGCCGTTAGTCAGAATATCCAAAGGAGGTCTTTTGATTGCAAAAGATAAATCTAAAGCCATAGAAAAACCATAAATATCAAGGCGTAAACATTGATAATATTTGGTAGTCTTTGACGTATGTTAAATAACCGATAAGTGTATAAAGTGTTTTGAATTTCGTAGATAACATTTCGCTCGTGACGTGTGTGATTCCTTCATTCTGGTGTTACTCGACTCGAAAATCATTGTCCTGGCATGGATGAAATCTATCCATTGATAGTATATAAACATTTCCACGCTTCTAATCATTAGCAGTATTTTGGAATACCGTCGATGACCGCATTCGGATCCAGGGAGAGCTTAATAATTTCACACCACCTGCGAGCCCAACTCCTTTAATTCGCTGCTGAATTGTTGCCAGGAATCGATTCCCGAGGAGCTATCTGCAAACGCATCAAGCAGGCTGTTAAATTCATTGAGTCGTAGCCCTTTCTTTGTGCTGCGAATCAGAGTGGCTGCAGGGGGGGGGGAGCAGTGGGAAAGAGGGGGAGTAGGGGGGGGGGGGAGATAGTTTACGCGACGCAGAGGAGGCGTTTTACATTTTCTTCAATGTCCTCAGTTCTCTTGCGTTTTATACTGCGGATTAAACCCCAAACCGCAATGCCTCGACCAAAGGGACGGAGGATATGAAGGATAAGAATGAAAAACTTGTCGGGATGGGAGGAAAAGGGAGAAGGAAGGGAAGGCTTGGGAGAGAGAGAGAGAGAGAGAGAAAGGAGAGAGAGAGAGAAAGGAGAGGGGAGATGGGAGAGAGGAAAGAGAGGGAGGGTTGTCAGGATAGTGGGTTGCGAGGTGGATTGGGAGGGAGGAGGTTGGGCTGGCATGGAGTCTGGTGGCAAGTCGCGGGTAACACAGCCAGCTCCTCGGTGTAACACGAGATATCCATGGAAAAGCCCCCGGCCGGGGGCACGTACGAACTAGCAGGCTCTCCCCCTTCTCCTCCCGCCTACCCCCGGTCTCCTCCCCTCTCGTCCAACCTCCGCATCGAGCCCTACCCACCTCCTCCCCGCCTCCCTCCAACCTCCCGCACACACAGGCATCGTTCAGCCTTGCCACCCCCAATACCAGAGCTGTGGTACTGAGATGAGGGAGGGGTGATGGAGATTCTAGCGAGGAATCCAAGAGGATGAGAGGTTGGGTGGGAAAGGAGGTAGAGGGGGTGTGGAAGGGGGGTGGGGATGGAGGTCGCAGGTCAGCAGCCGCCTTCGGAGAGTAGAGGTTGGTGTCACTGGAGGCCTTGCACGAGGGAGGGGAGAAGTGTGGAAGAGAATGAACTCGAGGTTTTTCGGAGGATGTGCTTTTGGTGTATAGATTATTACTTTTCCTTTTTTGCGTTTCGATATTCGTGTACGGCTAGCGGATGTAAGGGAGTTTTTCTCGTTTTTTATTCTGGCGTTAATGTTTATTTGGCCGCTTGAAGTTTGGGTCGGTGAACCAACTGGGTGGAATGACCTGCGAGGTGCGCAGCGACGACTAACAAACACAATCGCACTTAGAAGGTGCCCATAGAAAACTTAAGAGAGGAACAAGTTGGGATACGTGCCGTTGTTTCTGAAGCAATGCCGCAGTCGTAACCAGCGTTAGATTTTATTTTTGCGATATTATCCGTGAAGTCAAATACATTATCCATTGAAAAAACTAGGGTTAATTCCTTTTATTTAAATATCTCTACGCATGAGGATGTAAACATGAACATAATGTGAGTTTAATAAAAGAGTGCATTAATGTTTTGTGAACTTTCCAAGTTGTTACTTGCATAGTATGTAAGAAGTCTGCAAGTGATGGGTGACAATGGCTTTCACCACGATAGAATTTATGCCGACGATAGGATTTTTAATAAGTAACGACTGTTAAAAAGCGGTGGTATTTGAATAGCAAAACTTCAACTACAATTCGAGGCCATACTTCCATGATAATAATCCCTGCTCATTTACCTCTTCTTATTTCTGAAAATAACGCTATTGTAATTCTTGGATAAAACGAATGGGCGTGCCATTCCCCAACGGCTAATTTGCGTTTTAAATTTCCTTTTCCTTTTTCGAACTCGGAAACGCACCCTTGAATTTATTAACGCCGTTCGGCCAATAGAAACCCCATATTTTCTGGATAGGAACGGCGAGTGACGGAATATTACACCAGCGTCCTGAACAGGATTTAACCTCTCCCCTTTCTACCTCCCAGTTGTTTAGTCCCGTCGCATCCAGGAGAGAATCCCTTTCTATCAAATGAGGGAGATTGCACGTCTTCTTCCTCCGTGCATCATCCCCCTTATTCCTCCTTAATATTCAACTCTTGGGGCCCTTCCGCGCGCGCGCCTCTGTGTGCGTTTGTGTGTGAGCGTAATGATGAATGAAACTACTTTCACCCCGTCGTCCATTTTTGTTGCGGGCCCAGCTGGCGGAGCAAGAAGTCTTCATCAGTTTTTCCGATCCACGAAATGATGAAAGGGAAAGGCGTGCGAAGATTTTCTGTTCCAGGAGGAAGGAGAGGAAGAGAGAGAGGAGAAAGAGAAGGAAAAGAGATTGAGGAGAAATAAGGATGAGGTAGCATTGGCGGCCTCAGTTCCTTAGTGACCCGAGGTGAAGTAATCCTGAAGAGGATTTCGGAGAGAGGAGGAATGAAAGGGAATGCGTGCACAGGAGGGGGGAGTTTTTCAGGGGAGGCGGCGGGGGGTTTGGGGAAGAGTAGGAGGGAGGTTTTTTTTCAGAGGGTGCGAGGTGCCGACCTCGTTAAGCCTTCTGAAATGGCGCGTTGCTCTTTTCGAAGCGTATAAAAAATATAAAAGCTGGCTGCTATTGCCGGGCGCGGACTGCCGTCCTAAGAACCACGGGGGGCCATGGGCGGGAGGCGGGTGTGGGGAGAGGGGGAGGCTACCTTGCTCACTTGCCCCTTTCACAGCCGACTTCCCTTATACCTCCCCTTTCTCCGCATCAGTCACCTCTGCCCCGATGCTCATTTAGGGAAATTCTTCTTCTAGCCCCCCACCCCTTCCGCCCCTCCCGATGAAATAAAGGTGTCTCCTGTCTTGCTAAGGCTGTGTTCTTGAAACGGTGTTCCGCGGAACGCTGGTGTTCCGCGAAATATTTCACTGGAAATAATTTTTCTATAAACTTAGATTTCTTAATGATTTTAAAAATAAAAACTATTATTATTATCTATCGGGAAAGCAGAAAGTAGCAGGTTACAACTTCTAACCTGCTGCAGTACGCACGCGCGTTCCCACAGCCATGGTAAATATATACTATATTCTTATGTATATAATAGGTGTTCCGCCAATTTTTTCTCCATTCCAGTGTTCCGCCACTCGAAAAAGTTTGAAAAACACAGTGCTAAGGGATTAAGTGTCGGTCTATTACATATCGAATTTTGTCTGAAATTTTCAGCGTGTACAATTGGTTGGTTTCATATTGACATAATCGTCCATTCTTATAACTCGGCTAGAGTCCTAAAATCTTGACTGTTTTCCACTTTCTTTTGGTACCTGCATTTAAGGGTTTTAAATATCTGTCATTATATCTGATATAAAATTAAATGAAACGGCTAGCAAGTGTTCGGATGTGGTGTTGGTGAACGCGTCCTGACACGCTTCTTGCATTTTCTTTTGATCCGATTTGAAATAGCTTTGGAATTAAAAATAAAAGCTCGATTGTCAATTTAAAATCTTATGGAGCAATACCTTCTATACCAGTGGTGTCCAACCCCATCGCCACTTGTGGCGAATCTACCATTGATATGTGGCGAATTGATGCTCACAGTCTACTGTCTACTATTTTTTATCAATTTATTAAATCAGATAGTACTAAACTTGTTTATATCTGGCTGTGTAAAATACAACGGTCTTTTTACAACATAATAATAATAAACTTAATACAAACTATTATTTTTTATAAATAGGGCTTTACACAAAAACAAGGCCACAGTGATACACAATAGTGATTCGCGTCTTCTCATCCCCAGTTGTCACTGCGACTTAGTGTGGATTTTATGCCAAAGTTCAGCGCGCTACTTGGACAAATGGGCTGTCAAGTATCGAATGAAAATTTAACGTTTGAACATAATGATTTATTTGAATAATAGATAATTTAAATCATTAACAAAATCCACTTGGGAGGGCTCCACTTTGTGGAAAGATTCCATAATGATGATGCTGTAACAGGCGAAACCGGTCCTTATGAAATTGTTAGTAGAAATATACTATTTTCTTTTTTCATTTACATTTGAATCTTTATTTTGTATCACTGTAGCCTTTTATTTAAATTAAGTCATTGTAGTATATATATATTTTGTATTATGTGGAGAAAAGGCTGATCCGTTCGCCACAATTGTGGACGCCATTGTTCTATACGCTGCCAAGAGTAATTCATTTTTCATGTCATGTTTCAATCGATGGAAAATGAGTATAAAACATTATTCTAATGGTTTTATTTACCTATCCGCTAAGGCAGTGATGAGCAACCTTTTTTATATGGCGGGCCGCATTGGTGGTTGGGAATTCCTTGGCGAGCCGCATTGAAAGTTGTCAACGCTTCGGCGGGTCGGGTTAAACTTTGAATCGGATGTTAACTAGATATTCTGAGGTATCATATCAGTGAAAATCAAGTCGAAATTAAGTTTTACGGTTAACATTTCAATCTGAAGCGTTTTATTGCCGTAATTTGAATGTATATTATATGAATGTGTTATATTTTACGGATTACTTTTTAATCATAGCTTCGCGGGCCACATCAAACGCTCCCGGGGGCCGCATGCGGCCCGCGGGCCCTGGGTTGCTCACCACTGCGCTGAAGTTTAACAATATCACTGTATATATACTCCTGACAGTATTAATGTAGCTTTTAACTAAGTTTTTGTGATTATTCCTTGTGCATTGCCATAATTAATGAAAACGCCAAAATTTATTCGCAAATTTTACTTACTCTGCCTTTGAAATGTTCTCTGGTATCCACATTGTATCTCTCTTTTTCTACATTCAGCCTTTGAATCTACTTTCATGTTAAATATGATATGGGTAGATTATATAGCCATGATGCGACAGATTAAATTAATAAACTGCAGTCGACAATTCTTCACCGATGGGGAAAACCCAATTGGTGAACACTATACGCTTTCAATAGAACCGAGAAAATATAACTACTAAATTAAACTTGAAATTTTCGCCGCATTATTAATCGATCGTGTATTAAATTTTGATGCACGTTTTACAAATGTAAATCGTAATTTTTAATAGTGTCTCTCTACGTGGATGGCTGTATTATGCGAAGCCATAGGTTAGCCGGTAATACCCCCTTCCATTTCATCGTGACCTCACGCGCGAACATTCAGGCACGGCGGCAGTACAGACCGATAGAGATGGGGGAGAGGGAAAGGAAGGCTTCTCGCGATGCAGAGAATTTGAACCGTGTACGTGCGCGCGTAAACGCGATTGAAAAGAGTATCCCCTTTTCTCTGCGGACTGACGCGAAGCAAATAGTCGGCGAATATAGAGAATGGGGTTGAGGGAATAAGACGGAAAGGGAGGTTAAAGGGAGCAGTCGATATTCATTTTTTTTTATGGGAGGCGGTGGGAGAGGCGAGTGAAAAGGAGAGAGGTCTGAAATGAACAGCGGGGCCCTATGCAGATCGTTGTTGCGCGGACTTTGTGATGCAGAGAGGAGTGCCGGAGTGTGGTCACAGCGGGAGGAGAGAGAAAAGGAGAATGTAGAACGCCAGGCTAAAGAAGATAGAGGAATAAAATGAGAGTGAGGGATAAAGGGATAAAAAGTATAGATTGGAAAGATAGAACATAAATACATTGTTTATTACTGAAGTCGCGATGACCATTAAATATATATTTGGCTGGTTTTTTAAAAGGTGTAACTAGGCGATGGTATGAAGAAGGATACTCGGTATCCAAGGTAATTAATTAATTCCCAATGTGATCGATGGTGAAATTTAAAAGCGATAATAAGTAAGGATGGTTGAAGGTTTTGATTTGAATTATATCATAGGCTCGTGTACCTAATTATTTCCACAAACAAGAAGTTTTGTCTTGAAAAACAAATGTAAACAATTTTAGTTGGAAATTAATGCGACATAATATTTTTAATATCTAGATCAAAACTGTGTGTTTCACGAAAGTAAGCGAGAATTTTCAAGATTGTAAGAGGATAAAGACAAAGAAAGAATAAAATGATGAAAATATGAGGAGAAAGAGAGAATGAAAGTGTAAAGTGGAACGAATGGAGACGGGGATGTAACGATGCTCAGCTGGTTATGAGCTTGGCTGTGTGCGTGCGAGCGTGTGTGTGCGTGCGTCCCTTCCACGCTGCGTGTGAAAATATTAGCTGCGTATGAAGGCCTTCTTATCACGCTCCTTCGAGTATCCTAGCGTCGATTAACTGATATGCAGCGAGTTTTATCGGTGTCAAGGTACACAAGTGTATGGAATAAAATAAGAACTTTTTTTCGCCAGAGGGATTACATTATTGCGTTTCTCATTTAGTTTAGTAAAAGAGCGGGCATATCCTCGCTGAAGTAGATAAATTACTTTTCAGGTGTGATTATTTAAATAAGGAATTATTAAGGCCGAATTTTGCAGTGCGGTTCAGACAATCTCACGGTAAGATTGCGTTTACACAAACATAAACGAAACTCCTTAAATTAGTGTCTTCACAACGCCATAGGTTATATTGAAGTATATATAATTTCACTCCCAACTTATATTCAACTCACTACGCTATGTTGAGAATTCAGCGCGTCCCACCTATCACATTGATTAAATAATTGGTGGAATATTATTAGTACTAAATATACTACTATGTAGTACTAATAATATTCCACCAATTATTTAATCAATGTGATAGGTGGGACGCGATGAGTTCTCAACATAGCGTAGTGAGTTGAATATAAGTTGGGAGTGAAATTATATATACTTCAATATAACCTAAATATAAACTAAATATCCTAAAGATTAATCCTTATATTTCGGCAAGAAATCTAATGTTCCCGAGCTTTGATTTCCAGCTGGGTCGTACAGCTCTGTAATTGAGAGCAAATCAATAAAGATTACAAATATCCTTTTCTTTTGAGACAATTGGAATGGGTGATGAAGTAATGCTGTAGGAATCATGACGCATTTTATAATGAAGTGGATTAACTCGTTACGTAATCGGCTGCCTCCACATCATCGGTTGACAAAAATTCTTTCGAAACTTGAACCACCTTGTCGATGTGTACAATTTCATTTTGAAATTTGTGGATGTCCTATCCTCGGAGATAATTCAGTTTGTATAAATCCGTCCATTTTTGGCACAGCCGACCATAAAAAAATAATATTTCGACGACCAATCTTGCCACTAAACGATGAAAAAATGTTAACTGAACTATCTTCTCTATATGAATTGAGGAAAAGGATTAAGATAACCATCCTCGGTCGAGGATATTTACGATTAAGTGGGATTAACTGATTGCACTTTCGAAGATAAAGGAGGCGATATAAGGCAGCGAAGCTTTAGATATTATGGCAGCGTTTCACAACTCCAGTGACTACTAACCAAACCTGAGTGAACTGTTTGTAGAGCGAGTGATTCAGGCGTTTCGATTGCTTTAGCGCGGCTCATTCCGTATTTCGGGTTTGCTTTCCTCACCGTAATAACTGTTTTCTTAAGAAATGCGCTAATTTCATCGGATTTTCAGTTTTTCTTTCTGTTTTTGTTTTAGGTTTGTTACAAAAATCCCTTCCATGGCGATGGGATTTGGAAATTTATTATTTTCCAAGCATTATTCAAAATCATCCAGATAGTTTGTCTTTGGCAGGAGGAGGCGTAATTTTTAAACAGTTACATTGTATTGGTTAAAACTTGCGCTTGATTTTTTCTTATGTAAAACTATTTTGAGAAATTTACCTCGTGACACTTTTTAAATTTGTTCATTTATCTATTTTGCATTGGAACGATTTCTTTAGAAGTACCACGACCATCTACTTCATGACTTATTTCTATTGTCGGAAACGTCTCTCATCCGTCAAAACGTCGGAAATCTATTCGGCTTTGATATACGGGTGCATCTCAATTTTTTCCCCGTGACTTTTCTTCGCGTGCATATTATAGAGCAATTCGAGTGTAAGAGAATTAGAGTGAAGGGGTATTTTTTTTGTTTTAAAAAAACTGATCATGCGAACCAAGATCAAAGGCGACCGCCGCTACAAGTAGACTCTCTTTTCTCATAGAGAACGTCACCTCCCACCTACCGTGGAAATCGAACCCCGGTCCTCGGTCTGGAGAGACTTGTTCGTCCCCAGCCCACGCCATGTATTCTCAATAGGTTCCCCCTCGAGAGGGGAGGAGGGGGGGGGGTGGAATGGTTGGCGACGTGGTGGGAGCTCGGTGAAGCAGAAACCGAGGTGTTGTGGATGTGTGCGTGATCACTCACGGTTTGATACCCCATCTACCGGATAACTCCTTGAGTCACAGGGCCCCACACACACACACACACACACACACACACACTCACACAACGGAAAAAAGGCGTATGAAATCATCGTTTCAAGAGTTTTTTCTCTACGTCATGTTTTTTGACCTAATCACGGGGTCTCTTCGACATTTTGGTTTCGCGAACAAAAGAAAGAAGAAATATTTCCACGCGCCCAAGGGTCTTGTTTTATTTACTCGATCTATACGCGAATTTTCAATTGAGAGAAAATCTAAAACTCGACGGAAGACTAATTTAAATAAATCAATCCTTATGGCTGCTGAAATTTATTTATAGATAGTTTGCCATTTTCGAACCTGTAATATCCATTTTAAGGCAATCAATTTCGTGCGATCAAGATAAAAATTTTCTATAAATTTCCTCAAATGTTCATCACTTAACAAAATAAATATAGGTGTGTTTAATTTACCGTTGAAAACTATCCTTTAATGGCGATCATAGTATTTTTATAATTATTGATATTATTATTTAGCAGGCATCTAGAGACAGTGACATGATCGGATTGAAGTATAGTGTTTAAAGCTCAATCAATTTTAGGCGTCAACGTCAGAATGTACATTCATTTGTCTTTTTTCGCGCTAATTACACGGAATATCGGTATCGTTTCGAGAATGCTTGCTTACTCCGGTACAAAACCCAACATACATCATTTTTGATCGTATTACATCAAAGCGTTCATTTTCTCTTAGCTGAAGTATATTTTCGCTCTAAAGAATTGCGTATTTTAATCCATTAACACACACATGCACACTTCGTGTTTCATTTGGAGCCAATTGGTGAACTTTCTTACAAACGATTTTTTCTTCGCTTTGCCCAAATCTTCAAAATTTTCCGACTTTCTGGCTTAATATATTTCTCCTGTTCTTACTTCCCTTCCTACCTCTCAAAACCGAGGCCTCGGTCTCTTATTGCCGCCTCCGTTACATCAGATAATGGTCCCCGCACTGTTTACACGCCTCGGCCGCCCCCGCGCGCTCCCAACCGCCACCGCCCCAGCTATAGTTAGTCGATACTTCGGATAATATGTTGAAGCTTGGGCGAGAGCGGAGCGAGGGAGGGGAAGGAAGAATGAAACCTTATCTTGGGAAAAGTTTTCATTTTTTCCTCGAATTCCCTTTTTTCTCCTCTCCGTTCCTGCTCCGAGGGGTAATATAGGAATTGAAAGAACTTTGGTTTTCCGTGATGTCTTCTCGGGGCCATTTTTCATCTCTTAACAGCTTCTCCGCATCGAAAAAATTAATGCGTGAAACGGTCGCGAAGGAGAGAGAGAGTGGGAGGAATGTTAGGTCACGGAATGAAGCAAATGTTAAGATTCGACGGATTAACGGTCACGGCTTAATCTTTTGTTTTCCGAGGGAGAGAGAAGGCCCCGGGGTTGGGGGTCGGGGGAAGAATGTGTCCAGAACGTGAAAAGATCGTGTGCCAAGACCAATGTCTGATTGACTCGCTCCGTTTTTCATTGCTCGAGATAACCAGTCCGCGATTATTTACATTTTAACCGCATCTCGTTTCTTAAGGCTTTTTTTTCAAATTCCATTATTTTGAAAAATTTCCTCTTGTTGATAATTGTGTCGTCTTGTTCGAGTAGATGTCACGTCACAACGAGTTCCATTAAAAGGAGCTTAGGTTATCAGGATTGATTGCGGATTAAAAAGGCCGTGTTTGAGAGGGGAAATTATAATCTTGAATTTGCCCTGATATTTAAAATTCAGGGCGTGATATAGATAGCGTATTTATTTGCCTTGCCAAAATCGAATGTCCGTAAACCTAGAGCTAATAATTTTCGATGAGATGACTTAAAAACATTTTCAAAAGGCGTGAAGGATCGTACTTTCCTGCATAGAAAAATGTTATTGAGTTCCGATGAATTTTTGGCTTAATTGAGCCGTACTGAGTCTGATAAATTTTTCTTCATAAGATACTTTAATCTAACCAGTTTTGGCGATAATTTATCAACTTTTTCAATCTCTTACGACAAATACTGCAGTATTCCAATTGCTAGCGATTCATTAAACAGATAAGGACCCATTTCTGTGTAAGAGCCATCGCAACCCATCGCTAAATCTTCGTTTGTTTTTTTTCTCAAGTTTTTTCCTCTCGATTCAAAGCTTAAACTCCGTATTGGTTACAATTAAACCGATTGACAGTGGCAATAAGATTCAAGTGCTTCGTGATAGTCGTATTTTTTCGATCGCTCTCAGTATTTGCTCTGCCATACACTACTCAAAATGTTCTTCGACATCACCTCTCTCATAGAATGTCGGAATACAAGGTATTGGCTTTTCTCAATCTTATCGGCTGTTTGATAGGGTCCTTGTCGTACTCCGAAGCTTTATCACATAACACGTCCCTTTCCGTGTTACTAGATAAGGGAGTCTGTATAGTGCAAACTCGGAGGGCTTCCACTGCGGTCCCAAACTTAAATACAGACGATCTTGTTGTATTTTCTCTAATTTCACCAGATCTCCCTTAGTAATTAGATTTTTTATGTTCCCCGATGCTGCAAATTCTTCTACCTGACATATCACAAAGTTCTCGTCGGGGATCTAGTTACGTTAGTAATAATAATCGATTTAGAAGTATTTGTTGCTTCGATAATATTGGTATATTTTAAATTCATTGCAGTTATTCCTTCTTTATATACGCTAACAAAAATTTTTGTTGTAAAATTAAAATATAATTATGTCTTTTCCTACAGTGAATTTCTATGGTTTTTAATAAATCCTGTGTGGGAGTTACTAACGTAACAGTATGTACAGCGAGAGATTAATTCAACCATTGAATGATCCAAAATATGCAATAGAACATATTACTATAAGACTTAATGGCATTAGAATCTAGCGTAGTTAATGAAAATATAAATAATTTGTGATAATATTACCGTGATTTTACGTACACATACTGAGTTCTTAAAGCGGCTAAATATACGGTCGTGCTCTTATTCTAACGTTCAATTTCGCAGTAATCCCTTTCGAATATTCTGCAAAGCGATTCGTGCAAAACCGTAATCGTCGCTCACCTTTTTGGCGAAGTAATAAATCTCTAGCGACCCATGCGTCTTCTTAAGGCTTTCCCATGCACTTCAAAGAATGATAAAACGCCGAGGATATTGGACATAAAGTATAAAAAAGCCCACCCTTTTTTTGGATTATGGCGGCAATATTCATCGAATACTCGAACCCATCTCAACCCTGGCCATTTTTTCCCATAGTGCTTTGCGATCCCCATCCCTTCGTATCGTCCCAGGTACCTCGTCCTCTCTCTCTATACCCACCACCACCGAAAGCGTAGTATTTTTTCTTTGCCTTTTTTCGAGTTTTCCTCTTTAAACATCGAACCGTCCAATCATCCAAGAAATGAGATGTTTACCCCGCCTCCAAAGCACCGCTTTAACCAAACCTCTCTTAAGACCCTTCCGACCACACCTATCTAATTCTCCCGGGTGTTTTATTTTTTGCTCTCTTCTGGATATTCCGCATTATAAAGCGTCTTTTTAACTCGCGAAACTTGAAAAAAATGTTCGGCCGTTATAAATTTTGAATTAATTTTGCCTTGAAAATTTTGGTGGAAATACTAGTTTAATTCGGTTTAAAGGATTTATGTAGGTATCCATACTTTTCTGTGATCTAATTTGCAAAGGAGAGGGAAAATGTTACGGAAAAAATTAGGTCACTCGAGTAAGCAAAACAGTCATGCTCGTAAAAGTGATGATGATCGGAATATTACTTATAATAGACAGATACGAAAGCAGAAAAATAGCTGCATGGAAAATCTAGGATGTTCTGAACAGGCCATTCTGTGGGAATTTTGATTTTCCTGCTTTACGGATTCGTAAATTTACATATAGTGATTTTTGCGAATGAGGAATGGCCTCATTTCAGAAGGTGGTCGTTACTAGAGGTCTATCAGTGGACCTCGGGACAATAAAAACAATGGATCATATTTTTTTATTATATTATTTGTTAAGTTAACTGTCACTGGCAATCTTACTTCTAAATAAAAATTTAACTTATTCCATTAAAATTAATTTTTAATTTCATCTACCTCAAGGCCAAAAGCTGAAATTAATATTTTTACAAGAATTTATTTACCATCCCAGCGTACGTCCAGCGCAAATCCTATCACTCGTGTAACTAGATTTGTGAGAAGTTTTCTACATAAGACTTCCACTTGTCTTAGAATTTTACTTGCATTTTTTAGTGCTCGTTAAATTCATTTGATGAGAGAATTCGTGATACAAAATTTCAATTCGCCTATAGTTTAGTTTTCAACTAGCTGAAATTACCCGGCGTTGCTCTGGTTTTTAAGTTAAAACAAAAAGTATTGAGGAAGATTTGAGAATAAAACCATGAAATGAAACCAGGTTAATTTTTATTGTTGTGCGAAATGGTATGCAATATTTCTTGTCTTCCCATCTTTTGCCCAAATAAATAAATTTTTCTTGTATCCTTTATCGATAAATTTGGCGACTGTATTTTTATCAAATAATCATAATAAACAATCGATGGAATCTCTTTTAAAATATAGTGATTTCACTTATATTAAGTTCCAGTGGAAGAAACTGCATGATATTATGTAGTCATGAATCTCAAAAACATTAAAACCTTGGGCAGGAATTGCAAGCTCTAGGGATGCAATCAGTGGAAACACGTTTGAAGATATCAAATTTAGGTTACACATACGTTATCCCATGCAAAGACTGATTTTGTTGGTCTAATTTGTCATGTGATTATTTTCAAGTCAAAACTAAGAAACAAAATGAGTTCCCGGACTTGGAAACCGAATTCTGCCATGAATGTGTTGTTATGGCATGTAAAGTGTTATTATATCTATTAAGTATAATTGGCTTAGTTGATGATACAAATCTTTAGTTGAAAGGAAAGCAAAGCAAAATAAATATAAATGTTCAAGGGAGGAAGAGTTAACGATTATAAATATTGGTCTAAATTAAAGAATTGTTATATAAGGTTTCTTATTTTACCTTCTGAGATATCTTTCACTTTACTAATTTTTAATGTTAATGAAAAACATATTTCGCTGTCTACTAATTGTAAGTATAGAGAATATGCAGAATACATACAAAGTTTTTAGAGAACGAAATCACTTAAGATTGCACATTAAAACTGTCTTCTACTTATCTTTTGAAATAATTTGCTAGCTTTATAGTTTTTTTTCGTGATTGCCCTTCATTGAATGACCTTAGTGTTTAGTTTATATTAAGTATATATTATTCCTTTTAGTTAATATTAGGTATTGTTTATAACGGTTGTCAAGTAGATTGTTAATCCAACAATACGCTCATTCCCGTGTTATTTAATAATAATAATTTGCTAGCTTTATAGTTTTTTTTCGTGATTGTCCTTCATTGAATGACCTTAGTGTTTAGTTTATATTAAGTATATATTATTCCTTTTAGTTAATATTAGGTATTGTTTATAACGGTTGTCAAGTAGATTGTTAATCCAACAATATGCTCATTCCCGTGTTATTTAATAATAATAATTTGCTAGCTTTATAGTTTTTTTTCGTGATTGCCCTTCATTGAATGACCTTAGTGTTTAGTTTATATTAAGTATATATTATTCCTTTTAGTTAATATTAGGTATTGTTTATAACGGTTGTCAAGTAGATTGTTAATCCAACAATACGCTCATTCCCGTGTTATTTAAATGGGAAAAATTAAAAGAGAAAAACATTTTTTTAATGAGAAATGTAGTTCAAATCCCATTTTGCTTAACTTTTTATTGCGATTAAAAATGACACCCTCATCTTACTTCTACGTTCTGTAGTTGTTGCGTTATAAATGCACACACAAACAAATTCTTCAAAATATTTATGGTAGAGATAATGGAACATTTAATTTTGTCTCTCTCCCCCTTTGTCTCTCTACTTCTTGCTTTCTTCATCTTTCTCCTCTCTTTCTCGTATTAAAGCACTCAAAGAACGCATTCCTTACGCATGTATAGTTTGAGGATTAAGGTGAAAATACAATCTCGAGGGTTAACAATGACACGGTCGGCAAAGCAACATATCGTTAAAAAGCTTAAATTTTTCAAATAAATGTGATTTAAACGTATAACTTAAGCGAGTTCGAATCGTAGGTGAAATTTGATGATAAGAATAAGAAACGATATTAATTTTTCTTTAAAACGGTCCAGGTCTGAAGATCATAGGTCAATTTTTCTAATTTTAATTTGCACAAGAGTAAAAGCCTGCAAGTCGATAAATCGATTTGTAGGTGTTATTTTATGGGAAATGGAACCCCTCTCCACTTCCCCCATCCCACAAAAAAATCTAAATTCTGGCTGCGAGGTGCACATCTTCATGGTCCCATTAGTATGTGTACCATCTCCAAGGTTCTTGGTTTTCGAGATATGATGTCCACACACACACACACACATTGCCTTTTATTAATAGAGATTTCTGCCGCAGAGGTAATATAATTTTCTAAGCAAATTCAACGGCAGTAAACCATTTAAGATGTACCCTCTAACATTCTCGCTTTCCAATAATTTTTTTACCAGTGGAATGTTTATAAGGTGACCAGACGTCCTCCTTTTGAAAGGACAGTCCTTTTTCAATCGCTGTCCTTCCTAAACCTTTTGTCCTTCCATGTCCTCCTTTTTGAACATTTCTCTGCCTTTGTCCTTCCTTTTACTCAAGCCACGCCTTCTTTTAATTTGTGTATTTGTGTATTCGCAAGTCAAATGGCTATAGATGTAGAAGTAATCCTTTCACAAATTTTCTTACATCATTTCACTGTGAGAGTAAGGAATCGAGCTAAATTTTGTGAGGTCGCTTCATTCGAGCATAAGAAATTATTAGGTTACTAAAAAACCAGGTGGTTGCTTTTAACACCTGCCATTGAACGTGTTATTTAATTATTTGAACCATTAAGGTTATATTTTTTAAGTTTAGATAAATGTCCCAAAGTTCTAAAAGATTTTTTTGAAAATCCATTAGCTGAAATTACTCTGCATTTCATGCATAGTAAGGCAACATTGTTTCAGTCGAATATAGAGCAAATTGAAAAGGACAAAATATGTACAGCTGAAATAACGTATATTCTTCACAGTTTTAGTGTTCAATTGGAATCCAGATTTAATATGAAATTTGTACCAGTAATTGCATATAATTTATTGAAGAAACTAGAAGAGAATAATCCAACAGTTAGAGGGGCATTCACGGATGAGGTTCAACTATTTTATAGAAATTGCATTGATTATTTGATCAAATGGACCAAATTTCAGGATGGAATAAACGTTTTCAGTGGGTTTTATTAAGAAAACCAATAGAGTGGGGAAAAGTGGTAAAATCAACGAAATTTGCCAATAAATTGTCTCATAAAGATTGATGACAATACACTGTTTGATGATGTTCGGAGGCTAAATGAGTACTGCTCAGCTAAGAAGTTTTCTGAATGGTCTGAAAATAAAATTGAAGTTGACAAAAGATGGGTGGAAGAATTTTAGTTTTTTAAACCGAATATCTTCCTTTTATTAATTTAAAGATATTGGTTAAAATGGCTTTAGGTTTACCTGGGACCAATGCAAGTGTAGAGCGTGTATTCTCGTTAATTAATGATGTGTGGGACAGTGTAAAGAGCACGCTTTCTTTGGAAACATTGACCTCAATCATAATGATAAAAGTTAGCATGGATTATAGCTGCGATCAATTCTCAGAAATGTTAAATAAAAATGACGATCTTTTGAAAAAGATTCACAGAAAAGACAAATATTTCAATACAAAACCATCATAAGTCGTTATTAGAATAAAAATACTTCATTTTTAAAAACATACTACATATTTCAGCCTCTTGAGAAAAGATTTGTTTCAATAAATATATATTTTGAATAAATATATTTTCAATAAATATTAGCTCATATAAAATAATTTTCAAGGAATCAGGACATAATTTAGAAGAAATAACAATTTGTAGGATTGAATCTAAAATTTTCAATTTTAATTGCTTTTGAACTTCGTGTAAACTTTTCCGTGTTGGGGTTTATTTTTCTCGAATGTGTAGAACACATGTAATTAATAAACACTTAGGTTTTAAAATTTTGCAATTCACCTTTGAGCTTCTGAAATTGACATTCCTTCAAGGCGTTTTGTCATTATGTAATTTGAGCGTTTTACTGTGAAAAACGGTCTCTAAAATTATGTAGAGACACTCGTTATTTTTCTTGAAAGCTTTCAGCATTTTTTTAATAAAAACATTCGTATGTCATGAGACTGTTGTAATGTATCTTCTTTTACAACCTTTATTTTGTTTGAAAAAATATGAAATAAACAAAGTTTTTTGTCAAGAAATGTATCCTTCCTTTTCCTTCCCTTTGTCCTTCCATTTTGTAAAAAACAACGGGATCTGTCCTCCCTTTTGGAAAAAAATATCTGGTCACATTAATTAAGATATCTTTTGTCGATTATGAAATCGTTATAACATCACATAAAACGTATCACCACGCAATTATACGTATATTAATTATTATCAATTTAAAAAGTACGTTTCATGAGTGATGTATGTATTCTCTAAAAATCATTTCGATATTTTTCCAGTAATTGAAAGATTTCTTTCATTTCAATAGCATTATCTTTCTTTCGGCACTTATTCCAGAAGTTATGGTTTTTAATTTCTCTTTCATACCTATATTTCCAATTGAGCACATTTCATTCACTTAGCCATGCTTGATTGGGACTCCGTTTAAAACTTTTTTTCGCTCTCGGATGCAAAAACAAAAGGCGATCGCATCCTGAATGTCCGACGAGCACCTCTCTCTATTGATTTTAGCGCTTCCTTCGATGGAGCGAGGCGGGGATTGAGTCATGTGATGTGAAATCATCGGCTCCAAACGTCCGGCCATCCTTCAGCTAGCCTCACAGCCAACGGCTTCCAAAGCGCCATTTTTTTCAGCTTCCCCTCCTTCCCTCTTAATTTAAACTATTTTATTTTTAATTTCCCGTCGCCCTCCTTTTTCCCTTCGTGCATCGAAAGCTACATAGTTCTGAACGCACTGTGCAACTTCCTGCCTAACTCCCAATACATCCGTATGTCGGAGCGTCCTCTCCCCCCCCCATCCCTCCCCCCTTTTACCCTCTCTCCCTCATTTTACCCCTCTCTCCCCCCTTTGCCCCTTTCTACCCCCCTCTCCCCCTTACTCCTCCCCCCACCCTTTCTCCGTTATTACCATCCCTCCTATTCCTCTCGCTCGCCTCCTTCCTGCCTTTTTAACGCTTCCGTTCCTTTTAATAGACGGCAATTTGCGCATGCGCAAAGTCATCATAAATGTTTTAAAAACCTGTCATGTTTTCGAATCGTCCATTGTCGGGTCGCCGATGTTCATTTGTTGCTGTTTAAGAACAATCTTTGCGAAATATAGATCTGCTCTTAAGTTCGCATGGTCGATTATTGATGCTAATGTTTCCTTTCTAAGAGATTATTTTAATATGTTGAAAATCTAGTTGTTTCGATAGCGCCGTTTTTATCGAATGCATTTCCAACCCAATGCATAGTAATACAAATATATTTAGTGTGATTATTATTTCATCTATAACTTGGTGGAATCCTGGTGGTTTTGTGAAAGAGAAATTTTCATGATTTATCTTTAACTGAGTTTGACTATGTATCTCATGAGAATTTAAATGGTGTCGAATCTATGTAAATGCTTGCTTGTAGCTCCAGTATTGCGAGGGTATGATGCGAGAATGCACAGACTTGAGTATTTCAAAAGCAGGTTGTTACTTTGAGTGATAAACAAAATAATAACTCTGAATGGCGTATTGAATGTCATGGGAATTTAAAAAGATCACATTTAATTTGTTTTGGACGCGATTTCGAATAATTGCACTTTAACTAAACGGCGTGTTCCCACAGTCTTCTGTTTCAGACAGAACTGCCCTTAAAGTTACCCTTCTGTCTGTCCCCCGCAAAATATCTGCTACTTCCATCTGTCTCTCCTCTTTTCTCTCTCTCTGTCTCTCGTTCTCTCTCTCTCTTTCTCTCTCTCTCTCTCTCTATCTCTGTCTCTCTCTCTCTATCTCTGTCTCTCTCTCTCTATCTCTGTCTCTCTCTCTTTCCGTCTCTCACTCTCTGTCTCTCTTTCTTTCTCTCTCTCTCTTTCTCTCTCTCTCTCTCTCTTTCTCTCTCTCTCTCTCTATCTCTCTGTCTCTCTATCTCTCTCTCTCTCTATCTCTCTCTCTGTCTCTCTCTCTTTCCGTCTCTCACTCTCTGTCTCTCTCGCCTCTCTAATAGCCATAAAACTTGATGAACTTTCCTGTTGCGGGTGTATCCAACCTTATTCCATCACTTCCAGAAATATTTCCTTCGCCCTTTTCGAAAGAATCCGGTTTTCTCAAAGGTTACCGCCAAAACGAACCGTGAGAATCTCTCTCGGGGAAATTTCGGAATGGGAAGACTGGATCGCGATTGGCTGCCGTTTTGTGGGCTCGTGTCGCTTGCGTCCGGACCCTTAAAGAGCCCCATTAGGTTTATTTTTGCGAGATGTTGAACGATCTCCGGGTTTATATCGATAGTCGTTTTGGTAGTGATTGCGGTGGTTCGAGAATGAGTTTCGGTTTGGTTTGACTGCGCATAAATGGGAAGTAAACGGACGAGTTCCGAAGCCATCTTGGCGTTTATGCGTTCCATTTACTTTATGTTCGGGTGCTAATCATCGGCTGAATAGGAAGTTTATCCGCGCATTTTCCGCGTCTCGTAGCTTTACAGCACTGTGTAAATGAAGTTACCGATTTCAATCTTTAGCCAATTATTCGTAGTTTTTTTTTGTTTGCCTCAAAACACTCGTTCACTTTCCAGCGATAGAATATTTTTTATTTAGAATAATTTTGAAAGTTGCATTTTTGTTATAATGAGAGTCATATTTTCCAAAAATTAATTTATTAGATAAATCGTATCCGTTTTGATTCGTGTGTTACTTTCTCGTGATGATACCCGTCCAACATTTGTGTTCAATCATTCTTAAACGCTAGGCAATAAGGTTATTTTGTTTGTAGAATGTAACGAAAATTTAGATTTATTTTCATTAATTATAAGTTGCACCTTGACCTGACATTTTATATTCGGTATATTAAGAAAATTTATCTCTAAAAAGATACTCTTATGACGGAGGTATACAAACTGATTATACAAAATTAACTAAATTTACTCGTGGACTGTCGATTTTGGGACAGATTCCTCTGAAAGGACTAAAATACCGCCAGGGTAATAAGTACTATATAATAACTATTCGCCGGTTCACGGAACGTATTCAAACTGTTAAGCAAAAATCAAAAGGCAGCTTTCTTAACCCGGGAGTGGTCGCGCGGGGTGCTCTAGATACCCCATCCCTATGTTATATGACAGTGTTTTAAGTTTTATGACTCCTACCTTTCAGTAGCTGGAGTGCATGTGTCTTCATCAATTTTCGCCTAAAAACCAGTATCCTATGGTTATTCTTTGAATTCAGACGTTTTTACTAGACGTTGCGGCAACAGTTACTTAACTGATTACAAAATATAAAATTTCATAAAAGTAAGAACAAACGTATTTTCCACAATTTTACTTTTATACCGGTTTTGTTAAATAATTGACATCTTAAAATAAATTTCAATTAATCAAAAAATACATCAAGAGACAAAGTGAAAATTTTATTGAAAATCGACGTTTAATAATGTTTTAAACAAAAATATTCATGGGGTGTCAGAGACGACCCGCGCGACCTCTTACGTCACGAAAATGTGCGCGAGTACTGCCGGGTTAAAATTCTCTTTTATGGGAATAGCGTTACTTCTGAGACAAAGTTTAGTGTTTCGAGTGAATATAAATCGGTTTACTTGGAGCTCGTAGCTTACGCACGCATGTACAGCGATTTTTTATAGAGCTCAGCCCCTATTTCGTCTACTGCCCCATTATCCATCCAACCATTTCCCCTCCAATCCCATCATCCTCCCCAATCCTCCCTCCCCCACCTGTTCCCTCTCCCGCTCGCTCTGCCTCCGCGCTCCCACCCCCAAAAAGCGTCTCTTCAACCCCTTCCCCCCACTCCGTCATCCCGCCCATCTCCGCCAACTCCCAACCAATCAAAACCCCCGGATTTCTCCCACCCCCGCAAAAATCGACCACCCCCTCCCCCCACATGCACACACACGGACCGACACCCCGTCCACCTCTCTCTCCCCACCGCTTTTAACGCAAAAGATCGCGAGGGGCATTCCAAGCGTTTATCTGGGGGAAAAAGGGGGCGACCGTAGCTGTGGAATGTATCTTCGACAGCTTCTCTTCCCACTCCCACTCGTCACCATGGAAACGAATTGACTTGAGATGCTGTGTGTGGTGGATGCGCGAAGAGGAGGAGGAAGGGAGGGAGGGGGAGGAGGGAAAGGGGGGGAGAGGGAGATGAGACTTTTTCTTCATCCCGGAGGCGAAAACTTTTATTCTTCTTGAATACCGGTTTTGTTGGCCGGGGATAAAAAGAAGAGGAGGATGGGGTTGTAGACGGGTGGGATAGGGTTGGTGGAGTAGGAGGGGTATGGTTGGATTGGGTTGGGTTGGAAAGGGGTTCCTGAGGCTGCCCCTAGGTTTTCTTTTGCCCTTGTGGAGATTTTTTTGCAGAAATTACTCCTTTTCTTGCTCGGTGGTTTGGATTGCGGGTAAAATAGGCGGACATTTTTTTCGTCCCAGCTCTTTTATCAAATGACGGCATTTTAAAATATCGGTGGGCCCAATCATCTCCCGTGTGTGGATTCCTGCGTGAGAATTGCGCATGGAATGTACTTTCCATGTCGGATAATGAATACATCTTTGTGTTATGGCGACAGTTACATTGTTCTCTTTGAATATTTTTGGACTTGTTGAATGTTATACTCTAGTCAAATTCAGAGTTTTTGTAATTGCTCTTAGTTCTAGAAATTCAAATTGTGGAACGAAGTTGCTGGATTTCAGCCAGTCATCTATTAAAATTTTTTCTAACCTTTGTTGTTCAGCATTACGTTTAAGTAATGCCGTATTGAACCGAAAAATTTTCCTATTGATCCTGTCGCTAGTGTTCACGATGATCATTCTTTGATTTTTCTTTTGAAGTTAATAATATAGTCTAATAACTATAACCTCTTATCCGATATCAATCGCATCACCGTCAGAATTACTATTAGACAAATTCTGCCTTGCTTGGCTTCCCATTGAATGAAAGATGGTTAAGAATTCGGTTCTCTTATTACAAGTACCTTCGAGAGAAGAGCAATTTCAAGACTAATTCAAGCAGTCTCCTTGTTGGTTTGTTTACCCGCCGCTCTCTCCCCCTTCCCCACCCTTCCTTCCGACAAGATGCGTTTTCCTTTGTTTTATTTGTCCCAAAGATTCGGGCAAGTTTTTCAACGTCTCGCTTTCCACATATCCATCGTTTTTTTTATCCTCTCCACTCTGACATTTTTCCTTTCACTTCCCCTTTTATAAATGTTAGCGTTCTAGCTCATACGGGGATACATCGAACCTTCCCATCCCCTTCTGCCTCTGCGCCCGCCTGTCATTCCCACCCCCGTCGTATCCGCGAGAATCAAACAACCGGAAACGATAGTCCTTTCAATTATTTCTCTCTCTCTCTCTCATTCCTTATTCCCTTCTTTATTTTTATTTTCACTTCATTCCGCCGAAGCGTTGATTGCATTCATTTTCGGGATGGAAGTTTTAGGTACCCTTCACTTTATTCATTTGTTTTTTTCCCTCGAACCGGTCGCCATTACGCTCTTAAAACGTCGCAAAAACGTTTTTTTACATTCGATCCGTAATTAGGTCGGAATTTATTTCGTTTCCTGTGCTGTTTCTTCTTTTAAATCCGCTCTCAGCGAAAATATTGGCCAATGAGAAAGCTGGGACGTTAAAAATCGTGTTTATGGGTGGCCAAGATACACACGCGCGCTCTCCCGCGCTACTTGTTTGGAAACCAGAGTCGAGCTCTGTCTCTCTCTCTCTCTCTCACTCCAGGATGATTGCCCCGCTTTCGCAATTATTTCGCGATAAAAATGAGTCCCAGATTGTCCGTCAATTGCTCTTGGAGTGCTTTTGAAACGGTAGGCTTTAATAGCGACGAAATTTTCCAATGGAACGGGCGGATAACCATTAATCCGGAGACAATTTTTCTTGAATTTGAACATTACTTTGCAGTGAAACATTTTTACTTTCATTTGAAACGATATAAATGATCGTGTTTACGGATTGATGCCGTGTATGTATAGGAGAGATATGCGTGTTACATATTATACCTCTACATAATGCTCCACAATTCAGCATAAAAGTGAGTGGCATGTGGTGCGGTGCGCCAGATTCCCTAACAAGCGTCACTCGCAGGCATACATAAGCGGTTCGAGTCATTTCAGGCTACATTTGCGCGAATCAGCTGCTCCTAAATTACCGGTTTAATAGGGAAACAATGCTCGCCGCTCGTCTTCGTCGTAGATTAACGGACTTAACCACGGAATGAATCTAACATTTTCAGCAGTTCACCGTTGCGTTTCCACGGTTTCGCGGCTTTATTTTCGATCGAAATAGTTGTCGACCTGCGTCATCGCCTCGGCGTGGAATGCGCGTCTCTACGAGAGTATATTCCCTGCCGATCGTCCTTGACCAGGTATAAAAGAGACGGTTTGTACATTGCTGGAACACATCGCTCGCCACTTTGTACGCTGACCCACATAGGCGCTCTCGCACGAGAGCAGGCTCGCGCGGCGCCCATTCGATTGCCGTGCAGTTCCTGCTTATGCAATTTGAATGACCAGTTCTGAACGCATATGTAGCCCCGACAGCCGTATTCACCTTATGCGATCAATTTGTTCGGGGCTTAATGGGCGGCTTAATTGTTATTGTTGGTCAGTTTCGTATTTTATCTCGGAAGGCATTTAGCACTTCGCGTTTACGAGGCGCGGTTGCAAATGATGAGTGGCGGCATTTAAAAAAGATTCCGTTTCATATCGAGAGGCATTTTTTGTATCATTACATACTGTTGATAGACGAGTTTTTTTAACACCGGTCGTAAATAAAACGGCGAAAATGAAGCAAACCGGCTATCGTTTAATCGCGATTTATCGGGGAAACGGTCCAGAAATTTGTGGTACTTTAACGCCTGCAGTTCTTTAAACAAATATCGCATGAATTACCCCTCAAGTCGAGAATTTATTGCCGTCGTTGTAATTACAACGCTTGTTAGAACCAAATTTTATTCGCGATAAAGCGTTTCTTGAGATTCCGGAAATTTTGTGCATCATGTCGAGAGATGTGGCAACGTGGCAAAGGTCGTGAGGACACCTTTGTTTGGTTATTCCTTCCCTCTCACGATCAGACCGTGAAAAGGGAGACGGCGCTGAAGATGGACTCAGTTCTTTTTAAGGGTGGCATTTGCGAGACGGGAGTGTGAGAGACGCGTAGGGTTTGAAGAGAGGGAATATGAGGGAGAATTTAGTGCAGGTATATTGGGGAGAATGACCCCTTCAGAAAGCGCTGACCTTACCCAAGAATCCTCCCCCGCAGGACAGCGTGTCCTGCAGGTATGCCATAAGACCCTTCCTTTTCCCCCTTCTAAGCATACACACTCGTCGCTTGCCTCTCCTCTACCTTCCCTTCTCTCCCCCGCCACTTCTTCGAGAGTCCCCCCCCCCATATTCCAATGCGCGAGGACCCTATTGTAAGCGGAAAGGATATGGCATAATGGAATCGGCCTTGTATTCTTCGAAATGGGACTTGGTTTTCTGGAAATGGAGGGTGGCGTCGCAGAAATTTATGGATGCCCAGTTTCCATTGAAGATTTGGAAAAATCTCGGAAGGCTGCGTCGGGAAAAGGGGTTTTTTCCATTTCTGAAAATTGGGTTGGATTACCTCGAAAATTGACCCGTTTTACTTGGAAGTGCCTCGGGAAAATTCAAGAACGAAAAATAGTGTTGGAATGGAAATATTTTCACTGCTCTAATACATCTGTTCGGTGTAATAATATTGGGCATAAGATTTAGGATGCATAGAGTGCAATAGAAATGGGAACCTTCAGCAGTAATGTTGCTAAATATAAACGGACTCGAGCCGTCGACTTCATATGGATGTAGAAGCTAACGCGTAGCGATAGATCTAGGCCGGCTATAATTATCGATACTGACTTGGAGTCACGAGGTAGTCATAATGAATGTCATTCATATCTTGTGAATGCACTGATTCTATAAATTAAATGCGTTTAAGGTACCGTTCAGCATATGCTATCCATGCTTGATCTTAAAACTCAATAAAGCTGTCCAGACGGCTGCAAAAAAAATGGACAGTAAATATCGATTTAATTCCGACTTGAATCCGCAGCAAAGCGATCGAAATTAATCAAACCCGCGATACTAATCACCGGTATAGTCTTTTAACGCCGTGTTTATCATTCGCCGCGATAGCAAGATCGATAAAATGCCGCGAATACTTTGTTAACACTGCTGACGGATTGAAAACCTCTTCCTTGTCTGATGGATCGGATGTGTGGACTGAACGACGGCTGCTTCCGTCATTTCGCGTTCTTCTCCCACCTCGCACCCGCTTCCTCTCTCTCTCTCCTCTTCGCTTCTGCCTGCGCCCCCTCGGATATTTTGCATTTACAACGCTTGAGCGTCAACGCAACCCTCCTCCTCTTCCATGCTCTCTCCTATCTTGCGTTGTCGCTGATCTCTTCCTTCGTGGTGCATTTTTTTAGGCAAGGCCGTTTTAGAAGTTTAGCCTCTCCCAGGGATGGGGTAATTTTCCGAACTGCGTTGAAATCAAGTAAAATTTCTTTGAGCGGCCACTTCTAATAAAGGAATCTATAATACTGATGCAATGTTGCTTGATTTGATCGACTCTAACGCACTGGGAAATATCTTCTACATCTACATCTACATATTACCCTGCAAGTCACCTTGACGGTGGATGGCAGGGGGTGCCGTGCACCAAGTTCCTTAATTATTCACTTATCTATTGTGGTCACGTCCTGGCGGTCCTTGCGTTAACCCCATGTGATTTTCCATCTCGCTGTAATCTCTTTAAGTAAATAATTTTTGCACCAGTGACTTTGAAGTATTACAGAAATTCCCGAGAATAATTCATATTTTTAATACAATTTTTCTTTTACTTTTTTATCACGTATTTGTAAATGAATTATTCGTAGAGAATGCATCCCTTACATTGAGGGCAGGAGGTGACTTGGGCTTAGCACCCTTCACCTCCATATTCGTTTTTCCCCTTGTGCGAGTGTCTTAGGGTGGCCATTTGGAAGTCTTAAAACCCTTTACCCCGCTTAGTCGAAGCTTCTGACTTCTGCCTGCTTCTCCTTCTTCTAAACGCTCCCATGCTGTCTCAACGGTCGTTCATCTCTCCGGTCGTCTTTTCTCTTTTCCCTTGCTAATTGCGTTTTGATATGTGCTTGCTTTCTCTACTCCTTTATACCTTGGAATATAATATTCCCATTGGACTTGCTATCTATATTAACGCATAGGGAAACTAAAATAATTTTCCACATCAAGATAATAATGTTTAGGCTACCGTTTCAACTAATTTTTATGGTGGTAAATTCAGTTATTATATACTCTCTTCTAAAACAACGCATAACTATTCTTGGTTTTAAAGTAAATAAACGCTCATTTATGACTTACTTTCATAACCAAAGCATTTTTAATGAATTTTAATTTTTAGCAACAATACTCTGTAAAGCGCCATAAATAGTTTACTTTTAAATAGTCCAAAGTGAATTGTTTTAAATGACGATGGAATACCAGAAAGTTGAGAAAGTGCCGTACAATTTATTGTTATAATATCAACTACATTCGTATTTTTTAAAAGCGTTTAAATACTCTACGACTTAATTTTTAGAAATCTCAATCCATATTGTCCGGTAAACACTGCGCCATAAATAGTAGTCAGAGAAAGTCGAGGGTCTCACGCGGCAACGGTTCGAGACCGCTTTCGGCGGAGAGCTGTTGGGGGTCAGCTGCGGAACATGCGGAAGGGACTACAGGCTGCGGGAGATGACCATTTCTTCCTCCTCCTCCTACTTCTTTCCTCTGCTTTCTTCTCCCTTTCCCCATCTCCCTGTTTCCTGTCCTTATTTCCCTTTTTCTACTTATTTTATTTTTCCAAGTGAGAGAACCACCTCTCCTCCTCCTGTTTTCAACTTTAGGCTAAATATTCGGTTTCGGAACCTTCCCTCGAGTTTTGACCGTCGGAGTGAGGTGTACGATTTGTGTTCTGGGTTGAAAAAATGCGAAGGTAGAGGTGGAAATCTGAGCAAGTTCTGGTGAAAATTGTAAAATATTTTAGAGAACTATAAATTCAATTGTTTTGACCCTTATTTTAATGAGCAGAGAGTTGTTTTCATTATTTTATGCCGTGTATGTTCAGTCAAAGGGCGATATGCAATCTTATCGTTAAGTAGTAGCATTGAATTTAGCTAGGACGTCAGCAGTATAATACTGACAAAATGGAGAAATCCAAAACTTAGAACTAGTGTTAAGTTAACTTTGAATATGTTAAACCCATAATTGGATATGACCTCCACTCTAACTAATGCCACTATTTTGGGAGCAACCAGCGCGGACATCTATCATATGCTTACCGCGCCATAGGTGCAAGGCATTAGGTGCTATTGCGCCATATTGACTTCCTAATTAAACTCAATATCACCACACCTTCCCCCACCCATGGAAATTGGAAGATCAGTAATTCCTTTCGACCCTATCGATCATTTTACCTTACTTTCGATTCCTAACGCTCACGTTCGGTATCGAATCAATCTCTTTGTGTCGAAACGATTTGGAAGGTGGACGATTTAACGTCTAATTGCGCTCTCGCGTCATTTACATAAACTCATAAACTTTTTAAGATGAGAGAGAGACTCCTCTCTCTTTCTCTTTATCTCCTTCAACACGACGACGGCAGATGGCGATTTATTCGAAGCCTTCGCCAGTCCTCCAGACGATATCACACTGCGAAGGGAAAGGCCGTGTTATTTCGTCTCTCTCTCTCTCTCTCGCGTTCTCGAACGACGGCCACATCTCCGTCATCCGTTCTCCTCCCACGTACTCCTCCTCTCATACTAGCGCCCCCCCCCCCCCCGCAGATATGAACACAGACGACGGAACTCGGCCGTCGGCGCCAACACCGGGAGAGTAGCGACGCTCATCTACTAAAGGTTGTGACGTGGGTGTAGATGTAAGCAGCGGGGCGAGGGAGTGTGTAAGCAGAGGGGGGGGTAGATGGAGATTGGTAAAGCGAAAGAGCAGCTGCAGGGAGGAGAGGTGGGGGATGAAGCAATGAGCGATCTGCTCCTATATCTCTTTCGCAATGCATCGGGAGTCTCGATACCGAGAAAGCAGCGATGCACAAAATTCCTAACCTTTTTCGAACCCCACCCGTTTCCATGCGCACTCCTTTCTCAGCTCCTCGTGGTATTGGAAGAGAGGAGGGGCTTTTTCTCTCTCGCTCTCTCTCCCTCCCCTTTCTTCCTTCCCGTGCGTACACCCGGGGGAAATATAAAATGCACCCCTGTCCGAAAACCATTTTCGTCTCTCTTCCCCTTCTCTCTCTCTCTCGCCTCCCCAACTCTCAATTGTTGTAGCTCTGCGGCTCTTAAACGGTTCATTCGGAGCGATGTGGGAAATGGTTGCTCCCTCGCTAAACGTTGTTGCCCCGACGACGGTGATTTCCCAGAAAAACACACGCGGGGCGAACGGATTGCCCAGATGTTCTCGGGGTCCATTCGAAAAACTGTTAAAACTCTTTCCTTCAATATTTGAGAGAGTTCTCGTGGAAGTGAATGGAAATATTTGACTTTTTATTAGTTTTGTGTCGCAAGTGTACTTTTGTAACGATAAGATTCCTTTTCTCGCTAACTCATGCAGTATTAGAGGAGATGATGATACAATTTGCAGTGATTGTGAGTTGAATGAATGGTTATCAAACATAACGAAGAGGTTTCCGATCATAAAATTACTGGCGTGTGATTTAATAAGATTAAGAATTTATGTAAATCTTTCAGATCTCCACTATAATAGTATTTAATTGGTATGAGTAAAATGGATGTTAGTATTGCCTTTTCTCTCGGGAAATATTTTCAATTTCCTCAATAAGAAAATGGCAGACTTGATTGTATAAACAAAAATCTGATGTGACCACCACATGACTTTCTTTATATCTGTAATATTTCTAAAAATTCCAAATAAGTACATAATAATAAATATTTTAAGAAACCGAGAAAATTTTATACTTGACAAAGAACAGAAATAAACTCAAACCATAGGTTTCTGATATTGGATATAGCCATATATATCTCAAATAATTAAGAAAAGAAAAAGGAGGGTTACTAAGACGTAACGTCAATTGTTAACAATTAGGCGTCGGTAGGTGGCGTGGTGGTGGCAGCTAAAAATATAGGATATCTCTTAAACAATGCATTATATGGGAAAATATTTCAAACAAAGGTTGTAGAAAATAAAATGTCCTACAACTTTTATTGCGATACATTTTTACATTTATCACATAAAGCAAATATTTCAAAATAACGCATTAATGATTGATTGACCGATTTTTACCAAAAACTAATCAGTTATTGTGACTTTTATGAAAATTTTGAATATAAAATTTCGCGTTGACCTGATTAATAGTTTTTGAGTTAGATCACCCACAAAAAAGCTATCACACACATACATCGTCGAGAAAATGATCAAAACGTGTTCAGGGGACCTCAAAACGTATTTCCGTTGAAATCTCGAAGTCGATTTTTTTCATGAATACAATACTATATTACGTATATGGAGATAGTAAAAATAATGTTACAAGATGAAGATATCGCGAGTCCATAAATTTGCAATTTCTGGCCACATTTTTGAAATGATTATGGACAATAACTCGGCTCTAATTATATCCGGAGAATATTTTTCGCGCATCAGTCGCGTTATTTCTGAAGGAAATACTCAAAGCAAACGGAATTTAGTAGCTATTTTATCGGCATTATTCGGGAATTACGCATCATTGACCGTAAACCCCCTTCATTAACCATAAACCGCAGCGAGTAAGTGCCCAACGTCCCGGATCTCACGCGTGTTTGACGTTTAGAACCACCGAATTAAATCAAAAATACCAAATAGAGCCATCTAACGGAAATAAAAATAAGAGAAAAACACAACGCTCTAATCTGCATTTGAATGTATTCCACCTCTTTAAGTGGTGTGAAGAGAGCGAGAGAGGTTCATCCCTCCCGTGAGAGGTCACTCTTTGTGAGCAGAAGGGTCGGGTTTGACTCGGGGGATGGAAATTCTTCAGCCTTCTTCCTTTCCCTCCCTTTTTTTACATTCCTCTTTAAAACTCGCCACCCCGAAAAGCCACACCCATAGTGAAGAACAAACCTGTTCGAACCCTTCTTTCCCCTCCTCTAACATCCTGTAACCCTGTCCCTTTTATTCCAATCCCACATACTCAAAAAAATTTCAATACTTCTTTCTCCCCCTCTCCCTTCCTCTGATTTCCGCGTGAACTTCGATGGCCGCCCGTCACCCATCAGTCCCTTCCCGATCGCCCTTTCGCCGTTTTAAGAATTCCATCCTCACATCATCCCGCATGCTACTCGCACGACCTCCACCCCTTCCCTCTTTGCCCTCTCTCCCCAGTATAGCGTTGCGAGTAGCGAGGGGATTTTTAACAATGGTTACTTCCTTTCACAGCGGCGATATCCCTCCTAGGTGTGTGCCTCAAGGTACCCCTCTAGGTCGTGGCACATGGTCCCCTACCTGCTTCCAGCTTGCACCTCGGTCCTACCCTACGAGCTGGATACTTCGTCGCTTTTACTGTTGTGTCGGAAAAAAGGAAGGTTTTTCTCTATGCGAAGTTTCAGAAAGAGGGGTACGAGTATGGGGAGCGATTCCGTTTTTCCAGCGCGATTCTGTACACACGCGCCGGAACAGAAAGGAAAAGAATCGGTTTACGAGGGAGGAAGGGGTGGTCCAGCTAGCGGCCTTTTTCTCGTTCTTTCAATCCTCTCTCTCTCTCACTCTCTGTCCCTCCCTCCTTATGCTCCTTTCTCCCTCCTCCTCCTCTCTCCCTCTCATGTACCATTTCTTTTATCCTTTTCCCCCTCTCTATAACCTATTTCTTCCGTCTCTCTCTCACTCTTTTCCTCTGATCTTTTCGATCCCTTTACTCTTTAAAACGGTCTTTTCTCCAAGTGTATGCGCGTGTGTATGTGCGCTTCCCCCGGTCTCTTTTGCCGTGTCGACCAGCACCACCACCACCACTGCGGGCGAAGCGGCACGCATGAGATGGTCTAACGCTTGACCAGTTTGGGTTGGGAATCCCATTCTTTTTTATTATTCGTTCCTTTTTCTGAGGCGGATGGATGCAAAAAAAGGCGAATGGAAGCAAATCGCTCGAGCTTGGAATTGGACGAGCGTAGAGAGAAAATTCTGGCGTGAATTTATATCCCTCTCTTTAGACTGGAGGTTTTTTTTTGGCGACATAACTAGAAATTATGCCGTCGAAAAATATTAAGTTAGATGGGAGATTTATGAACGAATTTTGAGCGTTTCTCAGATCATGGTAACGTTTTCCCCGCAAACCTTTTTTTTTTAACGAATTACATTTTTCAGTTGATAAGAGTACGTCGTTTCCCGTGGAAACAGTTGATGCGAAAACTGCAAAAATCATGTCGTTGATTACATCTTAAAATTAATGTCGGTTACCAATTAAAATTTCACCTTATAATAGTAACTGCGGGTATCATAAACATCGCAAGACGTTTTTCAATTACCAGTCCATCGCTGAGAGGGGAAAATAATTATGACGAACCGCTTAATGACGTCGCTGATTGCACATTATCGTCATGGTTACATGCTTCACGCATCTTAAGTGGTTTCATCGGTCGTGGGATTTATTAGATTTCCTGAGCATTATATCCAACGTAACGTCTGCCAATTAAGGAGGATATTTTTTATGTTAACCTTTGTTTCATCTGAGACACTTCCTATGCATAAATCCATTTCATTTTTCTTGCTGTGTAGTTGCGCCAGTACATTTTTTGTCATTTTCATTTCTCTTTATAAAATATTTCACGGAAGAACGAGCAATAATAACTATGATTCTCAGAATGATATTACTTATGGGTACGTGCAGGATTGATGTGTTAGTCAACCAAGAGCACTCGAGACTGGAGATTTAATAGATTTTCCAATACATAGTGTTTTCGATGATAGCAGATGTGGTTCGTTAAATCCTTAATCAGCTGTACCGCTATAAGATTGCCTAGGCGCAGAGAGACGGCGTGAATTAGAAATAAAGGACAATCTTCTGCCTGAAAAAGAAGCGGGATTAGTCTCGATAGTAAATTTCTATTGGTAATGAAAGTATAAACGAGCGTTTTTCAGATTTGAATGAACGGACATTTGAGGAGAGGATTATTGACTGAAGAGCTTCTTAGAGTAACATCCAGTCTAGAGTCACGTAGTCAGCGTTTTCTCTGGTCGGTGTAGCATGTTTTATTTTATTCGTTGCTCTCCATTTTTGAAATGGCTTTCTCGCCCATCATTAACGAGACGCTAAGCAATTTGAAAATTGCGAATAATGAGTCTCTCGAGAAGCTTGTCTCTGCTTATTGCTTTTATGTGTATGTGCCAATGGCTTCGAGTGCAAACTTTTGATGACGAGTTTTCAACTACGATACTATATAATCATTTAATAACGCATTGTTTTTATTTCTTTGCTCGTGAATGCTGGTATTTAGATTTACAAATGCATAAGACGGCCTCCAAATTGAATTTTTTCGGGAATATAATTTTCGCAGTACTTTTTTATAGTTTCGACAATGTTGAAAAAAATACCAGATAATTATTTAACGCTCTTAGGATGGTAATTTAAACTTATTTTTAGATCATATACATTAAGTATTAGGCTAAAAAATTGAGGACTAAGCAGCTTTTTGTATAATTCTTAAGCGTTGGAACCCTATGCAGCGCTTTTCACACTTGTGCAGGAATTATAAAGCCAAACACGCCATCACCAAATTATTCAATCTCTATTTAAATGCGATATCCCTCCCCCTTTGCCCCTCCCCCTCCCCCCCTTACACCCCATCTATCCATACGCCGCTCCCCTAAAATCTCCCCAAATGCAATTAAACACTCCTTCAACCGGTAAATACGGATGTGCGCGCATGTAAAATGGCGGCTTGATATCGCTTTGAAGGGCTCGCATCCCCCCTATTCCGCTTCCATCTCCCCCGTTCCACGCATCCCCGGAGAGTCAAGGCGGGACGGGATGGCCGGGGGGGGAGGGAGGAGGATATGGGGAGGAGGAAGTTGCCCCCCTCCCTCTTCCCACCCCCTCGTCCCACTCCTCTGACCAATTTACTTGCACATCCCTCGGGGGTTGTGTTTTTGTGCGTAGGTGACCGGTGGAAAATAGGATTAACTAACCCCTTTCTCCCATAGCGCCCCCCTCCCTCCCCAATAAGAGGGGCGGCGTGCTGGAAGGGGTGTATTGGAGTGTACAGAGAGGGAGGGGAGGAAGAGGAGGGGGTTTGGTGAGTTGTACGTAGCGGGAGAGTGGGAGGTACCTAAGAGGCATGAGTCTTGTATCTGGTGTGGCTGGATGTGGTTAGGTGACCAGTCACGTTTCATAATGTCTCCTGCACGTGGGTTTTACAGGTAGCGCATAACAGATCCCTCCGAAATACATTTCCGAATTGAAACTGTCCGACGTTTCTGTTTTTTTTTATTAAAAAACGTTCGATTTTTTAAAATTCTTCCGATTGGAATTTTTATGTGGGATTAATTTTTTTTCAAAGATCCGGTCAGGGAGAGATGGCGTGAAAGTTTTTGTTTTGTTTTTCAATTAGCGGGTCGGAGGAAAAAAATAATCGACGCTTGAAACTAACTCGTTGCGCCACGCCTGACGGATTCAAATATTGACCGTCACACGGTCCTGTTTTTTTCGGGATATTTTCGGCTTTTATGAACGGATGACCGTCGTTTCGATACGTTTGCGAGAAAATTACTTTGTTTTTTCGATCCTAGATGCGTGTCGCGATGCTAATGTTTTGTATTGAATATGGAGATTTAAAGGCATGGTAAAAATTCAAATTAAATCCGTAATATATTGTGTTGCTGTAAATTAATTCTAGTCTTTCCATCCACGTAAGACCTTTTACATTTAAAACGTGTCTATGGATTTGAAATGAGTTGAAATTTTTTTCCATCAAGATTGTCTTGGATAAAAAATGCTGCAGTGAATAGTGTGCCGGACAAAAAATACAGCAATTTTATCCCGCCTTTTACAAAAATATATTTCTTTATTTTCGTTCGTGTTAAAATTCTCTCTTGTATTCGGCGTAAATTTATTAATGGAAGCAATCCAAGATGCCGAATTTTGATCTTGTTTCCTATGCAGATTAATCTTAAATAAACAGCATATTGCCTGAGAAACATTTCACTATATATGTATATATGTATATGTATATATATATATATATATATATATATATATATATATATATATATATATATATATATATATATATATATATATATAACAACTTACGGAAAAGGAAAGGTAAAATGAATATATGGATGTCAACAAGGTGTTGGGATGAGGAAACCCAGTGAGCACTCACCAATCAGACGACTTCAGGTTGGCGAGGCCCCGGGGATGTCGAGGCGACACACGTAAAATAACACAAAAACACAGAAACATCACAAACGTAAAGCTTTCGGAACTACTCCTTCTTCAGCTACACTGTAGCTTCAGCTCTCTGGAGCTGAAGAAGGAGTAGTTCCGAAAGCTTTACGTTTGTGATGTTTCTGTGTTTTTGTGTTATTTTACGTGTGTCGCCTCGACATCCCCGGGGCCTCGCCAACCTGAAGTCGTCTGATTGGTGAGTGCTCACTGGGTTTCCTCATCCCAACACCTTGTTGACATCCATATATATATATATAGCTGTGGGCGCAGTTTATAATTCAATTAGCCTAATTTTTATTTTCTGCAAAATCGTTATCTCTGAAGTTTCGACTCGTCACCCAAAAAAGAAGAGATTCCGACCGTGTTGTCTGTTACTGCGTTTCACTTAGCCGTCGTCGTCTATAATCGGAGCAAAATTTCTATAGAATTCGAGCGGCGAGATTTTTAATCCATTTTTGAACCGCGCGAAAGAGGGAGAGAGAGAGAGATAGAATGGAGAGGGAGGAAGAGGGAGAGAGCGGAGGAGGAGGGAGAAAGTGGAGGGGGAGGAAGAGGGAGGAGGTGGAAAAGGACGCAATGGCGCATGCGATTAGCAGCGGACGGCCTCCGCTTGCATGCGCCATAGAATCCATCCAACGAGTTTTAGACCGTATTCGTTCCCTCTGTTCTGGCTGATGTAAAACACGCTTCCTCCCTCAAAACCTCATCAACAATGTGTTCACAAGTGTGTTTTGAAACGGATGCGTTACACGGATCTCTCTCTCTCTCCTCCACCCACCCCTTCGTATCCCCTCTCTCTCTCTCTCTCCATCCCCCTCTTCCTGCCCCCGGCGGCGGCGGGGGTCCGCGAGGGAGAACCAAAGCAAGCATTTTGAACCCCGGCGCCGCCATATATACGCAGCAAGCATTCAACTCATCCGTTTCCGGATCTGAACAAAAACCGCCGCGAAAACTCTGCGCGCGCGCGCGACGGGCGGTGTTTCCCTTTGCTAAAAACCGACCAATCCCCGGAGTCAGAAACACACGCTCGCATACATACGCTCGACGCACTCTAGCCTTCATTTGTCGGGCGAGTCTTTTTTTTTCGACTTCAGGAAAGAGGGGGGGGGGAAATAAAAACTGTTTTTTTCCGTTTAAAATAAAAGAAACGCGCTCAGATGCGCCGAGTGTGAAAGAGGAGCATCCGCGGGGCTTTCCGACTGGTAGTCGTGTTTTGTTTTTTTTTCGTCCCGAGCGCAGAGACAGACGGAGAGTGAGAGAGAGAAAGGTCTGTTCGGAACGGTCTAGGTGCATTGTGGGTGGGTGGTCACGTTGGGGCGGATGAGAAGCGAGCTTGCATGTGTGTTTGGGTGGGAGGCTGGGAGGGAGGAAGGATAGCACACAGTGCTTTGTGAGCTGTGGAACCCACGAGAGAGCGAGAGAGAGAGAAAGGAAGGGAAAGAGAGTGCGACAGAAATCAGCGTGCGTATTAAAACGCTCTCAGCTGACACTTGACAGTCGTAATAAAACGCAGGGACTGAAGTCGTAAATTACTTTGCGGCGAGTAGCGACGGTGCCATAGTGTATGTGGTGGGGGGGGGAGGTCGGGAGGGGGAGGAGAGAGTTGGTTCGCCTGCATTCTTGCCGAGTTTTTCATTCCGATAATTCGCGCGAGCCTCTTGCGTCCGTTCTCCATGCGTTCCTGAACACGACGATCGCAAGCGGACGAAAACATTTTCGCCCGCCCTTTGATGGATTTTCCCCATCGGCGATTTTGCAATACTTCTCGGGAGGTTTTAAAAGCTTATCCGGTTTACTTATCGCGCTGAGCCTCGCGCGCGTTGATGGATATTCCATCCCGCCCAAAAATCGTGCTTCCGGGAGGATTGATCGAAATTTTATAACGAGGCTGGGGCTTTTTTAATGTGCGCCCGGCGAAAAATAAAACGCGAGTCCGTTTGTATCCTTCATGCTAACGACTTAAAAGGGACCGCGGAACGAAATAATTAAGACGTTTCCCGGATAAAATCGTTGGATTATATTTATGCGATTCGTGAGTCGTTATTAAATTGGGAGGGCACGTAGGTGAACTGGAACGCAACAAACCCCGACCGAGGTTGAATTACGCTTCAATGCTTCTCGAAGCTATTTTTCGGGACGATTTTTTACTGTGGTGTGACTTCAATGTCCAATTTATGACAGCTGATGCGTGCATTGGACGCGAAACTGTTGGTCATGAAAAGATTAATGACCGGGGATGTTGAAACGTCAATGCTTTTAAAGGTCGCTCCATTCCTCTTTATCTCTCTCTCTCTCTTTTTTTCTCTCTCCCTCTTTCTTTCTCTCTCTCCGTCTGCCTCAAGGGATATTCCTTTAAGTTTCCAACTCTTTAATATTTGGCTATAGTCTCGTTCAACTTGCGGTTTATTTATTAATGAATATAATTATTTTGTAATTTTGTTCTTTGCTCCAAATATAGATCTGACCGTCGCGATAGTAAGTGAAGGGAAAGCTTCATGACACAGTAAAAGCAGGTTTAAATCGAGATAATCCTATCATATCTAACTTTTGATCGGCCATTTTCAACTCTTTATAGCACTATAGCTAATAATTACGTAGATTGTTGCTTTTCACAGCTCAAAAACTATCACGTCTTTCTTATTACGATGCACCGCAATGTTCGAATGCCTGAAAACTATCCCATTTTTGGTATCATGGTCTGAGTGCTTTCTCAGCCGGAAGTAATAAGCGTCTCATGCTCCCGGTTGATACGCCTTGAAAGCAGAAAAAGAGTGATGTCTCCAGGGTGGATGCATTACAGTTAGCTGGTGGTCCTCTAATGGATATAACCCCTTTTTTTTGCTCTTCCTGCTGGATGAAATGACAGATTACGCCCACACATGGATGGCTAGTTTTCGCTCGGATATATACTTCATCTTTCACGCACGAAAAGCAAAACCATTCGCGAAATATTTATTGAATTTGATTTGGTAGTTAGTAGTTATTGGTATTTTCGTTAATAAATATTAGCTTCTTCGAAAGTTGTTTTCCGATTAACAGTAAAGCATTAACGGGAGAAACTCCCGTTCCTTTTCGTTGCCAATTGAATCATGTCACTTTTAAAGTACTCTTTCTATAAAAGAAAACTACATGGTGTTGTTCCAAAATTTTTACATAAAATTTCCATTTGGGATCCAAAAATCTTTATCCGGAAAAATCTGCAAATTTGATTCTTAAATTTGGCTTCGTCAACGCATAATGATTTTATAAGGATCTTCCAGATACGAATTCCTTCGTAATACATAGTTTCCTGTAGGACAATAGGGGTCTTTCAGTTTGAAAAAATTTCCTCCTCGCGGCACATCCAATCCCCGTCAACCCACTCCGTCCCTCTCCGGATAATGACGTCAATCCGCGAAAACAATCAATCAAATTTAGATAATTTTCCGCCCTCGGCGTAGCAACGCGGAGGGCCCCGCGGCGACAACAATGGAAGCATCCTCCCTTTCCGTTTCGTACGAGACGAGTCGCCTAGCAGCCTCTCGCGGCCTCCTTATTGGTTGACCCACGCATATAATCATCCCCACTACGAGGCACAGGACGCGGTGCAGACCGTCTGATCGTCCGTCCGTCCGGCAGATACTTCTCCTCCTGTATCCCTCCGGACGATCTCTCGCTCCCCTCAATCCCTCGCTCTTCCCATCGCCGTATGTGTGCCGGCGTGTTTTGACTGGCTCTCTCTCGTCCGCCACCAAAAGGCTCGACCCCGCTCTCCTCGCGGCGGTGGCTGGTCGCGGGGAGTGGTTGAATCTAGAGGCGAGAAGAATTTCTCGTCGCCCCCTCATCCTACTCTTTCTCTCTCTCGCCGCTTTCGCCTCCTTGCCCTTTAGCCCAACCCCCTCAGCACGCGCGAGAACAGCACACACGCACGCATTTGCTCTTCTCCTATTCATCCCCTCCTTCGATCTTCTCCCCTCCTCCCCCACCACGCACACCCCCTCCTATTCTTTCAATCAGCGTTGGAACGGGAGAGGCACAAACCCGTAGCTTCTTTCTGCGCCTTTGTAGATGCCTTTGCGACATAACCTCACTCATTCTTCCTCTCTATCTTTGGTTTTGACTGCGAAGGAGAGATGCGCATACCAACTGCGCCGTTAAAAATATGGCGTATAAAGGGAGAAATGGAGGTTGCATAAGAGTCTTCGAGACTTGGATGGGGTAGCGCTGTGAGATGCAGCGCCGTAGGGACGAAGTTTGGCGCACGGGGCAGGACCGGGAAACATCGACCCCAAAACTTCTTAATCATAAAAATATAAATTTAAATCGAGTACAAAATAATATATGTATTACAATTATTCACCCATCCAAAAAATTTTAGCCTAACAAATATCTTAACATTTATAACAAAATTTCCACTCTCGACTTGCCTGTTGCCGCCCCTTCGCTTCAGCGCCCGGACTGATGGGCCCGCTCGCCCCTTGCTTAATTTCTGCTGGGATTAATGATTATATCCAGTTTATCGGTGCTTTATTAAGCCGCTTGAAGGCAAAACTTTGGGTATAGTTTATGTATGTCAGGTTTAAAATACGCTTCTGTTGCGGAAAATTGTGTCGTGCAGTTTAAAGGAAAGGTTTTGGCAAGTTTTAATGATAATTTCAATGAGATTTTTTGAAATTCACGTTAGATTTTGTGCTGAGGAGCTATTCTAAAATATTTTGAATATATATATATATATATATATATATATATATATATATATATATATATATACATATACATATATATATACACACACTGACGAGAGTTCCTGCAGACAGATTACACAGAAAGCCGGAAGCCCGAAATCCCGTAAAACTTTAGTACGCCATGTCATTTCAGCATTATCAGCGTATTTCATGTTCCGTTAAACCGGTTTTAATAAACGTAAATTCTTTAAGGAAAGATCTCTTGCTATGATTTACGATTGGCGGGACTAGCATTCCGGAGACCCAGACCCAAACAGATAGGCGCACGTATGCTTTATGTACACATGCGTTCATGTACGTATTCGTGAAGTGTTTGATGTCTGGTCGGCTGGGACGACGGACACGGGTTATTGGCGGACACGTCCCCCGGCGCGTGAAGAAGGGTCCTTTTGCTCTTGCACGCGCTCTCGGCAGCTGATGCCATTGGTGCGTTGAGAGAGGGGGGTGGGGGAGAGAAAGTGAAGATCGAAAAAAGAAAAATGAGAAAAAAGCGACTATATAGTTGCGTGGCTTAATTCGTGGTGTGCGTAATCCCTGCCGACCGCGTGACGTTTGCCGGATGGAATTCGAGTGGGCGTTTTTGAATGAGCTTTGATGAACTTTTCCTCCTCCTTATTAGCTCAGATTTAGGTTTAATAACAGGTCCGCTTTGAATCATTATAATGCGCGGTTGGTTATCAAACAGAAGCAGTTTGTGTCTAGCTTTTTCCCCCGTAATTTTATGCCAAAAAGTGCCACATACTAATAGCAAATCGGAATAATTGGGGTCGATTGGTGTTTTATTACTCTTAAGAAAATCTGAAAATATTTTTCGTTGAACAAATAAAAAACATTTTTCATGCATGGGTAACAGCATTGTTTTTTTGGATCGAATGTATCTTTGCGGTCATTCGTAGGATCATTTCTTTTAAACTATTTGTGTATAGTTGCTAAACCTGCCCTTTAATCATAAATTTATTTACTTATATGCTTTCATGTTTGGAACGATATTTTTGGCAAATATCATTTTCAAATTATTGATTTTAAGGCAGTAATATATTATTTCATAAGATCACGTTTCGATGGTTTTTGCTGTAGAATTGCATTAAATATGGATAATGCATTGTCATGAACGGATGATTATTTAATATTGTTGTTTTTTATTAATTCATTCCCATTATCTTTATTCTATATATTGCATTTCTGATCCTCTCTAACATTTAACGATTGGAAATTTTCTAATGGAATGACTTACTTTTTCAGATACGGCAAGAGAAACCCTACTACATTGCAGATCCAGAGGTCGACTCCCTTGTAAGTGTTCCTTTTCGAAAAAATATTGCGAACGTTTGCTCTCAATAATTCCTCCAGTCCCTTTAATGCGCTCTTCGATCAAAATTCACTTTAGATTCAATATCGATTTTAGAGTCCTTTAAAATTTTTAAACGTTTACTATGGTTAAAGTTTAAAATGTTTGCAGCGCAGATATAGAATGAAAACTTGCTTCTAAAATCGGTTTCATTCATTTTTGTTGTCTATCTCTTCGCTGATTAAATTATGTCGGCGAAAATGTGTATTTTAAGAGCGCCTTTAATAACAATCCCGAGCGTCATTTCCAGACTCCTTGAATTGGTTTAACTGTAAAATACGTGTTTACGATCACAACTCCCCATGCCTCAAAAACTTAACCCTTGGGTAAATCCGATTCAGCTTCCCATTATTCAAGTTTAAAATAACTTGAGCTTTAGAACTCCGACACAATCGGGTCATCCTTATTTTAGCACGCCTTCCAAAAGGAAGCGAATGAACCAAACACGCCTTTTTACAAGTCAAACACAACGCGAGCGCGCACACACTCGCTCACATGGCAGAGAAGCGGTCTTTTTTAACTTAACCGCTTCCACTAGCCAAACAGACGCACACACACATATGCGCTCACAGAACCCAGCCTCCGACAAACAGTGTGAGCGTCAACTACTAACAAGTCGTAGCTCAGCGGAGATTGATCATTAAAGGGGTTAAAAACCTTCTCCCCCCCCCTCACCGCCATCCCACTCGCTTCGCCTCTCTCCCTCCCTCCTATTTGTCCCCACCAGTATGACCCTAATCTCGTAGCTTCGCAAAACCCTTCACACCCTACCTAATCAGCCACCCTCCGCTCTCTCTGGGGGCCTCCAGCGCCCTCTGTGTAGCGGTATTAGGGCGGGGGAGAGGTGTTGTTACGGGGGCGTCGGGGGGAGGGGAGGGAAGAGAGGTTGCATCTCTCCACTCCATACGACGCGAGGAGGAGGCGGGGGCGGCGATGGTCGTCGGTATGCGGGAGGAGTAGGAGGCACGGGAGTGGTCGCCATGGCGTTATTAATGCGACAATGGAGCACGCGGGCTGGCCGGGTATCGAGGGGAGGGGGTTGGGGAGGAGGGGGTGAAGCAGGGAGAAGGAGGGAGGCCGGAGGAGATGGAGGTATGTGCAGGCTAACACATGTCTGCTACTTATGCACATTAATAGACATCGGAGCACCCTACGGGACAAACTACTGGTGTGTGTGTGTGTCTCTCTCGTGTGTGGAGATAGAGTGGGAGGGGGAGAGGAGGAGGGGGTTACACGGGAGAGGGTAGCGATCGGGGAGGGGGAGGAGTAAGGATAAGTCACACGCTCTCCTCGCGAATTACTCCCCGTCAACGCCCGTGTTTGTTACAATGGGCGGATACGCGAAACTGTTCGACGAAGGATTGGGAGTCTGCGAACGCAGAACGCATGCGGCCTTGTTTTCGAAATGTCGATGCCAGAGACTGCGTCGGGGGAAAAAAGAGGAGCGGAAAAATGAGACTACCTCCCTTCCTTCTTCCCTCCCCCTCCTTCCTTCATCCTCCTCCTTCCTCCTTCCCCCTCCTTCCTCCATCCCCTTCCTTCTTCCCTCCCCCTCTTTCCTCCCTCCCCTTCCTTCCTCTCTCCCCCTCCTTCCTCCATCCCCCTCCTTCCTCCCTCCTCCTTTCTCCATCCTCCTCCTTTCTCCATCCCCCTCCTTCCTCCCATCTTCCTCTTTCCTCTCTTCCTCCATTCCCCTCCTTCCTCCCTCCCCCTCCTTCCTCCCTCCATCTTTTCGGCTCATTCAGCGGCGATGCTGCGGCGTTTGTATTGGCATTATTCGCGTGTTAACCCCGACCTTCGCGCATATCTCCTCCAACCGTTTTCTTACCATCCTCCTCGCTAAAAAAATATCGATCGGTATTTATCTTCCAAATGTTTCAGAGCCTTTGTATTTCTCTTTTGCAAATTTTAATTTATTTTTGGATGGCGAGCTTGTTTTTATTCGAGGTTTGTCTTTGCTCGACAGAAAGAGAAAATGGCCAAATTCTTCCCTCTCTGTAAAATAGCTGCGTAACAGGATAATAAATGTAGATCGTGTTCTCGTCGTGCTGATTTATTTTTTCCTTTTCGAACTATAAATGAAGAGGAATCCGCGCGATAATACTTTTACGACCAATTATATTGGCGAAGCAAATAGCGCTCCGATTCAATTGAAAGGCTGAATGGTTCCGTTCCGAAAAATAATTAATTAAAATTCGGGAATTGTTAAAATTTCTAGATCGTATGAGTCATTTCGCGATAAGTTTTCATGGCGTTGCACAACGTCCTTTCTACCATGAAATTGAGTTTTATGCCTTAAAAAATACACGCCGGAAATAAGTACTTAAACGAGTGAACTTTAAAGAAATAAGTTATTTAACTATGAGATAAAAGCTTTAGATATTTTTGGCACATTTTATGAATTCCCACTAAACGTATGAAGTATTGCTGCTTAATATGTAAAGTCGGGCTTATCGCACTAATTTTTCCTATCTCGTCCTAGGGCTAGAGAATAATTTACTTAGAAAAGCATCGCGCGCCTTTTCTGAGTTTAAAAAACCCCAGGTTTATTGCCGGTCGATGGATAAAACGTTTTATTTTAATTGAGTACAACCGCTCTTAATCGAGACGTGTAGTCCTTTTTAATTTTAGTGCTGGGAAGTGGGGTGGGTTAGTAGATATTCCGGATCGGGACGGCCAAAATAAACGGCACGATAAATTTGTAAAATAACGATCGCTAGTTTAGTTTATTTTAAAGCCCTCGAGACCGTTTCGCGATGTTTTTTATTACGTCGGATTTCTTCTTTTTTTGAGGTTCCTCCTATTTTATTTCGACTATACCGCGTTCTTCGATTCTTCCGCCGTCAAAAGACGGGTTATTATTTCCCTGTTTCTGATTTCGCCAAAGAGAACGAGAGAGAGATTGAAAGAGAAAGAAATCCGAAAAGGGTCATTTCTCTCCCTTTTCCCCGCCTCAAATAGACCCTTTTAAATGTAAAACCGGGCTGCTAAAACAACGACGCTTCAAAGCTTTTTATTTCTCTCCGACTCCACTCCAAACCGCGCGATATCCAATTCCTCTGCCAAGTTTCTATCGCGGGGCGAACGGGGAAAAATGCGAAAAAAGGCTGAAAGCCATCATTGAATTACTCCATTGTATTTTTTTTAAATAAGGAAAAATGACTAGCTTTTTACGACTTTTCTACTCTCTCCCCATCCCTTCCCCTCATCTTCAACTGCTGTGTCCCGTCTCGTCAAAAAAATCGCTCTCTCGGAACGCTAAAAAAAAACCCGAACCTTATCTCGAAACGGCGGAATAATTCTTTAATGACTGCGGTTTTCATCCCCAAAAATCGTCCCATCCCACGCGTCCCCTTTTTACCCTCCCGAAATTACTCTCCGAAAACGTATCCGAGTCAGAAATGTTTGCGGAATATCCGAATCGTCGGGGAAGCACGGGTCGAAAGGGCAATCCGTCCACTCCCATTCTTGTATGGCATTTTCGTTTCGTGGCCGTTTCGCCGCCAGTAAAACGCCCTTGCAATAAGCTTTCTCCGGCGCGGGGTGGGTGTTACGGGGGTGGTGGTAGATGTCCCATTCCCTCGCTCTGCGCTCCTACCCCACACCATCCTTCTCCTCCTGCCATCAAATCCCCGCCCCTTCCGTTTCTGAATAACACTTTACCTGGCAAGCGGAGTACGTACGTACGGGCCTTCGCCCGCCCTCTCCGGGCACGGAACCCTGTTGATTGTCGCTGGAGTTTGGGGAAACGGACCACAATCTCTATTGTTGCGGTGGTTGCTATTGTGGTGCCGGGTTTTTGGTGCGGTGCGCTATGGGTTTGGATGCGCCATCGGAATGCGTCCGCTACTCTTCGCTAAGTGGCCAGATTCCTATCTTTCATTTGTTCTCGAGGGAAGCTTCGTGTCGTTTAATTCTTTCGTCCTCCGGTTTTTTGGGGAGTAAAAAACTTGATTTGCGCTCCCAGCGTTGACCAGAAACGCTTGATTTTTTTATGTCCAACGAGAATCGCAAAGAAAAAGATTTTTTTCAAGTCTCTCCTTTTCCCTTTAATGTATCGAATGAGCTATAAAGTTCCTCTGGGAAAAAGGAAAAATTTATCCACGCGCATAAACAAGGCTAAAAAATGTTACTTGCACTGGGATGGAGATATCATATTCATTAGGATAATTTCCCGTTTTTTATATGCGGTAGTACATTCAAGAGATTAACATTGTATAACGCAAATTCCGAAATAAATGTGACATTTGGTGAGCGGTTCCGTTCAAGTCTCAAATATAAATTGTGTTCGGTGTTACGGTACCATAAATTAATCCCGTAATCACGAATCTGTCGACGTTAATACACTCACGGCTACTTGATGAAGTATTCGACACGCCATTTCATTTTCAAGGCCTCCAATGCCGAGCTCATTACGAGATTCAAAGGAATAATATGTATAGGTCAACCATTACAGGCACCAAACGGCTTGAGCTATTTGTGTGCCGGAATTGATTCCATTAGATGCATTTGAATATATATGTATTTCCGTCACATTACGGCTGCATGAAAACGTGAAAAAAAAGGGATTCGAAGAGATATGGTCGATTATGATATCAAGAGTGTTATTTTGAGTGAAATTACGTTTTAGGACGTAGACTAAAAATGTCACCGTAGTAATACCCCGCATTTTGAATAACGTAAGAAAAAACTCGCTATCGAACGAGTTCTTTTTTATCTAAGAGGAATTAGGAGGGAAGACACCGCTTCGGACATTAATGTGTCGCTTGATTCGTTTTCCGTGTTCGAGCTGAGTATATATGCTGATTTGGATAGCGCTGTTTTTTCTTATTAGCCTCTTTCGTGGGCTAAAACTGCCGTTTATCTTGAAATATTTTATGACAACACGCTTAAGTTTATTTCTTCTTTTTTCCTATCGCCCAAATACCGCTCTCTATCTCTTTATTCTCAGTGCGTTTCGAATGGACTTTTTTTTATTTTTCAGGCGAACCACCGTCACTTCGGGTTACTTGTTAAACTAATTCTTTTCGTTGGAATAAAAAAATAAGTCCAACTTTTCGAACGTGCAAGGATAGCATTTCGATTGGCCGTCCAATCACTTGGTGCGTGCTTCACTTAATCTCTGATTTTTTTAACGGTTATCTGTTGGTCATTAGCGAAATCGATGAGTTTTTTCACCCCTAAATCACGCAGTTCTTTTTTTTCGTCTAGTTTGCCCTCAAAATATTTGCGGAGGAAGAGTTGCTCCAGCTGCCTGCGGAGTGAGTAATCGCTCAAAATATGAATTTTCGAATTAGAGGGGACCCCTTTTATTTTTTTTGGGAGCCCCCTTATCTGGGTCCAAGGCAACACTGACGGCCAGATAATCTCTCTCGGAAACAGAGGAAGATTAAGGATTTTATAGCTAGCATCGCGCCGACAGTAAACACACACACCCCACATATGCGCTGCGATTCTCCCATCTGAGGGCGAATTTGCGTAAAACGCTCGATTTCAGAGAGCGAGCTAAAACTTCGTTCCTTTTTAGCTCGTTTAAAAATAAAAAAGTTAACGCTATCGCTTTGTTGTCCGTCCGTCCGTCCGTCCATCCGTCCGTCTATAGACGCTCAACTTTTTTGTTTTAAGAAAGAGATGGAAATTTCCCTTTAGGCTACTGTGCTAAATTTGGAAAACTAATATGTATTGTAAAAATTCTGTTTATGCTATCAATTTGATATTTAGTTGATAGCGCGCGGTATTTCACACATAACGCATTGAAATCTACGGAATTGAGTATATTGCAGCAAAGTTTTATAGACATTTTTGAACAATTTGTAATTTGAGACAGAGCATGACAAAAAGAGATGTATTTTCTTTGGTGGTGTTGTGCTACGCTGCCATAAAAATTTGACTCGGAGCATTAATAGACATTACATATTTGTTCTTAATAAATGTGTATTTGAACAAGAATGTTTATTTTCTTCGAAAGCGAGCGTCCCATATTGGAGAGAGCCGATTGGGAATTTTTTTTCCTCCTTGCAGAAGTGTTTCGCTTCAGAGACGAGAATATGATTTGGACTCCTAATCTTCGTTATCTCTCTCTTCCTCACTCTTTCTATCCCATCAAAACCGGGCCCCAAATAAATCTCCGATTCCCCTCAAACGTCGAGAGAAAAATAAAATATTTTTATTTCCCGTTCCTGAGAAGGTTAAGGAGATGGTTTCGAATCAGAAAAGTTAAGGGGATTTTGAAACTGATGGAAGGGAAATTGAAGTGACAGATGGAGTTATCGCATTCACATTACGGCGGGACAATTCGTCGAGTGTTACAGGGAAAAGCCATTAAAACAGTTGACACTCAAAACTCTCCCCGCCCCCCTCTCTCCTTCTCTTCCATTCTCCTGCCCCTTTACTCTGTCTGCGACTGTAATTAGACTCTTCGTTTGAAACTTGGTACCACTTAAATGAGTCTACACGCCCACACGTTCGCGCATTCCGCGCCCTCCCGAAATCTTTGGAAAAGGGTTTCGGAATCTATTTTCACAACCAACCGTCGCCGCTCGCGCCATCTCTTATCCGTTAAACTCGTTAAATTCCCCGAACTGTCTTGGCGATTTAATTTGGCGTGATTTTCCCTTACGACTTGCCGGGAGCAGTCTTATTTCCCTTCTCACTTTTTAAATTTACAAATCGGTGGCAACTGTTACTTTTCCCCATGGTAGGAGTCTTGTTTTCATCATAAGGTCGCAATGAACTCACAAAAAGCTTTTAATAATAGTTCAGTCGCGGTTTTGAATCATTTCTATTTTCCGTTAAATTAACAACCCAATCCCATATTTCCATTATTTCACGTTATTTAGTTTGCGGCGCCTTTCTGCGATTGTAAGCGAAAGGCGATGATGTTTATGCGCGTGCAACTGCTACGTAATCGAATAATTTTAGCGCGGAGTTCGTATCTGATGAACCACATTCATTTTAGTTTTCTACTTTAAATTCCCATTAGAAAAGGAATTCTTCGCGTAAGAGACGATCCCGATCCCACGAATTTGGGCAGCTTGTTTCGCTCCTTTTTCCAACTTTCCTTTGTTTTCGGAAATCAAACGTTTCCGAAGAGATCGGTAGCGGTGAATATGTTTTACGTAAACGCAAAACGCCCACTTGCGGGGGAGGTTTGTTGTTTTGGTCAGTCGGGGGCGGAGTTTGAGAGGAGGAGTGAGTGGGTGGTGAGGAAGGAGGAGAATGGGAAGGGGAGTAAGGGGGCCGGGGGAGGGGGGGAGGATGAGAGGGGTTGGGGTCGGGCAGCAGGGGGAGGGGGAAGAAAAATTTCGGTGGGTGGGGTCTGCTCGTCAGCGCGACGTATAAGCTGGCTCGCGTGCGCACACCGACTCCGAAAGTGGTTTCGCGAAGCACACACACACACACTCTCTCATCTGCCTTCCATTGTGTGCAAGCCTTACATCCGAAAAATCCTCGCTCTTTAGACCTGAGGGACCACCCGACGTTCTTCTTCCCTCCCCCTCTCTCCCTCCCCCTCTACCCTCCTCCTCTACCCTCTCTCCCTCCTCCTCTTCCCTCTCCCCTCCCATCCCCACCTCCTTATGCAAATTTCCTTCCTTTTTCGGTGCTCCCTTAAGAGATCGGACCTCCCTCCTTCCCCTACCTACTGCCTTCCGACCAAACCCCGCCTCTTCCATATTTGGAGGACCAGTCCTCCACTAACATCCACACGCTTTCACGAAAATCTTCCTCATCCTTCTCTTCCCCCTCCGTTTCTCTCTCTATCTCTCTTCTGCCACATCTCTTCCTCCCATTTTCTCCCTCTCCTCTCTCACTATATATGCCTCGCTTTTCGATGCTCAACTTTTTTTCCTCCGCCTCCCTTCTTTTGTTTCGCCGGCTTTTTGAGAAAGCCCTCGTGTCCGCCGCCATGTTATCTGTTCCTCTCTGCATTTATTTTGTGTCGTCTTCTCCGAGATATTTTTCGAGAGAATCGTCGTCCCCTTGTTTCCTGTTTTTTGTCGTTTTTTTTTGTCCCTTCTCTTTGTCTCTTTCTATTTCCAGAGTGATAGAGAGTATTTATCGCTTTATTGTTTGTCCGGATGGTTTTCGATTCAATAAATCTTATTGGGTGCAAAGTGTTTGTACAAGTTTCCCTTCCAAATACGTTGTCCGATTGCGAGAATGCTTGCGTGTAATTGAATTCCCGTTCTTATCCAAATCCCAGAGGAAAAGTGATGAGGATATTGTGTTGTCGTCAACACTTGCATAAATATTTAATAATAATTCGAGATCTACCTTCTATTGTATATGACGCGTTTCAATTGTTTCTTATGTGAAAATTTCAAACCTGAATCCGTGAAAATCCTATTATATCCTTAGTGATTTTAATCGAACTTTAGCCAAATTTTTATGATCTTAAATATTGGATTATTATTTTAATCCAGAATTATCATGTTTAAATAAATTTTATCATAATTTATAGTTGGGTATTTCCAAAATTTTAGCAGCAAAAACAACGTGGCGGTTGGGTCGAATTTTATTTTGTTCATTTTTATGGAATTTTAATACGATTTAAATTAAATAATGACGAAGTGAATCATATCGGGAATAGAATTTACACAGCGCGCTTCGGGAAACCCATCAAGACGCTCGACCCAATTCATTGTATCATCGTCGCGCGCAAACCATATGTCCTACATCAAAAAGTCTCCTACCAAACCCTTTGGAGGAAGAGAGAGAGAGAGAGGGGAAGGAGGTGGGGGATGGAAAGAGGTAGAGATGGAGGAAAAAAATCCTTTTGGGATCTCATCTCATCAGCTTTAGGAATTCCGTCTTCGCAAGTGGCCACGTCTGGATTCGGATTGCCTCCCGCGCCCGTCACTCCATCCTGCAGGACATGTCATCGTCGAGGAAGTGATGGCCAGTCAAAAACTCATCGCGCATCCGAGAAGGACGGGTCCTTGGGCGGAGCGAGAAGGGAAAACAAAAGAAAGGAGAAAGACAAAAATAGGCAGGATTAAAAAAAAACCGGGCAACGAATAACAAAGGAAACGTATAGGGGGTGGAGCCAAACGGCGATAAACGCGAAACGGAATCCGCGAGGGAGAAGAAGAGGAAAAAAGTCGAAAGGAAACATCCGAGGGAAGTTGGAGATATTTGTGTGAAGGCCCGGAGTTTTTAGGAAGTTTCTTGGTTATCGCCGCTCGGCAACCCAACCCAACCCAACAATGGGGTCGAAGGATTCATTTTTATGGAAAAGATGGACCGTCTGAAACTAGACGCGGGGGTCCCCTCCTGTTTATCCTTCGTGAAAATGGACCACCCGCCATGGCTATTAGAGTCCTGCTTTGGAAATCACCTCCTCTTCCTCCCTCCCTCTCCCCACCTCACTCTCCCACCTCATCTCCTCCCTCCCCCTCTCGTCCACTCTCCTCCCTCTTTATCCCTCGCGGCGAGCAGTTGGGCGTTTTCCGTGAATATTTAAATAAATAATTCTCTAAACGTCGAGGGAAGTCCGTGATGGAAGGCTTATTGTTTCCATCTTGGCCTATTTTTAATTTGTTCCTTTTGGATCCTCTTTATTATTATTTAGTGGGAAATGTTCTTGCGAGGTCTTCTTTTATTTTCATAAAAAGAACGGCGGAAGAATAGTAGGTTGAAGGAAAAGTGTCGTAGGTTGGATTTAAATCATGAAGCTAAGTCGGAAAGAACGTAATGGTGACATCTCGAATGGATTAAGGTAATGCGGAATATGTAAAGATTATGAACCGGAGAGATTGAATTGTACGGCCTTGTTTTGCGTGTAAGGAAGGGTGCGTCCTTTGCTTTTCATTCTTTCTCTCATTGTTTTGCTATTTCCATTGTTTCCGAGCGTAAATTCATGACCTCCGCGACATATTAATGCAGCATATTTTGTGGAATAAGTTCTAGCTTTGGTAAAAATCCTTACGGATAAGCGGAGATGTAAATAAATTATTCCGAATGAATTTCCGCGTGCGTGGTTTTGCTTGGAACATTTTTCATATCACGGCCCGACGCGAGGGTCGCGGTATCAAGCGTGAGGTGTTTATAATGATTTCCGTAAAGGCAAATCGCGCAAATGCTTCTAAATTAACGATTTTAAAATTTTTGCTTCGTATGAAAAGCTTTTGGGTTGTATTTCCAGTTTCTTAAAAAAGTCAGCGGACGTCCGAAAATTTAATTTTCAAGCACATTTAAGCGATGCGAAGAGAACGATTCAGTTCCGTAGAACTCCCACGTATATATTTTTTGCTCATCTACTTTGGCTCGTGGTCTGAATGACCTCTCCGTCTGTGGACTCGCAATCGTATATCTATCTGTCCATTCCTTCAACCTGTTTTTCCATTTCATTCTCGTCATCTGTAATCAAAATCCCTGTCAACTGCTCCTTCTCTCCCTTCGCCGTAACTCAACCTTACAGTCTCTCATCTCACTCCCCCCCCCCCTCTCTCCCTCCTATCTCTCCCTCCTCTCCCCCCCTCTCTCTTCTCTCTCTCCCTCCCCCCCCCCTCTCTCTGCCTCTCTCTCTCTCTCTTCTATTCCCTCTTACTGCTACACAAATCTACCTCACCCCCACTTTTGTGGTCAAGAGTAAAGACTTTTTTGAGTCTATGTTAGCCGCGTAACAAAAAGTAAAATATCAATCTCCTATGTTTTTTTGGTAACTCCGTCTATTCAACCTTTTGTATTTACTTTTTTGGGATAACCAGCGTACTGGTTCGCCATTTTTTTATTATCTAGAGAGAGGTGTAGGTGTTCTTTAACGTTTCAACCTGGTGTAGGAGCTGTTTGTTGTCTTGGGCTCGATTTTCATCCCATGTATGTTCGATATGTTCCATTCTTTCAAAGCCTTAATGAATTTTGATATCCGAATAACTTTTAGGGCGCTTTTAAGTTGAGATCATAATCCCTTGATTACTCTAAACAATCATTCAAAAAAATTTGTGGCTAGTAGAATGAATCGATGTCAAAATAGAGCAAATATTTTACAGAATATCATTTGTAGAGATTCTCGAATTTATCAATAGAAAAGATATTTGTGTTGATATTTAACCAGTTCCATGATGAAATGTCTTTTCTTAAAGATGGTCAAGTAATATTGTATTTTAATGTTTTTTTATTCCCATTTAATAATTTACACAATTCTCATAATTTTTCAAGAGAACCTAAACTGTCCTAAAAGTAACGTTTTATCGATTATGAATCGAATCCTTATGTACCCTTGCGTCAGCCATGCATCTGTTAAGAGAGTGACTCCACTGTCACTCTTCGATATTCCACACCACCTCTTCGTTTATTTCCCTCATTGTCCCTTCATTTCTCATCTTTCTGCCTCCTCCTCGTCCTTCCTTTTCCCCCTGTTATTTCACTCCTCTCGCATTCTCAGGCGTCCCCGGTTCGTGTTTCTTTCTGCCCTTTATTGGAGACATCCTTTCCTCCCGGTCACCGTCAAAGCGGTTGGCTGATATATTTCTTCCTGAAAAAAGACCGTCTCACTTCCGATTGGCGGAGAAGAAGCCTCTCACATCCAATCGGTTTGTGTGCATGTGTGCGTCGCGGATTCCCGTCCTGGAACTGGACCCCGTCGATTTAAGTCTCTCTCTCCCTCCCTCTCTCAATAAACGCCGCTTTTTTCTCTTTTCCTCAAATCGAAGATTCTGTCGGGGTCGATTGTTCCGTGGGAAGCATTTTGAAAGAATTTGAAAAGATTTTTTTTTTCTCTCGGAAGGGAACCATTTGGTTACTCGAAGTTGCCGCATTTCGCCGTTTTCTACCCTCGTTAACATTCAATAAGATGTTTTCAAAGATGGCACGCCAAGGAAAATATTTCGCTCGGGGAGAAAATTCGTGTCGAGAATCCGCTCCCTTCTTTTGTTTGGCTCGCGTGGGATGCTGATTCTGTGGCTACCATGTTTACGACACGGTCAGATATTTCCTCCTGGAAGCGAGGTCCCAAGCAAAAGTGAGGTATAAACATACATAACATGGATTTACTAAGTACGCCGAAACAAAATCGAAGTCCCGGAAAAAAAATTCGAGGCCTCGCAAAAAAAATATGGGCCCGCTTTGGCCATGCTCCCCCTCCGCGCGGGGGGTTCGGGAGCGTCCCGGTACGCCACCGCTTACCGACAATTGCGCGAAAAACAGCATTATTTTACCCCGCATTTAGAGGGATGATAAAAAAGGGAGCATGTCTATAACCTGTTAATTAATTTATTACTTCATTCGCAATAGATGACTAATAATGAATAATACAATCCTTGTGGATTTTAATAAATAAAATATTGCTTTTCGTTTAAATTAAATTACCCCATGTGCGGCCAAGCGAATGTTCTATGAAACCCAAGAGAAATGATTCTGTAGAAATTCCCTCTTCCACTTCGAAGCTAAGGAAAGGATGTTGGAGCCGTGCTAAGCTCGCAAGTGTTTGCTAAGGATATCATTTTCGGCTGAGGATGTAAGCCAGGGGGAGAACTGCTGAGGGGAGGAGTTTTATAGGACCCATGTTGTCTGCCAGCTAGAGTACACAACAGTGTCTACTTTTTCCGGAAGTCGATTAAGGATGAACAAAGAACATTGTGCCGAGACGTTTTTGGGAAGAATTTCTTAAAAGCGTCGCGGCTTGCCTTGGTTTTCTACCTCGAAGATTTTTTTTGCGAGTAAAACAAGCCTTCCATAACAGGGGGTTACGGAAAAAAGCTCGAATTTGAAGCAATAGCTTTGTGAATATTTGAAATTTTACTTGGAAACTCGAAATTTCATCCTCGACTGTATTTACAAATGCCTTCTTGTTTTGTGATATGAGACATTACAAACTATAGAGCTAATAATTTACCTTAATTTATTGTGAATTATAGCTTTTTGCATTTATCTGTCAGTGGGATATATACGGTTATTACTCCCACAAAAAGTTTTTCCCTCTTCAAGACAATGCTTTCATACTTAATTCTGTGAAAATTATCGTTTCAAAAGAAGAAATGTTTTCCATAGGAGCTAGTAAAATGTTGCCGGTACAGGTATTTGGGAAAATTGTCAGTTTTTAGGAAAAATAACGCGGAAAACCACCAAAAAACTGGAATGATTAACAACTAACACAAAGGAATACTTCGCTAAAATATATGAATATATTTGCAAGAAAGAAGTGAAGAAACTACCCAGGATAACGCTTTGGATACGCTGGCGGTATGCTAGCTGCTCATTACATACAAATTGATAGTGCATCAGGATGGACCAGTCTTTTACCAACAGCGAATGGATTATGCGTGGAGGAAATGGGATACGAGACGAGAAGAAAAGTTGATGAGAAAGAGAATGGGGAGAAAGGAAGCGGAGGGAGAAGAAAGAGGGAGGTGGACGGAAGGGAGGAAAGAGGAGAGACGAGGGAGGGGTGGGCTCTGAGGGGTGTGTGATAACACCCTTGTTGACACACCACCGTATGTATTTGAGCTGCCTGCAACCCAGCAGATAAGCCCTATGAGCGACACCGTTATATGCCTCATCCTCTCTCCCTCCCTCTATCCTCTTCCCCGCCAAATGAGCCCTCCCACCTTTCCATCGCTCTCCCTCCCACCCCCTTCCACTTTCAGCCCTCTCTGCCTCGTTATCAGCCTCCCACCCTCGTAACCCCAATAACTCCTGTACGCTTCCATCCCTCACCCATGGTCCCTCTCCCTCACACGCTCTCTCTCACCCTCCCAATCTCCCTCTGCCCTCTCCTCTCTCACCACCCTTCCAGTCTTTCCAGCGACGTGCCCACACATAAACTCAAGTTTCCAAAACCTCCACACGCCTCACCCCCTTAATTCATCTCATGCCCCTCCCTCTCTCTCTCTCCCGAAATCCCATGGATAATCTTTTCCTTCCTCTCTCTCTTTCTTTGCTTTCCTGCTCATCCACACTTTCCCATATCCGTGTCCGCGTTGTCCTTTCTCATAGACACTTTCTATCGCCCCTTGTTTTTCATGTCCCTTCGCTTGTCGCCAGGAGGGTGTAAATGGCGCAAAACGAGTCTTCAAATATTTGTGGAAACGACATAAAAAAACATCCGTTGCGCGGATGCTCGTAGAACTTGTAAATCGCGGAGGAAATTAAAAAAAACGGCAAAAATCTGAGCCTTTTAACACCTAATATCTATTATCCTTTTAAACATGTTGTAATTACACGTGTTCTCTCGTTAAGAAGCAGAAAGATCAAAAGATTCCATTAGTGTCCGATAAGATATAAAGGTGTACAGGAAGACCGCGATATCTAATCGTTCTTGTTTGAAAAACGTCTGGAAAAGATTTCGTTATTGACGTAATCAGTCGCGTTATTTGTTTCTTACATTATTCGCGGATTATCCCTGCATTATTGTTCGGTGAAATCGCTCTGTAATTAGCACTCGAGATGTAGCCGATAAAAATCTTTCATTTGGTATCATGAAAACATCATTTGCGTCCAATTGGTATTATCTTTCTTTTGTACGGCTAAAGAATGCCACGCGGTGGATTAACTTTTGTGAAATTCTGAAACTATTATCGCGAATGAGATTGATAACGCGACAAACTCTTTAAAACATATTTGAGGAAGGAGCCGCTTTCTTGTGATATCATGTTGAAACGGTACACTCACCGAGTCTTGTTTTACAGATATTTTCTATCTAACGTTGCGATAAACATTTTGGGATAGATTAAGATTTCAACACCAATCACGGTTAGGTAATTCTTATTCGTCAACATTGCAGTTGTTTCCGAAGTGGCGCACGTCGTATATTCCTCTCATTTATCGCGATATTTCTCATTTATTCGCGATGTTTATTTATTTCATTTGTAGCTTTGGAGTTTTTCATAGTACCATAGTCCATCTGCCACCCACCGATGAGGTGAATTGCCGGGTCAATTTTAGATGTAGATACGTTTATCGTTTCATCCATAAGGATGGCATGAAACTACATAATGGAAATTGTTTTTGTTTTACTTTTTTATCTTTGACCATTTCTTTTTAGCGCTGTAGCCTAGAAGTAGGTAAATCAAAATTAAAACCTCCTGTGGCCAATGTCGCCGTTATATTCCTGGTTCTTTATACTTTTATGCGCAGATATTTTCGAATTTCTTTACTTCTCATCTACGTCCACATCGGACACTTATTCTCTATGTCAGCGGTTACCAACCTCGGGTCGCGGGAAGTTTTCAGTAGGGTCGCGGAGGGTCATCAGAAGAAAACTTTCCCGACAGTCAGTTTGTAACTATACATTATTAGAACACTGCCTTTATCAGTGAAGGGATATGCTGGCAGCCGATGCAAGTCACCCTGGCCAATCGAAGCTTTTACCAATTACGTGCAAAAATGGATTGGGAAAAGCGGGATTACCAGAGCGACCGAATAATTTCCCTCCGCACACCCGCTAACATGAGTTTCACTCTATATTGATACCCTTTTCTCGAAAATGGTCATGACCGAGACCGATCAAAATTGCGGTGCAGTAGCGTTACAATAGCAGTTTACTGATTTTTTTTCCGGTTCATCTATATTTTATTTTCGCTCAATTAGAAGTATGGGTCGCGAGGTCCTACTCTTGGTCAGATTAGGGTCGCAGGATAAAAAGGTTGAGAACCACTGCGAAACCGTTTGCTACTCAAACTCTTAGCCTTCCGGCGTCTCCGTCCGACGTAGCCCTCAGTTTACCATTGCGCCTTGCACTATGTATATACAATCACGCTCACCACACACACACACACACACACACACACACACACACACACACACACACACACCACACACACAGCTACTATATGGCGACTTCAACGCGTTCTCACACTCTCGAATAAAAAAAGAATAACCTCTCTCCTACTCCAAACACACCTCCTCCCCATCCATTTACAACAACCCAACAGCACGCCCATCTTCCTCAGTTTCCTCTAGCACTTTTTTTTAAGAAAAAAGGTACTCCCTCTCAGACCCTCATTCCGACTCAACACAACTCTTTATTCTCACACGGCGCCCCCTACTTCTTTCCCACGTCTGGAAGTAAACGCGTGTATAATGAAACGCCAACTTGCCCAAGACGTCGACAAACTACTTGCACACGCTCTGCAGTTCAAGTGTCACGCCGTTTGCGTTTGTTACTCCCACATCCCTTCCTCACCCCTCTCCCGTGGAACGACGGAGGCGCCTCAAGGGGTGAAGGGGTCAGAGGATATTTGAGTGCTTTATAGCATTGCGCGGTTATTAAGGCGTTTATGAATGAATAAAAAAAGGATGACTCGGCTGATTACTAAGCCTCTAATAGGGATCTTTTTAACTTCCATCGCTAAATTCCCTTTGTATGTCGATGAGTTTCGATTGACGTTGCCGTATCTTATAATAAGTGATCACTTCATGCTCTAGCGAAGTAGTCCCTTTTAGCTCGTTTGTTTATACTTTTGTGCTGGATCGGGTCCAAGTTATCTCGTTGAATTTTTTTTATGTACTTGAGGATGTCTCACTTGCCTCCCTTATTACCAAAAGAACTTTTCTTACACCCGATAAGGTTACCGTGTGGTACGTTACCATAGACTAAAATTGTTGTTTTTCGAATTTAATACCGATTTTCAAGAAAATTCGGAACGCAGTTGCATTTTTGACCAGCAAACTTAATGATTTGTTTATATACTTGTTCAAGTCCCGGATAACTCGATCGTAAATAGTATTGAAACGTGATTTTGGTAATATCTTGCACTAACTCCCACGTTTTACTGATGTTGAATTGAGAGAGAATGATGCGTTGGAAACATTCCGTATAATGTGCTTTCTTGGAATATTGAAATTTTCCACACCGCTGAACATCCATGCGATATTATTAATATGCATTCCTTCCAAGAAGTACCTTGGGTTTAATATCATATATCGTATATGTGTATGTAGCAGCTATTTATAATATATACATGCAGTTAAAAATCATTCCGTAACTAATGGCGCTTGTTGGAAATAGGTTCCTTATACTCTCTTTAAAGCCCTAGATATAATCTTATGAATAAGTTACTTATTAGAATTTCAACACCGACCACATAATTCAATGTTTTCCTTCTTTTTCCTTCCCAACAGATGGTGCAGGCGATACAAGTACTCCGGTTTCACCTGCTAGAACTGGAAAAGGTAAGAGATACAAAAGGCACCCACTCGAGAGGAGAGTAATCACTATCACTTATCTGACCGTTCATCCTCCGTTTGGAGGGGATTGGGCGTCGACCGCGTCACACGACAATTGCGTCACCGCCCTCTCTCTACTTTTAGCATTTATCCATCATCCTTCATTCCATCGCACGACCAAAAAAGAAGACGATTGGCCGTCAATTCTTCCAATCCCCTTTTCACTCCGAACCCCGACCAATAAAGAACGCATCGAGTTCCGACCCCATCCCATCGCCTGATTCCCCTAGCTATTCTTCGCCCACACCGCTCGACTACCCACCGCGGCCCACCCTCCCCCTCCAATTACAGATTGCTTCTCGGGTAATGATTGGGCCCCAAGGGGTCCCTCGGAGACCAATTTCGCCCCTAAGGGAATTTTCGGTGGGTGGGAGAAAAATTCCGTAGGATGAGATGGCTTCCTCTTTGTATTCTTCCCACGGCTGTTCTCTCCCTCTCTTTATCTCTCTCTCTCTCTCAACCGGTAACTTACCATCTTCTTCTTCTTCTCATTTCTCTCATCCCCACTTTCATTTTTTATCCCGAACGTAAATCTCGCAGGGGGAGGAGGGGTTATACCCCTTCTAAACAGCCTATGTGGTGTACCCTCACCTTATGAGGCGACGATCTGCATACACGCTCTCTATCTCCCCATCCCTCCACTTTCCCTTACTTCACTTCGCCTTTTCTTTATTGCGAATGGAGAAACGTTCTTGGTGAGTCATTACGATAAATTCTATTCGAATTATTTTTAATTGAAAAGCGGAGAAAATGCGTAGTGTCGTATATTCGTGCAAATATGCGCCTGCATATGAAAACATATGCATACCCACGCGATTTTTTCACAAACGTTTCCTGTTGTTTATAAATTTATCCAACCTTGAGATCCGTCCCATTTTGGTTTTGTTTGAAGAAAGGCATTTTTACACGTCTCTAAGACATGGAAAAGAGATAAATTACTCTAAAAAACTGCGGTATTTAGATTTCGATTGGGTTGCTTCGCTGCGCACTAGGAGATAATTCAATAGTTTCAAGACATAGTTTGTGCCGGTGACAGTTTTGTTCAAAAATGTTTCACCGGGGTAAGGTTGAACCCAGGAAACGAATCCACAGTACGGGTTCATTTTAAAGCGTTTTCGTTATAACATTTTTTTACTAAAGAAACTTGCATGCGTATATGAACTAATAAAGAAATTTATTTTTAATCTTCCATTTTATTTTTACTTTTTTATTTGATATTCTGGACTAAGGTTAATAGTAAATATGACTCTATTGCAAGTTTTTAGTAGTGTCGTATTTTAATATTCTTCATAATATACATCCTCCGAGGATCTTTTATAATTTAACCCCACGATGCTATAAAGCAACAAATATTGTTTCCTCTGAAGTTTTTCCTTACCCTGTGAGTTTATTTTCTAATCCAGAAATCTCATTTAATATGAATCACACTGCTGAAATCTAAATTGCTATATCTAGACATAGCACAGTAAAACATTCAAAAAGTCACATATTTTCACCTATTTCGCGCTCTATTTCCAGTACGCATAACTTGATGCAATGTTTACTACCGTTACCAGGACACTTTTACGGCGGCATAACTTATTCGAAGTTTCACAGCATTCAAAGGAATTGTTGTTCATCGTCCAGAGAGAGAGAGAAAGGGGAGATCAGTATAATATCGAAAAGTCTTGCCAACTCAACTCACCTGGAGGAAAAGGGTCATTAAAATGTCGGACATTTTCAACTGATTAAATTCATTCTCTTCGCTACGATTCGTATCGCTTCGGTCAGGAAGGAAAAAATACGGTCTCTCGATTCGTTTTGCGTAGTCAACCGCTCGCGGGAGAGATGCCGTGTGGAGGTTGTTTGTATCGACGTGTCTTGTTTTATTGTCGCTTTTTTTATTCTCCATCGCCGAACCGATGGCCGTGTCGCAATACGCCGCAAGTAACGCGTCTTCCTCGACAACGACGGTAAAAAAAACTTTCTCTGTCTGCGTCTCAAGACGTCGGTTCTTCATTGATGAACAACGACACACCTAATGCCCACAGCTATGAAAGTTTTACGCGAGAACGAACATCGACGCTCAGCTCTTTGACTGGTTTTATCGCCATCTCGCGTATCCTCGGAAATAATCAAATGAGTGTGTTTGTTTAGACTATCTTTTAAACCTTGACTAAAATAACGCTACGCACGCAAATTTATATTGTCTATACGTAACTTAAATTTCATCATAGAAACGGTCTCTGCATGTCTGATTCAATTTTACATTCTCAGTCAATATTCATCAGCATAATACACGGCAAGTCACCAGGTAGGTGTGTGGCAGAGTGTGTAGCGCACCAGACCTAAAAATTGATAATCTTATATATATTTCTCTTACTACGTCTGCAACAACTTCCACCACGCGCCATCAGATCGCGCCACCGAAGCACCCATGGCGATATTAATCGTTTATATCTTAAATACGGTAAGAGATCATTGTTCGAAATTTTCCAGGATTGCTTGATTCACATATAAAAGGTGATTGACGGAAAAATATTTTGAAAAACGACCCGGGTTCGACTCCAGGGAATTATTTGTATTTCTCATAAGGTAATACGTAAAAATAGACTTTTCGACGTGAAGGGTTTTCTTCTTTTGGAAATTAAAATTAGAAAAATTCGACCATCGATCTTTTTCATGTTTCATATTAAATTCGTCTTTTTTCGCCTTCAGCTCAAAATCGCTAATGTTAATCGTTTGAATAGTATGTTTTGGAAAAATCTTGGCATTTTAACGTGTTAATGTTACCTTGCCTACCAACTACATTGTTAAACCTCGAAATTCTATTGCTACTTCAATCCATATTGGTTTAAGCTTATTTTGAAGGCTTTTATTAAGAGAAGGAGAGAAAAACGGAAGGAGGAGGAAATGATTTTCATAGAAATCAACGTAAACAACCTTCGTTGCGTTATTTACGAAAAGGAATAGGTACCTAAAAATCTAAAATGCTGTTCAAAGAGATTAAAAATCGTAATAATGGGCTAAATCTAGTATTATTGAAATAGAAACGGTATGAAAATCTGAGGAACGTGCTTGGCCTTTTAATAAAAAAACCGAGCATGTAAAAGTTTTATGGGGTGAAGGATTGTGCGATAGGTTACGGGAGTTAGGAGGACGGTTTTGGAAATAGGAAGAGAAAGAGAGGGTTAAAAGAATCAAAAAATTACAATGAAAGGCTATGTTGGTCGGAGTGTCAAGCTATTAAAACACGAATAACTCAATCAAGGATGTAGATAGATAATTTAAAATTGGCAGAAATAATCTATTCAAATATAAAAATTCTTTGCCAAAGAAAATTTACGAAAAAATTCCCGAGTTCGACACCAGGGTAATATTTCCATTCTTCGTAAGATGACAGTCCAAAATCGCCTATTTGTCATGCAGGATTTTCTTCTTTTGGAAATAAAAATTGGAAAAATCTGACCTACGATGATCATCCGATTTGAACTATTTAAAAGAAAAATTAATAGACACTTATTCTATTCTTCTTCTTCCAAAATCGCTCATTTGTTTATCTTCACAACCGACTGCTGTGAAAAACAAAATCAATGTAAATAATGATTGATGAAATAATTTATTCAAAGTTAAAAATAAATTTTAATTCCGTTTTTTATTCAGTTGAACCCGTCATTTTTGACGGGCAATTGCGCTAATCATATATATATATATATATATATATATATATATATATATATATATATATATATATATATATATATATAAGTGGAATCTTCAAATATTCCAGTAGCTTCCCCGGCTGAGATTTCCGATCTGCGTTTCTCTAAAAGTTTCAAGCTAGCGCTCAAGTTGCACCCAATTCAAAATACTTAATAATCAAGTAACGCTACGCATAAAATCGTATATTTGTTTCACTAACCTTGTTGCCCTGCGCTCCACTTTTTACAACTCTAGTATGTGTAGCCTTTCACACGTGGATCCCATATACTAGAACCGTACTCAACCTGCGGCCAAACCAACGATAGGTGAGATGTTTCTCAAACTTTATCTACGCTATTTCTGGCCACTCTTCATATGAAAGCTAATCTAATCGTCGGAAATACACTCTCGCAGCATGTAGCGCTCAATCTCCTTGAGTTCGCCACGCTCATCTTCACATGTCAATCCGTAAGATTTCCGCCTCCTCCTCTTCTTGTCAGGGAACTGTTAAAAGAGTAAACGCCGTTCCTTTACTGTTGCGTGACTATTTTCCAGGGCATTCCTGTTATCGTTGCACATAGACGGAAGGATTCGATAAAATAATTGACGAGAGATAATGTAAGCGCGAGAAGAGGAAGAAGGAAAAGAGGAGGAGGCCATTTTGTTCGAACTTACGACTGTCTGTTGTCCCTCTGTTCCGAGTCGAGCTGCATCCCGAAATTCTCTGTCACTCAAACCTCTTGGAGTCATCCATCCCTCCTTAATCATGTACAAATGCGTCGAATCCGTCCTTCCTACCGAATTATATCGTTACCTTTTTTTTAATGCCCGACTCCAAAACCTCTCAATAGAATTCTATCGTCCATGCGCCTACTAAACGTGTTTATTATTCTTCGATTCTTTGGCGACAGAATTAGTCCGTAATCGATGTGCTTCATCAGCCACTTCTTCTCGCCTAGATCGAAATGACTTCGAGCGTTGCGTCGAGTGTTGTGTTATGACCGTGACCATTCCAACGTCTTTCTCCCCCTCCTCTCTTTCTCTCTTTCTCCTTTCCATTTCTTTTTCATTCGCGCCCTCCTCTTCTCTCTCTTTCTCTCTCTACTTCTCTTCGTCCGATGTCTCTTTCTATCTGTCTCCGTCTTCAGCCACCTTCAGAACCGATTCGCTTTTTTTTCTTTCGCTTTATGCGTCCGCGAGGGGGACAAGTGCGCTGTGGATTTTTTTTTAAATCTCTATCGCCCTCCATCTTGTGGGAAGTGTATGATCTTTATATTCTTCGCTGTTGTTAAGTGGTCCGCCATTTTGCGTTGTTGTAATAGATAAAAAAATGTTATTGAGCCCATTACGCGACGGGAGGGCTCCGCTTGAAAAGAGTATTCCTCTTCAGCCGCGCAAAACGATCGTGTTCCTAATATAAACACACGGTGTTGTTTCCATTTTCCTTCATCTTAACGAATTGCCGATCATTTGGAAATATTGTTTTGCTACAGAGTTGATTGGGTGAATTTTAACCATGTTAAAGGAATGGATTTCCTTTAAATCATGGCTAAGAATATTATTTCATTTGATTAAAACTCTAAAACTCCTCGCATCAAAGTTGAACACCTCTTTCCTTATTCGAATAGGTATCCGATATAAGTGTCCTCCCAGTTTTCCGCTCATCGAGGAGTCATGAACATATTGGAAAAGTACAGATTTTAAAAAAATCCAATTTTATACAGCTTTGCGGATTTTTTTTGTAAAGAGAACAACATCTTTCCCTTCGCAGAGCATATCCGATAAAAATTCCCGGAAGATGAGTCCCTTTGATCAGATCTCCCACCGCTGACGTTTTTCTCGTGTACTCCGTGAATCAAACGGCGCCACCTCCCTACCTTCTGCCCCCAGACACACACAGCAGCATAAGCGAGAGAGAGAGAGAGAGATTTCCTTATCGTCGCGACCTGTTGTGGTTTTATTCTCCCGCGGGGAGCACAGGCCATCTCTCCTCGATCCAACTCTCTAACCTTAGTCGAGGCGATATTCGAGCATTGCCGTGTTCCTCAATCGCCGAGGTGCAGAGAGAGAGACGAAGATATCAACAGTCGCAGAAGGGTTCTGGTCCCTCTCTTTGCCCTTCTCCTCACAGACGTAATGGGTTAGACCCATTTCGCTTCTCTTTATAACGACGGGACGCCGTTTGTCATCCGTCGGGGGGGCGTGTTAGCCGCTCACCTCTCCTTCCCGAGATGCAGCGCGCGCGTGTTAAAGGGACGCACCCTCCCCCCTGGTTCCAGGGAAATATCGTCGCTAGTAAATAAACCCGCGTTGTCCAAACGGTGTCGTCTCGGTGTGATCGTGCATTCCTTTTCTCTTCCTCTACCCCTTCTTCTCGTCGCTCTTTATTTAAGCTCCGTCCTTTCGATTTCTTCCTGCGTTACGTCCGCTATCATCCTCCTGCATCCCGTTTATTTATTTTCGCCCATTCCCGAAACCCAAGCGCATACGCCAAACGAAACCCTTTTGTTAAGAATTTTCCCCGTCGTTCTGTGAGTGGTGTTTTTTCCTCTTCAAAATGTCGCCCACATCGCTATAAAGTTGTTAGTTTTGCAATCTAGGCGGATGCTATTTTGCCAAAATTGAATGCTTTTCCTCGCTGCCGTGGTTGCTTGTCGCGAAAATAGTTAAATGCGGAGAAAGGCTTCCTTGTTTACGGAGGCGGCAACCGATTTTCTGTATATTTTTAATGCCGTGGCCTCTCAGCGGATCTAAAATAGAAATCCTCCTATTTTAACGTAGGCTTTGTCCATCTTCCAAGATGCCAGCTTCGCCGTCATTCGCTTTTCATTTTAACTATATTTCTTCCCGCTTTTGATGTTTTATTTTCCGTTTTTTCACTAGCTCCTTTTTTATATTATTCTCCTTCTGTCTTATTCGTTTACACGCAATTGTGAAATTTTCAACAATCGCCGGTCGCTTACATCCGCTTTGTCTTTTCAAACCTCCAACTTTGGTTCTCTGTTATTTATCGTGCCACTTCCAACACTTTTATTCCGGCTCTTCCAACATTTTCATCACTTTTCTCTCTCACGCGTCCTTCATCTACTTTTTCTATCCCTTTTCCACGTTTTTCCCTCGCTATCTCCTCTTTTCCTATCTATTGCTTTCTTCCAATCATACCCACCCCCGTGTTCTGATTTAATGTCACCTACCATGTTGACTCCACGCTCCCAAGTTATGAATATTCTTCTTCCCCACCTCCCCTTTCTCTCATGTCGTATCGCCCACACGGGGTTGGTGAAAAGCACGCCCCAATAGATCATTTCTCTCTCTCTTCCTTTCTCCTGGCGCCCTCGGACTCACCAATAGCACACCCTTCCGACGTAGAAACCGCAATGGAACAAGAGGCGCTGACTGAGGCATTATTTTGTTTTTGCTATAAATTTAATCTGCTTCCAAGAATTGAATTTTTGCGTGCGTCATATTTTGTCGTTTCCTTCTGTTTGTTTATCTACCTCGGCTGATAAGGTTTTAGATTCCCTTCATTCGCATCACGTCCTTCCAGTCTCATTGGTACCCTCCATATCCTCGTTATCTAGGTAAGAGTTGAGGTATCGATGGACCGCAGGGGAATGCATTACCTGTATCCGAAGATTCGCGAGGACACCAATCGAAACGATTTTCAGACTCGGATATGAACTTCGAATTCCACTGGCCAGCAGTTTTTGGATAGGCAAGCCTACCATAGATATTTTGGTTTGCTTATTATAGCGAAAAAATTGCTTTTAAGTTATTGCGATGGAATTTCAAAAATATTAATAAAAAAATTATGAAATTAATGTTTCAGGCATCATCATTGTCTATTTTAACACTATGAGAAATGTTTGGAATTCAAATGAAACTGTTATTGGAGTTTTAATGATAATAGGACTGAGGAATTTCGTTTGTTTGTATGAAAATACGTCTGTGGCCACTCTGGCTTTATGGGATGCACTTGCATTGGATTTTCAAAGAGCATTCAAGGTGAATATGTAAATTCTCTTCATATTCCAAGATAGCATGCGTAAGTTTATAAGTGGCTTTCTAAGTACGTCTAAGAATCGCGCGTGAAGTCTCCCATACGTTTTCATACCAATGAAGTTTCTGATTTAGCTTCACGTTGACCCGTGAGGCTGTTGCAGTCATTATATCCAAGTCATTATCCTTCTCGTTCGTAATCCGTTCGCATACTTTTCCGATGCTTGGAAATGTTTAAGTCGCCGTAAAAAAAGTGCTTCAAAGTCGCGGAAAACGCCTGTTTTTTACACGAACAGCCACCGTGCAGTAGCCCTTAAGGTAAGACAATGTCTCTTTAAGGAAGTCGTTAAGCTTTCAAATTGTCGCCAAGTCCTTTCCCTTACGCAGTGTTTAAGTTTAGGGCATAGTCGTCAAAATTTAGTGCCATGACTTCATCCCTCGCGGCTCTTCAGTCTACGACGACGACTCAGAAGACATGACGTAAAAGTGTGAAATTGCTCCTCGAGACGAGGCGAGACTGCTCCACATATCATCCCAAACGGACATTAAAACGGCAGTTAAAACGGAGACTCCGCGTATGGATATTCCGGATGGATTATCCCCGTCAGAATGCTTTTATACGTTTTCATTGTCACAAATCGGTCCTTTTAATGGACGCCAGCTATTAGTTTGGTTTAATTTACGCCCGCATCTCGCGTAAAAATTGTATAGGCATAAAAGGGTCCCTTACGTAGCCTCAAACTACTCGAGCAACTGTTTCCGCAGTTTAAATTGTATGGAAAATGAAGGAATCCCGGTCGTTAAAATTCGGTTAACACCGCATTTCCTTACGTTTAAAGGCTAAGGAACCCATCAGTGTACTAGAGATAAAATGTGTTCCTCTTCAACGTCGGGGATGAAATTTAGTGCCAGAAATCATTTGTAGATGGCTGCATCAGTCTTAAATTTTTCGTTCTCTGCTTCCTACCTTCCTTTTATTTACTTTATTTGGTAATCATGCAATGATTCACTATTTTACTTGTGATTTTTATAGCGTTAAAGAATACTTAGAGCAAATTCTTCCGTTTGGAAGGGAAATTTCTAGTCAAACCTTGATATAAAGTATCTTAAGTCAAATTGTCTGTCTTTGAATAGTATTACAAATTCATTAAGATGGAATTTAGAACCAATAAATCGAATCGATCTTTCTCTTTGAAACGCATAGAACATTAGCGGATTCAATGATTAATACTTCCATACGTGCATAAGGTGTGGTTAACTCCTGACTGGAAGGTCAGAGGTCGGCATCTGGGACAGAATACGTCGCGTGGAGATTTATGGCCGCTTTACATGTCTCACCGACGCATAACTACTTCTTCGAGACCCTTTACTTTTCTCGGAAAGTATAAAATTTAAGCTATTTGTCTCAAAGTTCAGTAATAGCAATGAGACTATTTTTGGACAACCGGACGATTCTCGCGGTAAAATAAAGCGCCGTAAAAACGGGCTTTCTTTTTCTTTCCGCAGATTATTTTCAGAATAGCACACTGTCGTTTGTTAACGGAGGTGAAATTAAATTCATTTTATTCCCCTTTGGCGTTTTACTAAATCTTGAATAAAATGGTGGGCGAAATTCGTCGCGGAATGGTGGATTCGTATCTCTCTTTTTTTTTGGATTTTCCACGGGTTGTTTGTTCTCGTATCTTTCTCGTACCGTACCTCCCCCACTCTCCTTTGCCGCCGCCCGCCCCACCACTATCTCCCTCCCCCCACCACTATCTCCCTCCCCCCACCACTATCTCCCTCCCCCCACCAATACGCCCCCCACACCACGGCCTCCCTTGCTCACGTGCCGGTTATTAGGTTCGGGATAAAATTGTGTGCAAAGACTTGAGGCGAACGTGTAATTAGAGCAGCCTATGAATTTCGGCCTCCACTTTTAAGCTCCTCCCTCGGTTGAAAAAAAGAACGCAGGAGGGAGGAGAAACACCTTAACCTCTTCTCCCCTCCTCCCACCCCCTTTCTTCCTTACCCCGTCACCTCACCCCCTCCTCCTTCCTCCCTCACACACACACACACACGAACCCTCACCACTTTAGGTGGTGACTGGGTTGGTCGGGGTATTATACTTGCGCGCGCATGACCTGTGGTTAAAGAGTTTTTTCTTTATTTAAAGAGACGCGTGATCGTCCGGGTCACTGGCGTGCTTTGCTTCGTGCCCTTCCCCCTACTTCATTTTCAACCCCCTCTTTTTTCCTCCCCTTTTCCCACCGAACATGCCGTGACTCGGCCACCCTCCCGTAACCACCCGTGTGTTTCCCCCCCCCCCTTCTCTCTTCCTCGTGCTTTTTGCCGTGGTGTGCCGATTCTCTCCCCCCATGACTCTCACCCCCTCCCCTCCTCCCTTGGCTTAACTCCCTTTCTCAAGCCTCCGCAAACGTGCTTTCCTCTCCGCCTCCTCAACCCTCTTTGTCCACCGCCATACATGAGATTTAGAGATCCGTGCCCCGGCGACTATTTAGAGTCTGCAAATTGCAGGCGGCACGCAAAATTCCGAGATGGTAGATTCGATCGTCTTGTGTCGGAAGGTATCGGGTGAGGGAGGAGGGATTTGGGGGAGGGAGAGGGGGTGGGGAGAGTTGGGGAGACGGAGGAATCTAAATGTTGCACTCTTGAGGGGTGTCGTTTCAGGTAAGGCGCCATCTGCTAGGTCGCCGGAGGGTTCGTTATCGGAAAAGATACACGGTTGTCGTTGTTTGGGGTTGTCTTCGGTAAAGTTATCTCGAAGAGATTTGTAAATTTCGTATAATAGGCAGTTATTATAGTCGAGGGCTATTTTTCCACGACAGGCTGTTCTTTGCTCAGGAAACCAACAATTATACATATCAAAAAATTTGTAGAACAATCTCGTTAACGCTTTGTAATAGATATAAATCTATCAAATATGGACTTTTTGATTGGGACCAATTTTTATTTTCCCATTCAGACATTCGACCATGCAATGGGAGAAGAATTTAAAAAGATAACCCCCAAAGAAGATATCAATGAGAGGTTTTGATAATTGGATAATCGGCTTCTTCTCCTGCATCCTCGGAAACTGCCCGCCATAAAGACCCGCGGACGATGATTACATCCGCGTTCACACGATCCATCGAAATCGGTCTGCTCCGCCAACTAGAGGTCAAGGCGATTCATCATCGCATACACTTGCTTCGCTTCACGAGGAGATTTAAAAAAAAAGAATATATACATAGGAAGGCTCCCCAAGGTCACCATTCGGTCGAGAGAGAATCTTTTGAGGTGTGTGGCAGGTGATGTCGTGAGAGAGGGAGGGGGGTGGGAGTTGCACGATGCGTCCACTCTTGATGCCACCCACGCTCTTTAACCCGAGAGAGAGATGAAAAGAGGGTGGGAGAGAGAGAGAGGGAAGAAAAGCTTCTCACGGGCCTCCCCCTACTTCACCCCTGCCTCGCCACCCTTTCATTTTTCCCGAAGTAAAAGAACACTTCTCTACCTCCCAAGTCACCCTCCCCCTCTCTCTCTCTTCCTCTCCATCCCTCTCTCTCTCTCTCCGTCCGCGCAAGGCGGCGAAAGAGGGATTTCAAAGGAGGCGACCCCGTCACGATTTGACCGGTTGTCTGCTCTCCGCTTCATCCTCTCAACATTCCCTCCCTCTTCCTTTTTTTCCTCCGGGAAAAAGACGGGAAAAGGGAGAAAAATGAGGAGGATGAAATCGTTTAAGGTAACGCTCCCTCCCCCTCCACCTATTCCCTCCTTTTGACGTATCTCTTTTTTACGGCTATGGGAACGCATAAGTCATTTTGTCCCGCTTGGGTTCCTCCGAGCAGCCCAGACGCCCTATTACGGATTGCTGCGGATTTTTTTTTCGAAAATATCTTCTGAAATAGCCGTACGCGTGTTTCTTAAAGTCCCTCCCCCCCCTTCCTTTTGAATTTGTTTATAGTTTCGTTCGCCCAGCCCTTAGGGAAATATTGTACATCATGTAAGCGTTTTCCGTTGTAGGAGATATTAAGTTTTGTTAGTAGGCTAAAAGTGCGCGGCCATTTTTCGATTAGCTCGAAAATAAACAAGTGGGCGACACGCAAGTTATTGCTTTTATCTGTGTAAATTTCGCTGATACTCCACGAGAGATACTAAGGTTTAGGGAAAATATTTTAGTATCGTTCACCAGTTTATCGATTTAATACCGCATAATTTCTAGATGACCTCTGCGTAATTCAGAAGTATTCGCAATAATTGCACAACGAGTGGAAAATTATGATTGCCGTAATTTTTCCTTTTTTATACAATTTGATTCGTCAAATTAAAACGAATTAAAACTAAAAACGTCCCAGCCTCTCTTGTTATTCTCGCATTAATCAAGGACAAAAAAAATTTGCGTTCAGTTTGGTATGATGAGCATGGACCAAATATCATTATAAAATTTGACCCTGGAAATAAATGGGATTGCGCTGCATAACGAGCGAGCGAGTAGACCGCGCTATCTAATTACTACCGATTTTGGCGCAAACCGTGACAAACAAATGAATGATCGGCCAATCATTCTTTTCATTAGATATCTCTTGAAAACTGGAATGTATCAGCTTTATGCGCGGGCGTAAACAATCGCTAGGGAGGAGAAAAAAATGGCGCGGCGAGAGAACAAAAGAAGGCCGTGTCCCGCCGCGCCGTGCGATCGCCAAATGTCGCCACGGACGACTTTCTTCTTTTTTTTTAAATAACCAATCAGCGTGAGGACGTATTGAATTTCTGGCTCCGCGGCGTGTGATCCGAAAACTCCAATTTTTCAACGGTCCCAACCGTTCCGAAATTTCATTGCAAGAGGAGCGAGACGGTGGCTTTTTTAAAAAACAATTCCATAACAAACTCGGTATTCAAAAAAGCCGAGAACCGATTGGGAGCAACAAGGGTGAATCGCGTTATTTTTTTTCCATTCCTCCGTACTGTCATCCCTCTCCCTCTCTCTCTCTCTCTCCCTCTCCCATCTCCTTCCCTCCACGCCCCCGCACAACCCTCTTTGGTCCGCGTGGCGCGATGGGGTTATGCTCCGCGAGGATATTAAAAAACATGCATACGGCTCGCAGACCCGTAGGGATGTCCTCATTACCGGGTTGAATTATGGGACGGTTTCCGGGCCACGGCAATGGAGTGTGAGTGTATGGAGAGGCGTCGGGGTGTGTGTGTGTGTGTGTGCGTAGCCATGGAGAGATTAATTATTTTTGCAAACACGGAATGAGAGAGGAAAATAAATTACGTTTCTCGGTTTTAAAAAAAAATGAGAGGTGGGAGTAGAATGGCACTGGTTAAGGTGAAGGGGGGTGGGGGAGTAGTTCTATTTTCCCAGTCTATATTCGCCAGCCTTTCCCCTCACACATGTGTACACACGTACATTTCCACATGTTTACGCATGCATTGGTTCGCACGATGACGGTTTTTCATTTTCGGGTTTCGACAGGGTGCGCCATAAACGAGGGAAGGGATTTTTTTTGGGGAGAAGAGGATGGGAGGAGCGGAGGGAAGATGTTAATGGAGGAGTGCATTGGGAAGTTCGGATAAGGGCAACGGATGGTTGTAGCAATACGGATCGTACCGACAGAACTGGAATGATGAAAAGAAGGGGAACATAGAGATAGTTCGGAAACTAAAATACATTTGAAACGGTTTAGGGGTTTAGGCCTTGATAGACTGGTGGATGGAGTATCTGCCAACGGATACTAAGGTCGCGGGTTCGAATCCCACCTAGGACATGGATGTTTGTGTTTGTCATTTGTTGAGTTATAGATTTCACTGTAAATTGGCCCTTTGTGTGCTGTTTGTGAAATGTTAATGAATAAATAAAAATAAAAGTTAGAGTCGTAATTAATTGCTGGGAAAATTAAACATTTGGAATTTTAGGGATTGGGCAACATTTTCCAACATCAATGTTCCTCAGAACGGGCATTTAACTGTTAAAATTTAAACACATTTGATTGACAGCGAAAATTCCTTCAGTGCTTTACTCGTGTAATCATTAAAGATATTGAAAAATCTTTACATGGTTCCAGCTCTTAATAGGCGTATCTCAAAGCACGTTGCAATGGACGACAAGGAGTTGATTACATCAGGAGAGTAACGCCATAAACAAACTCCGATGCCTACGAAATAGGAATTTCCTGATATATCAATTACCTGGAACCGAAGTCCACATAATCCCGCTGGGATCTTCGGGAATGTCCGCCCATCCTCACGGAAGGACGGTGATGAATAGAATAGCGAGAAAACGGCCACCCTGGTGCGCTAGGGATTCGGACCCCCGTTAATCTACGCGAAGAGGAAAGACGGGATGCCCGCACCCCAAGACGACTGGACTTGGCCGTATGAATATTTATCTCCCATAACCTCCACGGCTGGTACGCATGGCCGTGGCCGAGATGGAAAACTTACGATGTCCAAAAAGGAAGAGAGAGTGAAAGGGGGAGAAATGGTGAGAGTGAGAATACGGGGGAGGGAGGAAAGTTGGTAACATTTAAGGGAGGGAAGGAACGGGAGGGGAAAGAAGAGTGGAGGGGGGAAAGGAGGGGGTGGGAGGGAAGGAAGACATGGGCGGATCTTGCAAAAGCTCGTCCACCAACCAAACAGTCATTGGTCGCTGGTTTTGCTGTCGAGTCTCGCGAATCGGCCCTTCCTCGCCGTCCTTTACCCCTCCCCCCTCCTTCCCCCATCCATCCCTCCCTACCCCTCCTCCTCTAGCTATCACCCCCTCCTTGTTTGCGGTTGGTGCCACGAAGAGCGATCCTTTTTTGCATTCGGGTAGGTGGGGTGGAATGTTTTCCCCTCCTGGATCTGTGGGTTGGGGATGACTGCAGGGGGGCGGAGCTAAAAATGGGGAGGAGGAGGAGGAAGGGGGGAGTTTGTGCGTCTAAACACTCCCCCTCGTCCCCCTCTCGATCTCCCTCTTTTCCCCTCTTTCAACGAAAGGGGTAGAACGCGAGTAGAAGGGGGAGGAAAAGAAACAGGTTTTATGCCACTACTACAATTCCCACTCCTTTCCCTCCCCTTCTCTCCCTAGGCACCTATATCACCCTCTCTTCCTCCTCACGCTATCCCCCCTACCCCCCCCCCCCCACACACACACACAACTTTGCCTCCCTCTCCTCTTCGCCCATTCCACCTCGGCTACAGACGCACCACGTAGAGAGAGTTGCTGCCATAATGTCAAATCGCCGTAGGATCGAGACTTGCAGGGCAACTCTTCTGTACTCGGGTCTCCGCCGACTCCGTGTTTTTCTTCCCCAAACGACAAAAAGCTTATTAAATGCGAGTAATTTTGCACAAGATATGAGAGCGGAGAGGAAAAATTACGCGAGAGGGTTGGGGGGGGAGGTCGCGGTCTTTCAGCTCCGTTTGGAGGAAAAAAAGAATTACCGCACGTCATCGTGAGTGTGTGCTTGCGTGAGTGCATGCCGCGCGGCCGTTTTTTTATTCATCGCTCCCTCCCTTACCCTCCTCGGATTATATATATATATATATATATATATATATATATATATATATATATATATATATATATATATATATATAATTTATTTATTGCCAACACTCGTGTGTTTCCAGTGTGTTTGCGCTTTCCCTCTTTTCTTTTGTCTTTTTCGGCGTAGGGTCGATGGTAGTGAGATAGCTAGGGGGAGGTGGGAGGTTTTCGCGGCCGGGTGGGGGGGGGGGTGCAAATGTTTGAACACGAGTCCAAAAACATGCGGGGGTGTAAGAAAAAATGTACGGGTGGTGAGTGGAAGGGGGTGCGGTGAAGGAATAGAGAGAAAGGGAGGGAATGATTAGGGAGTGTGAGAAGAGAGAGACGGAATGGGGTTTTGCCATCCTCCCTCTCGCAAAGTGATTAAAACAATTAATCATAGCGGGGGTCTTTTTGGGTTTAGGGGGTCGGGTGGAATGTGTCGGGGATTTTAAGGGAGGGATCGGAGCAATGGGATGGGGGAGGGAGGGAGGGGAGAGAGAGTGAGATGGTGGAGGTGGCAGGGAGGATAGTATGCATCAGGGGAGGTCTCCTACCCGCCGGTGCCATCAGCCGTCATTGCCAGTCCTTCTGTTGGGCCTCGTCACAACCCCATGCCAACACTAAAACTCCGCTCTCCCCCTTAATAGTTCCTCCCTTCTCCCCACCCCTTCTCTCCTATCTCTTCTCCCTCTCCCCCGTTTCGCTAATGTCATTGTCTTGAGGCAACGGGGCATGGGTTCCGATTTCCTTCCTTCCCCCCGACTTGCATCTTTCTCTCTTGCATGAAGGATTCCGCCGTGTTCATGGAAGTGAGAATTCGAACAATTATCCTTACAAGGGAGAGGAGCGGTCGGCAGTTGTTAGCTTGCAGAAGGAGGTGGTTCGTTTCATTTTCGGAATCGGACAAATGGCGAAAGATGGGCGGATAGCGATAAAAATGTCTCTTTTTCGATTGTATCGTCTTTTTGATGGCGATGCAGAACGGTTAATGAGTAGCAAAAAATGTTTTAAAGAGGCTGTTATGTTATATATATGATCGCTGTCTCTGCAGTGCCGGTTGCAAAATTAAACTTTTTTAATTTTGAAAATCGCGTGGTTTTGATTTCCGAACTAGTCTCCATTGTACGCTTGCCTAATTGTGATTACGTTTGTTTTACGAATACCCCATCGGCTGCTCGCAGTGACGAGCTTATAAATTTATTCGACGAATTTTTATTTTATATTGTGTTGAAGTGAAACTTGGTTTGTTTTAAAATAATCTCAATGACATATTTTTAATCATATTTTTCCTGTTTCAAAATTATTCCCAAATCGCATGGTTTCAAATTTTCAGATAGAATGTACAGATATGTTGGCTCTCTTCGTTTTGCTCCTCTGAGCTGTCACGTAATCACTACTGTTCATTTCGATCGAGCAGAATCCAATAAATATCTCGACACATGATAATAAGCTACTGTTAATTCATTTTTTACAAGGGAGCAAAGAGCGAAAGACAAAAATTTTCATTCAGTGGGAGCAGTGACCAGTCTCTCTCCTTCAAGATATTCATTCCAATCGCCGGCGCAGTGCACCAAAATGTTTCTGTCCGATAAAATGAAGATCGAACGAAAAAAACGTGAAAGAGTCGGAACGAAAGGAGCGGTGGGGAGAGATATCACGAGGAAAATTTAATTGGAGCGAGTATTAGGAATGGCACGAGATTTTAGACTGTGACGGAGGGGAGAAAGGAGGTGGAAGGGAGGTCCACGTCGAGTTGGGAGAGAGAGAGAGAGAGGGAGAGAACGAGGGATGGACGTGTGAAGCGAGAGAGGAAGAGTTGGTTGTGTTTGGGTCTCTCCGGAATCCGAAGCATTCACAATATTTGGAATTAAAAAGAGGTTGAAGGAGGTGAGGGAGGGTAGGAGGGATGTTTGTGGAAGTCGAGAGGGTGGGGAGGTAGGCGTGGCAGATGTAGGTTGGTGCTCTCGTATCATAGGAGTGGAGGGAGGCGTGGGGTCGAGTGCGGGAAGAGGGAGGTTGGGTGTCTTCTAGAATGCCGGCGTGGGTGTGAGGCTGGTCGTGGTGGAGAGGAGATTTGGGTGGGGATAGGTTCTGGGGGTGGAGGTGGAACGGGGAGTAGAATTGAAGGTACTAATGGGAAACTGGCAGGCGACGCAAGAATGGAAGCGACATAGAGAGAGAGAGAGAAAAAAAGGGAGTGGGGTAGAGAGAGAGAGAGAGATGGGGTGAGACAGATGAAAAGAGAGAAAGAGAAGGTATTGGAGTAGGCAACGCCCTCAATAAATGAAACTCCCTTTGAGTGCTGAATGTGTTCCATTGGAACGGCGAAGGGAGAGAGAGAGATAGAGGTATTTTTTTGTCTCCTTTTTATTCGCGTCCGAGAATCTTATTCTCTCCGTGCACCCCACCCATCGCACGAGATCCGCAACACGAGAGAGAGCGAGAGGGAATAACGAAAATCCAATGCGGGCGATTATTTTAAAAGGGTATATATCCGGATTCCGATATTTTTTGTAAGCTTCCCTCTCCCTCTTAGTTGCGAAAGGGGTTTAATTAGTGCGTTTGGATTTGATGCTAATTGTTCGTCGGAAGGTGTGTTGAAATTAACGATTTTGACGCTTGACAGTCGCGATAATCAGGATTATAGAGGAATTTATAGCTTTCGGCATTGAAATTTTGCGATCGCGAGAATTCAAAATTAACATTGATTTTAGTATTTTGATGCTTTTAAACGATAAATTCTCCTTCTCTGGTTTGCGTTTATAATTTTTTTCTGGTTGCATTCTTTGGAAATGTATTATTATACAGCGCCAAACTCTAATGATTATATTTTGAATCGAATTAGACTTCTTTTGATGGTTTAGCTTGACTTTCTGGCTGTTTAACTAAAGCGTACTGATTGCTCATCTAATCTGAAATATTTCTAAGAAAATCTCAGAATCATAAATATCCCTTCAAATTTCTTATTTAATGGGTAACAAATTTTGTATCTACGCAAAGAAACGCTGCATAGCTGCATATCTATGTTCGCGGTATTTCACCTCTCCTCGTCTTTTATTCGTTTGTATTCTCCTTTCTCTTCCTCCGCCTCGCATTCTCTTCCACGCCTCCTTCCCATTCTCCTCCATTCCCCTCATCCCACTCCTTCCAACTCAAAAGGCAATAGCTGTCACTCGTCTCTCCTCCTCACCTCCCCTCGGGTGTCGTAGTAAGCAAGAGTTGCGAGCGCACACCCGCAGGCTACATTGAACGGTGAGAATTTTGCGGTATCCGCTACCTCTGGGATAAGTCCTTACCCCTGGCCTTTAGGGGTTACCGAGGAGGAAGGGGGAGAGAGTGGAAGAAGGGTTCGGTTGGTTTAAGGATAGGTAATCCCAGAATACCTGGTGACAAAGTCTGCCAAGGCCTTTTCAAAGCGAAAGGAAGGATTTTTGGAAGGGATTCTGTTCCATTTGGGAATTCGCCTCGCTCTATGACACTATTGGGATTTTAAATGAAAGCTCAATAGTAAACACTGGGAAGTAACGGTGAAGTTGAAGTTAGGTGAAGAAAAAGGAAAGGTGAAGTTTTTGGCGTGATGTGTGATCTCGGAGAGGGAGTGTTTTAGTTGGTAAATTAGTCGCGTGATGTCTCTCATACTTTTGGTATTGGAAGACTTGACTTCTTTGCCGTGAAGTATTTAATGATAGTTATCATAGAATTTTTCTTAATTATATATCTTATCTATATTTATTTTTTAATTATGTGGCAACAAACGAAAATAATATGAAATATTCTTAAATATAAGCGTACTTATTCATTGTTCGTATGAAAAGATTAGCGAATTGAATAAATCTATCGTAATCTTTAGTGTCATTATTACAGAAAATGTTGACTTTCATTACAGTTAGATTTCCATTTAATTTCTCTTTAGCTCATGAAAATATCCTACGAAAGGGAAATATTTTAACGTTTTAACGTTTTTTGCTCTTAAAATCTCTCTAAATAGTTTATGTTTTTAGGCCCTGTAATAGCAAAAGCTTTAATCAAAGAATGAGTACTTAGAAGCGGTTTTACAGATAGACTTCAAGAAACCTCGACGCAAAGATGTACTTCATTCCCTCCCAGTTTATGAATTATAAATGCCTGTATTTGATGCTATAGAAAATAATCGCTTCGTTGAGTTTGTTTTATATTTGAACGTTCACGCGATGGTTTTTTGAAGTCGGAATTATTCCTCCTTCATTTGTTTCGAACCAGAATTTTTTAAGAGATATCCCATCGTCAGAGCAGTGTCGCGAAACTTTTCTCTCTCTCTCTTTATCTTTCCACTCATTTCGTCTTCCCATTTCCACCCCCGACCCATTTCCTCTCTTCCTCCTACCCTTTCTCCCTATCTCCTACACGCACACACACACAACACTCCCTTTCACGACCTCTTTCTCTCTCTCTCTCCTCACGCAGTTTTACTGCTACGGCCCAACTGTTGCGCCACATCTTTACACCCCTATTACAGTCCCCAGAATCCACATTCAGACCCTCACAACTCTCTCTCTCTCTCTCTCTCTCTCTCTCTCCCTCTCCCTTCATCCCTCCTCTTCCCTCCCTGCCGCGGTGCTATAGCTTCCTCTATGGGTCTTCCTCTTCCTATTGTCCTCACCTAACCCTCCGCCGAGCCTCCCTAAGGACATTTGGGCCTACTATGCGTGTGAGAGAGAGAGAGAGGGAGTGCGAGAGGGAAGGAAAAGCAAACATGTCCTCTTCTTCCTCTCTCGATATGGGAAAGCCATTCCCCAACTTCCTACCTACTACTACTTCCTTTTTCTAGAGTACTACCGTACCGCGAGAGAAAACAAGAACAGCAAGTTAGGGTTTTCCAAATGAAAGGTGTTGAAAGTAATGGGTTTCAGAATTTTCTTCTTCCCTTTCGTTTTATGAGACGGGAGAGCTGTAAACTTGGGAGATGTGATACTCATAATCACTTCGTTTGGAGAGGAGAAGTTTATTATAAATAAGTAAAGGTGGAGACTACGGTGAAATTGATGTTAAAATTAAAAATTTAACTCCTTAACCGTAAGAGGCAATCTTACGGTTGAAAAGGTTGTTGATAAAAAAGTGTTGTTAAATTTTCTTTTTATTGGGTGGATACTTTGGAAAGGGGCCTGTACTTGTAAAAATGCCATCTGCATTTGTCTTTTAGTATGTGTTGCTTTGCGGGAAATCGTTAGAGTCGGTAGCTTCAGTATTTTTTATTTATATATTTATTTATTTATTTATTTTAAGTAGCTCGTATACTGCCATTACCACCTTTTACAATGACCTTAATAAAGATAACAAAGAGGTTCACATACAATTATTTCCTCGGCAGCATTCGAAATAATTACTTCCTCTGCGTGTAATTGTCGCCACGTAACGATTTGAGAGGGCCTTGTTTTTATGAAACTTTCGCATCGAGAGGTTCTCACAGACCAGTCAATAACTATGAGTTCTCGTGTCTAGTTATGTCCTACGAATATTTCTTCCAAGTGCTGTAGGACTCTTTTATTACTTTTAATGTGAAATTAGACTCGTAATTATTCAGTGTTCTGTCCACGAGTGTTAGTCTCTTCTCTTCTTCCCTATACGTTCCTTCAGACCACTCTTCCGTCCGGCTGTCTTTCTCACTTGAATCCACCTGCTTGTCAGTTCTCATGCTTCGGGAATAAGAATTATCTTACAAACATCGTTACAGGCCGCCACTTTTAGCGGTACCGCGACGATTTCACACGATCGCACCGATCAGGTGCTCCTCTCTCCCTTACATCTCCTTAATCTTTCACCTGCACTGAGTCAAGCAACCCTGCCCTGCCTCTTACACTATTTCTTCTCTCTCTTTCTCTCTCCTTATGGCCGTCCTATTCTTCCTCATACAGTGGAGACTAATAAATCCCAACGTCCTTTTCGTTAGCGGTTATCCATTCACACCATTTTTATTCGTTTGGGCCATTAAAAATAACGCCGACAGCTGGCCTTTCTTCGCTCTTCCTTAAAATGTCCTCCTCTCCGCCGTCTTCGTCTCCGGCGTGTGCTTTCGTTTATGTTCTTGTTTAGCGGGTGATGGCGAGTCCCTTTCGAATGTTTTATAATACCCTAAACTTGTAATGTAGTCGGGCGGGATGGATGTGTCGTTTTTTTCCCGTCTACGTCTCCATCGTCGCTCCGCTCTTGGCCTCTTCCAAAAACGTTCCAAGAAGCGATCGCTTTTTAATTAATTGTATTTGTTTAAATTTGTTTGATTTATCAATCAATTATTCTCTCTTTAACGATCGCGTTTCTGCTTTTTTATTATTTTCTCTTCAGTTTCCGTCAGGCAAATTTATGATATGTAAATTTCCGACTCGTTCTTTATAGGTTTTGTTTTCGAAGCTGTCAATAATGACAGAGATAAGAAAAGGATTAATCTAATCGGATACTTTTATTTCAAAAAGTACTTGAGACATTTTGAAGTGTCTTAAAAGTTGTATCTAATTTTTTATCGGTCAACTTTTGCATGAATTATTCAAGTGATTTAAATGGATTGAACCAATGAATTTGTCAATGATTTGTATTTTTTCTTTATGTTTACTCTTTACCTATTATATAAATTGTCATTTTCATTTTAAAGGCTATAGCTGATTTTCATCATATTATATTTCAAAGTTCTACTTGTATGAAGGTTTAGACAACATTTTCAGATAGCGTAGCTTTATAAATTATACCGTAAATATTCTTTGATTATCTTAATCTCCTCTATCATAAACTGAGGGCTTTTGATATGTTTAGCGTTTTTTATTCGATTATCGATTTATTTAAACGTGATGTTTGCTATAGACTTATTTGGTTTGATTATTATATTGCGAAGAAATGGTATCTCTGTGTGAGTCACCTAAGTGACCTTTATTTCATGCGTCGTGAGCATTCTAACTCAAATATGCAACAATGACACTTTTATTAAATAATTTCTCTTCAATTTTTAATCATTATACATCATAAAATGCTAATTATTATAATTTTGCAGACAAATTTAAGCTGTGATTATTTTGTATTCTTTTAATAGGAATATTCATGTTATATTAGCTAATTACCCGGGCTTTGACCCGGGTTTTCATTTTCGAATTTTTTGTGCTCATTTCACTCGCTAATATTTGAATTCAAACTCAAGATACTCTCGAGATAAGTGACCAATATTCCCCCTTAATTGGCGTAAACAAATGAAATATAGATTCTAGTCAGGGTATGATTTGTATGGCACCCCCTCCCCCCAAAAATCAAAATTCTGGCCCCGAGGTACACATTCGCAAGCTCTCTTCAGTAAGTGTACCAAGTTTTATGTCTAGGTTTCCTGGTTTTTGAGAAATGCTGTAGGATACCTATGATTTGTATGGCACCCCCCTCCCCTCCCACTTAAAATTAAAATTCTGGCACCGAAGTGCATATCCTCAAGGTCTCTTTAGTAAGTGTACAACGTTTTAGGTCTCTAAGTTTCATGGTTTTCGGTAAATGCTGTAGGATATGATATGTATGGCACCCCCTCCCCTTCCCCCAACCCCCAAAAAATCCAAATTCTGGCACTGAGGTGCACATCCTCATGGTCCCATTAGTAAGTGTACCAAGATTTAAGTCTCTAAGTTTCTTGGTTTTCGAGAGATGATGTCCACACACAGACACAGTCTTTTATTGATGTGGATATTTGCAACGTTTTATTACAATTTGTCGCCGATTCTAAACGCTTGTTTTCTCCATTTCCGCACAGGTACACGAGCTATGCGACAATTTCTGCCACCGATACATAAGCTGTCTCAAAGGGAAGATGCCCATTGACCTGGTCATTGACGAGAGGGACTCGACCACCAAACCGGGGCCGGATGGCCTCGGGGGCGGCGGGGGAGGTGCTTCGTCCACCAACGGCTCTTCAGATCTTGCGCATCACCACCATCGCGGCAGCACTGCAGATTCCACCTCGCATACGGACGGCGCCAGCACTCCGGATGTGGTGAGTCCACACGCGTCCCGTTCCCGCCTTCCGCCGCCGCGCTCCCCGGGGGCCGTATCTGACTCCGATTGAATTACAATCCCGGCCGAAAAACTAGTCTCCCATTTGTGTCCGAGACTCTATTTGGATAAGCAGTCGCTTTTTTTGTTCTGGCAAATGTTTCATTAAAATTGACCCGCAGAATTGCGAATAGTTGGTATCAGCAAGATTTTCTGTTCTGAAATTATGTTTTCAATCAGTGCAGCATATAAAATTTTCCAAGCCGTATTGCGGATGTATGGATGATTAAAAATTAACTCTTCTGCATCCAAAAAATTTGCAGACGGGAGGGCGAGCCTTTCATATTATCCTCTCTGGGTTATATTTTTAAATGTTAATGAGGCGTGGGAATTTTTCCTTTCATCTTTTTTCCACTATCTTTGTGGAAAATGTTTTCGATTTAAATTATTCGCGCTATGAGTTTGCTCTCCAAATTCCAATTTTTCTCGTTAATAATTAATTAGTTCGCATTGCCAAAAAAACGTCGCAATGACTCTTTATTTTGTTTATTCCGAATTCGACGTGCGATGTGCAAAAACATCGGTGCAGTTGTTCATTTGGTATGATCCCAAACACAAAGGCAGTTGAGCTGAATCGAGTATTGATGAATACGCGGCATCTGTGACCAACGCCGTGGAAATCTAATTATGGAGCATAATTGAGTGTAATGAGATATGGGAGCAAATAAAAACTGCCAAAGTACCAATTTATGAACATTTGGTGTTTTTATTTTTTTATCTTGACGAGCATCTCCTCGGCGATTTCACCCATAATGCAATGCAATTTGCTATCGAAGAAAATCATCCGTAAAATTTCGCGGAAAATGCAATGAAATTAATTTCCTCGGCATCGAATGGCAAAAACATAATTCGTGGATGTCGCGGTAAAAAGCTCTCCGGCTTTCGTGATGGTTGCCGATTTAGCGAAAGCGAATCACGCCGATTTAATTTCCCATTTTGACAAGAACGTCAGTTTATGAAATGCAGTATTACCAGTCAGAATATGAAAAGGAAGCAAACGAAGTCAATCGATACTTCATGCTACAAAATATTACTTTCAAGTACATGGAACAAAGGTTTACAACCACTGCTGTAAATTTATGATGATTATGATAAAGCGCTGACATTTGCTTTCCGTATATGTAATTTTGACAGCAAGTTGGAGTTTGACGAATTTACTCGCTGAAATGGAAACTCACGGATTGAGGACCGAAAAAATTACCTAACGTTTTCGCAAAACAGAGATCTGATCGTGGTTTTGTGTTATTGGGGCGTCCTCGGTTCATTCTTCTCCATCCTAAATGAACATCGCGAACTGCATGTTCATCTCGGTCCCGCGCTATCGTGATTTATAAGTTACGAAAGGTGTTAAGTAGTAATATCGAGGGAGGTAAGGATAATGTAAATGAATAAAACAGACTGAGGAGAAAGAAGAGAAAATCGACGGTGTGGGAGGCGAGCGAATAACGGAAGAGTGTTTCAGAATGAAGGGTGTGGCTCTCCTAAGAGGGCGGGGGATGGAGGTTATTGGGTGGGGGAGGGAATAATGGGAGGAGGGAGGGAGGTTTGGGGTGGGGGAGGGAATAATGGGAGGAGGGAGGGAGGCGTGGGGTGGGGGATGGAGGATCTGAGAGGGCGGAGGTCTGGCCGTGCGCCCGTGCATCGGAAACGACCCCCGTGCCGTATCCCCCCCACTTTCCCTCCCCCATACCTTCTCTTACCATTCCCCGCAATACGGAGGTTCGAGTTACCGCTCCCTGCCTTCAAACTCACTCCATCCCCACCCTCTCTAGCGTATTAGTTTCCCTCCTTTCTCTCTCAATTTCGTCTTCAACGCCGACTACCCCCAAACCACCATCCTCCTGGCCTCATTCCCTTGTTCTTACAATTTTTCTTTCCCCTTCCTTGTCAATGTTCGTCTTCCGGAAGTATCGCAGTTCCTTTCTCCCTAGCATCCTCGGAATTGTTTTGTTCATCGCCCTCCACTTCTTTCAAATCATTTATATATATATATATATATATATATATATATATATATATATATATATATATATATATATATATATATATATATATCATCATCATAGGTAGTCTGTCCGTAGACAGGTCCGTGATTATTCATGGTTAAACCTGGTTCTCCATATACTCCTATTTTCCGCTGTCCTCTTTATATCTTGATAACTCTCTTTCCCTTTCAGATCGTCTATCAGCTGAAACCTTTTCCTACCTCTTTCCCTTTTCCCATCTAGTTTTCCTTCTAACACGTCTTTAATCATACTCTCTCTCCTCAGGTAATGTCCAACCCAGTTAGCCTTCCTCTTTCTGATAGTCTGTATAATCATTCGCTTCTCTCCTATTCTTCGTAGCACTTCATCGTTTTTCATCCTATCTGTATATATATATATATATATATATATATATATATATATATATAGAGTGCAAGCACTATTTTGACAATCGAAAGCACAAAGACGCCCTCTATTGACAATAGTCTTTACTGGCTGTACGTCTGGGTTGTAGTCGAAATGGATTAGTTAAAAAAACAAGAACTGAAAATAACACGTCGAAGGCAAATGCGTATGCGGCGCAATCCCATTCATCAGTACGGATCTGCGCGAATAGGATTAATAATTGTTCGCATAAAGTACCCAATCCTGTTTCCTCGCGTCCATTTTTTATTCCCCTTCGAAATTGCGTTGATGGAGTAGCGAGAGCGACTTTGATTTGCCGCTTGTGATTTTGATTGGGCTTAAAAAGTCTCTCTCAACCGTCGAGGTCAGCGTCGGGTATGTTTTCATTGTTGGTTCGTAGCCCACTCACCGGGTTCGCACTGGACCTCTCTTTCCATGCCTCTCTCTCTCCATCTCTCTACATCTCTCTCTATCTCTCTCTCTCTCTCCATCTCTCTTTCTCTCTCCATCTCCTCTCTCTCTCTCCATCTCTTTCTCTCCATCTATCCCTCTCCATCTCTCTCTCCATCTCTGTCTCTCCATCTCTCTCTCCATCTCCCTCTCTCCATCTCTCTCTCTCTCCATCTATCCCTCACCATCTCTCTCTCTCTCCATCTCTCTCTCCATCACTCTCTCCATCTCTCTCACTCTCCATCACTCTATCTATCTCGCTCTCCATCTCTCTCTCCAGCTCTCTCTCCATCGCTCTCTCCATCTCTCTATCTCCATCTCTCTGTCTCCATCTCTCTGTCTCCATCTCTCTCTCTCCAGCTCTCTCTCCATCGCTCTCTCCATCTCTCTATCTCCATCTCTCTGTCTCCATCTCTCTCTCTCTCTCCATCTCTCTCTCCATCTCTCTCTCCATCTCTCTCTCCATCTCTCTCTCTCCATCTCTCTCTCTCTCCATCTCTCTCTCTCTCCATCTCTCTCTCTCCATCTCTCTCTCTCTCCATCTCTCTCTCTCTCCATCTCTCTCTCTCTCCATCTCTCTCTCTCCATCTCTCTCTCTCTCCATCTCTCTCTCTCCATCTCTCTCTCTCTCCATCTCTCTCTCTCCATTTCTCTGTCTCTCTCCATCTCGCTCTCTCTCACCCACACTCTCTGCTCTTTTGCATCTCTGCCAATGATTGCGGATGGGATGAAACTTCCTCCTCTCTATCTCTCTTTTCCCCTCCTGACCTCCTCCCTCCACAATTGCCTCCCAGATCTGTTTCTCCGGCCTCGCCACGTTCCCAAGTCCAGCAATCCATCAACGTCCACCGGAGCGATGGTCCAAGTAGACCCCTTAAGCAGCCAGCCAACGCGTGCGTGTGTGCTCGCGCGTGTGCATCCCTTCCCCCTCGCTTGCACATGCAACTCTCCCCCTTTCCATCCCCCCACTCTCTCTCTCTCTCTTCCGCTCAACTCCATTCTTCGCCTGCTCCGCTCACCGTATGCGGATCAGACGCCCCCTCCCCTTCATGCCCTCCCCTCAAATCCCTTCCGCTCATACCCTCCCCATCAATACCCCCTCCCCTCATGCCTTCCTCCCTTTCCCACCGACGGTTGTAATTGAATGACACTAGGGGGAGGGTGTCTCTCAGTGTCTCATTTGAATATCCCTTTTGTATCGTCCTCCATCTCCTCTACCGCCGACTCACATCCAGTTTCCCATATAACAGAGCTATCACCCAATTTTCGCCGGGCCGTATATGTATATGCGTATGTGTCCTATTCTCCAATTTCACAGTAATGGAATCTCTCGCTCGTCTTGTTTTCGTGCGGATTTCGTTAGGTTATTTTGCAATCCAATTGCCATGAAGCGATGGCGGACGGGTGTTCGGCCTGGATGTCTTTGCGGCTGCAGTTCCGTGCGTCGGTGATGAGCGGGAGGTTGCTTTGTACGTTTCCATACACCTCTTGGGAACTATGTTACCGGCTTGTTAACTTTAATTTGGCACTGATGGAGAGGGAAGCACCTGTTTCTATGCTTGTTACCTTATTCGACTTGCTTTCTTCGGGCGATTGATTATATCTGTGCATATATATTTCGAGGTGTTTTTGTACACCCTTGTTTATGTTGGTAGTTACACTGCATTATTTTATTCATTTTATATCTGATGGTTCAGGACCTGACACTTCATTAATCGTCTGGAACGTTTCTGATTGGCTTTCTTATAAGAGAATTCCGCACTATAATTTTTAACGTTGCTTTGAAAATATTTTTGTTGACTCGAGGAAATGTTAATTATGCATAATGTACCTTATGCGTCTTTTACCGGGAATAATTGCTAATGTTACTACTACGGTGGTATATCTCACACGACACCGATCTAATAAAATTCCTCGTATCCGTAGATACTAATTTAATTTGAAAATTCCGCTCACGTAACCTTTCTCTCTCTGTCGTGCTTTTATTATCCTTTCGTGCACGTCGTCGATTGTTTAAAGCGGCTCGCTATTCGTTTAATTCGATTCTCCCGTTATTCCATCGCTCCTTTTCATATCCCATACAATGCCATTTCCCTCCAACATTGTCGCACACTCCACCTTTTCCCACATCCTCCTCCTCAATTTACATACAAGATATTCGCCATCCTGCAAGCCAGTCATCAATTTCTCTCTCTCTCTCTCTCCTTGTCTCTCAGCCACCCACGTTGCCACCTATCCTCTTTTTCTCTCTCTCTCTCGAGGAGTGTATGAGAGAGAGAATATTCCAACTCTCTATTTCTCTCTCCCCCAGAGTTACTTCCCTCCTCCTCTCCCCCTCCCTCATTCCTCCCTCTCTCTCTCCTCTCAAACTCTTTATCCCAGACGCCTTCTCCTTTCTTTCCCTCTAACATGGATTCTAACGCCATTTGCATAGGATTTCTATTTCATTTGCACAATGCATAATGGCCTTTCCCCCCCTCCGGAGTTTAATTCAATTGTTTTCGAGTGTGGGGGCGCCAGCTTCCACGGTCTCCATGGGAGGGAGGGGGGGAGAGGGGGGGGAGAGAGAGGGTGGAAGTGGGAGAGGAGGAAATCCGAGATGGGATGTAGGAAAAGGGAATAAAGAGGAGTTGGGTCGGGAGTGGAGGGTGAGGAGGGGTTGAAAACTTTAGGGAGGTTTTGAAACTTCGTTCTTTCGCTGCAGGATTAACTGAGTGATGGGGTGTACGTGAGGGGGTGGTATGGGAGGGGGGGAATACGCGTCTTTGGGCGTTATAACTGGAAAGAGTTTTCCAGAAAGGCGCTGGATTGTCCCAGGAAAGTTTTTTCTCCGGGCTCCCTCCTTCCTCTTCTTCATCGCTTCTCTTTCCATTCGTCTCGTTCTTTCTCCCTCTCCACCCCCAACTCCCACTTTATCCATGAAAAGTGTTTCCTATCCCGATATATTTTTTGTTCTTTCTGGGTGTCTTTTCCCTCTCTCCCGATCCTTTTTCCCTCTATCTTTCCCTCTGCTTTTACGGGGTGAGTTTCCGCGTGTTTTGAAGTCTATTTTTCTCCGTCCCCTATCTCCGAGATCGTGTCCAGGGTTTGGGGGAAAAATATAACGTCCCTCCCGACGAAAACGCTTTTTCTTGTTCTTCTATTGTCGAGTGTTCCTTTGCGTCCTAGATATTCCGCGGACAGAGGATAAATATTCTGTTCGGTCCAGTCTCGAATCAAGGAAAACTTTTTATTTGAAGATTGTTTTTTTTTTCGGTGGACGGGAATCGGAATTTTGGGCAATGAATCGAGCGGATAAAGTTTTAATGTAGATCCGGTTGGATAATAGATTAGGGTGTATATTTCATGTACTTAGCAAAAATAAGGCATGGGAATATCTAAGGAGTAGGATAGAAAAGTCAGAGTTCATTGGGAAAAACGGACACGACTTTAAATTAAATTGAGGCCTCAAAAAACAAGTATGTATTTCCAAATATTCTTATCTTAATGGGGGAATCTTTAATTGGAATATGTTACCTGAAGAGCTCTTCAAACCCTTACCGAAAAATGTTGAAAGATTTAAGCATAAATTTAGTTTGATAATAGAGAATATTGTAAATTGTAACAGATGACAATAGAGTTGGAGGAAGTAAAGGAAATGTTTGGTGAGGTGAAGTATGGTGGAGACCTCGTGAGCCCCTTAACCGCTACGGTAACCGTGAAGGCCGATCTTGAACCTAGAAAACTCTTAACTCTATTAAAATAAGTAATAATTAAATTGCATAAGTTCTAAATTATATATTGTTGTAGTTTTTATTGTTAAATTAATTATTATTGTATGTAAATTTTGTATAAATAAGTGTAATTCTTGAATTTTTATTAGTGTGTAAGTCAAAGATATTTCTGGGTTCAATATTGTAGCAATCGTCGCCACCTGACTTTCGCCTGCTTGCGACATTGAAAGTTAAATAAATAAGTAATTATCTCATTTCTATGCGATGTAGTTTTTCCTAGTTAAATATTCGATTTATTATAACTCGTGAAAAATTCTTCGATGTTATAGAGATTACATATCTTGCACGCAGTAATCTTAGATGAGTGCAGTTTTATGCAAGCTAAAGCATTGATGTATTTTAAATATTACTGTCCGCGTATTATACGATGCCTTGTATTTTCGTTGACATAGATAAAATTGTCCTATCTGTTGATTGCTGTCGTGCATTTTGATATCATTCACAATCCATTATGTCTTTGTCGACGAATAAATAAACGGCGGTCCCCTTTTTATGACCGTGAATTTTCTTTATAGCCTGGAAAGTTTTAAAGGCTGTCTCATTCACATCCATTCGAAGTCTTAAATTAATGAGGAAGAGAGGCAGGTGTGAACTCAAGGAATTCGAAGCACACAACAGAATTCCAGTTGGTATCAAATTTTCTTTAGCGGCAAACCTGCTTTCCCCAACACAACAGACGATCATAGCCGTAAAGGTTGATTCATGAGGCAAAAAAATAAAAAAAAAGATTTCATCACACGAAGTTAAATGCCTCTTTTAATACAGTTTCGCGCCGTGTACATCTGAAATGGGAACCATGGTCATAAGGCAGGACTAGGGGAAAAATTCACTTTTACTGTTATGTGAAATGCGATTCCAAAGGCAAGCGAAATTTCTTTTTTTTTCGCCATGCAAAGGTTGTTAAATTTTGACGTTTCTTACGGACTGTAAAATTTGAGCACCGTTGGAGAAAATAATGTACAATACCTATGACAACGATTATCTGGATGTCCAATTGTCCGGATCAAATTTTAAACTGGCACATGTTCCTTAATTTCAGCACCACTTTCAGTATTACTTCGGCGTCCACGTCGCTTTTCATTCCTCTCTATCTTACCTGTATTATTTTCTCAAAGACCGTCTGTTTTAAAGGAGTCACCTGATGGAGGGCTTCCATTTTACGGACAAGTTTGCTTCGTTCGACTCCCGGCGCTAAAGCACGCACGAGCTCGACTCGACGAGGCGTCGCTGACGCACCTCCAACTCTGTCTTTCTGACAGACAAGCCTCCAAATTCCTCCATGCCGTGTATGGCGTACCCTACGCTGTTTTCCTCCGCAAAAGGATGGTCAAATGACTTATATGGTAAATGGATCGATAGAACCATTTCGACCTCATTTCACACTTGAAAAGTACTCTTTCCAAAGCAGACTTTTTTCTCGTTTCAAAATTATTCCCACCTTTACAGCTTATGCCTGTCTGCATAGGATCTTCGGATCATATTATTCCATAAATTTCTTGCTTGGCAATCTCACCATTTTGAGAGGGAGGAATTTTCTTCGATGTATCTCTTAGAGGACATCCGTTGGGGCAGTTTGATACTAGCTTGGCTAGTTCCGTCCCAACCAAGGAAACATCCGCGTTCAGAAACGAGAAAAATTGTTCTGCTACGATAGTTCAGAGGTAGAATATCCGCCCGGCCAGTGGAAGACCCGGGTTCGATTCCCGGTCATAGCAGACTTTTTTTCTCGTTTCAAAATTATTCCCATAAATTAGAATGATAGCTGTCAGAATTTTTGAAAAAAAAAAACGCGAAAAATGACTCGTCGGCGAACAATTTCATTGCATTTCGGTTTGATTGCATTTAGACTTGATTGCATTGCATTTTTCTTTTTAAATAAGCGGCGAAGATGTCTGATCACAAATCAAGTTCATTAACGCCCACGATCAAGCCAATTTTAACTGGTATAGAACCGCTTCGTATAGAGCAAGGGTTTTCAACAGGGTGTTTCTCCCGAGTTATAAAGGGGCACGCGAAAATATTAAGCTTTCACGCATGATTTCCGAATCAGATTTTGTGATCTACGATTGAGGACATGAAAGGCATATTCAGTTTTATCGACAAAGGAGGATTTCGGTGGAAAAAACTATTTCAATATTTTCGCGCATCTTTTCAAAGAAGCATAATTAACGGTAATTGAATTATCGAGAGACCGGCGGGCGTATTTCACGAAAGAGGTAATAATGAACGGGCGTTTTGGAAAGTACGCCAAAAACATTATTTTTAATTGTTTACATTTATAAACACGAGTTATCTAATTTTGTACATTGTTTATTTCGTCATCGCTTTAAAACATACTAAGGGTTACGCGACTATTTAAAATGTGCTCTAAGGAGAACGTCAGCAAGAAAAGATCGAAGAACCCTTCCATTGAGGGTTTGAATTTCTCCAACAGTTGGATTTTATTGACGTTGTGATTATACTGCTCCTGAGCCATGCAAAGTGTCATTTTACTTGTGGGTAACTGAGGCCAATGATGACTAAATTTTCACTTTACATATGTTCGTTTTAACGCGACGGCCAATAAGAGCCTACTTTATGCGAGTCCTCTGTAAAATTTACCTTATTCTTACGCTGGCGCATTGGTTGCAAAGTGTTTTTTTCTTGGGTTTCGATGTGCTCGGCTGAGCAGAAGAAACCATAATGATGTTTCGTTTCTGGCGATACATTACAGCTCTGCGTTGGGACATAATGGAAGTTTAATTCTGAAGTAGTATAGTTTTTAGGATTATTATGCGTTCTTTGCACGAAGTGAGCGCATATAGGGGGGGTCGTTTCCTTCCGTCCGTCCGCATATTAAAACTCGGAAACCGCTGGACGTATTATGATGAAATTTGGTATTGGGAAGTTTTGCTAAAATTTATTTCCCGATTTTAATTTTGGTCAAACTCGGACAACAATGATGACCACTTTACATGAAGACCTACAACGTTCCTTTGTTTTAACTCGGGAACCGCTTGATGTATTTTGATGAAATTTGGTATTTGGGGAATGTTTTTAAAATCAGTCTACCGATTCCAATTTTGGTTAAAATCGGACAAAAATGACGACCACTTTACATGAAGACCTACATCTGGTTTACAACGTTTCTTGGTTTTAACTCGGGAACCGCTGGACCTATTTTGATGAAATTTGGTATTGGGGAGTTTTCTAAAATTAATTGACCGATTCCAATTTTGGTTAAAATCGGGCAACAATTACGACCACTTTACATGACCTACATAGAGTTAACAATGTTCCTTTGTTTCAACTCGGGAACCGCTTGATGTATTTTGATGAAATTTGGTATTTGAGTTTTTTTCTAAAATCAGTCGACCGTTTCCAATTTTGGTTAAAATCGGAAAACAATGACGGCCACTTTATATGAAGAGCTACATGTAGTTTACAATGTTCCTTTGTTTCAACTCGGGAACCGCTTTACATATTGTGATGAAATTTGGCATTAGGTAGTTTTGTTAAAATTAATTGACCGATTCCAATTTTGGTTTAAATCGGACAATTATTACGATTAGTTTACATGAAACCTACATGTATTTTACAACGTACCTCGCTTGCTTCTCGTTAAATTCTCATCTGAGCGAAAAATATTGAGAACATTGTGATATCTCAAAGAACGCATTTGGAAACTCTGTGTACTCCGACATGGAGTACACTTTTGTTGTTTTGTTGTTGTTTTTCTGTGGCAATTCGAAAAATTGTGCGATTTTTCTCAAAATAAGTTGCCTTTAAGAATCCGATGCATAGCTAATGGTGGCGTGGTCTCGAGATGAGGCGCACTTTTCCGACCCCTCCGGAGAACCGGGAACCGGAGAACGCGAGCAATTTGCGACCACGCCCCTTGATACAGTGCGACCCTTGTAGATGTTAATCCCGTCAACCCCTCGACTTCCGGCGCCACCTGTGAAAGTACCCCTCGCGGAAACCAAGAGAAAGAGAGGGAGAAAGGAGTATCGTAACCTCTCTTGAGATGGCGAAGATGAAGTAAAAAAAGGGTGAAACTTTTCTATATCATTATTATTATATGGGTGGAGCCCGTATCTTTCAAATGAGCCTCCGGTTAGGGGAGAGGGATGGGGGGGGGGGGGACTGCGGGAGTTTATGCTGTGCGGGAGAGTAGTGCGTCCAAGTCGAGGAAATGGGGGAAAGGATGGGGTCTTCTGTTTTGAGGGAGAAATGGAGAAGGACCCCAATTATCTCCTCTGTTTTTACATGAACATAAGCGTGTTTGATATCTAGCGATATTAAGGGACTGGGTGGGCACACTTTATTTTAACGTGACGCATTTTAAACGACTGTTCTATAAATATAGAATCATTTGCGCATAATTCATAAGTCATATTCATAAAATAGATTAAAATTTCGCATATTGTTTATCGAAATTTAAAAAATCGGTTTAACATTTCAAGTTAAATATCATTCGTAGTTCTAAGGCGAAGAAACGACTTACGCGGCACTATTGGTCTTTGTAAACACCGCGTCAATAAATAATATACTTCTTATTTTTCTTTGGTTTTAACGTATGCGAGGATGCATAACATTTTGACTCCAATTAACTAACTATTGGTCTTTAGAAAAGGCACTTTACAAAATAAATATCGGGTCTTCAGACTCTTTTGTTGATAGTAAAACAGACCGACCCTTCCTTCGCGATGGTAATGAGACCTCAGCTGCGACAATACACGATGGAGTTCGTTTATTTATTTTATCTGCTATAGTGGGAGAGGGTGGCGGACGACATGACGTCATGACGTCCTTTGGACACCTATTTCCTTCCCTCTCTTTCTCTCCTATATCTCCTAATTTTTTCTTCCTCCCATCATGCATCCCTCTTCCAATACCCAGAACCAACTCTTCGTCTGGCCTTCTTCTCTCCCCCACCTCCCTAGAAACCTACACCCCTCCGACGAGTTGGTCTTTTTATCCCCTTCCAAACCTCTCAAACCCCCCTTCCCTCCAAAAACCCGCCCTCTCCCGCCTTTTCCAGCTCATTTTCATCGATATCATCAAGGCTAGTGGCGGTCTCTGATGGTCTTGGCAGGAAGGGGGAGGAAAGGATAGAATGACAGATGAAGGATGAATGCGCTTAAAGGTTTTGGACCCCCAGTTGTAGGAAGGATGGGTGTGAGAGGGGTTCGGACGTAGTGTAGGGTTTTGGAGGGGTTGCTTGGTAATGGAGGGGTGGCTTAAGGGGAGGATCTTCTGCAAGGGAGAGAGAGAGGGAGATAGAAAGGGAGGGAGCGTGGGAGGAAGAGAGGATATCGGAGTAGAGCTTTAAGTCGGTAGTTTTTCGGAGGTAATTGGCGTCAATTTGGCATTCCCAGGAGCCTGTGAGAGAGTATAGCGGCTGCGGAGGAATAAGGATTGTGAGAGTGGGAGGGAAAGGGGGAGGGGGTTTAGGCGAGATACGCGGTCATCTCCATAAAGGTTGGCCATTTGGTGTGGGAGGGGTGGGGGTAAGGAAAGAAGGGACGAGAAAGAGGGTGGGGGAGGGCGAAGGAGCTCGATTCTGTTGCCATGACAACTGCCGCCTGCTGATAACGGCAAGAAAATGGCCGTTGCGAAGGATGTCTTTTTTTATTCGTTTTTTCGATGATTCCCCGTGGGGATACGGCTCGTGGGAGGTCATTCTATCAGAAGAGATTGATAAAGAGGATGAGGAGAATACGCTTATGGTACTTTTTTCGTATACGAATAAAAGGCTTTGATTCGGTCGTTCCAATAGACAGTAGTACAGCTTTATCTTTGTATCTCCTCGAGCTGAAATCGAAGAGATTTTTTAAAAGTTAAATACGTTTTGAATGGATGCAGTATATTTTATGATCAAGATGTCAAATTACTCCCACAAATCTGCGCAGTTTGTTTGTATAAAACACGAAGTTTTCAATTTTTAATGCTTAAAAGTAATGGTTTGTAAATGTGATTGATGGCGTGCGTGTTTCTTTGATGATTATTATATTAAACGCTTGTTTTGTAATATATCATCGGTTTTTACATGTGAACACAGTAAAAATGATGAATACGTTTTAGCATACGGATCCTTTATTCAAATGATTGGTATTTTAAAATACAAACTTGAATTGCAGTCATATTTATTCTATCGATTTTTGCACGATTCGTATTTTACCTTGTCAGACTTCTAACAGATTCACTGAACCATTCAACTTATCAGAGATAATGAAATTATTCACTGTTTATCAAAGCAAACCTATGCCCAAAATCTTCATCATTGCAAGTAAATTCTCGTTTGAAATAAATACAAATTAACTCTATGGCGCGCGATAAAAAGATAAAAAAATTTCTAAATAAATCCGAGATAAGTTCTTGGTGCATCCTTCCGTTATCAAAGATGCCATCTTCCCCCTTGCAGCAAAACGCGAGAAATAAAACAAAAGAAAGTGGCGGTTTCATGGGGTGACGAACCCACGCAAGGCACGCCCATGTACGTCACACTTCGTTCTCCAAATGTAACGGTCATGCATCGTACCCGAGGGGTTGCGTATTCCCGTGGGATTGGAGTGTGGAGAAGGGGGAGTGGATAGGGAGGGAGGAGTGGAGGACACACGAGTAGAGGCCACGTGCTGCACCACATGAGGAGCAAGGGGTTAAGGTTCAAGAGAGAAGGAGAAAGAGTGGTCGTGACACGGGAAAAAGTCACGGAAACTCCAAGGAGCACTCTTCTGCGCACGCGCAACAGGGCGAAGAAACGGATGGAATTGAAAAAAAAAGTGTCCATACTTTTTTCGGATCCGCCATGTAAAGCTGTCAAGATCGTACACTCCGTAGCCTACTCGCTAGCTCCTCCGGTACCCTAACGTTTTTCGCTTGCTTTGTACTTTTACGTAATCCGTACACGCGGGGTAAAGTTTTTATTATTATTTATACATTATTACTTGAGCCGCCGTTTTTTTCGTTTTTCGACGCCCCCGACCTCTGACGGGAGGACTCGTAAGCGCGTGTGCACCGCCCCGGGCGCATGTCGCCCTCTCCCGCTTCTCTTGCATTCTTTGTTCAACCGGTCCATAGATGGAGAGCGATATGAGGGATAATTGCGGAGGCCGGGAAGATACGCGGGGCGAGATTACTTCGCGCCCGAGTGGAGGAGGATGCTAGCACGCGCACGCCAAGGATTCCATGCAGAGCAGTGTTTCGCGGGGTTTTATTTAAAAATTCGCATTCGTCGGATTTTTTCAACATTTTATCCCTCCTTTGTACGAAGGAGGATTCTTTCGCTTGCTTGGATTGTTCGTGGAAATAATGATGTTCGACTGTTTTCGTCCTATCCGTCGAATGTTCTTACCATTCCGCGAAGGCGGAGAATTAAAATATTTCTATCAGTTATCGCGTGTGTAAACAGCGAAAAAAGGTAGAGACATTTTGTCCCCAAGGAAGGAGGAAGTTTCGTTCAGAATTTTAGCCCTCTGCTAATCAAGAACAAATAAATTGTTTTTTCCCAATTGGGTTCCACGAAAGTCCAGCCGTTTGAATCAACGCGATTTCAATATCTCAAAAATCGTCCAAATACGTCGCACAGAATTGAGATTATTTTTACCGAGAGGGCATCTATTCTCCTTGGCTCGAGTAACGTTCGAAATCCGACGTAATTTCTTATCGGTTCCTCTTTAATGGAATTTCAAAATGGCCGCAACCGCCTTTTTTCTCCACGCTATCCGTTCTTGCTCGATCTTCATTTTTTCTCCGCCTCTACCTCCTTCCTTCCCCTTCACTCCTTTCTCCTCCCCTCTAACTTCAAAACCATCGCTTTCCTTTTTGCCCTGCTTCCTTCTTACACTCCCTCCGCAAATATTTGCCCCCGCTTCCTTTCTCTCTTCCTTTATAACTCCTCTTCCTCTCTCTCTCTCTCCTTCCTTCGGCCTCCCCCTCCCTCCCTCGCTTCCTCTCATTCACCTCTACACCCTTACGGACCCGCATTCGATATATCGATCACTCGCTCACTCATCGACGACCTGCGGCGCTATCTCTGCGGAAATTCGATGACGTCACGGTTTACCGTCTAGTGTAGGACGAATACGTGTAATAATGGACTCTAATCGTAGGAAATGCAGTCGATCGTCCGGTAATTTGCGGGTTGCGGATAGGTTTACAACTATTCGTGAGCAGTAAAAGGTATCTCCGCGGTCAAATTTAATGAATTTATGCGGATGGTCCCTGGTGGAATTGGAGCGTCCCCTAGCGACAAGGTAGGCAGTTAATGGCGATATTATTCTCGTTTTTGGTGGAACATGTTATTAAATCAATATCTTTTGTGTCATCGCTCGAAATTCACACTAGGAAAACGTAATATATGAAGAAATACTTCGCTTTACTTCGTGGAATAACGAATGTAGTCGGCACCTTTATTATTAATAACTATGGAGGTAGTTTGTAAAATTTAATACCTCCCTCTAATATGGTACACGCTCTTATTTTAGTTGTTTATGCGTTATTTGAAGTAGCATGTCCTGAGAGTATGCGGAATATATGTATATTATGCGCTATGGCGTATCCTAAAGCATTCTGCGACGTGTTTAATTAAAAATGCCGGGAAAACAATGCAACGCGAAACTCACGAAATGAGGAAGACACGACAGTAAACAACTTCTTCCCCCCCCCTCCCCTCCCCCCTTCATCCAAAGAAAAAACAAAAGAGAAACTCTCCTTCTTTCGGGATTTTTATCCTCATTTACAATTCTTTGTTTATCGAAAAAAATTATTATTCCGTACCAATGCGAGACGTCTGTACTTGTAATCCGCTCCCTCCACACTCAACCCTGCCCGACGCCGATTCGTATTTGTTTTGTTTCGACATTCTGACATTTCTCCTCCTCCCTACGCTCCATCTCCCTCTCCCCCCCCCCCCCCCCCCCCCCCGTACGCTCTCGTCCACCTCCTTCACAATCCATTCACCCCCCCGGGGCGGGAGGAAGCTCTGGTGATTGTCATTTGTTCCGCAGTACGCCGTTGAGCAATGCTCTCTCCATCCTTCCCCCCCCTTTCCCATTCCTCCCGCTCTCTTCTATTCCCGGTCCTGATACGATGGGGAGGTCGTCAGGACGGAGGAAGGAAGTTTTGGGTGGAGGATGAGATGGGAGTTTTGGATAGGGTGGTGTCGGGTCGATGTGAAGTTTGCAACAGGGGTTTATTGGACTGTGAGGTAGGGGATCGTGCGGGTGGGTGGCGGAGCGGGGGTGAGGATAAAGGAGGATGATCGCGTGGAGAAGTGTTGGGAGAGAATGCAACCCCTCCGAGCGATTCGCTCGGAAACTCATATTTGCGTCGCAAGCTAGATAGGTTGGTGGGTCGTATGATGTGGTGGTATTTTCACCCGTGCCTACACGTCGTAAGGGAATGTGTTTGCATCCGGTTACTGCGGGAGGGGGTGGTGTATCCCATAGAGGTGGCCGCGGTGGTATTTTCCGCCCCAGTATGGATACTGGGTGATTTTTTTGTGAATGAAAGTGAACCCGTAGTTTATGGAAATGCATGCTCAGGACATTATGATCCGGTGCAGTGGTTCTCAAAATGAACCAAAGGTTTTTCAGGGTGCACGCGAGGACGGAATGTGTTTAATTTTTTTAGTATTGCGTATAAAGATATATGAAGTCTGTTTATTTATTTTTTTCGCAAAAAAAATAAACATTTATTATATTTTGAAATTAATATTATATTTTAATTTATTTTGCTAGATGGGCAGAATTAAGAGAGTCGCGATAAGGCCGGCTACTTGAAGATAAGACCGCAGATGCTTACATCTTGAGAACTGTTGATCTAGATTTTGTTATGGGTTGGATTACCCTCAGGTGGACGTGGCAGAAGAATAAATTCGATTTTTTCCAAGTGTACCCCTCATAAACAGAAAAATTATTAGCCTTGATTACTGTGCTGCATTTACTTGCTCGAAATCTAAATCACTTCTAAACGTCTGCCTTCAAGGACTTATTTTTATATTTAAATTCATTTTCATATACTGGAAAAAGCATTTTTTATTGATCTATTATTCCATTTCCGCTTTAATATTTTCCTCTTAAATATTTGTCGTAACGATTCGTTTACTTTTTCGAAGTAAATATAATCGGCCATTCTTTTAATGGAGAGTGTGGCACTGTTACCAATACTCCCCTTTATTAATCTGTTATAAAATAAATTTAAAAACATAACATTTGTTTATTGCCTCTCTCATTCGGCTTTATATGAAAAGAGAATGGACGTAGTTTCCCACTGGGAATTGTTTGTCACACAATAATTCGGACATCAAATTATTTCGGAGTTTTTTTAGTACAAATTCTGTCTCAATTTCCAAACAAATTATTCGAGGTTTAGCCATCTTAAAATATCTTCCACAGTTGAGAGGGAACGAAAAGGTGGGCATTATAATCAGGAAGGCTCTTCTCGATACTAATTGGTCCATATGCTTGCTTCCTTCCTCTTTATAAATCGAACGCGGATGGATTTGTAGGTTAGGGCGTCGCAAGGATTTTGGAGAATCCTCGTTCGGGAGCAGGGAAAGGGGAGAAGGGATGCAGGCGTGCCAGGGAAGCGTGGAAGACGGCTTCCGACAGCTAAATTGGTAAGCGCCGCGCCATGTTGGTTGGCTTTAGCTGGGCGTTGATTTGGGTCACCTTTACAATCTCCGCGGCCATACAAACTGGCCAAGGGCTTTGTAGACAACAATCGAGAAAGTCGTATTATTTTAATGGTTTGTATTTTTAGGAGCGAGCACAATGGCCGTCCGTTCACTCTGTCGTAAATGGGGTTCTGTCGATGATTTTGCAACGTCTCTCGCGTCGCTTCCGAGCGTCGCCATATGAAGTAAACCGCCGCTTCGGATATTTCAAACTGGAATCCGTCTTTTGAAATTTTATTATTGAGATAGATGACTCATTTAACGGTAATATATTTAATATGGAAAAGGCGATCAAGACTTTTGTATTTTTCTGTCCTAAAGAAAATGTGTTTAGAAGATGTTTAACCTGACTATCATAACGTGATACCATATTTGGCATAAATAGTACGCTTTAGTTTCTAGCTCTTAGAAAGATAGCATTCCCAATTAATTTTTTATTCTGTATGTAAAACATAGTCGTTAGGGTTAACGCGTTAAAATTACAAAGTAAAATTTATAATTTTTGAGATGCGGCAATTTTTAAACGATTCTAGCCATAGCTCAGTCTGAAATGGTTCGAAATACTCTCCGAAAAATGTCAGGAATTTCTCAAAGAAATTATTTCTTCGAAGTCTTCAATTCCATAAATCTCTACCGGCCTTTGCAAGCGACTGATTAAAGTTTCAGCCCCTAATGCGTGCACTCTTCCTTTTCAATTCATACGGAAATAAAAGAGATAACTCCGAATTTATTTCCTTTCGAGCGGAAAAAGAGAGGAACCCGTTCCGATGCCGCTCGCTCTTTCATTTGTTTTTGATTCCTTAATATTTTTTCCCGGCTTTTTCGTATTTTTTTGTCATGCGAAACGGGCATTTCTAATTTTCCCCATGCATACGCCGCCTCAAACGGGAAAGGCGAGGAAAGGGTGAAAGAGAGACGGATCGTTATAGAGAGAGAGGGGACTGCGGCTTCTTCATTCAACTTTTATCCTTCTTTCCTCGTGATATTTAATCCGGATCCGCGACGGCGTAATCATTTCGGAAAATGCGTCCACGCCGCATGAAAAGCAGAAGGAAGGTTCGGGTGACGGGCGCGATTTTTCGTTTGTTTCCGTCTCCTAGCGACGGCTCGCCAAAAACTCGCCCGTACTGAAAACTCCACCCACCGCACCAAGCCTCTTAAAATGACGAGGAGCGAGTTGCTCGCGCAGGAAACGTTGAAGTGACGCCTCCTGTCTCCAACGTACACGCTACGGCTCCCTCTTTGAAACGCGCGCTGTCTTGTAATTGTCCTGCTTCGGAATATAGCCGACGTCGAAATAAAACGAAAATCCCGCGCGCGCACAAACGCACGCGTGTGACTCTTTCCCGTCTCCCACTCCACCACGCCCCCAACCTTTCACTCATGTTCCTCGAAACGGCGAAAAAGGGGGAGAGGGAGCGGGAAAACAAAACGCTGGCGAAAAGACATTTTTACGTCAAATTCGTTCCCGCTCTCTCGCTCGCAGATAGTGCACGACAACAAAAAAAGGACGGTCGTTTGCGGTCGCGTTTAGGACTTGCTGTTAGTAAAAGGATCCCACCCTCGAATTTAGGGGTTTTTACGCACGAAGTTTCAAGGCTGGATATGGGAGTGGTTTAGTTCTCCGGGAAAGAAAAAAACGGAGGGATTACTATAACTTATAAAAAAGATCGCGATGAGAATAGGGGAGAGGAGTAACCACGTGGTTCCTTAATGGCCCTAGAGAGGGAAAGAAGAGTCCCTCATTCGAACGACGCGCGGAAGTACTAATTTTTTATGTCCCGAGATTCTCGGAAGTGGTTGTGTAGACGAGGAGGCAACCACTACCGGATTTTTATGCTCCGAGTCCAAATATTTAAAACGCTTCCCCAAAAAGACATTTTTCTGGGGGAGTGGAAAAAAGCCGAGGTTTGGACTATTAACCGAGAAACCAACATATTTGGTCGATCAAATTAGGACGGGATGGGAAAAAAGAGGTTTTATCGTGTCGTAAATTTGTTTTCGGTGGTCCAAGGGATGCTGCTGCTGTGAGCTACGCGTATACCGAGAAATAAGAATTCTTTGAACTCGTGAAGAGAGAGAGAGAGAGAGAGGGGGGGGAGGGGAGCATGCTGGCAGGGGGAGGGGAGCATGCTGGCACCAGGCTTTCGGTCGAATCTCTTTTTTTTTTCCTCGGAGGGTGTTCCCGAAATGTTTTGTGAAGGCGCTTTTTCGGTGGTGGAAGACGAAGGGGTGGGGTGGGGGTGTTGAAGACTCGTGAAAGGGTTGGATTCAGTGGGGAAAAGGGTATTAGGAATCGAAATGACGTCTGGTTGTAGAAGTGGTGCCGTTTTCCGAGAAAGGTTTCCCGTTTCTGAAAAGTATTCCGCCCAAACAAACACAGATGAGTAATTTTTAGACGGGTGCTCCCAAAAAAAGTTTTAATGCTCGTATTTATTCGTTTTATCTCATGCTATAGGGTCTGATGCGCAAGAATTTCAATTCTTGTTTCCCGTTAACGTGACATAGACGCGTAATTCAAAATCATCGTTAGTTTCAGTAAAGTGATCCACCGAGAGAAATCGCATTTAATCGTTTTTTTCTGTCGCATCGATGTTTTACGAAATTTTCAAAAGTCATACACCCAAGAGTTATGGGTAAGATTTCAAAAGCTATGTTGTCATCGCATCTTTCGCGAGAGAAGACGAAAAGGTAAAGAGCGCCGTGACAATCAATTTTCGCGAACGTCCTTTTGCGCTGGGAATAAACCTCGGGAACGTCTTTCATGTTTCGATGACGCGGGCACGAAAGGGAATCAAAACAAAATATCTCCCACTCATCTGTTGAACGCGTCGGGTCGTTTTCATTTGTCGAAAAGAACGGCGCTTTCGCATCTCCAAAAGACGGTCCGACCCATTCCTGTATGTGTCCTCCCATCAAAAGACTCGAAACGTTTTCCGCGAGCTTCTCGGATAACATTTGACGCCAAAGAACCCTTTTGTTTAACAATAAGTTTTATTTTTTTTTTGCTTTTTTTATCGTTCCCTGGATTCCCGTCTCTTCCGCATCGATATGCACGCACGAACCTCCACGTCTCGCCTGTCTGTGCGCCTTTCATACGAAAAAATATGTCTCTGCCGACGCCGATTTTCCTCGCCGTTATTACTGATCAACGAAGCAACCCTCCCGAGCCCTCTTGTGCGCGGTGCCAGACCATTGTTTGCAATAATGAACGCCTTTTTTTCTGTCTTGGAAGAGAAAGGAGGGAGACTGGGGAGGAGAATGGGGGGAGGGGTGTTGAAGGGGGCGAAATGGAGGATTTGCGCGGGGGAGGAAGGGGTGTTTCATGGGGTGGGGTGGAGAGGAAGAGACGCGGTGAAGGGAGCTAGCATGTGTTTTGTTTCTTCGGTGAGACGAGAGAAAGGAAAGAATTGGGATGCGTGTGCACGTTAGGGGGAAGATACGTAACGTGCGCGAGTGGAACTGCGCCCCTGGCGAAAACGGAAGAAGTTCGTCAGGATCAGAAATGAGCAAGAAGCATAATAGAGAGACAGACAGATATATAGGTTGAAGATGGTAGTATGTTGGGACAATATGTATTTAACACATGGAGACGATGTTCGCCGACGACGGTAACTCTTGGTAGATGGAAGCAGGTGTATACATGAAATTTTAAAAATTCTACACGAGAAAATATGTTGTGGAGTCATGTTCGTAACTTGGGAAGTGAAGGCACATGCAGTGCTTTTTTGAGGGTCCGAAAAAATGCACAAAAGACTTTTATTAAATTGAATGAACAAGAAATGTAAGAATACTCACAAAAAATTATAAAAGATTTATTGACCAAGGCCTTTGTGACGAACTTTTCTCGCTATCAAAAAATACTGTTTCGAAAGATGAGACAGAAAGCTGCATGGTCATAAAGGAACTATTGAATTTAAAAATTATTAAATACAGACGCGTCAGTCTATAGCAATGGATTTGCAGCTTTGATGATATATTTGACATTGCCAGTAACTTTTTCATCAAATGAAAGATGAGGAGTTGATAGAGAAATTTTCAAGAGTTGAAATATTGAAAAAAATTATAAATTAAAATCATATAAAAATAATTTTATAAAGATTTGTTTACATTGGCGGGGGCCCCAAAATTTTTACTTGCACAGAGACCCCAAAATCGCAGTTACGTCACTCTATTGAGCTCATCTTATTGATTGATGGTGCTAGAAAAGTCCATTGTACGGAAACGTGTGTCGTTACTATTACGATGCCAAAAGGACAATCGTGTTCTGTTTTCCTATTTTTTTAGACTGGCCAAGAAACCATTAAGACGGATTAGTATCTAGGAGCGTGAAGAGATGATTAACAGTAAAACTGAATATTTTACGTCAACAGAGAGATAGAGAGCTGCAGTCAAAAGGTTCTTCGCCCATCTGCTTTCCTTTGCCCGCAATTATCATTTCAGTCGTTACCAAACCATCTCTCTCTCTCCTCCCCTACTCTCCTACATCGTGTTTGCGTGCATACGTGTGCATGTATGTTTGTATATATACATGCCTGAGCGTGTTTGTCTGTATACATGCAAATACATACATACGCACGCACCTTTCTATGATGCACGCCTCCACCCCTGGCGCTGGCTCTATCTCCCCTTATATCCTGCATAGTCCGCCCATATTTACGCCTCCCACCTTAAGTTCGCTTCTTTAGGGTCGACTCTAAGACGACGAGGAAACGACAGTCCTTTTCTCGCGATACCATCTCTGGAACGGTTAGGAAGATATGAAGGGTACGGCGATGTCCTTTTTTTTTCTTTTTTCCGTTTCCCGTAGGAAGAGCTCTCCCTCCTCCTTAATGGTTTTTAAGTGTGTCTCCCGGAGTTTGTCACTTTTATGCGTGCATTTTATACGTTATTTCTTTCGCTTAATTTATGCACAGCGGTTACATTTGCTATAATAATGTATGTGGTCAGACCTTAGTGATGTTCGTTTGTAACAAGGTCCGGGGAAACCGGTTTTCCTTTTTTATTTTAAAAAATTCCAGCTTCGCTATTCCTCCCGCGATCTCCAAGATTTCTACCTGATGTTTTTAATTTATTCAGACCTACTCACATGTGTGTGTGTGTGTGTGTATGTGCGCGCGCGCCCTTACTTTACGACCATCTCGATAGCGGCGGATAGATGATAACGAGGAAGAAGGGGGCAAAATAAAACCATTGCGCCGATGAATTTGAACTGTTGACCTCATAATCCAGAAACGATGATGGAGTTTGTTGCTATTGACTGGATAAAAAGCGCCGAGTCGCGCGCGTTGCTATTTTTCTCTCTATCGATTCGATTGTGGTTTGTTTTTGTCGTGCTATTATTGTTATTTTTATGATTGCTTGCGGTACTTAATCATCTTCCGCCGTGAATAGAAGGGCATATTGTGGAAACACAACGGCGGTAATGAGGGACGCGAATTTTGATGAGGTGTGCAAACCCGCGACCGCAATAACGACAAGTAGTTACCCCATAACCTCTTGATGCCGTTACCAGCGAGGATTGTCTCTTTGGCCTACACTCCACGTCAATTTTTCTCCAGAAAAACATCTCCGAGGGCGCCTTATTTTGCTCATCGACGCGCTGATATCTTGTCTTGCACGTGAAAGGTGCCACGAAACGATGCGAAGCGATGCGCTATTTAAAAAATTCCAGACGTTTCAATTTTGAGGGAAGATACGCTAATGGACATTTCGAGACGGTCTATTCTGTCATTTTCTTCGGCGAATGTCTTCATCAACATTTTTTCCCTCCCGTCTCTTTCTCTCTTCGTCGTCTCGAGCGCGACGTCATTTCGTATGACGGTGCGAGAGAAATGGACGCTTTAATACTTAAAGGAGTGCGCGCCTCTTTTGCGGTAACCTCGATACGGGGAACATGCACGCCCCTCCCCTCCCCTCTGTCTCCGCTACCTCTCTTCCACATATAACATACAATGCCTCTTCTTTTCTCATTCACATTGTAGACGACAGAGGCGCACCTGCTGCCCGCCTCAAGCAGTGATAGCACGCTCCTTTGTTTCGACCCCTTTTCCCCGCCACCGTCATCCCTTACCGCCACCCCCTCCCCCTCGCCCCTGCACCGCAGTCCTCCCCGGCTTTTCGTAATATTTTTTTCGCTTCTCCCCGAACACTCTTCTTATCCCACGGAGTCTTCAAAGCGTACTAATGCTTGTGTGGGAATACGTGTGTGTGTATCCGCGTTGATTAAAGTTCGCGAAAATGCATTTTGCGGGAGTTATGCGGCGGGGTTGGGCATGAGGTAAGGTTTTATTGTTTTGGGCACGTGTGCGACGAGAAGAACTCCTTCGGGGTAAGGAATGGGACATAAAGGAGGCTATTTTTCGTTTAATTTTTCTCATGTGTGCGTGTGTTTGGGGAAAGAGAGTGGGTGTGCGAGGGCGGTTGGAAATATGAGAAGCGTTTCGGAGACGACAGCAATTTTTTAAGGTTGGCGAAAATTGGAAGAAAAGGAAGGGACCCCCCAGTTTCGTCTCTTCTTGGAAAGTGCCGACTTGAAGACATGAGCGTTCTTCATCTCTTTTGCCATTAACGACGAGTGGAGGGAAGGCGTTGTTGATTTTCTTCGTGGTTGACGCGATTTGGAAAAAAAATACGACTGCTTAATCCGAGTCGCGATCGAAAAGAGAATATTTCGCAGCACTCTCTCGTTACCTACGTTAAATTTTTCCATGCCCGATAACTTTTCAAGCGTAAAAAAACTATATACTTATCGCTCCTTTTGTCGTTTAATTCGGTATCGCTAATTTAAAATTAGTTCCACGACAGTAGATACCACAGAAATGAACGCTGCTTCGTAGGTCCAACCGTGACGGCTTGTTATACTAGAAAAATTTAAGACTGGTGTTTCATCGACTTTTTGCCGGCAAAACGCAGCATCAAAGTGTTCGACTCGCTTTCACTTTTCTCCCACAATGGTTCTCTTCGACGAGAAAAAATTAAGAAATGCTGCATGATGAATGGAATCGCAACCACGTGCGTTTCCTTTTTACCAACAAGTGCAATCAAGAGGTTTGTTTCTCTAGCAGAAACGGGACGGCCGAATTGGGCCGCCCAACTTCTCGCATCTTCGCGAATTTTCTATTCACCAGAATAGACACACATCTGCGTAGGTGATTAGTTTTCGAATTTGGCCCACGAGGGCGGCGGGGGCGATAGGCGAAGAGGGGGGGAGGAAGGTGGGGCGAAATAGAAGGCTCGGGTCGAGATATTTGGTCTGCGTCGAGATTCAAAGGAACCCTTAAGGGTTTTTTTTTAAGTAAAGGTTTGGAAGGGGAGGAAAGGGTGAAGGATGTGGTAGAGAGAGAGGGAGTTATCGAGCAAAGTGAAGGCTTTCCATCACGGCAGCCTCAGCACACGGTTCTTTCATCATCCGTTGCCCCTCCACCTCCTCCTCCCTCTTTCTCTTTGTTCTCTCCACCTCTCTCTCTCCGTTTCTTTTACTTTTTTCAACCTCCTCGGCCTCTTATTGCGATGCAAGATCGGAAGCTGAGATGGTGAAATGAGAGTAGGTGTACCTCGGAGCGCTTGGAGCGGACTTTTATCTTTATGTGTGTAATGAGGTCTCCGTCCGCGGTGGCGCCTAACTTATAGGTTTTGCTGCGGGAGATTGGGAAACTATCGTTCTTAGATTGTTCTTATTAAAGTTCTATCGGTTGTATCGGTCCTCGCTACTTTGGGGCAAATGCCAAGGATTTGGAGTCATACATGACGCATGCCTGACTCCGTAATGTAGCATCAATGCCAACCGGACAATTAATTGCTGCTATATCAGATGCTCTATTTTATCAATAGTTGAAATGAGTGTTACCGTGGACGTATGGTATAAAACCTTAGCGATACGTATGATATTGATTTTAATAGTTTAAAGAATGCTGGATAGAATTGCATGAAGCGATTTAGTGATAAAATTGAAGAAAAGGGCTCCAATACTGTAAAAGCACGACTATTAAAATAATCTGCTTCGAAATCATATTACGCATTTTTATTTAGATTTTCTACTCTCAGGCTTTTTAACTTTTCAATAATCTGAGTTTGTAATCAAATTAAAAACTACGAAGATTATCATCGAATATATTTGCCAAATTAAGCAAATTTTCTCAGCTTCTTTGAATTTGTGGTGAAAAAGCAGCAGCTATGATTGAAATAAGAAGATATTCCGACTCGCTAGCAAAAATATTCCCTTCCGTGTGTTTTCTCATTTACACGATGTGCCGCGCCCGGTATGTGCCTGCTTCTCCTTATTCCACCCCGTTAGCTTCTTTCCCTCCCACACCCTTCAAGAGAGAACATGAAAAATCGAGGGTCCCGCAGTTAGACGGCCAGCAGAGGGTCCCTTGGATGGGGCCTGACTGATAGCGGGCGGAAGAGCGTGGGATGGGCCACTGACGTGAGCTCCAGCGTTATGGAGGTTGGATCTGGGGGGAGGAGGGGGTGGTGGGTGATGAAGGGGAGGTTGAATGATTGGTCGGTTCGGACGGGTAAGGAGGCGGGCAGGTGGGAGAGAGAAGAGAGGGAAGAAATGCTAGTGAGGGGGCGGGATGATAGGGTGAGTCCTCCCCCTCACTCCCCCATTTGCCTCTCTAGCTCGTTCCATTTTTCCTTCGGAATGAGAGGTCATCCATGATGCTTCCTCGGAAGGGGATCCCCGGGGACTCGCTCCATGTTGTTCTGATGATAGCTTCATCCCGCTTGGAGAAATGTTAACGTTTCCTCTTCTCTTGTATTTTATTGTGCTCATCGCCTGTTTATTGTTGTTTTTGATGGCTCGAGTCGAGAAGTGCCTTTGGTATTTGAATGGCGCGATCCATTTAACTAGTGTTTTGGTGAAGGTTTCCTACGTCCTTTCTTCGAATCATTATATTTCAATGCTTATATTTTACATATAATTATCAACAAGAATCGTGAAAGGTTGCTGGTTCTAAATCAAACTGCTGTACATTTACGCTTCTGGCCCTCCTACACCTGCGATATCTGGTAGTCCCATAAGTAGAATACTGGTTATGAGATGTTAACAAACAAACCCTAAGCATCTGAAATAATTTTCTTAACGAAAATTCTCTTATGCATTACATTTAAAAAAAAATAAAGGATGAGATTTTACTAGAATAATTTTTTTTAATATTGTTTTTTTTTTGTAATTGCATGATTCAATAGACGAAAAGCAATTGTCCTCTCGAAGCAATTGAATCGTACCCATTTCAGATACGGTGTTTCATATTAAACCAAAATTCTCAACGAAAACTTGATTTCGAATGCGACAACTTTTTTTGTTCGGAATCCACCGCAGGTGGCAGCACACAGCAACGCCGCGGCGAATCCTCGCGCGTTTCATTCGAGTCTCCCGAAAAAGAATCAACTCTGTCTCTTTACGTCAAAGAATCCGCACGATGAAGTATTTAACGTCGTCGCAGATTAGTATTAATTGCGCTCGAGAGAGAGGGTAGGAGAGAGGAGGGAGGGAGGGAGAGAAGATGGAGAGGAGAGAGGAGGGCGGGAGGGAGAGAGGATGGAAGAGGAGAGAGAGAGAGAGAAAGTCCGCCATGATTTATCCCTTTGGGTTTTATTTTTTTAATGTGACGGAAGGGGGCGTCGACGGAGGCGGATCCAGGACCTCCCTCCTCCGTCAGCGTGCGCCTCAAACCCGTTACGACGGTTAATTAATAGCGTTAAAATAAAGGCGTTCTGGGAGGTAGGGGAGGGAAAAAAGAGAAAATGGGAGTTTATAATGGAAAACCAACTCAGGCCATAAATAACTGTGGACCTGAGAGAGATTAAGGATATCGGCAGCGCGTGGATTTTTTCGAAAGGGCTGCTCGAGACTCTGTTGTTTATGTCGGAAATTGTTCCGGAGATTGTTTCGGAGCGATCGGCCCTCCATATTTTTTATGTTTTTTATTTCGGCGTAATAACCCGCTCTCTTTCCGGCTGTTTGTTTTTGTTTCAGCTCCATCTTCCTCCTGAAATTGGATTAATTAACACAATTTGCCCGAAAAAAAATTAAATTGGATTTTGATCGATTCGCCCCGATGACATTAATAGCTGCGTATCACGCGGATGGCGACGTTTGATAATTAAAAAAATCGTGAGGTTCTAGCTGGCGTGAAACTCGACCCTGCCTCTCAGCAATCACGGTCATGAATCAAGATTAATATTCTTGTATATGAGCAAGATTATGGCGTATAGAAATTGGAAATCGTATTTGTACGCAATTTCGGAGAAAATAATAAAATTGCGTGGATTGTATATACCTATTTGCCTTTCGCTAAATTTGTGCGGCTTACGTCGCTGTAGATTGTAATTTTTTGGCATTACCTGTGTTAAGCCAGACGACCTATGCTTATCGAAACACGTCTGTAATCCTACCCTCCAGAATGCCCTTCATTTTACAAAATATGTTCTGAATTACATATAAAAATATTTCGCGATTTATTTCACATAAAGTGTATGATGTCGACCTTTATAGATGGGTTGCTAGCGCGACTGGCTCCTAATTCGATGGTCGCGGATCCAAATTCTACCGCGGGCATAGGCGTATGTGCTCGTCTTTGTTATCGTTGGTACTCGGATTGTAAAAGGACAGGAAGTGTTGTTCAAAAGTTTGTTAGAAATAAATAAAATGTTTCAGCATTCGTAATGGGTTCCAGTTTGAACACAATGTTTGCAAATTCGCAATGAAAATGAAACATTTCGAAGGAAAATTCCCGTTACATACTTCGAGTCATGAACGCCGATGCGAGTCAGGTACGATAAAGATGAGAATCCACAACAAAATGTCTCTCCGCTGTATCTCGCGAACTTTTCGTAAGATACGCTGCGTTGAGACAGAACTTCCTCCGTGGGCGTTTGATATGAGAGTGTGGGGGGGGGGGGAAATGAGTATGCCAGGACGAGTCTGGGAGTGGCTGTCGTGAGAGAAGAAAGGCTTTTAACGTAACATGACGCGTCTTCTCGCTCTCTTCCTCGAAGTCGCAGTGCGTGTGTGTGCGTGCGTGTGTTTCAACTGAAAAAGTTTGACCCCTTACCTCCTCCCACCACACTCCTCTCCCTTAGGCAATACCCACAAACACCTTAATGTACCCAGCCACGCCCTTATTCCTCCCTCTCCGCCTCGCCTTTCTAATCTTCCTCCTTAAACTCCCTTACCTCGCATCCTCTTCCTTCCCCCTCCTCCCCTCTCTCTCGCTCTCTTCATAGAATGAGTCGTTAATTTTTTTCATTGCCTCAGTTGACACGTTTCCTTATCATTATTTCTTTAATGACCAGCCTATGATTATATTTTTTCCCGTTTACTTTGGATAGAAGGTGGCAACGGACTTGAATGAAATATTCATCCGTTGTTAACGGAGGAATTTGTGGGCGCAGTTATTTATTTTTATGAAAAATATACACGAAACCCCACTAATTTAATCAAGGAATTATGTCGATCCTAAACCATTGTTCTGTGGCTGAGAGTGCTGAATTGTTCCCAAGCGTGCGGTGAGTATTTTCGTATTAATTTATGCCTGTCTTTTTAATTTTAAATTATTTCCTTCTCTCGGCTCTCTCATTTCGAGCCATGCATATCTTTATAACCATTTATCAACAAATTATTACACTTGTGAATATGTATTCACATGTTCATTCATAGGATAGAGTAATAAAATTTTTATTTTTATTGAGTTTATATATTATACCATTGGCCGTATTCGCTTAAAATTCATAATATATTCGAACGTCATTTTCAATTTTAGGATTGCCGACAACAATCTTGCGCTCGCGAGTAATAACGTAGATAAGGTACTTTTTAAACGCTCACTCGTTTCCCACCATGGTTTGTCTCGACGAGGGAAACTTTCTGCTACATGTCACGTGTTCCGCCGTCCTTATTTCCTTCTGTCCCCCATTTACATATATCTTCCATTTTCTCCCTTGCCCTCCACGCCCACCCGTCCACACCTCACTCCCGCCCCATTCGCCTCCTCCGCCCCCCACCCCAACTCTCAGCCTCATTTGAACGTCTTCATCCCCCACCCTCCTGCATTGCCATCTTGGGATCAAGACCCTGTTAACAGAGTTTCATGATCTCCTGAGACGACCGCAGTCCTCGTCCGTGAGTGTGTGTGTGCCTTCCCCTCGTCGCATATTTGGCTCCTTACCAATCCATTGGGAAATGCTCTCTATGCACTCAGCGGGGTATCTCGAAAGCTACTTTCATAAATTTGTTAATATCTATTCTATTTATCTGTAACCTCTCGCGATGGGGCCAAGCGAGTAGATATAGCTATCCCATGCAGTATTAGCATTCTCGAGTGCGTTATAACATGAAATTTTTCTTTGAGAGGGTTTTTATGTTCACGTAATGATGTACACGGTATGATTCCGGTTGCAGTATGGTAATGACATTTTGATATCATGCGTCCTTGGAACACGATCGACAAAGTTTCGAGGTGCTGGATGCAGCGAATCCGTTTTTCTCTTTGAACGTTTTACCAAAATCCTGCAATAAGGCTTGAGATAAACACCTGCGTGCAGATGGTGCCCGTGAGAAAATTGATCATAAATTATACTATTGCCATGTGTTTGGATGCATCTTTAACTAGATACGTTAGTTACGTCACCTATGAGGATACCAACACATTTTTCGTCATCTTTCTCATATCTGACATGTATATTCTCTATTTTGAGCTGGCAGAAATTAAGACAATTCATTCGGAAAATTGGCGTCTTATTATGAATTGTGTCTCTTACTGTTCTTTGAAGAGGTTTTTTCTTAAATTTCTCTGAAATAATTTTATTTTCTACGCTGTGAATGTCCTGAAGCTTCGAGTAGTATCATTCCGACATATCCATATCCGATGTTGCTCTCTCTACCCAGCTAAACTTTGTCCATTACCGTCTCCTCCAGATGGACACACCTGCTTGAGGTGGCCATCCCCACGGGGCCGAACTCCATCAATCACCGAAAACCCAACCACTAACACACCGAAAAGAGAAGCCGATAACCTCAAACAGCCAACCAGTTTTCCACCAGACTATCCCCTTCCTCCTACTCCTATCTCATCTCCTGCTTTCCTTCCATTATGCCATGCGCCTCTCAAAAATAAAAAATGTCTCTCCTCCCCCCGGGAAATTTCCTTGTCCCAACCATCGCTATCGTAATGGCCGATTCACGTGGGTTTCTAATCGGACGATAGTTATGCCGACGGTGTCGGTAACGGAAGACGGCCGTCACGGGAACCATACGAAGAGAAGAAGGGACGGCGTCTCCCTCTACCGGAATGAGTGCGAAACACGTCTCACTCTTTTTTACTGCCCTTCTAATGCGTGTACACCATCTTACTAATGGGTCGATTGCCTCTCCCCCTGGAGTAGCGCGATGGGGGCGGGAGCGATATTACGGGCCTTGTACTGTCGGTATCAGGGTCGCAAAGGGCCCATTGGACGGCGTGAGAGTTGAATGGGGGCGGAAAAAACATCTGCCTGTCGGGTGCTTTCAGAACTTGTTATTTCTCCCAATGGTGGTTTTGTGTTGGCTGGTCATTCGTTTCTCTTTAAAAGTCCTTTTCTCTCACTGTCTCGCTCTTTACCTTCTTCCAAGCATTCTCCCACTCCTCGTCGTCTACATCGGAAATGTGTCTCGTTTCTTCATTATAGATATATATCGAACGTTTTTATTTTTTATTCCTATTGGAATTCCTCTTTTTTCCTTTCTCTCTTCGCGTTGGATTCACTGCTAAAGCTAGAGTGGTCGTAAATTAAGTATTTGTAAGATAAAACGTTATGGACGATTTTCCAAAGTGGAGGACAATCTTTTTATTCCGTCTCGGCGGAAGAGCAGTGAAATTTAGGGTCTGTATTTATGCTGCTAATGTTTAGTTTTTACGCCCGTGTTTCGGACGTAAAGTGCTGGACGTCTCAATACTCAAGATATTTTTCTCTGATAGAGCGGACGTTTTTTAGTCTTTAAAAAACTAATTCAGGATATTTCGAAGTCGATAAGTGGGAAGTTAAATTCCCCTGCTTTTTATTTCAGCAGCGGTTAATTTTGTATTCGTGTAGAGCGATTCGATCAAAATGGCGAGAATAGGACGAATAAATAAAGTAACGTTTTGAATTCACAAGCAAATCGAATTGTTGTTCCATACTTCTTAAAAGTTAATGAATTAATGAATTAATTAATAATTTTAAGGTCTCAAAATTATAGGTGAATGAATTCCTAGGATTAGTTTATTCGCACTGTTATCGCAATTTCTTTTGAGCTGCTGAGTTATTATTGATAATGGTATTCTCAAATAAAATAATAGCAAGCGCGAGTGATAATTTTTAAAAGTGGAGCGCGATAGAAGTGACCAGAGGGCTGTTTCAAAATTCTAAGTAATAATCTTTTTTAATTTATGCAAAAAATAGAGTGCAGCCATAATTACTATGTCTCGAACTTAGAATCATATTATTTCAGTTTGATCGACTCTAGCACGCAATCAGAGTAGTGCGATGACGGCGTTTGTCATTAAAAATTATTACTTAATAATAAATGTGCCGAAATATTCTGAAAAGCGCGAGATCTAGCCTTTGGTAGCAGTCTCCAGGAAGTTGGAAAAGATCGTGGAAGACTCTTTTAAAGAAGTTAAAGGGAAGAGGAGGAAGAAGGGTGAGGAAGGGAAGGGGGAAGATCCCTCTTCCTTACGAAAACGGTGCCGGCGCTGTCGGTGTCACTTTATCGCTTGGTCGACGGCGAGGAATCCTTGAAGTGGGTTGGGGAAGATGGAGAGGAAGGAGGAGGAGGAGGAAGAGCGCAAGACCAGTTCTCTCTCGAGGGTGAGAGAGTGATGCGGAGAAAGGGGTAAGCGGAGAGGGAAGTGGAGATGAGACGGAGTGAGAGGGGTGGGAAAGTCACCAAAGAGATTGCAAACTCGAGATATGAGACTGCATCTTACGTCCTTAATGGCGTCCCCCGGGAGAGGAAGAATACGGGGACGCTTTCAAAAAATAAAGGTCTTAACGCGCCGCTTGAGATGAGGGCTCCTCCTGGTGGGGCGATCTGGCGACGCCATCGAAGTCAAATGCGGCGCCCAGAGAGAGAGAGAAGAAAATATTGGGAGAGACAAAGGGGGTGTCAGATCGGGCAGCTCGCATTCTGAGGGGTTTTTGGGGTTAGGGGGCTTTACACTACAAAATTCCGCTTGGCTCGTTCTTCAAGGGAACGAGAGTAAAGGAGGGGGAGGGGATGTGAGATGTCTTAAGAAAACCCCGCCCCATCCGCCCCTGGATGCTGTATAAATCTTGCGAAACCCTTTGAAGACGCGGTCCTCGGTTCAGTAAACCCCTTGAAAGTGTGTTGGTGGTCCCGCGGAACTACAGATAATCTCTTGACGCCTAAAGGGGAGGAAATGTTTCTTTAAGTGTTTTATTTGGAAGAGCACTAAACTGTTGATTAAGTGCATGATCAAAGGTTTGTTAAGCTTGTAAGGTGGTTATAATTACACTCGGAAATAATTTAATGGTGAGGAGAGAAGTCCTATACAGGCGCAAGGACACTTTTGGATTGAGTGTTTGCTTTCATAATCTAATAACGAGCACTAAATATAGCTTTTGCTTTTTTTTCAATTCGTTTGTGAAACGTAATATTTTTTTTATTTCTCCAGGTACTTGTTTAAGTGATAATAGAACAGAAATTAATGTAAATTGTATTCAAATTTTTATTTAACAAAAGAAGGAATAATATTGATCATTATCATCATCATCATGCTTCTGTCCGAAGACAGGTTTTAACTGAATCGCTGCCTCCATTTCTCTCTCTCCCTAGAAGCCTCTTTTATACCTCTATAAGTATTATATCCCTGCTTTATATTATCTAATATTCCTATTCTTTTTCTCCCTCTTCCTCTTCTTCCACTAATTTTTCCTTCTAAGATCGTCCTTTGTAAACACTGTCTTCTCAATATGTGCCCTATCCAATTTGCTTTTCTTTTCCTGATTGTTTTTATTAGCGTCCTTTCTTCTCCCACCATTTCTAATACTTCTTCTTGATCATTATATGACAAGCTAATTTTCACGGAGTTTATTACATTTTGTTATGATTGTTTTTCTTGCTTAAACCATTAACGCGACGCTCGATTCCAAGCAACCGAAGTATATATCAAATTAAAAAGGTTCTATCTCTATTCACGACATTCCAGCTTTTCGCAGCAACCGACACGCTTTTTTCGACGATTATCTTCATTCTCGTACAAATTCTTTATTTTCCTTTAGCGCTTGACCGGCAATTCCTAATAATCACGCGTGGACGTTTACATTCAGTGAAACTCGGTTATATAGAATTCCGTCGCTTGATTTCAACCATAATCCGTAGGCGGGACGAACAACGTAAAACTTCATTACGTTCTCACGGAGTTTACGTACAAGAGACCGGTAACCACCGCAGCCGTTCGCTTCCCATTATTCTTCCCACTCATTTTATTAATCCCTTTGGGCATATTTTTAAAATGAACGGATGACCCAAGCATCTGCTACCGACTACATGGAGAGTGAGAGATAGACGGAGAGGGAGAGAAAGCCTTTTACACCTGCGCACTTGTAATGCCGAATAATTTTCGTATTGAAGAGAGAAGATAGGAGGATGAGTGAATGGAAGGGCGAGCTGAGAGGCAGTGGATGGAGGTTAGGTCGGAGGCGTTATGGAGGGTGGGAGGGGGAAGGGGGAGCTAACGGCCCACTACACCAAACTGGTGAATAAGGCATCCTTTCATCCTTATCTAAACCCGCGTCACTTTCTTCCTTCGCTTCATTTATTCTCACGAAACTGCCGCTTGCTCTAATGAGCTACTCTTCTCTCTCTTCCGCTCTCTCCTCCCTTACCTCTTTCTCTCTTCCCTTACCTCTTTCTCTCTTATTCACCTCTCTACCATCATCCTTTTTCCTTCTCCCTCACCTCCGATATCCTCGACCTCAATTCCTCTCCTGCGGTCGAGGCGAATGTAGTGATTATGGGAGGGCCGCTATGCATTTGTAAGCGCTGGTCACCGGTTTTGACCCTTCCTTGAAAGAGGGCTGGCTGGCATTATAAAGTATTTTGAAGATAGCTGGTTGCTCATGTTTCAGTTCATAGTTCATGAAGAGAACGCGGAAAAGGTTTCTATTCTTATTTCCGATTCCGGTTGTTTTAAAGAGGGAAAAACGTCAATTTGGAAAAGCATTGCCTAGTAAACTAGGACTGATTCGTACTTGTCGTTCGTTAATGCATAAATATTTTTCATTCTATGAAGATTGTAGTAGTGTTGAAAGAACTGCGGAATGTTTTCTCCCTCTTGTTTCTGGTATTTTAATGGTATTTATTTGCAAACATTTCTGCCAAGTATAGATGTTAATGCAAGGGTCAGAGTCGGCAGAATGACGCAGTAAAATTGCTAACAGTTTTAATCAAGCGCCGTGGCTTTGAGCGGATTGCAGCTGCATTCGTTTTCCGCCACCAATCTCGCCACAAATATACGTATTCTATGCATTTAAAGTCCGCATCAGTCGACGCAAATTGCAACTTATGGGAATCAAACCGATGCGATTGAATGTTAACGATACGATTCAGCGAGAGTTTTTTTTCGTAGCGTACGAGCACCATCCAAAATGGCCGCATCCATCGGAGGTTAGCTTCGCGAAATCCATTTCATTTCCCCTTTTTTTTTCTCTTGTCTCGCCTCCATCTTTCACCTCACCCTCTTTCTTGTCGCTGCACTCGAGAAGTGTCCACACCCACTATATATTATAAACTTAAATACACCTGGGCAGCGCGTGAAGGAACTTCCAAAGCCTTTTCGCCAACCAACGCTGAAATTTATGAATTCACTCCGGCAGCGAGAGTGAGAGGTGGGTTTTGTGTGGGTGAGAAAGAGAGGGAGTGTGTGCGTGTCTGGAGTGAGAGGTTGGGAGGGAGAAAGTGTGAGGATGAGAGAGAGAGAGATGGGGAAAAAACGAGAAGTGAGAGATAGAATGATGGAGGGCAGAGGATGCGAGTGGAGGAAAGCAACACTAAAATAGACTCGAATCCCTACTTCAACTCCCTTCTTCCTACTCTTCCCTCCCCCGACAACTCCCCGTCCCCGATTCTCTTCCTCCTGTCAACCCTTTCCATCCCTTCTCGAACCCAGCCGCTCACTGTTCTATTCCTGAATCGAGATTTTTTTCCTCTCCCGTTGGGAGGTGTCGGTGGGGGTTTTTGGGAGGTGTGGGAGGGTGCGAGAGGAAGGGGAGGAGTGGAGAGGATGATAGAAGTGTCTCCTCGCGAAGGGGGTGGGGGGAGGAATGGGTGTGAAGGAACCGCGACGGTTCTTTAGTTCGCTCGGATAGGTTGGAAGAATCTTACAGGCCGGTGAGGTTTAATGATTTGGATAGAGGGGGTTTGTCGGGGTATGCAAGACAGTTTTCACGGCGATATGGGGGTCGTGCTGTTGGGATTTTTAAGGTACTTCGTATGTGGGGGGGGCAGTAGGGCTGGGGGAAGAGTGCGTCGCTGGGATGTCCAACGTCGCCCGCTTTGTTGCTTAATCAATTTTGAGAGATTTAAATTTAGAACGGCCAAGGGAAAGGCAGTTTTTGAACAGCGGGTGCTTTTATTTTGTCTCATTCATGTCCGGCCGTATCCCAGGCGTGTAATTAAAATGGATTTATTTATGCGTCTCGCCATGTAAAAATCCGTTTCCGACTATTTTTACCGGGAAAATTACAACGCTACAGTTGTTTGAAATTTATTTTTTGTTGGGTAAATGTCTTCGTGGTCTGGTGTGCTCGTTTAATTTCTTGGTCGTTATCTGATTTTTTTTAAATAATCCTAATGGCAAGAGCAGTAATTATTATTAGTCTAAATATTACTCATTGTATTACTTTTCCTAAATACTTGGTTTCGTTCAAATAGACTTTTCGTTCTTTGATGTCGATAACCTTTAACAAATACAATCACTTCATAGATTATATTCAATCATATTTATGTACTATAATCTTATGAAGCTTAAATAATTTTTTCGTTCATAAGATGCATTATTTTATAACCGAGAAAATCGGCTTTGCTGGAACGGATCGTTCGTCGTTCGTTTGTTCTCCACGGCGCCATTTTCCTCATTAACAATAACGTCGTTAGTGTCTCTTTGTTGGGAAACGCCACTGGATGAAAAAAGAAACTTTCCCTTCCACAAAGCTCGATGCTTTCAGAGGGACTCATATTCATGCCACATGTCATTCCGTCTTATCCTTTAACACGAGACTATTGGTCGAGAATATGTTCTTTCCTTTTTATTTTATCCGGTTGCCGGAGCACCTTAGTGAGAGAGAGAGAGAGAGAGAGGGCATCGCCTACTATTACTCCGTTGAAATGACTCACTAACCTCTCCCCCACCTACTCCCCCTCCTCCCAACCCTACCCGCGATTAATGCGGTGGCGTCTTTCGTTGAGAGCTCCGCAGAGGTTTGGTTAAGACGACTGGCAGATGACAGCGGGTGTCGCGAAAGATCTCCGGGGAAGAACTGCGAGACATCACCGCGAGAAGAAGAAGTCGGGAAGGGAGGTCTTTCGTCGGGAATAAGTTGGCTGGTTCCGTTTCTCTTTCATGGGAGTTGATAGCTGCCTCTCGCTCTCCTATGGTTCTATACCCAATGCCCCCCCCCCACTCCTTTGGTTCACGTCCTGCAAAACAATCCTCCCCACCGGGAGGTCGAGAAATTACTGTTCTAACCTTTTCCTTCCTCCACCGGCGATGTGTAGTGTGCGCGCTCCAATCTGTAAATCTTCATCGCCTGTAACTTTTCCTCCGCGCAGCTGTGATAAAGGGGCTTTAAGCTAGTTTGTTTCTTTAAGCTACTTGGCTTAAAAGATAGTCGCGAAGATTAATATCGCTCCGAATGTAATTGTCTTTCGGGAGCAGAATGTAGATTGACAGTGGGTTTTGAGTTGGCAAAATATTCGGAAAGTTGGACACAGCCCGTGGAGTGAATTATCGTTCGCTTTTGATTTTCGCAGAAAAGAATTAGTAGCTGGTATGTGTAACGACTTTCGATGATCAATTGCACCTCCAAGGCACGTCCATGTTTCATTCGAAGCTTCAAAGCGTTTTATCTTTCCAGTCTAATTCATTCCTCATCGATTTAGCGTACAGGCTCGAGGCGCAACGTTTGATTGGGAAAGAAGAATTTTTAGCATTCCTGATATTAGACACTTGTAAATATACGTAGATCAGATTATTCCGCCAAAAATACGAAGTTTTCACAAGAGATGTTCGGTTTTTGATTATTTGTTCAGCGCGTTCGCGACTTCAAAGAGGATGCGTCGGGCGTGTTTGAGAAGCGGACCACTATTCCTCCTCGGCACCTTCTTTGCCTCCTGAATGATCTCCTTCGTTCGATTAGTTCGCCATTTTTACGCGCAAGTTACGTAGCGATTAATCGATGGTTTTCTTTCTATTTTTCGGAGGAAGTGGGTCTCCATTCGGAAAATGTCGTTGCATCGTTTGGATTTCTAAATCCTCTCCCGTCAGCCCTCATTGGCCCGCCATCAAGTTTCGGAAATGACGGGAATCCTTCCTCCCTCTCTCTCTCCACTCCTCTTCTTTCATCATCTTCCCCTTCTCCTTGCACTTTTCCTTCGGCGACGCAGAGAATGTCACTCCGCTTCCTCCCTCACCTTTTCCCAGAGGAGAGCGCTCACCGACATTCAACTGTCTTCGCCCACACACGCTCCTCACCCCCTTTACCACCACCCCTCCACTTCGCCCTCGCTCCTCTTGACGGCCGAATTTGCAACTCACCGAGCGTCACTCGTCAAACTTGTCCCGTGATGCGTCGCCTCTTCGTCACGCGCGTGTTCGTGCGTCTTCCTTCAATTGCGTCGCTCACTTTTTTCTCTCTCGTCTTCTCTTTTGTTTCTGTCCTTTTGCTGTCTCTCTTTGCGTGTGTGTGTGACGGCCAATTGGATGTCGCGGACGGCCAATAACTTCCGCTCACCTACCTCTCTTCATTTGCTGTCGCACGACGATTAGGGCGTCTGGGAAGACACAGAAGGAGGAAAATGCAGTGGTGATGACGTCAGAATGCGCTATTTCCTATGTTACAATTACGTCACGCGTCCTGAGATAACCAAATGAATGCACATTCACACGAAAACCAGCGGTTCTAATCATAATGTATAGGGAATTTCCTGAAGTTACAAAGGTAGTTTAGTTATGCTTCTTTACAATGGGAAATAATTTATTCTCTGCGTTCCCAGCTATTGTAACACCAATCACAAAATGGACTTTTTCAGAGAGCAAACTCGTCATTCTATTTCACATCTAACACCCTATTTTTTAAATTTAATAATGCACAAATTTTTATACTAATTTACTATTGTGTATCCAAGTGATATCTGAAGAGAGAAATTCGAAATTTTATCTCTTTACTAAACAAATGAAGAAATTATATTGCTCTTTCTTTTATATATTGATATTGCTTATGAAACTATTGGTTTGGATGTGTTTTCTGTATTTATAAATGTAATTTACTTGTATCTTGGCCGTGATAAACTTGAATTCGAATCAAATCTTGCCTTGAAGCTCGTGAATTAACTGTATCATCCGTTACATCCTCGAAGTGTACCTGAAAAGCCTTCTGCTCGCGAAGAGAGCCGACATGTAAGTACTTCGGTTATTTAGGCTGCGTACGCTTCCCTCTGTAGCATCCAATTTAGCACTCTCGTTCTTTGTTTCGCATTTGTTTAGCGTTTCCGCGCTCCGCACTTGTTTACGGATTGGTTCGTAGCGTCTGGGGGCCATATCCTTACCCCTTTGTCACGTCTAAACTCATTCTCCCTCTCACTCCGTCTGTTTTTCCTCCCCCTTTCCACTTCTCCCTCCTTTTAACACTTTTTCTCTTCCCCCATCTCTCCTCTCCTCTTTCTCTCCGCCACTTTCTTGCGTCTCCTCCACGCACAATTTCTTATTCTCTCTCTGTTAACCCTGGGGGCTTTTGAATTCCTGCCTAAGTGCGCGGCTCGGGAGATGTGTGGTGTCTGGACGATACCTGGAGAGAAAGAAAGAGAGCAAGAGAGAGCGAATGGAAGAGAGAGAGAGCGAAAGGGGAGTAGTAGGGGACTTAAAATAGGGCTGAAAGGAAATTCTAGCGAAAAAAATAACGTGGGTTTTAATTCTTCACTTCTCCTTTGTTTCATCTCTTGTTTGTTTCTCCTAAGAGAAGAAAGGTTTTTGTTAATGCTTCCGTAATCCAGTTTAGTGAAAAAAGCATCATTTAATTTAACGAGGTGTTTTGGATGGAGTGCGTTATTGTGTTAATGAGGAGCGAATTAATGTGGAGTTATGTTCATTCACATCCTTGTTCCGGAGTAGATTTAGGTTGAAATTTTTTTAGAATAAATTTTATTTAATGCTTTGTTTCGATATAACGTTGTTCTATTCGACTACGCTGAATTACCCGTTCTATCTCCATGGCTTACACGGGTCGTTGAAATTATTAAAACATTTAAATATTTAGAAAGTATTTTCTTAACGTTAATTTTTCGCTGTGGCTAATTGTCATTATTTTCCCATCGATTTTAAAACATAATGCGCATTTATTATCAATTAATTTACCCAATCCGTGTCACAAACGAAAAAGTTAGCAGATTATTACCACCAATACAATCTTTAGGAATCGCACAATAATGTCTCTTGGCATCTTATTGCCCGAACCATCGTCCTGCGTATATCACCTTAACCTCATTACTGCGATGGACACGATTAACATTCTCGCATCGAAATAAAAGTACTCAACCCAAAACGAAACCTTGGATCCAATCTACGTCCTTTCAAACTCTCTTCTTTATATCGCGCGGAAGAAAGCTACCTCGTAAAAAAACAGCAAAGAAACGAAAGAAGGATCAGTCAAACAATAATTTGAAAGAAAACCTTTTCTTGCTAAGGAATCTTCCTTTCCCTCCTCCGCGTCGCATTCTTTAATACCCTTTCGAGAAGGAGCAAACCATTCCGTGAAGGGAGTCATTGGTCTAGGAGGTTATATGGGATTCACGGAGGGTTGGGTGTTGTGGGAGGGTGCGGTATAAGGCCTCCACGGGAAGAATGATTGGAATGCATCCTCCTCTTTTTTAACCGCCCCCATCCCGCCTCCAGTCGCCGTACAGGAGACCCTTTACTACGCCCCTCACCGCCCCCTCCCGAATCATTTCTCCCTGTTTTTTTTTATTTTTCACCCCGCCCAATCTCTCCAGGTGGCGAGAGAGTAAAAAAATTCCGATCCGGAGGCGGTATTCCGGGGAAGAATAGCGACTCTTCGGACTCCTCTCTCCACCATTTTTTTAAAGGCTACCATACCTCCTCGTTTGGGTTGTTCGGGAGATGGAAGGTGATGGTGGTGGACGGTGTGCGTGTGTGTGGCTATTTCTCCGACGATTTTTTCCTATTTTTTCATCGTCCTCTCTCTCTCTCTCGGAGCGAAAGGATGTTTTTAAACTTATTTTATTCTCTCGCATGCCATTCCTCGAGATCAGTCTCGCTTTTGGCCCAAAAGGATGGCAGCCTACCATTCCACCCTTCCCCCTTCCATTCCTCCCCTTCCATCCTCCCCTTCCATCCTCCCCTTCCATCCTCCCCTTCCATCCTCCCCCCTTCCTCCCCCCTTTCCATCCCTCCCCCCTCCATCCCTCCCCCTCCTTCCCTCCCCCATCCATCCCTACCCCTTCCATCCCTACCCCTTCCATCCCTACCCCTTCCATCCCTCTCCCTTCCATCTCCCCCTCCCTTCATCCCTCCCCCCTCCATCCCTCCCCTTCCATACCCCTTCTATCCTTCCGCTCTCCATCCTTCCCCCTTCCATCCCTCCCCCTTCCATCCCTCCCCCTTCCATCCCTCCCCCTTCCAACCCTCCCCCTTCCAACCCTTCCCCCTCCATCCTTCCCCCTTCCATCCCTCCCCCTTCCAACCCACCCTCTTCCATCCCTCCCCTTCCATCCCTCCCCTTCCATCCCTCTCCCTTCCATACCCCCCCCCTCCCTCCCTCTCCCTTCCATCTCCCCCTCCCTCCAACTCACCCCCCCTTCCCCCCGAGCGAGGCCGCCAACCTCTCCCCCGTGGACCTGCGTTAGTGTGTGCGGCGGATTCGCGAGTCGTAAATTAGGATTGCGGAAGCTGAAATAAATGGTGCGATACGCACCAATATGATTCCTTTCGGCTCCATTTTTTCTGGGAGGGAATGAGAATTATTTTTATTTTTGAAAGACGCTGGTTATTCCGCGGGGGTTTTTATGAGCCTCGCGAGTTATTTAAGTGGGTTCGATTAGTCACCGTGTGTGTGAGGCGAGAGCGAATGTAGGAGTTTTTGGACTCGTTTTATGCGTTGCGTCAAGCGAAAAAACACATCTCGGTTTATCGCCACTGGATTAATGTTCCTGAACTTGATTAATGTTAACCATCTCCCGAGCGCAGTGCTCGGCAAGATGTCAGACTCTACGCAGTGCGGCTAACTATTGTATTTTATCGCAGATTATTTTAAGTAACATTGTTTTAGACGGAGTCCAAAGTAAACAGCATAAATTTTCATTTCGGTTTATCTTGGAGAAATCATGAGTTTAACTATAGTGTTTTATCATGTATTCTCACTTGCTGTCTACAAAAGTCCTATTGTTTCCCCAGCGTTTACAATTTTATGATGGTTTAACTAAACAAGTTCACCCCAGGCGTTAACATATAAATGCAAAATTATAATCTAGCATTGAAGGCTATGCGGAATTCTTCATAGTTTTCGCTTGATGAACATCATCAGCGGTCATGTTTAAGTCTTATGGCGAGTGTTCTTTAATGAATCCCCCCTCCACATATAGAGTAGGAGCGAAAAGACAGTTAAATGCCATTGTTTTTTTTTAAGTCTTCTCCCTGAGAAAAAGGGTGTGAGAGAAGAGGGCGGAGATGAAGGGTTACGTGAGGTATGGGGCAGAGGAAGATGGTTTTTCGGAGACGGAGGATGCTATGGAGAGAGACGGCAGGAGTGGGTGTTGTGGCATCCAGAAGGGGTCCAAACCGAAACCTTTCCTCTCCTTCACTCTCTTCCCCTTTCTCTCTCTCTCCTTCCTCCCTACATTCCCCCTCTCTCTCACACATATACGGGACTACACAGAATATATATGCGCGAGTGTTTGTGAGACCGCAAGTCCACGATACGGTTTGACAAGAGTCGTTCTTAGGAATTTCGCCATGCCTCCCCCCCCCCCTCTCCCCGTCCCATTTATACACATCGGCTTTGGCAATGTTTCAGAGATGAAGGGATATGGGGAGGGTGTAGGGAAAGGCGGAGGAAGGGTTAGGGAGGAAAGGGGTGAGAAAGACTTAAGATGAAGTGTGGGTTTATTTTTCGATGGGAGGTGGAGGAACGGTGTGAGATGAGGTCTGGAGCATAGAGTGAGGCTGCGTGTGTACTCGGTTGGGGACGCACTTGCGCCTGCACCGAGAAGGGCGGCGGAATATAAAAGGAGTCATTTTTTTGTATTCGTCGTCTCGCTAATAAAGCGACGTGAACTTATGGCGGGAGGCGAGAAAGAGGAAACGACCCGAAGTGCGATTGCTTTGGTAGTAAGGGGTTTGTGAAAGGTACGGGAGGAAATCGCTCGGTTGTGCGTTGAAGAGAAGTTAAAAGACTTCATTTTTCGCCCGTGTAGGTTCCTCGGAGAGGAAACCATCCCTTACGACGGCGAGGAAAAGGAGCTTTCTTTTATGCTCTCTAACATACGTGTAAATTGGAATTATGCCTAAATAATTTACCCGGCCGCTTCTGGTCATTTGTTTATACGGGTGATTTTTAATTTACAGACTTACCTCGGAGGAATCCAGCGAATAAATTTGCGATTTTTATCTTTCCATTGTCTCCAAGTGTAATTTTTTTCACCGAGGATAGTTCTCTAGCCTCAAGTGAAGTAAAATAAACTTTAAAACTTCGCGCAATTCTGCGTGAATATTTATAACCGTCTTTCTCAACCGCCGTGGAATATACCGTTTGTTATTTCTCATTCATCTCGTGGTCATTTTCACTCCGTGTAAACAAGCGTCGTTCCTAGAACGCACAGTTGACGGAGATAGTTCTTATTAGTTATAGAATACTGCGCCACTTCTTTTGTCGTAGTTTTAAAAATTTGCCGTAGCTTTTGGGGACATTTTCGCACATTTCCTCTAAGGCTGGCGACTCTCCCGAGGTTCATTTCTTATCAAAAATGTATTCTTACGATTTCTTTAAAACTCGTCACAATGTACTCCGTCCCAAATCATTCCTCTATCGCCTCGTCGATTGCAATCAGAAATTTATACGGCCGTCCAAAACCTTTCCCTCACCACCAAACAACAACGGACTTGAAAATTATTTTAGGGCCCACAAAGGGCCGTCCATTTTTCATCTGCGCGATATTCATGAGCGTCGTATCCAAAATTATATCAAGGGAACGAATAAGGAAGTACGACAAATAAAATAAAAAAACGCGCGACTACTTAATACCTCAGCGGGACATAAATTCCTCTTCCACGAGAAGAGAGGAGGGGAAAAAAGGACGCGAAAGACCGGGAAAGCGCCCCGCGTCCTAACTTGAATTTATTGGGACTGGATGTAAATATGCGAATATAAATAGTTTTGATGGGAGAGCTTTTGAAGGGATAGGCGATTTTTGATGGCAGTGCATGGAGTTGGCAGAGTGGGCGGGGAGGGTTGCTGAGGGGGGGGAGGTAGGGGGGGAGTGTCGTAGCGCGTTCCTTTTTCTCCTCCTCCATCCGCTTCCTACTCCGTTCCTCCCTCGAGCTAATGACTGAGTGAGGGTCCCCCGACTGTGGAATGAAGACCGCTCCGCGGGGACACCGGCAGTTTGAAGTTACGAAAGCATACGTCTACACTCGCATTAAACTCGTCTCCGTCTTTTTGTGAGCGAGAAGGGTGGGAAGGTGAGAGGCGGTTCTGAATCGGGCTCCAGGAGAGAGAGAAAAACGGACACGCACGAAACGATATGGACGCATAGAGGAGGCTGCAGCGGATAATTCTGTAATCCCCGCCGGCTTTAATTAAGTCCGAAGCCCGGATTTATTCCCATTCGAATCTCTTTATATCTAAAAACACGATATCAACTTGATTAGACGTAGTTTTCTTTCAACTTCGTCCGTCTTAGATACTGGTTGCTACGAGATCGTGTATTTCTTTTGTGGTTGCATAAAAGTTTTATGGAGAGAAAATGTTGGTATCGCACATTATGCTGCATCTTTATCAGCCTCTCTGGCGATATTTTCGACTCTTCTTGTTTGAAAGGTTCGAACTGAAGAGTAATTATGATAGTTTGGTGGTAACGCTTCCAACTGCATGAACTGGGGTGCACGATGGAGATGGAGAAAGCTTCGTAATGGACGAAGTTCTCCGATGGTGTCGTCGAAAAATGTGATTGTGATGTTTGATGAATGAACTTTTCCACAATGGTTTTATTTATTCAAATTAATGCCGTATAAGGACAATGATGGATGAATTCCTTTTGGGTGGATGTTTTTAAAATCTTTGCTCCCTCTCCAACAATAGTAGAGATAAATAAATACTATATTACGTAAAAGATTATGTACCAGATTCGTTTAGTGAATGGTAAACTTTCCAATGCCGCATTGTACTCGTTCTTAAAATCAACAGATAATTTTAAAATGATGACTGAAAATAACATCAAATGCCTGCGTAGCCAAGCAATTTTTTTCCAAGAGGTAAAATGTATATGAAAGTCATTATTTGTTGTCTTTAATTATCTAATAATAAATTTTAGCCAATTTTACCGAACGTTTTTCACCGCTCGTTCTTATTTATATGCTTACAAAAAGTTCTCCCGACTATTTTAAGTCCATTAACACATGTACTCGGGTATTAATCAGTTCCAATGAAGGGCTCGAGTCAGTTAAGGGCGGTGGACAAAAGCCGTGACTGGACCAGGCGCGGATGCGTGGAGACGAGACTGGAGGGAAAGAGAGAGGGGGAAGTGGGAGGGGGAGGAAGGGATAAGGGTGGGCCTCGGAGAGAGAGAGAGGAAGAGTGGGTTTCGTGCCAATAAAGTTTGATGCCAGGGACAGGCGAGCGGTTTGAGGACAGAAGGGGAGGTGAGGAGGGTGAGACTGCTAGAGAGTGACTTGGAAATAACTTGTCTCTCGGGCGCGTCGTGTCTCCTTTCAACCTTTCTACCGTATCACCCTCTTCTCCTCTCTCCCTCTATCTCTCTCCTCTCGGGTTTTATTTTATTCTCGAAAAAGTCCTCTTTCCTCCTCTTCCGATTTTCTTTTGTTTTCTCCGACTTTGCCAATTTCTCAGGTCCCTCGACGCACCCTATTTTTCATTGCCTCGAGCTTGCCAGTATTTTGTGCGACGGAGAATTCGACGCGAGGACGCTAAACGCTCTGATATAGTTGTATGCGGTTTGTTGTTAGCACTGCATTTGTGATAACAAATCTCGTTCTGGGTCGATATAGGAGTTTTTATGTCTTCAAGTCTTTTGTGCGTGATGTACCTAGTCTGAAAAGATGATTAAGTATATGAAATAACGTCGGAAGAAGTTAACCAAATATTTAACAAAGGAAACATTCATTGAGATTCCCGAGGTGTCTTTTCGTCAAGAGGTTTCCGGATTGGAATTACCTTACGTTTTCTCATTTTGTTATTACTCGGATTCACTTAATCTATCTTAAATGTTTTTCTTTAGATAATTCGACATTATTGCTGTTTGTTTTGACAGAGAAGTTTGAAAACTTTGTGTGAAAGAAATAAGATATTGTAAATCGAACTTTACTTGTTTTTCATGACCAAAGAACTTTTATGCAAATATTCATTGCCGTATTTTTTATGTACACTATGTCCGCTTTCCATTTTAAGCCTTTAATGATTCTATTGCTCTTTTCTATGCCCCATTCTGCCCTTGTCTCCAGACATAGCTTACCTTTTACCGCCTCTTTACCTTACCCTTCTCTCTTACATTTGCCTCCCCTTCTTGTCTTACGTCTCTGAAAAATCCACCGAGGTGAACCTGGAAAGTTTTATTACGTCTCCAAAACGGCGCTCTCTACCTCTGCTATTTTAAACGGTCGCTGTAACAATCCCAAACTGTCGAGGGAAAGAGAAGGGTCTCTTTCAGCTATTAACGCGTTAACAATTCGAGCGTTTTTGAAAGAAGAGGTGGTGCTTTGGGATGTTTCTCTCACCCGATTGGTCGGTTATGAGGCGGAGACTTAGGAATCCTCGATCGAGCGGAAGTTTTCGACTTCTGTGCCAGTTCGCCACGTTAGCGTAACTACGGTTGAGATTTTATTACGGTCTTATACTGAAGTTATCTTAATTTCAAGTTTTTCCATATTGAACGAGTGAAGTCGACCTTTTTATTGGAAATATAGCTTTCATTTATATATATATATATATATATATATATATATATATATATATATATATATATATATATACGCGATTGCTTCCCGGTTTATGGCGCACAAAATTTTCGCCCCTTGCCAAATGAATTTTAAAATATCAACCTAATATTTTTCCATCGCTTCGTCTTAAAATTTTTGGCATGTGACAATTTATACCTATGTCTCCTATTTTCGAAATCGATATATCGAGAGCCGCTACGAAAACATAATTCCAACTGTCTTATTAGGCGTGTTCCTCTCTTCTTACACCCCGGGTAATTGTCCTAATATTTTCACAACCGAAACCCATCCCTTATCTCATCCCTTCCTGGAATACCATCAGACTCCTCTCAGATGTTCTCTCTCCCCTTTCCTCCTCCCACTCTCCGTTTCCCCACAGGGCTGCCCCCTCCTCCCTCAGTTCCTCCCCTTTACAAAGAAGCCTGCCACCCAAACAACCCTTTACCGAAACCCATCACCAGAGAGAGCCCTGCGCGCGCTTTGCTTTTCTTTTTAATCGAGGCTGAGACCGAAGAGTAAACAAGGCCAACACTAAATCTGTCGCCTAGACCATTCTCTTTTCACTCCATGCCTGCTCTTCCTATCTTCTCCCTCCCTTCCCTGAAACTTTTTCCTTTTTTTCTCTCTCCTCCATCCGCCTGTCTTTCCCAACTCTCCCTTTCTTCCTCGCATTTCCTCTCCCTCTCTGCCTATCTCTTTCCTCCTTTATCCTCATATTCCTCCCCTCTCCTTTTGTATCTCCTCAACACATCTCGTTTTCTTACCATATTTCCTTTCTTTCCTTTACCTGTTTCTTTATCCCATGTCGCATTAATCTCTCTTTCATTACGTCCATTTCTTTCACAAACACTTTCACTACTCTCTCTCTCTGCCATCATAGAAGTTTGGATATTGCATGTACAACTCTTTTCTTTCGAGAGTTTTTCTTTTACACATTTTTAACCTTCTCTCGAGATGCTCATTATTTTTTAAAGGCGCTTTGTAGTTACCTCGGTTCTCTTTCTGGTGTTAATAAATTGATTTTACGAAGTAACGACAGCTTTGATGCTTGAGTGATGCTTTTTTAACATTTTCCAAAGTCGGCAAAGAATAATAATGAGCTGGGCTCTTTTCTAAGTGCATTTTTTATATCCGTATGTTCGTGCAAAAATACGCCGTAATTTCCGGTTCGCCTATCTCATTTTTATAACATTCTCCCGACGTTGTTATAAATTCAAATATTAAGCGTTTGTTTATTTAACCAAGAAATTTTTGAAGCCTCATCATTACGCAGGATGATAGAGGGTGTAGTATTATATTTAATTACTTGTTTTCGAGGATACTTTGTTAAACGGATACATCGTATTAAGGTTTTTGATCCCCTATAATCTTTCATAAAACACGATCAATAAAAGAATAACATAAAGGATTTGAGCCGAGCGTAATTTGTTTCCATTGTGATGTTGCAGTTACTAAATCTTTCTTTATACTTCCACTTTGATGTACTTTAGATGTTCGTTTAACTGTGCGGCAGTAATTTGCCGGAATATTCTAGTACTTGTCGCGGTGAGTTAAAAAGGTTGTAAAGGAAAGACCTAGAAAGCAATTTTTATCTTTAGTCTCTGTGTATTATCGCAACGATATGTCGCTTATATTCTCGGAATAGGATTTTATTACGTTTCGAGGGTTAATAAACGAACCTTAATAAGGATTATACTTAGAAATTTTATTGCACATATCCTTTGCGCTTACGGCGATAACATGCTTTAATGTCGGAAGCCGTGGAGGTTTATGTCTACCTTGAAGTGGAAGTTGAGCAACAACTGGAGATATTTGCGTTGATATTGAAAACGGAAAGTACTATTTAAAATATTTTTTCATTAATTTTTATGGCATTTTATCTCATTTTTGTTAAATGAAATGTAATTTTTTGTCGGGGATTACATCTAAAACTCTGTTGCAGCTTCGAGTTTGGCTCGAAAATCATAATTTACATTCGGGAGAAACGGTGGAATTTGTTTTTTTTTATGATCATATCACAGATTCTAATTATGCGAGTTACATTTATATTCTTCTCCATTGTTCGTCGAAGGCGATAATCTCATTTGCAAATCATTCGATACAACTTCACTCGTATAACGAAGCTCCGCTCACATTATTCTCTTGGAAATGAATACGAAAAAGACCGTTTTAGGAATCGCTATTTTTCCCAATCTTCGTTCTCAACGCGTTTGTCACGAGTCGAAGAATCGCTCTCGGAGCAGCTTAGTAGAACCGGTCCATTCCCTTAATGATCGCTTTCTTAGAATTGACGCCTTTCGAAAAACGCCTCCGACGGAATAATTCTCGAGCCGGAGACGTGAAATCGAAATTTTTTCCTTTCGATCTTCGTCTGTTTCCCCCCTCTCATTTCCCCCTTCTCCCAACGATTCGTCATATAGCTCATTTCTCCGCTGCCATCTTCTAAGGCCCTGTTTGCCAGCCTCCATTCAATCTTTTGTCTATCAATGGAAACTTCAGCGGGACTATTAACCCATATCGGGCCATAAATAATGGGATACTTGGGTTAGGCGCTTGTTTTCTTTCAGCATTTACGAGTATATGGGGATATAAAAGTTACTCGCCTCCGTCACGGCCAAGTTCGTAATGCCGCTACTTTCCCAAGTAGCATAGGTCGAGAGGCGAGTCTGGGCGGAATGGCTCGCATTTTTCGATTCAACCGAGTTCGTGAATATGAATATTTTTATATCTTTCACGCGGGATTTTTCCACCGAAACTAAAAAAACGAGGAAACTCCGTCGATCAATCATTTGTGCGTTGGCGTAGAAGCGGGAAATGTTACATAATTACCGCGCGGGAATTCGAAGGTTTTTCGATTTAAAAAAAATCGCCTTTTTTTTATTCTTCCATTCGAGTATCCTGGGCCATTTGAAAAAAGAAAACTTTCGAGGTCGTTTCAGTCAATTACAGCGCGAGCGGCAATGGTGAGTTCTTACACTCGCCCGAGGCGATCGAGTTGCCGTAAATCATTTCGCGTTCCCATATTATTATCGTCGTAAAACGCATCCGATTATGTTTAAACAAAAACCGCGGGAATTCGAGCAAAAAGAAAACGATATTAATAAAATCAACACCCGAGGCCACATCTATGAATGGTTCTTCAGACTTCGATACTTAGGCTTTTGAAAATGAGGAACTTGGACCAATCTTTGTCAACGACAGAAAAAAGACGAAAATTTCAATTTTTAATATTTTACGAATAACATTATAGTAATTCAAGCGGTGCAAGTTTTGTGGACGATCGTCTTTTAGCTAATTTTTACTATTCACATTATTTTTATAACTCGAAAATTATATTTTTTATTGCGTTCGGTGTGGCATCGTAGTTTTGCGGTAGTTGTACGCATGCGCCGTCTATTATCTCACGAGCGAATATTTAGCCTCTTCCGCAGCGATGTCTGTTTTCGTCTTCCACGTTCTGGAACGCCTGAAAACCTCTCTCTCCCACGCACTCCTCTACGCGGTTTATTGGACATTATCATTTTATTGACTCTGAATGGCTTGTCTTGGGCATAGACTCGTGCTTTGTGGCGCGCGCCTGGGTTTGAGGGCGTGGGAATGATTTCCGCGTGGGATGTGAAAGTGAATTGGGTTCGAGATTACGAGCGCGGAGGATTTGTCCGTGTCGTCCCAAAGGGTCAGGAGGACGAGATTTGAATTTTTACGGCGGAGGGCTTTTTACCGGGTTTATTTGAGCGTCATGTTGGAGTAGGTGGGGAAATCGAGAGCGTTGTAAAAATGTATTATAGTATTGACAAATTACTTTGCGGGAATTTTAAGCATATTTTATTCTATTGCCGATGCGTTTCATTTTTCGTTTCTACTGCTATAATAGCAACGGGAAAAAAATACCTTTCGATGTACTCTTGCTTGTGGGCTGGAAATTTATTGTAAATTTATCTGTAAAAATATGGTTCTTTATAATTTAAACATTACTCGCAAAACTAACAACCTACAAAATCCATTAGCTTGGTTTAATACTATCTTATTCACATGTTATCTTTTTACGATAATATTTTAGTCCTAGAATCAATAAAATGTCCCTTGTTATTTGTACGTGAAACTTGTTGTGCGTTTTTCATTTAAGGATAAAATAAGGTGAAAATGTAAGAATTGAAAGTTCTAGCTTAGTTCTTATGAAATGGCTGCCACATTTTGGAATAAGGTGACGCTTCCATCGCGCAGTCGCGTTCGTTATTGAAGAGCGAGTGAAATGTAAATGCGGCCTTATATAAATTGCTTTACTTATTCCTCTCGCGCACTCACACGGACTCGCACCTTGCTTCAATCCGAAATGCCTTTTTCGGCGCGCGCCTGCGAAAATCCTCGGATCGCAATTCTCCCCGAAAGAGAAAGAGGGAGACGGGAGAACTTCTCTTTCCCAACCATTACGTTGCCTCCCTATAGGTTGGAAACCATTTAGTGGGGGCGGTAAATTCGTCCCATTCCGTCTCTTCCCCACCCTCATCCCGATTCCGCCTCCACCCACACCTCCGAAACCCTTGCGAGCACATCCACCGGTAATTCGGGAGGAGGTAACGGCGTGTAATCACCCGACCGGTCCCCTTCCTCGCGGAAGAGAAGGTATTGCCCTCCTCCTACTCCCTTATCCTCCCTCTCCTCTTTTCCCCAACCCTCTCCTCCTCCCTTGCCCTTCCTGCGTCTTCAGAATCTAACTTCCTCTTCGCTTACCGCAGCTTCCTTCCCACGCCTACCAGCAATCCATTCTCTCCTTCCTTCCTTCCTTCTCTCCCTCTCCCTCTCTCTCTCTCTCTATATCCCTTTTCTCCCTCCATTCTCTCTCCTCTCCACACTCAACGGTTGTTTCTGGACTCTCCATCGTATCTAATTCCCGCTTATCCTAATCACGAGCAACTTTATGGCTCGTGTGAAGCATTCTTCACTCAGACTCGAATATCTATAATGTTTTCTTAAATATGTATCATTGAAAACATTTGGAAAGATGGCTAGTATAACAATGCCGTTGAGGAATGAGAGCTGTTTCGGTCGCGTCACGATGAAAAAAAATATTCCCACGCCTCATTCTGCCCGGTATTGTTAATTTGTTTGAAATTAATTACTTAAGTGATACTATTAATGTTTGATATTTGTGATTGTTTGCTAATTTTATTTTTCCTATCTTTTCAGGTGAGTATTGTAAAAAAACAACCTTTCTGTTGCCATTCAAGAGATGACATCCGAGTCACAGTGAGTAATAGTTAAAATTAAGGCTGATTAATTTATAACGCATTTTATGCTTTAGTCGCTCTGGCATCTTCTCGAGAAACAGCATGCATTTGCTTGATTCGGTGTTTTGCTGCTTTTTTAAAATTTCGACATTACAGGATAAGATTTGTTTCACTTTTCTTCGTTTTAGTATTCGCCACAAGACTTGCTTATTTAATACAAACGCTGATTCCAGCTGTTATAATCGTGCAATTTAAAAAAGTAATAAATTGAATGTCTGAGTTACATCAATATCGATACTTCGAATCGTATGCTTAATCCTCCCTAACGTTATTTTCTTATTAAAAAGTAAAACGTTCTAATCGATATCGGATAATTATCGAATGGTATCTCTCTCTTCCTATCTCGTAAGGGTCGGTTTGGAAAAATACACGATCAATTACCCCTTTGAAGCGCGCGTGTGATTCTTTCTTTGGCTTGTGCATGCTCGGTTGATACCGAGAAGAGCATCACTCACGATCCACGAGTCGAGGATATTTCCTCTGCGCGCAATTCGTTTCTCGTCCGCTGTAATGGCACTCTTGTGTGTTAGATTCTTAAAGAGAGAGAGATAGAGAGAGAAAGGGTGTAGCGGGTTGGAAGGGGTCAACGGTTTGTAATCCCACGTTGCATTCTCTCGCTCTGTTTTTCCTCCTCTCTCCCTCTCCCTTCCTTCCTCCGCAGAGAGAAGTGGGGGCAAGAGAGAGTCCCGAACCATTTTGAGCCCCAGAAAATCGGGATTGATGAAAGAAATTCCTCTGGGTTTGTTTGTGAGAGAGGGTCTTTAATGGTCGGGAAGGAAGAGGGAAGGAGAGGTATCAGACGAGAGTTGGAGTGGGGAGGAAGGGTATTTAGGAGAGAAGGAAAGAGAGAGAGAGTAAAAGTGGAAGGAAAAGCTTTCATCAGACGGCTCTTAAAAGATAAGGAAAGAAAAATACTTGGAAACTTAAGAAGAGGTTTTTTGAAAGATAACAAAAGAAAGTGGATGTTGAGGGGATTTGGAAAATAAAAGGAGTGAGGGTTTAGAGGAAAAAGGGGTTTTGGGACGCTGGATGCTTTTTCTTTACAGCGATCCAGGTAATTATTAACGCGAGTTTTCTTTTCCGTTACTCCCTAACTAAAATTTCCAAATTTATAGGAAAGCGTCGTCTTAAGGTGAATTATAATCTTTTAATAAACTTCAAAGCCTTTTTTTCTGTCGTCCGAGATTGTTTTTGGTTTAACAGAAAGAAAAAGTGAAGGTCTAAGGGGAGTTATTGTTCATAATTACTTAAGGTTTTTTAGTTTTTTATTTCTCTTTTGAACCCATTAACTATGAAATCATACGAGTAGTACGTTCCTTGAAATCAGTGTATTTGATAAATGTTAATGAAAAAACTTGCAAAAATTCAAATATATTGTTTCTCGTTCGCAACGGATATGGAGACGGTATTTTAAAATCGCACCAGAAACGGCACTTCAATACCAGCTCATTGTTTGAGAACGTATGATAAAAAAGGTTGTGTAATATTATTTGAAATATGACAACTGTGGACCCAATACCTTTATCCGTACGGAAATCCTTTCCAGGAAACCCTTAACGTAAGCGAAATATTCTTTCCTTCCCTTCTTATTCCGCTTTTACTTTCTCAGTCTCTCCCTCAGCCCCACCTTGCTCTCACTCCATATTTTCCTCGCTCTAATTTCGCCTTCCCTTTTATTGCGATCCGACTTTAAAACCTTTCTCCCCTCCACTCCAACCCTTTTCCTCTCTCTCTCTCTCTCCCAAAAACCCTTTCAAATACCTTCGAAAATTCTCGTTGCGACTCGAGGAAACTTCAATTCTCTCCTATATAAATTTATCCAATCCATATTTCCGCCCACTCCCTTCAGAGTTTAAGACCCGGCGAAATAAAAACTTTGGCCTCCATCTTCCTCCTTTCTTCGTATTTTTTCCCTCGTATTTTCACCATAACCTCTCTCGTTCCTCTGGTCTCGCTCATTCTTTCTTTCCGCCATAGTCCACTTTGGGTTCCCTGTCCCTCGCTCCGTTGGACTTTTATTCCACCACCCATTCCCAGCATTCCCTTCGTCCGTTTCGTACCTCGTATTCGGGCGCCTATTCCCTCGGATCTGTTCATCCAGAGATCGTAAACATATCCGCTGCAGATTTTTCCCGAAAAATATTTTTTTCTTCACTCCGCCGTCCATATTATATTATCCCCCCGCGAGGTTTTTTTTCTAAATCCTCTCTTACTTAGGTTATACATTTCGGTTGTCAATGCCCTCTGGTTCCAATATCGTTCTTCCATTTTTTCCCCGTTTCATTCCTCAATCTCGTGTTTTTTCCGCCTCCTGTTCCCATTTTCGTTTTTCATTTTGCTATCATCAGGTATGGAGCTTTATCCATATCGGCCAAGGTTCCTAAGCTGTGTCAGCGTTCATAATTTTCCTTTTCCGCTCCGTTTAATTAATTTTCTTTTGCCGTATATCATTCTGTTTAAAGCTATCGTTTTTCATATTATACCACCCACTATTTTTAGTCTTGCAGCATTTCTGCATGAACTTTCACCTTCTACTAAAATTGTGATGCTGTCCTCGAACGTCATAACGCATAATTTTTCTGAAATAATTTTATTTGTTCATATAAGTATCCATTTAGGTTTTTTCTATATACAAACTTAGCTTTCACTATTCCCACCGATTTTTCAAAATCTATTTTGTATGACTTACCCTAGTTCATGTACTTGTCATCAAATATTGCCGAATATCCATATTTTGAATTGTTGCTTTAATTTTCGATGACTCAATCAATGTTTTCTACGTAGTATACCTCAATAACGCGATTGTTTTGTCCTCACCGAAGATTTCGTTTATAGAGATTGATCCTTCTTCATAAGACTCAACACATCATGCCCTTTACGGCAGGTTCCAAATGAAATATCAAGCTCATCTAATGGCTGAAATCCGACTGATCTCTTTGTAGCGGAACTGCCCATCTGGCTTACTGGACCGTTTTATGGCCGCATTTATCTTGTTTATCAACCGACGACAGGTATTTAAAATCATGACATTATTTAAGTGTAAAAACCACCAAATATTTGTGAATATTACTGTTATTATATAAGTATTTCGTACTTCGTTCCTCATAAAAGATGCGATTATTTCCCTGCCAGGAGAGAGATCCTTCCCGAGCTCCCGCTCATCTATACGAGCATTTCTATGAACGCACAGCATTTTTCTCCTGTACCTAACCCCACTTTTGTACACCGATCCAGCATCATAGCTGGCTATTTTAGCGCTCGGGGCAACTACATAATATGCACCCCCCTTTAAAATTGTCTGTAGTTTATTAAGTTATTACGGTCTACAATTTTTGCCCCCCCCCCCCCCCCCCCTTACTTAGTTACGCCCGGGGCAGATACCCCGCCGCAGTTACGGTACTGCACCAAGCATTGCTTTTACTCTCTCTCTCTCTCCTTAGTCCCGTTCATCACGCTATCCTCCCCCTTGTACTATTCCCCTCGGCATTCCTTCATTCTCTTTCTCTCTCTCCCTCTTCCCTCTGTCGACAACTACTCCTCTTGCTACTTCTCTCCCCTCCCCTCGGTCTACTTCCCTCCCTCTCCCTACCCAAACCCTCACACCCTTCCTAATGGTCTCCGAGGCCGAAGCAAAGTAAACTTTCCAGGAGAGAAACAGTTTAATGGAATCCGAGGCTAAGGGACCATTAAAATGAAATACGGTTTCGGTCAGGCTCGCGTTGGTGGATCAATCTAAAAGGGAGAGAGAGAGAGAGAAAGAGGTGCGGGAGGGAGGTTTTGGAGCTTTTGAAGGAGCCAAGGGAAGAGAGGAAGGAGAAAGAGCGTGCGAGAGACGAGGGGAATAAAGGATGGAGAAGAGAGAGAGAGAGAGAAGAATATGGTGGTGGTGGAGGGGTGACTTGGTGAATGAGCGGAGGTATGGTTAAAAGGATTCTATACTATGAGGGTGGGACTGGTAGGGGGAGATATGTCGGAAAAGGAGAAAAAAGGACAGCGCAGAGAGAAAGTTCAAAGAGAATGAGAGGTGGAATGAAGAGGAAAAAAGAATTTGCCACCGGAAAAGAAAAAAACAAAAGTGGGAGCGAAAATGAGATAAAAAAAAGAACCGAACAGACGGGGAATTGTTCTGAAGGAATTATGAAAGATGTGAGCGAATGAGAAAAGATAGGGAAAAACAGAACGAGATGGGAAAAGAGTTAAAGGAACAAAACAGGAAAAAGCGAGGGAAATAGAATTGTGACGACGCGAGGGTTTGAAAACGAAGAGGAAAATGAGACGAGATGAGAAGAATGAAATTAATGAAGGGAGGGTTGGAAATGACATTGATTGCGGAGAAAGTGACATCTATCGGGAAAATGGAAAGGAGGATAGAGAACTCGTGAGACGAAGCAAAACCGGCGTGGCGAGCACCAGAAAGAAAAAGTAAAAAAAAACAAATGAACTTTGGTTGCGAAAGAGGGAGTAGGATGGAAAATTAAGGCGGAATTAAATTAGGCGAGGGAAATGCATCATCCTCTACAATCGGGCAGTGTATTTTATAATCCCCGTTTTACACTCCTTACCTACCTCAAGCGATAAATAACCGCAGAGTGACCACGTAGTAAGCTCCGAGGTGGCGGAATAGATTGCGAACGCGGAGAGAAAGAGATGGCGATAGCAGGAAAGAGGAATGATAAATCTCGAGGTAAAGAAAAATGGCGAGAGGTTGAAAAAGAGAGAGAACGAGGAATCTTGTGTAGGTGAAAAAGACGAAAGAGTGAGGGAAGGGAAAAGAGATGAAGATTAAGGGCGAAGAGAGACGAGGTAATATGAGGGAGGTGGTCGGAGAATCCCCTGCTTCGCTACAGCGATCCTGGATTGGTACAGTCGGAGGAGATATTTCCTACGTAGTTCGGTATGTGAGGGCTTGAGATTCTGAAATGGAACGGCGGGTGAGAGAGAGGTGGGAAGAGGGAGTGAGGGAGGAAGAGAAGAAGGGGAGAGGGTAAGAGGGAGTTAGGTTGGAGTAATGGGCAGCTGCAGCCAGATTGGAGAGCTGGAGAGAGGGGTGTGTGTGTGTGGAGAGGGATATGGGAAGAGGAGGGGTTCAGAGGGAGAGGGTTGGAAGGGAGCAGAAACGGGGAGAGGGGAGTTGGAAAGGGAGTAAATATAGTAGGAGTGTGGGTGGAAATGGGGTTGACTTTGCAGAACGGTTTTACTCTCTCCTTCGCCTCGGTACCTCACCTCCCTCTATCCTCTATCATGGTTAACTTATCCTCTTCTATATCCCTCTCTCCTCCTCCTAGTTCACACGTATATATTCCTGAGATGCGAGGTTGTTCCATCGTTTGGCCCCTCCGATTCTCACTTCGGCGGAAGTTTGGACGACTCGTTTCGTCCAAGAGTTTGAGGGAACTCGGTTGATTTCGTTCGCTCGCAAAAACCAATCTCATATTTCTCTCCTTATCTCCCTTTCTCTCTTCCTCCCATTCTCCTCTCTCCAGCAGCTTGATTGCACGAGTCACGGCCTGTTTGTTTTAGATTACGGTTTCAGGGTACGCGTTGACATTATTACCGCCAATATTTAAATAGCCTTTATTTCTTTCTTTCTGAAGAATTGGAGGTTCTTTAATCGAAGATCCTTTTTGTTTGAATCGCCAAACAGTTCCGGTGGATGAAAGGTGATCGATATTATTTCTCAAAGAAAATAATTTAAAAATTTATTGGAAGAAATTAATGCGTACATTATTGTACTTTTCATTTCTAAAGCTGGTTCGAGTTTAGGCTCATCGTTATTTATTACAATTCAGGACTGATTGATGGCCGTAGCATATTTTTTAATAAGCTTAAAATTTTTTTAAACACTTTTCTAGAATTCCAGAATTGAGTAACATTTTATGCACGGAAACGTTTACATGGTTGAGAAATGGCAACTTGTGATCATCCAATTCTCGCTTATTCTCCTTCTGACCACTATCTCCCTTTCTGTTCCTCCTCTCTGTCTCTCTCTCTCCTATTCCTTCTCTTTACGACACAAACAGGCCTCAGCTTCCTCCCTCCCCCTCGGCATCCCGCCCACTTCTTTCCCACCCCCTCTCTCATCCCATTCCTCCCCCTTAACTCGCCTGGATGGATGGTTCCCTTCCAAAAAGAGGCGGGTGCTGTAACCATGACGACCGTCCCAGGTCCACTCCCCCGCCTCCCTTCACCCTCTCCCCAGGAAAACCCTCTCTCTCTCTCTCTCTCGCGGACTTTGTAGGAGGGGCAGCTTATTGCGCATGCCCGGAGGAGAAGGAAGACGCTTCCTCCTTTTGATGATAAAGCTATCCCCCATTGGATCGCGTGGAAGGGGTAGACTGCGTTGCGATGCGAATCCTGTTTGATTGGTTGCTATGTGCGTCAGATCCCGTTAAATTTTTTAAGTAATTCCACAGTAATCGTTTTGAATTTGACTTAATTGGGCAATTTTGATATAATGATATTGATAAGTTCTGTCGGGTAATTATGAATTATAAAGTTGTGATCAGCATAGTAGCAAAGTTGTCAATAGCGGTGAAGGTGTTTCTATGTTGTATTTTTGGTGATTCCATTGATCGTATAGGGCAGTTTTTTATAAATAATTCTCTAAGGTGCTAATTTTCTGTTAAATCGGTAGTGGTTGACTTACCCTATAACTAGGGTAGGTATGGATTTTTCGGGGTTAAAAAAATATTTCATTCGGAGGGTAAATATCGGGTTTTTATTATTTTCCCTTTCATTCGGGTTAAGATCAGGTATAAATTAGTTAGATTTTTCGAGGTTTTAAAAAAACTTCCAACTCGGGTAATTTTCGGGTTTTATTATTTTGTAATTTGGATAAATAAATAAAAATCTCGTTTAAAAATTTAAAAGTTTTATCAACAATCTAAACTTTTTACTTTACCTTAAATATGGTTGAGAGTGTAATATCTTGTGTTAAACGCCTCCAGGTGGAAAGGAACACCTCGCAGGCTGCGCAAACATCTTGCTTCCCGTTCAAGTTCTTTTGTAAACACACCAAATATTAGTGTAATCATTTTTCTTTCGTATGGTTTTCAACTAACAGACACTTGGGCTATTTTTCCTTATCCTATCAAAGATCTAACAGCGACTAGCTAAGGCGCATCCTTGACTATTCGTGGCGCGAGCAAATTAAGGAGATTCAGATTGTGTTACAAAGTAAGCTTACGAATAAATTCTTTACAAAGAGAATAAACAGACTGATCACGAACATCTCGGAGTGAACTCAAGTGCTGAGGCGCCTACAAGCGCCAGAATAGAAATTCTGTGACCAAATCTAAAAAAAAATTGTGTTTAAAGAAAACTAATAATTTCGGGTTTTTTTCGGGTTTCACCCGAAATTTAAAAAAGGCAATCAGAGGGTAAAAGTCTGGTAAAAATCGGGTAAAACCCGAAAAATGCGTACCCTACCTATAACTAATGCCAGGAGATGTTACTATCACACCACTGAAATACAATTTATGTACGCTATCTGTAACTCTCAGTTATGATCTCAATATCTTTTATTCAGCATACGAACCAAATTACGCGAAACAAAGATGTTATTTTTTTAAATCGAGGAATGTGACTTTAAGGGTCGACGTTCTGTAAAGGCAATAAGATGACACGGTATGTAACGCCGGGATATTTGGCTGCGCGCAGAGCAATACTTTTTAAGGTTAAAACGCTCCAGGAGTCGGTGGACTAGGCATTTGGTTGGATCGTTAGTTAGGTGTTTGAATGCAGAGAGGCAAGACGGAGGAGTAATGGACTTCTGTACGTGAGGCTGCGTTTTAGGACGTGTCCAAAACGACGTGACACTAATACGCTAGCTCAGGCACTGTATATTCGCCTCCCCAATCTGCCTCCGTTCCTCCAATCCTCCATCTCCCGCATTCAAAGCGCTCGCTAAACCCCTTGGCCGTAACATTGCCTTAATTATCCAAGAAACGTTTGACTTATGCGTCCGATTAAAACCTCCTCTTTTATAAACCGTTGCCTTATCATAGGCTGCAATTAATTTCTCGTGGGATGGGTTGTTTGTGCTGAAAAATGGCCTTGTCCTCTCTCTCTCTCTCTTGCTGGACCCGGTCCAAAACACTCAACTTTCGATTTTAAAGCGCGAGAGCTTGAAATTGGCGGTTTATTCTTTTTATTTAAGACTGGTTTACGGTTACCTTTATATCAAAGCCTTCACTTTGGTTACGCCTCGTGAAAATGAGAAGTGTCGCGGAAGTGTTGAACATACCTGCTACACATTGTCATCGCGTGTTGAAATAATCTCCTACTCACGATGTCCTCTTAACTGTTTGGAATGCTTTCGAGGATTTCCTCTTTGGCGATGCCGTTTCAGAAGTGTTCTTATTACCATACTGTTTACGACATAATTTGAATATGGGGAAAAAATTCGTAGTACCATGCCAACTGTCGCAAAGCGACAATCGCGCCAGGTATTGGACTTCTTTCTCGAGGCTATTTTAACTTCATATTCATCCAAGAATATCAATTAAATTTATGTATCCATTTCAGGAAATTGTCGAAAAACGGCGCATAACTGCGGGAGATGGAGATTTTCCGAGAGAGGAAAAGAGACCATCTAAAAACTCGGGGTTCTGTTTGTCTGTTTGTGTGTGCCTCTATCGGCATCGCCACCTTAAACCGGTATCCCCTTAATCTCCGCTAACCGGAATCATTTTTTATCCGCTAGGCTGCGGCGGCGCTATGATCGAAATCGTGGGAGAAACGAGGGAGAATGAGATCAATCTTTTTCGCTCTCCTCCGCTCATTTGTTTCCGTGATTTCATCCCCTTATAAATCTTCGAAAAGGAGTAATTCTCGGCTCGGAGAGCGCGCGAGACAAAAACCATTTCTCACCACCACGTGCACGCTGTCACTCATAAACGATCTTGAACTACACCCTCAACCACTCCCTCCCCCTTACCTCCCCTCCGTTTCCTCTTTGCCTACCCATAATTCCCTTCCAGTCCCTCACTTCCATTCAACATATTCATCCTCCCTCCCCCTCTCCTCTACGCCCACGCAACCCTTATCCCTCCAACCCCTTTCGGAGCCTCACGTGGTCACTTGATAACGTCCATCATTTTCATTGCGGGCACCTGGCCAAGATCCTTCGCGGTTATTTATATTAATGGCCGCGAGGGTGCACTGCCAAAGCGGCGGCGTGTATATATTTTTTTCCCGCCGTCGCAATAGTTGGAATATAAGATGTAATCGTTTCCTCTTTCAGCGATTATGCGAGAAATATTTTTCTTCGGATTTTTTGAGGATTATGTTTTCCCCCTGCATCCGCAAGCTGTTTTACTCGCTCATTCGTCTGTTTCGCGACATTCCTGCAAAGTTTAATTCGTCGTGTCTGGTTGTTAACAATTTAATGGACGCAATAAAATAGAATATTCGAATCGGAAACCTTTGAGCGCTAAGTTAATTGAGTCACGACTGGATGTTTCATGATTGTCGCAGAAAAGATTGCGAAAAATGATTGAGATTATTATTGATACCGGATACGATTTAGAGGAAACCTTGCTTTGTTTTCCGTAATTGATTTGAAACGGCGATAGGATTTTGTCAAAAGTTTTCTTTTATTCGAATGTGGTAGCAAAGGGGATTAATTACAGAGGTTTTGCAATATTCCCATTTTCAAGGATAAATCCACATCCTACTGCGATTATACATCGTAATTTCATAGAGGCAGGGGGAAAATTGGTAGGCATATCCTGCAGGATTACGCCGGGAAAATGTATTGGCGGAGGAAATTAGCTTTGATGTATGAGGCGCGATTAAAAACCGATGACTAAGCGTTCCATAAATATTTTTTCCCCTCGTCGCGAATTAAAAAATGCTCTGGTATAATATTCGTGGTTTCGTCCCATCACCAAAGCCTCACTTTGGCCAATCTGCCGTGCCCCCCCCTCTCCCCCCGCAACCCCTCCTCCCCTCCCCCCGATCCCATCCACGTAAAAAGATTCCACCCATGCTAACACAACCTCTGTACACAAGAGTTCCTCAAAGTCCAAACACTCGGAGCGGGCCTGTCGTAGGGCATCTTGGGAGTCATCCATCCGTGAAACGCGCTCATAAAATATTCAGACGCGTAACACAATATCACCTCCCGAACACACACATTTCGCTCCCCTCCCCTCGCCTAACACCCTCTCCCCCAATAGCCATTTCGCTCTCATTGCCCCCGTCGCACACACACAACCCCTCCTCGCACACTCACGCACACACGCTCGGAGCGAGCACACAAGCAACCATCCCCCGACGTTATCATATAATGTTCAGGGGCCACCGATATGAAATTTTATGAATAGGTAATGGCATTGATTTTAATATTCTCCCTTTTAGCCGCAGCGGTCGGGATGTTTTTAGGGAGGCGGGAGGAGGATGGGAGGAGGGGGTGAGGAGGATGATCGCGGCGACGGAAATTAAGGTGTGGAGGACGGGGAGGTAGGGAGGGAGAGGGGGGGAAGGAGAGGGGTGGAGTGAGAGGAGGGAGAAAGAAGGGGGGGGATGCGGAGACAGGAAATTGTGAGTCTTGTTGGCTGAGGCGCGGGTGGAGTCTCTGTGGTGAGAGGGGATGAGGTGAGGGGGGGGGGGGGGCGCAGTGAGTGATGAGGGTTGGGGATTGGTGACATTAAGCCTTTTGTTGCATGTTTACGGGGATGTGGGTTTCGTCATTGGTTAATAAAAGGGGTTTCTCGCGCTCTTATAGATGGTCTGGGCAATTGTTAATATGGTGTCGCTCGATCAGGAGGTCAGGGTTGTAATCTGTAGTAGCCGGCGTATCCGCATGATGAAATATATATGCGGAAGAAAAGTTTATCCCTTTGATGGATTATGCGCTTGGTTGCGTGGGTCGTATCTATCTCAATATAACGAGGCCAGGAAGAATGCCTCTTATTCACGCGAATAGTTGTATTGGACCTCCTAAAATATGTTTTTAATGGTATTTGAGAGGGAGGGGATGACATGTAATATGGGCTGATCATATCCCTTTCGAAAAAATTAATAGTAATTACATTATGCGCAAAAGGCAATATTTTCAAAAAAATTTCCAACAAAAATACCCCATAATTAAAATAAATTTGTGAGGTTTGCTCTTTGTGCCAAGTGATGAAAATGAAATATCTACCGAATAGAAAAAAACATTTCAGGATGTAATAACCGAATCCGTTGCCGCGGAAAATCTTTGCAGTCGTTTCCTCTTCAGATACCGACGGCTCTATTCAATGGAAAATCTTCCTTGGATCTTAGGACGCTAGTTCTTGTTTCCTGTGCGCACAAAACGGGCAGATGAATGAACTACACGAAACCATTCCGGCGTTACTGCGATAAAAGTCTCGAGTGCGTAATGCAGAAGTCACAGATGTGTTTGTGGATGAGGAAATGGAAGACGATGGATTGGGTAGAGGGAAAATGGGAAAGGGGGAGGGGAAGAGCATAGGAGTTCGTCTTAGGAGACGAATGAAAGAGAGAACAGGGAGGAGAGGAGTGGTGGAGAGAGAGAGAGAGGGAGGGAGAGAAGAGGATATGGCGTAAGGGAGGAAGGTCTGCATTCAGCTTTCCAATCCAGCTTTCAATCTTTCCTCCTCCTGGACCGATGTGGCACTCCCTTCTCTTCCTTAGGTCGTATATCTTCCGCTCGGCCCCCCCTCTCTCTCTATCACGCTTGGGGTGTGGTGTTGAGGGGCGGGAGGGGGTGGCGCAGTATTGGAGTGCGTTTCAACCTGGGGATGAGTTGTAGGGTGGAAGGGGGGATTGACGCATTCTTTCATACTTGGACGGATTGAGGAAACAGAGGAAGGAAGGCACTTTGCTGTGAAGAGGTTTTCGGGATTTTTATGGCGAGTTGGTGATTGTAATGATGATGAGTGTCTCTTGCGGGGAAATTATTGTTTCTGTAGCGTCGAAGTCGAGCTAGGGGATGGATGATTCATACGGCTCCCGTCAATGCACTTATCAATGGGTCTTATGCGAAGCCTTTCTCGTGGAGGTCTTGTATTAAAATCCAATAATATTTCTCCTTTTTCTTTGTTGTTGACTCGTACACTATAAGTGTTTATGAAAAGATCGAATTTAAATTAAGAAATTGGTTGTGGGTCTTATTTATTCGACGGTTTTGCCAAAAATAATCATTTAAAATTATAGTATTCTGCCTATAGTAAAAAGCTTAATTTACTAATGCGATTCATTAATTATTACAGCTATTTAAAATGCGCGATGAAATAGCTTTTCTCAAACATTTTCCCAGGGCAAACGCTTCTCCCGAATTGTCTCCGACTCCATCTTCTCTTGCCATTTAGAACGCGATACCACTGCACTAAAAGCGAAATTCATCGTCTGAATAATTTGTCCTCATCGTTTTTAAAGACTTCAAGACACCGAAAGCTGTCTGACTAAAGTCCCGTCAATCTAAAAACTATTAATTTTCTTTCGGCGAGGTATTCGGAAGCGTCCTGCTTTATAGTCTCGCGTCTCTATGTAATGAATATGGAATGACTTAAAGAGAATGCGAATCGATAAGAATGACTTCTCATGAAGAATGGACTCCTGGAAAGATAATGTTAGGAAATATTACGACGCAAAAAAACACTGGAGTTATGGATAAATAAAAGATGCTTCGAAAGATACCCTGAGAATTCTGTATTGTTTTAAGTCAACTATGGTGGAGTTTATCTTCAGATGACTTGGTGAAAATAATGAGAGCTGTTTATCCAAAATCTTATAGCCCAACGTAATGACTTTAAGGGATAATAAAATGCTGCAGTGGCAATTAGTGGATTCAAGTGATTGCAAACTGTTTTGTACTAAAACTTGCTTGGCGCAAAGATTCGTCTATTTCTTGGCCTTTGTTCTTGAGAACAATTCGCCTTTCCAGATAAAAGGTACTTATTAAGACTTAAAATGGAACATTCAGACCTATTTGACGGTTACTTGAGGATATGGTGAATGATATTTTGATTGCTACGACTACATTACGCGGATCTAAATACAGAAATATGCGCGGGTTGATTGAGTTATTCGATGGAGAGATTTCAGTACTTGCATTTATAGAGTACATATAATAGCAACAAAGAGATGACATAAACTGCCAACAGCTATCTGAAAGATAAACTGCGTTAAAGTGACACTTACGATACGTTTCTGGATTCAAAGATAAATCGTATTCTGATTAAGATCGATTTCGGTTGCAGCAATCGAAATTCTTATTGGAACAATGAGAAAGAGTATTAAACGAGACTAGAAATTGCGAACAGGTCTGTTTTTTCTTTTTTTGCAAGGGAAGGATTGAGAAGAAGGAATTACTTCATGTATTGAGTAGGAGCTTCTGAGCGGCATGAAGGAGTGAGAGCGAACGTGAGATAGGAATCGGAATGGAGGAGGTTGGGAAGGAGGGAGAGTGGAGTGAACCTGCTCCCTCGCAAGGAGAAGACATTTATCAAGAGGGTGTGGGAGTTAGGGGACATCTGAGTGGTCCTGGATACGCCACCACTCTCTCTCTCTCTCCCTCCCTCTCTCTCCCTCCTCTCGCTCTTCGTACCACCTCCTTTTTACACTTCCATCTCTCTCCCCTCCCCGTCTCTCTCTCTCTCTACCTCCGCCTACTCCCATCATTACTTCTCTTTCGCAGTTATCATTTGTCTTTTTTATACATCATTCTATAAGGGATATTGTCTATGATAGCCCAAACAGCGACGGACAGGCAGACGTATTCCTTTAGATTTCTTTGTCGTTGTCTCTTACACATGTTGTTCTCCCTCTCCATCTTCTTTTCCTTTTTTCTCTTCGGAACTGTTCTTTGTTTCGGCGTTTTTCTTTTCGTTACGTCTTTATTTTGTTATTTTTCCATCTTATTTTCACGCGTTCTCCTCTCCTATCTTCCTCTCGTATCACATTCTCTTCGGAATCGCGCTCTCCTCCATCTTTCTCTCCCTCCTTTTTCCTATCTTCCTGCGAATTCTCTCTTTTTCTTTCATTTACTCTGTTTCCTCGTCCTCCTGTCGAGAGAATACGCTCTCCTTCCTCCGTTTTATTTATTTTTTTCTCTCTTTCTTGCTGTCTCTCGCAATTCCCCCTCTTTCATTTCTTCTCGCTCTTTTTCCATCGCACTCTTCCATCTCCCTCTCTCTTTCCCTCTCTCCGAAGAGATCTCAATCCATCTCGAGCGTGTCAACGCAGTAGCAGTTCCATTCCAATTTATTGCTCCCTCAGAACATCTTCTTGTCTCCCGGTTTGTGTTTTGTTTTTAATCTCGCGGAATATGGATTTCTCCGTTCCGGATCCGATTCCTTTACTTTTGCGCGTTTTGATTCGCTTTTTCGGAGAGGGGATCGCCATTTTTTCTATAATTTAAAATCATTCTCGTCCAAACTTCAGTTTCGTTCGAGTGTTATAGTTATAGGATTCTATGGTATATTTGGTTATGAATCGCTCTATTTTTATATTGGATCGATTTCACCACTGTTTTAATACGGATATTTTCCGAAAAAGATTAATACGTCCAATTTCGGGGAAGGATGCCGTAGCTATTTTTCATAGAAGTGAAAAAATTGTAATTATTATCCATTGTACTTAATAATTGCCACTAAAAGTCAGTGTACTTATAAATCGTGCAAGATATTAACGAATAAATATTTTTATTCCTATAAAGTTTCGTGGGATGTAGAACGCGTTCTTGGGAATCACTAAGCCTTATCTCCAGCATACTTCTAGAACTCTTGCCTAATTTATCCGTTTTCATATGAAACTATTGATATTGTGTAATAGAAGGTAAATTATGAAGTGAATTAGTTCGCACGTTAAGGGTATTTCAGTCAATAATGAAAACATTCTTGAAATAGATTTTAATTTCTTCAAATATTTTTAGAGCACGTTGGAGTGAAGCAGTAAATTAAATAAGGTGCAGGAGGATATGAAAGTAAATCTTGTTATTCTTAGGGAATATGATAATACTCTTTCCCGCATCACTTCAGTAATATTATCTTCTTCAGACGCTAGCTATGCCAAGACCTCGGAGAGACTAGTATCTATCTCTTCTCAGCTTCCGAACTTCCATATCCTCCCACGTCTCCCTCCCTCCCTTTATACCTCCACCTCCCTCCAGTTCCCCTTCACTCTGCTCCCACACTTCCCCAATGCGACGCTACAGCACTCCACCAAGGCAGAATCTCTTTCGAAGGCCTACCCTCCGTCTCCTCCACCCCCACCCCCTCATCCCCTCGATCCCTTCTCAACGCCCACGTCTCCCAACCCCCTCTCCTCCTCCTTTCCATCCCTTAGACCTCCTCCAGGGAGTCGCGGAACGGGAAAGATCCTAACGCTTACGATAAATCACTGGGACAAATTTAATTATCCTGCTGTCTGCGATAAGAACAGGGAAGTCGCCCCGCTTCCATTCTAGGTCCTTCCTCCCTCCCTCCCACTTCCTTCTCCATCCCCTCTCCCTTTTATCCCCTCCCTCTCTGTCGTCTTCTTCACCTCTCTCTCTCTCTTCCTCGTTTATCTGTCTTCCTCCTCTCATACTCCGTCTTGGGCTAAGGCGTTGGGGATTTTGGCTTCGCAGGGAGTATATTGCAATTTCCATCCTCTCTCTCGTGAAGAAAAAAGTATTTCCCCTGCGATGTATTTTGTCGTGAGGGGAATCGGTTATTTTTTACTATCGCGATGCTCTGAAAGTGATTTATATCGCACATGGGATTTTCATACTGCTGTATTGATTTGAATGCTTTCGTCAAATGAGTTCTTTTTATAACTATACACATGCACAAACGCCTGCAAAATGTTTAATTTCATTTCATCTTTAAAACAAGGAATAGCATTTTTTGTTTCAAAATTGTTTTTTGCAAAATATTGTAACATTTTGTAGGAGTTACAAAAATAGCGTAACAATTTTAATGCATTTTTTATAAAGCAGAATAGCCATTTAATTGAATAGATTGGTTCCTTTTAATGACTCATGTACTCAATTTCCATATTTTATTTTGGTAAAAATTTGCGAGTATATTTTTACAACCTAAATATAACATATTCACATGATTTCCAAAACTAGTTGCAAACTATTATTTCGATGGAAGAAATAATTCTCTTCGATGTTATCTACTCCTAATTACTCAGGTTTTGATTTGAATAACGCATCGAATCACATTCACATACAAACGCCATGCCAAGTTATTTTTTAAATACTTGCAAATAAATTATAGACGCAGCTGAGGTATGGTACGGAAAATTCCGCCTCAAGATTGTCGACATTAAGACACTAGACCGCGTTTTTAATGACGAAATATCGCTGAAAGGGATGTACTGTGTGGATGGCGGGATTGCAGGAGATGAGTGAGGTCATAAAGTGAGGGCAAGTATAGGAGATAGAGGGAGAAAGAGGAGGAGGAAGGAGAAAGAGGAGGGTTTTTAGGGGAGCAGGAGAGTGAGGAAGAGGGGTTAGAACGATCCGAAGGATAAGGCAGGGTGTGAGAGAGGGGAAGGGGGAGGGGAGGTTTGTAATGGGTTGCAAGGCTTTGTGATGGCGCATTCGAAGTAGGAAGGTGGGGCGACGGGGGGCGATAACTGCTCTCGGTTGGGGTGGGAAGAGGATAAAGGGGGGGAGAGGCATTGAAGGTGAATTTTCTGGGCTGTGTGCCGCGAAATTTTGGTGTGTCGGAGTCTCCCCACTCTTTTCCGTATAAGGAGGGGGAGAGCAAAGGTTTTAAGGGTATGCCGGTAGAATCCCAATTGAGGAACTCGTCCCCAACCCTCTTTTCCTTCTCTCTCTTTCCCCCCTTCCACCCTCCTATCCCGTAGAATGCCGCCTCCTTCCCCTCTCCCTTTATGCCTACCTCTTTCACGCCCCTTTTCAATGGAATTTCCTACACTCCCTTTATCCAATAGGGACCGTCTCCCTGTTTGGGCCCTCTCTTGGGACCATCTCTGCGCGTGCATAATTTCGGTATCTTAAAATGTAGGAGCAGAGAAAGGTGTGTGTGTGTGCCTTCGCGGCCGATTTCCTGTCCCTGCAGCGCCCATCTCGTCCGCATCGTAAAGGTCGGAATGTTCGCTGATTTTGGAATTCATCTCACCCCCATCCCCCTTATTAATTCGAATCAGCGCGGTGCGATGTCTGCGAATTGTTCCGGAGTGTTGGGGTTGAAATTTGGTTTAGGGAGGGAAATGAAGTTTTGTTGCTGGAATGGTTCTAGACATATTTTTCATGCATCGACACTTAAAAATAAAGTTTTGGAAGAGACATCAATGTAGGTTATGTAATGCATTTAATTAGTAAAACGAATCTGAACTGTTTTATAACCAGTTAATATCTTGCTCTTCATTGTAAAATTATTCCTCGTTGAGCAAATGCTCAGATGAATCATTATAATTCCTTACGTGTGCCACTATGCGTCACAAGCTCATCTTTCTGATTAACCCATTTGCAAAATTATTTCTTATATTCTTCACACGCTTGTTATCTCGGTTCTTGATCTTTTGATTTTAATCTCCGTGAAGTTATTCTTAGCGTAACTGAGCTGAGATAATAATATGCAAAATTTTATTTGCAAATTAATTTTTACACTTCTGCCTGCAAAGAAGACTGGTTGATTAAAATTTTAGATTTTTCACATTTCACCGACAAAACCGATTATTAAAGCGCTTATAAAATATCAGTGTTAAAGTTTGCCTTTGTCGGGTAATACTTTACACTCCCAAATACATGGTATGATTGACCATTTAGATATCCAAAACGAGTGAGCCATATATGTAAATACCTTTGAAGTTCTAGAAAGATTCCTCGCATACTCACCTTGGAATGCAATGGCAATTGCCTCGGAAAAACAAAACGTTTTGCATGAATATTTATGCATATGTTTCCAGAATTTAGTGACAATAAGTCAGGAAATATATAATTTAATTTAGTTCAGAAAATATTTCTGTATCATTACCGTAATATTTTTAATCAATATCTCACAAACGTAAAATACACGTAATATTTCATTTTTAGATTTGGTTCTCTAATGTGTGTGTGTTTGTTGGATGGCGAATCAGTTCTTGGATTATTATCGCTCTAATATGAGAGAGTGATGTTTGAATATTCATTCTGCTCTCTCTATGAAACAAGAGCGATTAAGAAAAAAACAATTATGATACCTGGCATGAGTATTTAAAAGTTTCATTTATAGGTTTATAGTAAAAAAAATACAAAATAATATCCCTTAGAAAATGTTGTGCATTTCTTCTTCGCTTTTGTACGTTTCCAAAAATTTGGGTGATAGACAAAAATAAATCCCCATAAGGTAAAGAGTGAAAGGGTAATACAAAAAGAGACTGGAAGACGAGGAATAAAGATTCAGGAGAGGAAAGAGTGGGAAGGAAAGATGTGAGAAGGCCCTCGCAAGAAGCGGGAGGGGGAGGAGAGGGGGGATCTGCAGGGAACAAAAGGGGCTCGATTGGAAGGACGAAATGGTGTCTGTGCTTGGGATTGAATAGGTAAGGTTGGGGGCCACATACAGGATGAATAGGTGGATGGAAGAGAAGAAGATTGTTGGGGAGGGGGAGAGAAGGGATAGGAGAGAGGAATGCAGAGAGGGCGGATGAGGGAGGAGGAGGATGGAGGAGGAGGGAGGAGGAGGGAGGGGGGGTGCGAGGTGTTTGCGATGGTGTGTGTATGTATAGAGGGGAAGGAGAAGCGGATGGCTGAAGTAGTTCCGCGCCGGAACACAATGCTCACTCTTTCTCCGTTGCCTATGTGGCTAGGAAAGTTGGGCCGCGTGCCGTGGGCCCTGTGATTGTTGGCCCAAGGACAAGGGAAGAGGGAAAGAAGGGAGGATGGGGTGGTGGGATCGAGGGTGGCGGTGGGAAGTATTCGAAACGGTGTTGTATGTGCGATCGTGTGAGGGTGGGAGGAAGAATACAGCGCTGGGAACGCCAAACGCAATGAAGGAAAGGGAGTAGAGAGACGGAAGGGAGTGGGGAGGAGTAGGAACAATTGTCGTACAAATTGAGAACATCTGGCCGAGACAGCGGACTTTTGCTTCCCTGTGCGTCGAGAGGAGTTGGTATCCCTGCTTGCGAGATCGCTCTTGCATAACCTTTTTTTTATTGTTCCCATGGAGACGGGAGCGTGCGTGCGATCCGTGCGTGTGTGCGTGGGGACGGCGCGTTCGCTTCGAACGCAACGGATTCGACGCGGCCTTCCCAGATTCTCATTTTTTCCGAGTTAATTTTCGTGGAATCGCTCGTCTCCTGTCAGTTTCACTTTCGGATTGAAAGACGCAACTTTATTTTGACTGATTTGAATGATGTGCGGCTTTTATTTTTATTTCGTTTCTGTAGTCGATTCGTTTTTCATGAATACCGCTGCTGTCATTGCGCTTCATCGTCATATGTTCTTTGTTATCATTAGGCAAATATTGTTAATTTGATGATTTATATACGGTAAATTGTTAACGAGCTCGTTCGAATGTGTATTTAAAACTGAAATTTGTCAAGTTTAATATTTAATATGTTGATACCATCGTGTACAGTATAAAAACTAAAAAAATATCGTTAATAAGATATTTATCGAAAAGGTGGAAAATAATTTTTATTCAAACCTTTTTTAAGCAAGCAAGTTGGATTTTAGAAATAAGTTTAACGAGTGTTTCTCTTTAGCAATCTTAATCGTGGCTACATTGACTCGCGCAGCCGAAGTGTTCAATTATTCCGACAAACGTAGCATTATTACTGAATTTAATCAGTTACCTCGCGGAGGTTGTATTTTAAAAGTAAGTTTAACGAGTGTTTCTCTTTAGCAATCTTAATCGTGGCTACAGTGACTCGCGCAGCCGAAGTGTTCAATTATTCCGACAAACGTAGCATTATTACTGAATTTAATCAGTTACCTCGCGGAGGTTGTATTTTAAAAGTAAGTTTAACGAGTGTTTCTCTTTAGCAATCTTAATCGTGGCTACATTGACTCGCGCAGCCGAAGTGTTCAATTATTCCTACAAACGTAGCATTATTACTGAATTCTATCTGTTGCCTCGCGAAGGATATTCCTTTTCATCAAGGCTAGATCCGCTAATTGCGGCGGCGGCACACGAGTAGTGAAAAGATGCAGCGGAAGCAGTCCTTCCTTTGAGAGCGGACCGCGAAGGGGGCAGAACGTGCGCTACGTCCTCGGGCCATCTAACAGACGTCTATGGGACGTCTAACTGACCTCAAACAAACGTTAGCGTCGCGTGCCTCGCGCGCACACACTCACAGAGACAGCCCTATGGAGAGAAAGTTTTGTATGGCGAATACAAGGGGGAGGGAGGTGTGTCTCCGACGAAGCACGCGTGTCTGTGACCTTCCCTTCCTTAACAAACCCTCTTCCACCCCTCCCTGACTCCCCTCCGTAACGCCACCTCCCCCCGGCCCGTGATTATTCCCTCCCACAACCTCCTCGCCGTCTTTCTCTTTCCCCCTACGACCCCTTTGTCCATCCCCCCGCTGTAATCCTTTCCTTTGATCAACCCACCAACACACACTGCGCAAACCATCATCACCGCTTTCCGAGTCCCATGTGTGTGTGTGTGTGGCTCTCTCTCACTCCGCAAACCCTTTTCCCCTTTTTTCACCCTCTCTCTCCTCCCCTACATGTCCAGACGCCGCAGCGCGCGCCTTCATTGTGATTCCCCTACCCTCCGCCTCGCGTCGCTTTCATCGCGCTTGTATCTGGCGCTTGAAATGCTCAATGCGAGGACGGAATCGTCCACGCGACTGGGTCTCCGGTACGTATGCCGGCGGCGATGGACAAAAGTTTCACCCGCCTCGCTGCAGCGGGGTGGGAAAATGTCTGCGGATGAGGAGAGAAGGGGAGGAGAGGGGGTGGTAGAGGAGGGGAGGGTAGATGGAGGAGGGGGAGAGTGAGGGAGACCTTTGTCGCGCGTTGAAGTCTCCTGGACGGCTGGCTGCGGGCTAAAGGGGTTTTATATGGCTAGTGCGGAGGAGGAGGGGTGGGAGGAACAGGGGTGGTTGGGCAGGAGGGTGGGAGGGGGAATTTTTGCGTGTGGCGGGGATGAAGGAGGGTTTAAAAAAATATGGGGTGGGAAAATTGTTGAGAGGTCTGGTGTGGGATTTTCTGTCCTTTTTTATCTAACCAGCTCCTCCCCTTACTCTTTTTCCGCTCGCTTCATAGTCCAGCAAATTTTTAAGTGCCCATCGAGAGATCAGACTTTATTTCAATAGAAGGATCGGCGGGAATTAGGATCATCCCTTGTTCGGAATGTTAAAGCGCTTTGTGTGTTTCTGGTGTCGGGGTGGGTCGCAGCGGTGGGAATGTAAACGTCGCTGAATTTCTAGCCTTATTTTCGACCCTTTAATAGGATTTGCATTAATGACTGAGGTTTAGAAGAGGAAGCTGTAATAAGTTTTCAGAAGATGCTAATCATAGAAGGCCGTAAAATACTATCCCGTCTCCTATAAAATCTTCGAAATGGCTCAATCATTTGAGGAATACAAAAAACTTTTTTTTTGTCATTCAAAACATCTTAATTTTGATGAAAGTCGTTTTATTTCCTTTTTGTTTTTTATCCGCTCTGTTTAAGACGGAACAAAAATGGACTGGAGTTTGAATTTAAATGCATTTTAGTCTTAGGAAAAATATTTACGTGCACGAAAGGAAATTGAGACAATTTTTTTATTGCGGCGGCTAGAAATGTGTTATTATTTACGGTTCTACTCATATGGTAAGGTCACCATTTTACTGCGAATTTTATTGCCTGTAAAACCCGAAAGGAATTTTATTAAGGAAAGTGAAATAGCTAATCTGGAGCAATAAATCTGTTTCACAGCTCTTAGAAGGGTCAAATTGCTGAAGGGTACTTGTTTTTTCTTTGTTTAAGTATATAAATTCATTTTTCAGGTGTTATGTTTGGGTTATTATGCGCATTATTTTAAATGGAATTTTTTTCATACTTATCAACTATATACATCATGAAATCTAAAAGTATAAAAAAGGCTTGAGATAAATTTAAAATGAGATATTTTTGTTGAGGTTGATTGGGTTTGAAGTTGGTGGCACAAAAGGGCGGCCGATCTTTTTTAATTTTTGGTTAGATCGGCAGATATTGTAAGTTATATCAACGCATAGACTAATGCAGAACTATTTTCAAAACGCTAGATTAAATTAGAAAGCTTGAAAAATTTGCTTGTTTGCTGCCCGCAGTATGCTTATCGACATTAATTTTTTCTCTTAGAAAATTATTAATCCCTTGGAGGCGACCTGGGTCTTTAGATAATGCGCGGCGGTAGTTGTAAAACCTAAAACGGTCGAGATAATGGGACAAACTCGTAAACCTCGAAGTAACCGAAATTCAGAACTTGTTAAAAATTGAGTTATCTGTCTACATCGCGAAAACAATGAAAATTATTAAATGTTTGGTTTGAGTTGTTGAGCACATGCCACTCTAGTCAATTTTATTTTTATTTGCGACCTATACATCAAACTAAATGGTTCATTCTTTTAGAAAATGTAGTATAGTTAAATCTTTATTCCCAATAGAAAGGCAATCGGTATGTTTTGAAACCACGATGGAAGCGCTAACAATGCCTTAACGTTTGACCAAATCAAAACCAGAGAGCCAGAGAGCGCCACCAGTTCCGACGTTTTCTCTCCCGCTAAACTTTCCCGGTCTCCTCCCCTTCCATACGCTAAGGCACTCAAACCAACAAAACCCCTCTAAATGCTTTGCTTTCGTAGTAGTCTCTGCGCCAATACTTCCCCAAACCACCACATCCTCGGCGTTTATTTTCCCTCCACCCTTTCATCCCTATAGTACTCAGGGTTCAAGAGGTGAATAGAGAGAGAGAAAGAGCAGAATAGGGTCTCTTTCTCACTGCCCGGGCGAGAAAAAGGAAGCATTGACATAGGGTAGAAATGAGGCTTATGTGGGTGTAAGGGAAGAAAATGAAAAGGGAGTTTTTTTGTGTTCATTTTTTTCTTTAAAAAACCCTTCTTTTCATTCCGCCCGTCCTATTTTTTTCTGTCTTCTCTTTTATGCCTTTTCATCTTCTTTCGTCTTTATATATATATATTTTTTGTTTCTGCCGGTACGTGCCTGATTGAGCTTGTGGTATTTGACACGCAAGCGACCGTTTTGTATAAAGGGAGTTTTCGGAGGATCTCGGTGACGCAAGGCTGTGACCCCTAATGGAACCTTTCTTCTCTTCTCTCGTCTCCTGTCTCTTAAAGGCCCTATCCCTTTCCTTTATTCTTTTGTTTTATTTCGATTCTCCTTTTCGTCTTCCTTTTTTTGTCTTGGCTCATTAGGAATTGTCCCGTGTTTCATACGTTTTAGCGCCGGCATTTTTCAGACATTCTTTTGTTCATTCCTCTCGTCTTAATGCGGTCCTTTCATCTTCAAGCGTGACGTCATCGCGTGTTTATGATACTTTCAGGCTCGTGATGGATGTTATGCGTTGCAATGCATATTAATTTTTGCATGCAAGCGAAATTTAGTTCAAGGATAGAACATTTCTAAGGATCATGTAATGAAGTATTATATTATGAAATCATACCGGGGGATATACAGAGATATTAAATGTTAAATTATCTTAATAAGCCTTAATATTTGTAAGTTACTTTAATATGTTGGAAGTAATAGTTGAAAATACGGTCGATGTCTTTGTTGAGTGTATTTACATATAATCCCATCTGGTGAAGTTAAATGTGCATTTGTCTAATTTCCAATCACATTCTTAATGTATTAATAGATATTCATGCAACGGAGGGCATTCGTAAAATTTCTGACTATTGTTGCACATCAATTTACATCGACCACTTAATTTCTTATAACCATCGATGCAATTTCAGAAATTCGGGCTGTCTAGTCGCCCCAATACAATTTTTTGACGAAATATTCATTTTATTCTCTCATTCGTGAGGCCTTTGTTCTTGAATTAACGATCCCCTTTCCCTCCGTTTCCTCTGTCCCTCCGTCCCCCTCTCTCTCGTTCCCCTTGTTGAATTAGGACCCTTGTTTGTTTATAATGTGGGAAGGATGTGGAGAGTGCGAGGGTTGACCTTCCACCTCCTCGTCTTAAACGGAGCGTAAAGCGAGAGAAAACAAGATGGGGATCTATACTAGCGTAGTTAGAAAAGGAAAATCGTCGTTTAAATTTCTTCAGTGAGCCATAGCACGCATTGTGAGAGCGAACGCAAACACGTTCACGAAGACACGCTTTCCTTCGCGCAGAAGGGGAGTTCGGCCGTGCTTAAGTTCGGTCATAATCTAACCCGTGCGTGGTATTGTATGTTTATCTTCTGTGCAGTACTTTGGCTTTCGTTATGCGTGGAACTGTTTACTTTCTCCATATACGAAGTATAGAGAAAGTATATTTTTTCATGAAAAAAGTCGAATTCGAGATTTCAATGGAAATACTAATGTTCCCCTGAACACGTTTTGACTATTTTCTCCGTGGGTTTGTGTCGGTGATCGTAATTTTGTGGGTGCTCTAACTCGGAAACTATTAATCAGGACAACGCGAAATTTTATATTTGACATTTCTGTTTAAGAGATATTTTAAAAACTAATATTTTAACTGCAACAACCGCGCCACCTACCGGCGACTAATGTAAATACTTTACGTTTAGTTACGACTTAGTAACGCTCCTTTTTAGGCTGGTTTGCAAAGGAAACATAGCCTTATGAAATGGACCTGTGTATGTATGTGTGTGTGTCCCCTACTAACAACTTTTGAACCAATGGTCCGACTTTCATGAAACTTGGTATGAGGCTCGTCCTGCCAGGGCCCACCTCCGGGCTATATTTAATTTGGCCAAGATTGAAGTCCCGGGTTCGATTTCAAGAACGTTTTTCCTTATTTATTTTACATAGGAAGCCTCAAATCCATCGTGCAGAGATGTTTTCTTTAACACTTTAAATTAACTTAAAACTGCGATATCGGAGCGAGGTTTGCAGTGTTCTAAGGGGAAAATAATGTAAATTCTAATTCTTATATCAACATTGTTATAATTGATTGTATTTGCTTGAATTTCTACTAAAATATAGCGATTTTGCGTTTTAAATCGCGTTTTATCGGATTGTTGCCAATGAGACGATTATTACCGAACTCGGCTTGAGCATAGACGAGTGTACAAATGGGTTGTTAGGCGTTCTTTACCAGCGAAGCGGCATTAGCGGAACGCCTTGGTTCGTCCGTCCGCCCGTCCCTCGTAACTTTCATCTCTTAAACCGCTGGACGGATTTTAATTGAGTGATCGTTATTAAAATTTATAGTCCAATTGTGATTTTGAACTGAATCCGTAAATTAGAACTTCCTCTTTACATAATTACTTTAATAAACTTATACTCGTATCTCGTTAAATGGCATCCGTCAAGCAACAATGAGATAATAAACTTTTCTCTCTATAGCTCTTATATGATCTGTAAGGTATAGATTCAAAAATTTATCCGGATAGAGAACAACATTTACTACGAGAAAGTCTGCGAGGCCATATACTTATGAGTTATAGTTTCAGAGATAGGAATTCTAGAAAATCCAGCGCAGAACATCGCATATTTTTTTACATCAATCTCTAAGGCGGTTCTCTAGGCAAACAACAATTAAAATCCATGTTTTTCTATCCCACGCCTTTATATGATCTGTATGGTTTAGTTTAGAAAATTTATTCGGATAGAGGACTTCATTTACTTCAAAAACGTCCGCGAGGCCACATAATTACGAGTTATAGTTTCGGAGATGAAAATTCGAGAATCGCTCAATCTTTCAATACCGTTTCATCGTATTTCCCATTAAGAACGCCTTTGAAATATCTGTCTATTCCATTAAGGAGTATAGTTTTTCATCTTGTTTTCTTTTCCACTCGACTACCATTCAGCATCCATTCTTATTACCGCACAAGCAGTAACATTTATTAAATTCGTTTATTTAAAAAAATACATGCAAAATAGGATGTCAGAAAGAGATTTTGACATTGCTTTTAGTATTTTAAACCTGATGATGCTCTATTAATTTGTTTTCCAAATCATTGATAAACTATGATTACAAGTGGTATTTATTGTATGAGAATTCCTTGGAATGACTAACACATACTGAAACATTTCCTGTCAATATGAGTAATAAATTTGGGAGGTCAGCTTTGGGAAACCAGCCTGCATTAGTCTTGGTTTGGACTTCTTGTTATTTTCTTAATTGTTGGAGCTTCGTGGTTATATCCAGTATCAGAAGGCTTGAATTTGAGTTTATTTCTGTTCTTTCTCAAGTCTAAATTTTTCTCGCTGTTCCTTGAAACACTTATTATCTTTTAACCTATTTGGAATTTTTAGAAATTTTACAGGTATGGAGAAAGTCATGTGGTGGACGCATCAGATTTTTATATTATGTGAATTGTGTGAAATTGCGTGAAATGTTTTCCTTTTAAAACGGAATGTGATTGCGACTAAAACCACTTTGCAACGAGAATGTTGCACACAATCGGTCTTATATATTTATTAATCATAATAGTTTTTAATTCTGACGATTGAAAGATGTCTGCGGTATGGAGGGCTCGGTATGGATAGTTGCCGTGAAGCATTTGAGCACAGAATGAGGTGATGTCCACTTTAAGAATATCGCTACTTATTATTGTAGATAGCAAACAACTCGAAGTGCGAGTCCGTGACACGGAATTTGTCATCCGTCAAATTATCTCGGAATTAACTTGTTTGCTCTCTTATCTCCTCCTTGACGCCAATAGGTGTGTGTTAAGAGGGAGAGAGGTACCATCTGATAAAGCCGTGAAAGAAGCAATTCGATCTGACACAAACACATCATATATTACATTAGTATTTCCTTGCCTCTTATAAAATCCGTATTTATTCATGGATGCGGTAAAAATGTTTTCGTTGCCATGAAAACAACTGTATACACTGGTAGTTACATTTTTCATACCACTTGTCACGTGCCAATATTGGGAAAAGGCATGATTTCGATAATATCATTGATATTTTTTCATTAAAACGATCTTAAAATTTAGTTTGTCGATAAATGAACTCTTTATGGTGATCGGAATTTGAACTGCCTGTGCTTCTGTACTTGAAAGCACTAAGGGGAAAGATTTGGCGTCACCAAAAAATAATTAAAGATAAGGTCCATAATTCAGTTTCGGGAATTAAAACACGCTAGCTATTGACCTGTTATTCCTCTCCACCGCAAAAGCAAGACCATCCTTGACTTCATTCGTCCGCGTAAATCGTTATCGGAGAGAGAATAAACAGAACCGAATCATTGTCGTCGGCTATGTCACTGCCTCCGCTAACAAGCCCTTTTTTCCTTGCGTAGCCCTTCATTACTAACCATTTCCCTGTTTACAGGACACTGATCTCTATAAATAGGCGCGTCTCTCAATTCGCGAGCTCTCTTGTCGCGCTGTGTTTCTCGCGTTAGCTGGCGATATGGAGCCGCCAAGTACCTAATCGGAATTCGAATGCAAGCGGGAAAAAAAAGAATGGCGTTAATGCGTGTCTCGCCCCGTGTTGAAGGGAGAGAAGAGAGGATATATGATGCGCAAGCATTCGGGAGGTGTGTCTGTTTTATAGCCGGCTACAAAACCCACCCGTATATAAAAAATGATAGGCATAAAGAAGAATGTAAATCAAGGGTTTATTGACAAATTTAATTTTCCATAATTGACTGTGCGTCAAAAATGTGTATGGTTATATTTCCTACATTGTTTTAGAACTCCAAACTTGGTCGAAGGTGTTATTTGATTCTTTCAGGGAGTCATAAGTGGATGAGATTTAGCCGATGTTATGCTACCATTGAAGTTTTTTAAAAATGCGATCAATATCGTTTTTATTATTTGTCATTTAGAAGAGATATTTGCCTGTATTGATACTGATCTAATCTTATTTACATTTTAATTATAAGAAAACCTAGATTTTATATAGATACTTAATAAATTCTCTTTTAACCATGCAGCATTCTTAGAAAAATTGAATTCTAACCATAAGCTAATAAGAGATTTACCGGTGATCAGTGATAATGAATATAAAATTTTTCGCAGTAAAAATTTTTAAGCAGAAGAAAAAGATGCAAAGATTATTTCTGTTTACTGCATCTGTTGGATCTCATAAATACTTTTAGCATTACTTACTTGATTTCCTCCTTCAACAAAGGGCGTCTGCCTCATAATGTCGAAATCGTTGATTTCTCTTCTTTCCAACGCAGTATATCACCGCTTCTCTCCTAATTAGCCCAAAGTGGCATTTACGGAATGTAAAATTCCGAAAAGGCGCGTTAATTACATCGGGACTCTATATAAGCGTCGTCATCCGCACAAAACATTCGGCAGCAGGACTGATAACTTCGCAACACATCAAATGTCCTTTTCACGAAGGTGAGAGGAGTATATCTCGCGAGAGAACACGTACCTCTCTCCTCCTTCGGGTTCTGGGTTATTGCCTCTCTCGCTCGCAATATAACCTTTAAACAGTCTTCTAGCTCTTACACTACTTCCACTTCTCGTGGCTCTGATTGGGGTCAGTTTTATGACAGGACCAGAACTGAAAAGGGGCCATGAAGAGAGAGAGAGGGGGGGGGAGGTAGGAGGAGAAGAGGGCGGAGAACGTGAGGAAGAAGGATCGTTTGACTTTTATTTCCCCTTTCCCCTCGTTTTCTTTGAATGGGCGAGAGTGTTAGTGTGTACGTCTGTGTGCTCCAGCCTTATTGCTATCGGGATCGTTACTTCCCAACTCTACGACACCCGAAACTTCCTCAGTTTGCCCCGTCAGAATCCGTTAACGTCTTCTTCTTGATTCGGGCAATAAAGACCGCTGTTATATAAGAGAGAGAGAGGGAGATCGAGGAGGAAAAAAGAGTTGTTTTCCGTCTGTTATTCTCCTTCCTCTTGCTCTCCTCCAAGCACCGAGAAGTCTGCTGTCCGTCCAACGTCCACCGTCGCCTAGTGTTCTCCGACAATCTTTTTATTGGCGACACACACTGAGGGATTTCGTTTCACCGCTGCACTTTCAGCGAGCAGGCCTTTTAAAATAAAAATGGGAGTGGCCGACGGGTCGGCGATGCGGTTGACTTAAATTAACCCTAAATCCACGCTAGCTGCGATTGAGCTCGAGTGTTCCGCCCATGTTTTCGCGAAGATTGCGTAGCGTTTTTTAACTCGGAAATATCACATTGGCGTTTAGCGGAGCTGCCGTTAACTTACTTAACAATCGAAGTCGCATGAAAAAAATATTATCCATTATACTGCAGTTAACGTTGTGCGTCAGATGTCGCAATTAAAAAACTGGTTATGTTTCCAAAAAGCCCTGCCATATCATTAGACGGTAAATTTTTCCCGTTTTTCGCGCTTAAAAAAACAGGAGTTCATTTTAGGAAAAACAGGAAAAGTCGTGAAAAAAAGAAAATTGGCAACAATCCAATCTTACGTCAAATGATCTTCATTTATCCTTCTAAGGTTTACGTTTGTTTAAAATGTTTATCACATTGGTAAAGAATGGTAGAAGAACGCGGGGGCATTAAGTAAGAATTGCAACCCGCGTTAAAAAAAGGACCTCGAAAATATAGTAAATCATTCCTCAAAGTGGAATAAAATCATTCCAGGTGACGTGCGCTTCCACACGCGGCGGAGGTGTTTCTAGTTAGCTCAACCAAAGCCGTCCTCTTCGCAGAAATTCCTCGCTATTGCATCTTCGCGCGTAGAAAAAATATATGGCATTGACCGTAAATCTTCCCTCAAAGTGGCAAACAGAGTGTGGTTCTTCCTCCTCCCTCTTTTTTCCCGACACCGGTCCCTCTTCTTGCCCCTCTTCCCCAGCCCCCTCGTGGGGGCAGTAGAGCCACGAAAACACCTTTATGGCAACAAGCTGTGGGACAATAGCGGGGAGGGAGGCGGGGAATATGGGAGGTGGAGGCGAAAGTGGGTGGAGGAGGTAGAGGTGGGAGGAAGTGGGAGGGGGCGCGTTGCAAGAGTGGGTGGGTTTCTTATGCCACTTCTCTTCCAAGAACTGAAAACCTTGTTACTCGTGCATCGCAGGTTTTACTGTTGTCGTCTTCCTTCCTCTTTCGCGGTGGAAAGGTTTTTACGCGAGATGACACCTTCCTCGCTTCGGCTTTTTTTCTTTCCCTCCCTCTCACTCTCTCTCTCTCTCTCCCTCCGCTCTTTTCCTCCGTCATGCTTAATTCCCGCTTCCTCGCGACGCCTTTCTGTAGCAATTTGGACTTCATTGTCTTCCCTGATTGCTCCCTTTCTTGTTTCTCGCCTGCCCGTGTCGTCTGGTTTTTGTCACTTTTTCACCGGAGGTATTTTTTATCAGCGGTGAGTTTTATTTTTCGATTTTTTTTAAGACTTGGATTTCTTAAACGTAGATTATGTGCATTAAGAGACGTTTTAATAACTTCTCCTTTTTTCGTTTAGTATTTGACTAAAGAAGTAATGGGATTAAACCATAATTTCGTCTGGATTAATTTTAAACTAACTTGAGTCACTTCAGTTAAGTGTGTGTATCATACTGCGGGAATCGTAGTGGCAATTCATAAAAAATCATCACTTCGTCATATAATGAGAAATAGAGTTCAATGTAAATTTTAACACTAAGCTATTCAGTCGAACCTCAAGATAAGAAGACTTAAAGAGTTATCGATACATCGAATTAGGGAAATGAAGTTCACCCCTTACAAATAAGGATGGGAAAATGTTTTCTTCGAGATGTCGGAAATTCGATTAATAAGCCTATGAATAATCGGGACTGGAAAATATATTTTTATCTGTGCAACTCTTTAGAACAGAGAAAAATTCGGATCTTAAGCTTGAACCTCGTCTTTAAGTTTTACCGTACATACATTCTCAATGCCCTATGCTCTCTCTCCCAAATTCTCTTCACTAGCATTTCCCATTACTGTACCTATCTCCCTTCTCTTCTTCCACCCACTCAGCTTTCCCAAGGTTGGAAACTTTTATGCGTTTCTCCATGACATCTGTCATCCTGCAATTCTTGATCCTCATGAGTTCCCGAAGCAATAGGCATGCGGGCGAGTGTTTAGGGCCACCGTCCTACACTCCTTCCTCCACCTCCTCATCACTCTACCCCCTCTTCACTCTGCCTCCTCCTCACTTTACCTCCTTCTAACTCTACCTCCTCCTCACTCCACCGCCTCCTCAATCTACCTCCTCCTCAATCTACCTCCTCCTACATTTTACCCTGCAATTCACCTAATTGTTGGGTGGCAGGGGGTGCAATGCACCAAAACCTACCTAAAGATTGTCTCTCGCAAGTTGAAATTTTTTATTGTGATCTCGTATTGTCCTCAGAAAGAATGGGCCTAGATAAACCTCCGTCCTACAATCGATCTAACGTATTTTATCGTCACGGTCGTTTTTACCTATGTATTTACGTTGGTGCTTCAATTATTCCTACACAGGTGTGGCCCGAGGAACATTGGCTCCCCGGGCGACATAGCACTTAACTTCAGTTAATGTTTGTTGAGATGTTTACTAAGTACATGTTAATTTATTCATCGCCCTGTAAAAATTATTGATAATGATAAATTAAAAGAAATGCCATCAAGATTCTAGCCTGTTCCTCAATATAAATTGGTATCCTATATTTATTCGCTTGCAAGTAATGCATAGATAAATGATCGGGATAGCGCCCCCAAAACTTTGGTGCCCCGGGCAGCCGTCTGGCTCGCCTGGAGCTCGGGCCAGTCCTGTTCCTACAACCTCCTCTTTTAGACATTCCGACATAAATTTCTCCAGAAGCCTCAACCTTGAGTTAAATCTACGATCCTCCAGTGGTACCCAGTTCAAATCACTCAATAATGAGGTGACGCTTTTCTTATGTTCGTACTTTTATTTTACGAATCTGGCTGCTCTGCGCTGCACCCTTTCTAATTGAATTATATGTCCCTTTTCGTACGGATTTCATATGCTTCAGACGTATTCCTCTTGTGGTCTAACCAGTGATAAGTAACATGTTTCACGTACTTTTTCTGTAGTGTTCCGTACTCAGTTTCCTGTTGGCCGCGCCTATAACTCGACGAATGTGAATGTCCCACGAAAGCTCTCGGCATATGGCTACTCCTAAATATTTTACATACTCAGCTGGTTGAATATTCATTATTTTATACTCGAAACCTACTTCTTTGTTCTTACTTATCCAGAACGTAACTGCGGCACATTTAGTGTAATTTGTTAAATTCCATTCTTTGCACTACGCTGAAATGGCTCAAGTCTTCACGCAACGACCTCCTCCTCACTCTGCCTCCTCTTCACTCTGCCTCCTCCTCGTTCTGCCTCCTCCTCCTCCTCGCTCTACCTTCTCACTCTACCTCCTCTTCACTCTACCTCTTCTTCACTCTACCTCCTCTTCACTCTGCCTCCTCTTCACTCTGCCTCCTCCTCACTCTGCCTCCTCACTCTGCCACCTCACTCTGCCTCCTCCCCACTCTACCTCCTCCTCACTCTACCTCCTCCTCACTCTACCTTCTCCTCACTCTACCTCCTCCTCACTCTACCTCCTCCTCACTCTACCTCATCACTCTACTTCCTCTTCACTTCTTCCTACCCTCTCACCTTCCTCCACTACATAGTACTCCTAAAAATCTAATGAATAGTCAGAATACGAGAAAAAGAGAGGGGGAAAAGTGGGATGGAGATGGGACTGAGGAGGTGAGGGAAAGAGAGCAAGCTTTGACCGTTATTCATTGCTTTTTCTTCTCTCCTCCTTTCTCCTTCCTCCCGCGAAACCCAAACCAAGAGACATCCATAGAAGGCCAAGGACTGGCCCGTGAAAACCCCTTCACAGCGGGGTGCGGAAGGGGACCTTCTTTGCGCACCTCCCGCCCCCACCTCTTCCCCCTTCCCTTCAACCCCCGTTCCAGTTTTTTTCTAGCCAGAGGTTAGGGAAATGCGTGGGTGGTTGAAGGGGGAGTTTTTTTCGGAGGGGCACTTCTCGAGGAGTTGCTCTGCCTCCTGGGAGATCTTCCACTCACCCCCCTACATCACCTCTCTCTCTGTCCTTTCTTCGTATACCACTCACAATTCCAACTTTTTGTTAACCGTCTCCCTTATTTCTCTTCTACATAGCGTTTTGCCTTGAGATTCACCCGAGTGATGGTTGACATTGAGTGCAATGCGCCAAAATATGCCTAATAATGCTCGAAGGTGTCGTTTTTCTATCGTGTTTCTTAATAATTTTAGGTAAAAACCAATCTCTCTATTATTCGGACGTACATTTTATCAGTCGTAATTTATCCTTCCAGTCAAGTTGAAATTTTCTGTGATTAGTAAAACCTTATTATCCAATTGGCTGCAACTCTCCAAAATATTCTACCCTGCGTTTAATCCGCGATATTTTAGTGAAGCTATTCTTATTCCTTTATGAAATGTTTCTTTTGAAAATCAAATTGCACAGAATTATTATCGTCTAAATAATTTGTTTAAATCGATCTCTTCATCTTAACAATTAAATTCCTATTGAGAAATATAGTAGTTTTACGATGGACGGTCACAAATTTGCTGATCAAATTTGTTGTTTGCAAGAAACAGTAATCAATTCCTGTGTAGCTGTTTCTCATTATCGATTTTAAGGAATAATAACAGAGTTAATTTGTCTAACGTATCGCCACTTGAGCTTATAGGGCCAGACAAACCTTTCTTATGCAACCGGTGTAAAATGTTTTAGCAAATTAATCCAAAAGAATGCCCTTCAAGAGCTATTTGGAAAAAACATGGATTCTGGAATATAACAGGTGAACTATTAAGTTTGTCAGCCGTAGAAAAACGCTTGATTTGCCATGTAATTTCTTTTATACAAATTATAAAATACGATGGCAGAATTGGATAATATGGTTCAATATTAGCTACAATATAAATTTCTATATTGAATATTAATATTTGATGCAAATTTATGCATAAAATTTGGTCTCATTGTCATAATTATAAATTCATTTCACTAAAAGGTATAAACTAAAAAAATATATAAAAACTTTTTAAATTTATAATCTTTAATATAAAGCGCACTGAAAAGTATAAAATTTTTGGGTCTCAGAAAATATCTGGATCATAAGGAAAATTTTCATTAGATATAATCATGAATCTCTTTAAAAGAGATGTATGACATATGTTGATTAAACAAGAATTTTCAGGCTTCTTATAATGTTGTGAATAATTTAAACAAGATATGCCATACATCTTTTTTAAAGAGATTCATGATTATATCTAATGAAAATTTTCCTTTAGATCCAGATATTTTCTGGGACCCAAAAATTTATTTTATACTTTTCAGTGCGCTTCATAAGAAAGAGTATAAATTTAAAAAGTTCTTTTTACATATTTTTAAATTACCTAGCACTCTCTAGTTCTCCTCCATTCCATAGCTTTCTCATTTCTTGACCCTCCTTATAACTTTTCTCCTCTCCCCCATACGTCCATCCATCCATCCTTCCCTCCCACCACATGCAGCAAACCTCCTTCCCTTCCTTAAGCTCTCGTGAACCAAACTTACGTTTTAAGTCTCGTGTGGGTTTTGTAGTAAGGTTTTAGTGCGAGGAGGTGTTTGATACTTGGGCGTGGATGTAAGTACGTGGGCGTGGGTGTTTTAAGATGGAGTCTCCTGGGAGTCCAGGGGAGCTCCGGGCTTCTTCTGAATATGGAAGTTGGTGGGGAGGCGTGAGGAGGGATGGAGGAAGAGTGAAAAGGAGGTGGGGCGAGGTGAGCGAGAGATATAAAGGGAAGATGGTCTTCGCTGAACGTCCCCACTTAGATAAGATTCCTCCCTTTGATATCTCTAGTGCATTTCCATGGCGTTGAGACCAGGAGCGGGATATTATTTTTCCTGCGATGTTTTAGTTTTTTTTTATAAAGCCAGTAAAAGTCCCTCGAATGTGCGGCTATTTTATTTTAAGGGGCTTATCGCGGCTGCATGGAAACGTTTACGCATGCTGAACTGCTCCGAGCAACGGTTTCGCCGCGCTTTAAGTTCCTATTTATATGGGTCTTGCGGGGATGCTAGGAGAATATTTTTTGTCGTTTTATTTGTTTTGTCGTACGAATTGCGGAGGCGCCTGAACTAGGGACTAAGCGGTTTTCGTGCGACGTTATCAAATCTTCCTCGGAAAAGTTGGCTCGAGGAGCAATGAAAATCTGCATTCTCGCGCGAAATTTTGCACGCGTTTCGTCTTGGTTAAGGGATAATGCATGAGTACCCCTTCTCTTTAACATGATGTGCACCAAGTTCTTTTCTGCAACATTGAAAGAGCACCCCTACAGTTTTACATAAATGAGGAATAATAATAAATAAAAACAAATCAAAGTTGCTTTATTTAAACAAAATTTAGGAAGGAAACAATGTACCAAATCAAATACGTACATGGTGCTCGCAAGATCCAAGATAGAAACTTTTGGAATAATAATGCATTTGGGGGCGTTTTTAGATGCATCTCCTATAGCGGGCGTATCACTTTAAAAATCTTGCAATCGATCCATGTTTTTCAGTCAAAGGGGAAACTACATTGTTTATTTTATGTCCTGATATCCTCTACATTCATGTTGCGAGTGATATTTTTATTTTCTCGTAATATTTTCATCTTAAAATTTTAAGATAGAACAAAGGACCTTTGGTAATGCAGTAACTCTGAACACTGTTATTTTAATATTCTCTCGGACATAGCCATGTTATTCCCTGCACTTATTGGAAATCTTGTCTTTTTCGAAATTCGGGTGTTTAAAAAATATATGGGAATGATTTATTGCCATGCTCTACCAGAAAATAGTCATCTGAACAGTTGAGGAGAATATGAATAAAATATAAATGCAAAACAAAGTACTGTAACAAATCAGAGCTTATTAATATTTATAAATGCCGCGATACTCGACAGGAACGGAAGGAGATGTCAAATAAGAAACGGGCCGAAGAATTCATTAGCATAACGTTTTTCCTCAAAATATTTCCGGCTTTGTTTTCTTAGACCCCTCCAGGTTTTAACCGCTACGTTAAAAGATAATCCTATTACGAAGTTCATACCGCGCGAATGGGTCTCGGAGGAGCACGAGGGCGCACAAGAATGTAAACACTCCTTTTCAGAAATCGCTTCTCCCGAGAAAGACGCATCTCGTCGTATACTTGTCAAAGGGCGAACCTTATGGTTTTGTGTCACAGGCCTTCCTAGAAGTAACGAAGGGAAAAAGGAGGAAGAAAAGGTTATTTTGGAAGGCAGAAGGAGTTTTGAAAGTCTAGCGTGGGATAGGAGTGGACGGAGAACGGTAATGACCAAATGGAGGGTTTTTGGGAGTGCTTGCAAAATTGAAAGACGTCGGAAGGGGATGGGGGTTACGGCAAAGGGAAAGGCAGTGGCCGATGGGAAGGGACTGGTCACTGGATATTCCTCTCACCCAAAAGGAAAGAAAGAAAAAAAAGAGCATCTGAGAGGAGGAGGGGCGGTCAAGGTTTTAGTTGAGGGTCGGGAGGAGGAGGAGATTTACGGTGCAAGAGACCCTTTCGAGGTGTGGTCTTGTGTGGAAGGAGCTCTTGCGGTCTCAAGGCTGGGGTAGGTTAAGGATATATGGACCATTTTTTGCATCCTAAAAGGAAAGGGTTATATTACCCCATTCACTCTTTTGTCTATCTTCGTGCTTAAGGACTTGTCACCTTTCACGCTATTTCCAGATAAGCCCTAAAACAACTCGGAACATTCAATAAATTAGGGTCATTTTTTTCATTTACAGTCTTAAGTACGGTAGCCGAACATCTTAAGTTTATCGAAGTCCTTATTGATTACTTAAATCGCTGGGGATGAGGTGTTGGGATAGGGAAACGTTTCTTATGGAACACATGCAGGGCAAGGATAAAGGAGTTTTAAGGGAAATAGACTTTAAATTCTAGCTAATATTTTTGTAAATTCCAAATTCAATGAAAAAATTAGGCATTTATCTATCGAGTTGTTATAGAAAGTCATGTACCCGCATCGTCGTCGTCGTCTATTGTTGATATTTTTTCAATATTAAATTTTAAAATGTGAATTTTATGTTGTTTCAAGAGCTCCTGCAAAAGAAAATTTTGCTTTACAAATTTGCGTTAAAAAATTGCGGAAAATATCCTAAAATCTTCGCATTTTGCGTCACACTTCCAACGCATTTGTCACCGAATGGCTTAGACAATCGTTCCGTCTTCTCTCCTAAGTTCGGACTCGCACGTATTACCATTATTTTCCCTCCTTGAACGCAAGGTTAGACACGACCCTTAATGTGTGTCGTCGCCTAAAGGGCTGGTACTTCTAGATGTGCACACGAAGTAATGGCCGTCTACGAAGGGTCCGGAAAGGAAGTCTTCTTACGGGGGAGGGAAGGCAGCGAAGGGAAGGAAATGCGAGTCGTATGGGATACTGAAGGGGAGATCTTATTGCTCCCGAGGGAACGTCAGAGGGCAGGGAATAAGGGAAAGAAGGGCAGTCTGTTGGGTCTCTGGAGAACAAGGGAGGAAGGACTCCGTCGGGGAGAGAGAGGAAGGGGATGTTCGTCGGGAGAATTTTGGAGGGACGGAGAGTGTGGGAGGAGGGGTTGGTTTTCTATGTGGGTCTCCCTCCCTCGAGGATAGATTCACAGCCTCCACGACGTCTTCGGCACCGCATTCCAATGCTTTTCGGGTCGCAAGTCGACGACGACGCTTCTACGGAAAAGCTTATTCTCCAAATTCCATTGCCAAGGTTGTTTCCGTTCTCGACGCCTAACGTCAGCTTCCATTGGTCTCGCGAGGAGAGATCTCGACAGAGGACGCGTGCTGTTATGAAATCGGATGCTATTGTCGCGCCGATGATCAAAGCGTAGCTTATCCCCCATGCCGTGGTCGATTAAATGTGTCGCAACTTTGTTTGTTCTGCTGGAATATGCAAGCACCACGTGTAAATGGCCTTTTCTTTGAGGCAATTTTTTGCTGAATTACAGGCGGAACGGTTTTATTTCTGGCTCATTTATAACGTAATGTATTGCGTAAAATTTACTAGCAACCTTTATTGTCGTCGGGTTTTATATTTGCGTTTAAAAGATTGACCTGCAAGCCGACGAAGGGGCATGGCAGGGGGTGCTATTGTACCGTAAGTCACATAAAGTTCTGTGGGAATGTCTTAGAGAAAATATGGGAAGAAGAAATATTGATACCCGTTTTCATTATCATTATTCCACATGTAATTAACTTCCCCATAAACATATTCTACAAGAGCTAAGGAACCTCTTCCACGTCGTTGCAGTCTCGAGAGGTGCTGATATCGCTAAGCTTTCTCACTGCTTTTCCTCTCTCTTCTCCATCTCTCGTTTTCCTGTCTTCTTCGTATCCTATTTTGGGATTCATACCCGACCAACTGTTTTAAGACTGACGCCCTGACCAAATGTTTCCCTCGCAATGGGGTTCGAGGGAGAGAAAGTGAGGGATGGTAGAAAGGAATGAGGGAGGCTTTTAAGTGTGTTGAAAGCGAAAGAAAACTATGACCGGAAGGGAAACAACCTCTTAAGCAACGCGGGAAATGAAAATAAAACACTCCGTCCTAAAATAAAACTTTTTTTAACTGCACAGGTTCGTGATAAAAAGAAAAGATCTCCACGATTGAGATTTCTGCTTCAAATAGCTTATATTGTTCGTTTTAAATACTATTTAAGACAGTTTCGATTTTGTCGCATGTTGTAATGTTTGGTAAAGATGTGTATTTATCGTATTTTCATAATTGCTATCATTTGAGATTAAATACATCCTATGGCAATTTTAAAATATGTTTATCGATAGTAATCTTGGGTCGAGTTGCTAATGTAAATATTTTGTCAGAATAAAGTCCTATTTTCAGCAGTATGTGATTCTGGTTGTTAATTGGGGAACAATTCCGCTAGTTTTAGATTTTCTGGAGGATAAAGGAATGTTGTTGCTACAATCTTCATTAATACATCACTGTTTTTTGGATTTATAATAAAATGTAGGAGTTAACTATTTTTAAAATGTGCTAACTATATTATATAATCGTTTTTGGATTCGTAACTAAATACTATGTTTAAATCGTGCCATATGCTCTTTTAGACGCTATATTTACGCTGGATGGTTAAGTTCGGCTCAGCACGTCAGACGCATGACTCAAACATGGGTTTCTTTATAAAAAACGAACCCATTTGGTTTTGAGGCTTTCAGAGTGCATAAGTTAGGCTAATGCGGTAAAATACGCAGGAGGAGGAGATGACGGAGAGGGAGGGAGAGAAGTGCTTCGATAGCGGTCAAGGGAAAATAAGATTTCCATCCGTGGGTGTTCCACTTTCATCCCCCAAGGACCTTCCGATTTCCTTCCATCTCCAACTCTCCCCCCTCCCTCCAATTCCCCTTCCCTCGACGGGTGCTGCGTCTCCAACATCTCCTACAAACCCACTCTCTAAGGAAAACCCAATTCAGAATGAGATTATTGTCCGTCTGGCTTAATTTCGCGGCGACCGCTGCAGTTGTTCGGACCAATATCTCTCTCTTCTCGATTTTATTTTATCCGTTTCCCAACCAGTCACCGGTCCAACTTCCCTTTTGATCCCACCATTTTTTATCCGCGTTCGTCCATTTTTAATGACGTTGGAGGTCTTTTTACTGGCGTGTGTGTGTGTGTCTGACAATAGACTTTGATAGGAGCTTTGAGGGAAGAGATGTTAGAGAGGGAGAGTTCTTGGACTAACGAGATTCGTGTTGGGTCCGTCTCGTAAAGGGAGGGGGAGGAAAAAAAGAGGTGGAAACTCTGTTAGCCAGCTTCGATTGGTCATCCTGACAAGTGATTTTTTCTTACCGCTTCCTAAACCGAACATTCCAACTCCCTAACCGAGCCTATCTGTTTAACTGTTTAAAAGTCTTTCTCTTGCGTTTTTTTGTTTTCCTTTGTTCTTGAATGGGTGTTCTTATCTTGAATGGGTACTTTTACGTTGCTATATTATAATTGATTTTGCAAATCATTTGTAATGATTGTTTATGTGAATCATATTAACATTTTCTCTTTTCTTTTTGCAGGTGAGTACCGATTCTACGGTCCTAAGGAGTTCTCAACCGTACGATTTAACAGAGAGGAGATTAAAGGAGACTGAAGTTGTGAGTAGAATTATTTAATCTGAGCGAAAATGGGATTTAAATTTTTGGAGTTAGGGAATTGGTTCTAGACTAGACAGTTATGGAATGTAACAAGACGTTTTCGCTCTATATCAGCTTAAAAGAGCTAAACCGTGGGTACAAATTATAAAAAGCTCGCATTACTTGTTGAGTTCGTCATTATAAATCGTAGCTGTACTAGGACGAATATATTTAAGCTAACGCGAATATCTAAAAAGCGAGTTAAAGTTTTATTTCAGTTTTACTTTTTGGGTTATTGGTTGAATTCCGTTAGGTTACGCGAGATAAGCGCTTCCAAAGTAATGAGAATGATGTCGAGACCGATGCGTACATTAAAGTCGCCATCTTTGTCACACTTTTTGAACATGGAAATCCCATGAAGCGCACCTGTGTCCGAGGTCCTCACCCGCCGCCTCATTCCTAAGTGGCAGCGACATAGGTGGACATTACAACAAATGGAAAGTTTCATTTAGCTAACGGTCGATTGTATTGGTTGGGGGTGGGCGATGGATCGGAGAAACGGATGGAGAAGTTGAAGGAGAGATGGAGGGAGGCACACTACTGCGAAGGGAGGGTATCTCACCCACCACATCGTACTCCGTGCGTACATATAGCACACAGCCTCTCAAAGGCCGCGCAGCCTGTCAAAGGATGACGGATTACTCCAATACGATAAAGCCATAGAGAGAGGAAGAACAGAGCACTGAATAGGGCAAAGGGGTTAGTGAGAGGAGAGAGAGGAGGGATGGAGAAAACAGGGGGTTAAAAAAGTGTAAAAAAGCACTTCAACGGCGGGAATGGTGGAAGTTTGAAAAAAAAGGAAGTATGTTTCTCTTCTTAGGGACCTCCCCAAATGCGACGCTGACGTAATTTTTTGGCATGTTCCGTCTCCCGCTGAGCGGCTTCTCAAGACTTGGCATCGATCGAAACTATATGACTCCTTGCATCCCTCTCCCACCTCTCTCTCTGTCTCTCTCTCTCTCTCTCCCCCCCATCGCCTCCTCCCCATCCCGTTCCCAAATATGTATCTTCTTCCCTTCGTCGCGTTGCGGTGGGACCTCCTGACCTCGACTCGCATACCTCTCCAATGGCTATCTTCATCATCAATCGCTTACATTATTCCGGACAACTTCGGGGGAAAAATTTGTTTGTTTTTTTTTAATATTTCGTTAAGCCGTCCTTTTCGGTTTTACGCTCTTCTTCGGCCCCATTCCAACGTGGTTCGAAGTGTGTTCGTTGCGCTGGAAGTTGTTAAAGCGCCGTACCGACTTTATCTCCCAATGAGATCGCAATGATGAGCAACTTTGCTCCTTCCCTTAATGTCTCTCTTCCCTATGGGAAAAAGGCTCGTTTCATTCTCCCATGCGCATTGAAAATTTCCTCGACTTTTGTTTTTCATTCTCATGTCCCGTGTCCCGGGTCGCGTTATTTTAATTTTATTCTTCGCGTGATTACAACGAATGATCTTGTTAATATCTTTGTTGTTTTCAGCATTCGGTCTGACAATGTGGCGTGTCTGACGTCACTGCCGTGAGTAATGCGATTCTTTTTTGTGATTGCGGGTATCCTTGTCCCTCAAAATCGCTGTCCATCTAATGCTGTCTCATTTTAATTGTCGTAATGATAACCCTTAAAACAGCATTTTTGCCTATCAATTTGCAACATAAATATTAATCAGATTCTCAGTTTAGTCTTGTGTAAACAATGGTGTTATCCCAATATGAAATCGTTATACCTGATGCTATGAATTCATTTCGTTTTATTCAAGGAAAATTTTTGTAGATCATGTCTGCGATGATTTTTTGTCCTTTTCAGAAATGTTAACTTCCTAAGCTTATCATAATCTCCCTCGAGAGATTACAAATCGCTTTTACATATTAACTGATTTTCTAAATTAAGAGTCTAAAGTATTTCTTCCTTCGATGCATAACAAATGCTTTCAACGTCGAGGTACCTATATACCACTGGCGTTTGTTAAATTCGGTTATTGATCTATACCCCTTCGTCTCCTCTCCCTCAATCAATACTTTTTCTCCAAGCCGTTCACGCTGCTGAATTTGCCATTTTATCCCCGCATTAACGGAGATTATTATTCAAGAGTTTATTCAGATTTAAATTGTTTTATCTCGGTAGCATTCCATCATGCAAGTTGATGATAGGAGAGAATTACAAGTTCTATGAAAGGCGCAACTCTTTGGCACCCTGCCACTTTCATCGTTCCGAGAGAACGGTTTTTTGTAATAAATGACTTATAATAGCTTTTAATGCGCGCGCGAGCATAACGTAGACAATACGCTTGTGTCGGCGTTAATAGGCTTCGACTCGTTTTCCATCATTCTCCGCCCGACTTCTCTCTTCCTCCCTTATCCTGCCTTCTTTCGTTCCATATTTTCCCCTTTTTTTCTTTCCCTATTCCGCCGTGCGCGCACGCAAGGGCTACACGCATAGGCGCGTGTCGTGTCTCTCTCCTCCCTCTCCATCCGACTGATATCTTTTGGTAAGGGGTCTTAACTCACCACCCCACCGAACTCTCGGGAATTCGAGTCTCCCTACCCTTCCCTCTCTTTCCTTCGCTTCCTTCCTCTCTCTTTCTCTCTCTCTCTCTCTCTCCCTTCCTCTCCCTCCCTACCTTCCTCTTCCTTTCTCCCTTAACCCGCGTACATCCAATATTAACGCGACTTTTAGCCCCTCCTGCCCTCTTGATAACTATCCCGGCTCCGCTGCAGCGCCCGAGCCGGAATTCCGCCGCATTATGAAAATAAAAGAAAATCGCCGGGCGTTAGAACGTTCGGATCGTCGTTTTTTCTTTCTGTGCCCAAGATTATTTTCCGCTCGAATGATCATTAGAATATTAAAAGTCCCGAAGGCTCTTTTGTGATCTTTATCGAAAAGTAAATGGAACACTTTCAATACCGTGAGTCAAAGGAAATGCGGAGATGTTTGTGATCAAGTCCATTTCGAAATTATTTTTAATGTTTTATGAAAATCTGTCTTTTGCGACTTATAAGACGGTATGTACTGTTCATCGAAGTAAAAGGGTTTTAGATATTGTCGTCAACAAGGAATTATCAGTAATTCAACATGGAACTTAAAAGTAAGTCTATTTTACTATGATTATAATGAGCATGCTATCTCATAAGACTTACTAGAAACTGCATTGTAGCGTTACACGCTTGCATTACCGAAATATCCGTGGAGAATGCCTAATTTCAATTGGCTCTTTCGTGGCATTTAAGGTTTCATTATTCGGACTAAGTTCAGAATCCAGACGTGATTAGAATAGTCATGGGGACCAATCTGACAAAAAGCCATTTTTAATATTTCACGGTCGTATTAGGATATTTGATACATTCTCTCTTAGATTACGGATGAGAGGGAGGGAGAGGAGTCGTAAGGAGAGAGGGATGAAGGAGATTCCAAGTTATCTCTCTTTTTGCCTTCATCTATTATTCACCATCGCTCCGAACCGCCGCGAAATATCCTTCAATCTTCCTTCCCGCGCGCGCGCACACACATCTCCCACTCATCTCTCCTTTTTACAGGCCCCAAAAATTCTCGTCTCGGAAGCGACCATGAGGCGGCAACCAATCACGTTAAAACGTAGCGACGCCCATCCCTAAAGCAATTACGAACATTAGCGTGTCATAGTTAATTTTTGTCAGGACGGAGAGTAAAGGAGTGTGGAAGAGGGAGGGGTTTTGTGGTCCCACCGTGGGACGGAAGGTGTGGGGGTAAAGGGAGAAAAGGGGGATCGCGCTGCTTCCGGGTGGAGGGTGGATGCGTGAGATGGTGGGGTGGGTGGGGAATGTAATATTTGGTGGGCGTGTCCATGGAGGTTTGCGGGAGAAAAGACGAAAGCGCTTTAGGGCTTCGGAGACCTCAAGCGTAAAGCGCTTCGTAGTTGCAAGGTGCTTTTTGGGATCGGAACTATTCCTGCGGTGTCTACGAATACCCTCGTTCCTTGTGTGTGAATCGTAAGGCAAATATTTTTTTACGATGGCGGTCATTTGTCGAGCTTTGTTGTTCTGGCAATCGGAACTGGGATTTTTGTCTCGACCTCACGTGTACCCTCTCACAGAAATAATGATATATAGAATAGCGATAACTCGAGACAATAATAGTGAATCGTGGACATGGAGGCACTCGATGGAAATAGTGTGATATCGACAATACATTGAGATTTCTTTCTTTAATTTCGGATTTTCATGTTAACAAAAAATCATTACTGCGTTACGTATCGGAGCACAATAAGAGTACTAAAATAAAATATAGTATTTCAAATTAGTTATTTAACCGTAGGTTTTATAAAATTTTATTACATAACCGGCATACTCGGGGATCATTTTACATATCTTTCATGAAACAAACATCTTTTTGTAGTTGTAACCGCTAGTTGAAATATTTTCTAAGGAATGTTTATATATATAAAGGCTATAAAACGCCGTAACATAGAGCTGTGGCCGAAATATTCACTATCTAGATTCATTTGAATATTTTCATTTGAGATTTGGTGTAAGCCCTTTGATGACAGAACTTCGTATTTCCGTTATTTTCCTTTTCGTCCCTCGAAACTATTCGAACGAGAGGAGATTTCGAGAGATCCCAAATTAATGCGCGCTGGCCGTGCATGACGCACGGTACATGAATCAGGATTCGTAACGCGAGACGTGCTTATCTCGACGGGTGTCTTGAGATCAGCCTTTCAAACGCTGTTGCCCACCCCCTTACTCGCCCACCCCCTCACTTGCCCACCCCCTCACTCACCCACCCCCTCACTCGCCCACCCCCTCACTCAACCCCTCTCTTTACCTACCTCATTTCCATTCATCCAATCATCAAACACTCGCTTAGTCACTTACCCTAAAGTCCACCACCCCCTTCTTCTCCCCTCTTCTCTCTCCCATTCCCTCCAATTCTCCACTCTTCCCCCACCCCACACCTCCTAATGCACATTGTCATCTCTAATACGAGTGATTTCTCACGCGCTGCCGCCTAATCTAATGAAACTCTCCCAAAATTCATTTTTATCTCGAGACCCGGAAATGATCCTCGAAACGTAGGAGACTTGTGCTACGAGGAACTCGTGTGGCAGAGTGTATCCTAATAATTGAGTGTTGCGCGAGAAATTCAATTTATCGGCCTGAAAGACATGGAGTAATCGTGACAATCGTAGTTCAATCACACGTGTACAGAAAAACATTACAAACGTAAAAATATGTCTCTCGACGTTCAACCAAATTCACTGGAGACTGAGTGTTCCTGCTATCTCATAACATGATCGATAGCTGTGACCATTCAAAGCGTAGAGCATGACGCAGCAGCTATGGTTTTTAATATGAGGTAAGGTACGTTGTGATTTGCTTTTATCGCGTAATTCTTAGCGAAGATAGGGAATTAAAAATACTTCCCGAATAAATTTAGCTTCGCACGAAACTGAACGACGGAAAATGCTTCCGGGATATTTTAAAGACAATTTTGTTTGCATGCATGGGAAGATTTTAACATGAATTTAATCGAAGGACCAGATGAATTTGCGTGAGAAAATGGAACGGGAAGGACGAAGAAAGGATGAAAACCGTAGAGAAAGAAGGCAAGAGAGGAAGATAGGGAGAGATTGAGGGGTGGTTGGGCGGAGTGGGACGAAGCGTCATTCTGAAAATCTAATCTAGGCATTCGAGGGGGTTGATTGTCGCCCGAGGGCGAGAATCTGTCCGAGAGGGTGCGGAGGGAGGGGAGTTAGGAATTGGAGGTCGGTTTTGGCTGTTAGCCGGACAGCTACGAGTGGACAGTGTCGGATTGGTGCGTTTCGCAAGAGGGGTTGATGGCTCGAAGGAGGGAGGGAGAATTCAATGGCATAATAAGCGGTGAAACGAACGAAACGATCCTCTCTCGCTCTCTCCTTGATCTATTTAATAAATCCTAACCGGGTGCTACTGCTAAACGGCAAAATGCTGGAAGCGGACATTATTCCCCTACGTTCAATCGAATAATGCGTTTCTCATCTCGGGAAAGATGTAAACCGGATTAATCTTGTACTTTTTCCTCTTAAGATATATATATATATATATATATATATATATATATAAGTTGGCAGGCTGCTGATACACCGTGGAACTTCCATAACTCGAACAATTTTTTGTTTCCCTTGAAGTTCGACTTATGGAAGTTCCACTATATATATATATATATATAGTGGAACTTCCATAAGTCGAACTTCAAGGGAAACAAAAAATTGTTCGAGTTATGGAAGTTCCACTGTGTATCAGCAGCCTGCCAACTTGGTCCTCAACTTGGTAAGTGTCCGCTTGGCTTCCTTCAACACCTTGTTGCCACCCTAATCACTACCTTTCCTTTTCCTGAAGTCTATATATATATATATATATATATATATATATATATATACACACACACACACACAGTGGTAAAGGAATTATGAATACGGATGGGAAAAATAGTATCAGAAACAAAGGATGTAGCACAGGTATGGGAAGAATACATTAAGGAACTATACAGCAAGCAGGATCGGCAAAATTGATCTAGAAGATGAGGAAAACATTGAAGAAGACAACTTAGGACCAAGTATTATGGTGGCCGAAGCAGAAAAAGCTATAGTTGAACTAAAGAAAGGGAAAGTCACAGGCAGCGATGGAATACCGGCTGAGGTACTTAAGTCACGGGAGCAGAAGGACTAAAAGCGATCACGAAATTAATTAATAAGATTTACGACACGGGAGAGTGGCCTCGAGATTTCCTAGAAGTAACAATGATCCCTCTAAAGATGATGCCAAAGGCAATGCAGTGTAAAAACTACAGAACGATAAGCCTTCTGTCACACACTTCGAAAATCTTCACGAGGATTCTTAATAAAAGGCTGGAGAAAAAGGCAGAAGAAATGCTAGGGGAAGGTCATTATGGTTTCAGGAAAGGACGAGAAACTAGAGAAGCTATAGGGGTAGTTAGAATCGTATCAGAAAGGTAATAGAGTACAGTAGGAGAATACTGAAGATAAAATGGACAGATAGTACGAAAAACGATGAAGTGCTACGAAGAGTAGGAGAGAAGCGAATGATTATACAGACTATTAGAAACTGGGTTGGACATTACCTGAGGAGAGAGAGTATGATTAACGACGTGTTAGAAGGAAAACTAGATGGAAAAAGGGAAAGAGGTAGGAAAAGGTTTCAGCTGATACAAAACACGATTTGAAAGGGAAAGAGAGTTATCAAGATATGAAGAGGGCAGCGGAAAATAGGAGTATATGGAGAACCAGGTTTAACCATGAATAATCACGGACCCGTTTACGGATATATATATATATATATATATATATATATATATATATATATATATATATATATATATATATATATAATTCGTCCACTTTAATTTCGCAGTTGCTAGTTGAATACGTAAAAAGCTTTTTTCCGTTGAGGATGTTACATTCTAATTTGCAGGTTCCTACATTTGTGATTATGAAGGAGTCTAACCATCTGCCAGGATCTGCAGTGTTGAATTATATTCACTGATTGACAATTAATCATTGTCATTCATTTCGAAGAAGTATAGGAAATTTAAAATTTTTACTATAGAAATAGCATTCTTAAATGTAATTTTTTAAAGCTTGCGAACCATTAACGGCTTTGACATGGGTCAAGAGTAGAACCCATCGGAACTTCAGTCTAAGGTATTTTTTTTAATTGAGGCTGTCGATTGGGAAACACTTTCTGGTCAGAAGGAAAAATGCCAGGGCATCGACGCAACGTATCTGTCTAAGAAAAAATGAACCGTATTGTGCGTTCGGTGGTCCGTCCTGCCCTGAGGTTATTCGGAGATGGAATGCCGCCTCGTCATCGGGAGGTCAAAAGTTGACGGACTTTGACGTCCTAGAGAGACGGACGTCAGAGAAAATTTGGTGTCTCGGCATTAGAAAGGGGAGAAGTCGGTGGAGGGGGAAGGTATATGCGTTCGAAGGAGGAGTTTGGAGGATGAAAGAAGGCAAGTGGCCGGAGGAGCAGAACTCAAGGAATTCTTAGAATCGGTTATTCTTTTTCCGAATGGCTATCCGCCTCGTTTCGGTTCGGGAAGAAAATTTCTGGGTAAAGGACCCAAAAAGCGTCCTTTTTCTCCCCGTGCCTCCGCTGTGACGGACGGACTGACACTTGCGGAAGGGTGCAGCGCCGGGGTCGGAGGACCCACCCTTACGTCGACCCGACTATCTCCTCTCCCCCTTCCTCTCTCTCCCTCCTTCCTCTCTCTCCCTCCTTCCTCTCTCTCCCTCCTCCCCTCTCCTCTCCCCCCCTCTTCTCCCTTCTCCCCCTCCCCCATCTCCATCCCCCTTTCCCCACCCCCAATCTCCCCCATCTATTCTCCCCATGTCCTCCCTTCGACAGAATCTCTGACCGGCTTCATCCCCCATTCCTTTCCCCATCCCTTAAGAGTTGCAAATGCTCCTGTGACTTCCACCATAAGGGGAATAAAATCGGGATGGCGAAGAGTATCCATTTAGATGATCAAGTTAGCATCTCTCTCATTGGTCTCGTGTTACACCTGACTGCCTCCCTTTTACACTTCTCTCCCCCCCCTTCCCTCTCTCTCTTTCTCTTGTTTAAGTAATGCGATTTTCAATGACAATTCTAGAGGTCCTAATCGGAAGTGCGCCGATCTTTATGCGGAGTCGAGCGTTGGCGCTTAGGGGTGTTGGGAAACATTAAAGGTTTTAGGTTTTGAGTCGAGAGCTTTGTGAGTCGGAGAGCACTACAAGCGCTCGACAACTTTTGAGTGGGCTCTTCACAGGCTTACCACTCTTGCGAGTTCGGAATGTCTCTTTCCGCTCTTCCTTTGTTCTCCCCCGGGTGCCGGAGCTTGCGGCTGCTTGGTGACATTGTCGAGTGCGATACCGGCGGCTATTATGGGGATAAGTGAGAGGCGAATGGGAATCAACGCGCGAAATGTCTCCCACTTCGGAAGCCCGAGTATTACTCCAGTCGAAATTCTACTAATTATTTTTTAACGTTTAATTTATTCCATTTAATTTTTTATTGGAATAATTGGCTCTGCGTTATCCTGCAGCATTGTCAAGGATAAGTACTCAATTAGTACTAGTAGGTTGGTTTGGCGATATTTATCAATTTTTAATCTCTCAGTGCTTTGCGTTTATATCACATGGGAGTAACCGTACATTTAATTGACCAATGAAAAATGCTTGATTATTTGAAGTAATAATTTTTGTTGACATTGATCGTTTTATCTTGCGTCGGATGTATTAACTCTTTAATCGTGTTACGCGAAGCTCTTTATAGAGGCGTTTCCTCGCGTTGAACCCGCGTTCGCGTCAAAAAAATAACCTTGAGTGCATTTCAAAATCACGGAGTGCACCGCTAACTCGTTCTGTTCTTCCGCATATTCTCCAGACAAACACGCTCGCCGAATCTTTAAAAAACAAGAAAGAAATTCTTTCCTTTGAAATCAAGCGTGCAAATGAAGAAATTCAAATGAACAACATCCCCCACCCCTTCTATCCCACCCGTCTGCGAGACATCCCCCCTCTTACCCTTTTTTTCCTTGAATATATTTCCCCTCTCTCCCTTTGTGATTCGCTTTAAAAATCCCCATTCACCCCTTTTCCCTTTCCATCTTATTTCCCCTTTGTCCTCGTTCAACCCCTATCGTATAAAATCATCCCCATACATCCCTTTCTTCTTCTTCTTTTTTCCTCCCTTGAATGACAGCCTTCCCTCATACTAGATTCCCCCGAGGACATCATACCCTTGTCTTTCTCCCTCTCTCCTACTCTCCTATCCCTCTCATTGTCGCCATGCCGTATCACCCTGTCCTCTCTCGCACCTTCCTCCGTGCACAAAAAATTTCGAAGGGGAGTACGCTCACCCGGATGCAATTACGCCGCCCTAGCGTGGCTTTTCGGAGGGAGACACTTGCTAATGCTGGTGACGAGCGTGAAAAAAAGACCCAGGACTAGGATGCGTTCGATTAGGGGATCGTCGGAGGGGAAAGGGATGAGGGGTAAGGGTTATTTGGCAGGGATTCTGAACGCTCCGGAGCCTTCTTTTTGATTAAAGTGCCATCCAGTGACGCCCTTGTCCCCATTCCGTCCCGATGGCTGATCTCTTTTACCCCGGCACGAACTTTAACGGCGCTTTATTTTGGAAAATTTTTGAGAGGTTTTCCAGGAGAAATCACGCTTGCTAAACGTCAAGTGGGAAGAGATTGATTTCGCGGTTATGCCTTTCGCTTCGTATGTTGGTAGCTATGCTTCTTATTATCGATCGAGATGGTATGCCTGTACTGCTCGTAGGTCATACGAAATTTGCGCGACTGATTTGCAGTGGGTCTTTTGGCTGCTTCCGATAATCTCCGGAACGTCTTTCGTGAGAGGACAGCTCGGGAATCGAGAGTGAATGATGCTACTCCGCATGCACGTACCCAGAAATTTACTTCGGGAGAGGGGGGTCTGGGGTCTAAGGCCGAAACCAATTTCCAGCGAATTGATTAAATAAAAGTTCTATTCAAATAATATAAACTTTTATAACGTTTTTAGTCCTCGTAGCTCAACGCAGCAAGTGGCAGCGTAGCAAGAGGCAACGTAGCAAGTTTGTAGCGTGGTTATCGCAGATTCCACAAATGTCTGTAAACCGGGTGGGCTCCGGACCCTCCTTCTGGGTATGTCCTTGCTACTCCAGGTCTTTGTGAATCATATGGAATTGTTGTGGGCATGAGAGACCCTACGAAGAGACGTGATATTACAGCGGTAGTGAGAATGAGGAGAGAGATTGAGAGGTTTCCCCTACAAATTCGCTGATTTACGAGAACATCTATCTGGAGATTAATAGTTTATTGCGTGTATGATGCGGATAAAGGAGTTTCCGTACGCTGATGGTCCAAAGTTAAAATTTCTATTGAACAGTTTTGGCGTATTTTCTCCATCCGTTTTTTATTTGAATGTGGCACGCCCATATTGGGAATGAATTGGTGGTGGTTTTAACGATTTCATTTTAGTTTTATATCAATATTACTTTATTTTTCATGGCGGGAAAAGTTGAATATTTTCAATTACTTTTAGCACAGATTTTAGCGCTTATAGAAATGCAATGGATCCTACATTTTTTAAATTTTGATTTAAAGTTTTCTTTATTAGAATTAATTTTTCCCATATCAAAAGTTTTTCAAGTTAATTCCGGGGGTATGCTCTTCTTAGACTCGTCCGTTGATAAAAATGACTAATCGAATTTTTGGGTAGGACTATGACGACATAAAAGAAGACTTTGAATGCTGAAGAGGATCAGTTCGAGACTTTGCGAATCCTTTAGCACTCGGATTATTTATGGCGAAGTAGAAATAGGATAAATATTTTCGGAATTTTAGTCCTCTATTCTTCATACGATCGCCGAGATATTTTTCCAACCGCTGTACCTTCGGCCGTAATATATTCCGCAAATAGGTCTCAAGATAAACTCCCCGAGGATCGATAAACAAGTCGTTGGACTGGATTTTTAAGAGGGATGAAATGAGCGAGAGTCATTCCTCGAGCGCGCGGCGTCTCGAGCCAAAGAAAATATAAGTGGGCGACAAAACGGTGTCAGTCTAGGAACGCGGCCCTTTGGTTGTTTTATCTTTCGCTTCCCGTCTTAGACGCTTTTTAAAATATATAAAGTCGATTCATCATGACGCGCTTTTTAAAACTATCCCGTTTTTTTATGCATATGAAACCAACTATCCGTGTTATTGTGAATTCGATCAAACAGTATTTTTTCCGGCGTGGTTCTAATGATGTAATTTAATTAGAAAAGCTCGCGGAAGTTCTTATAAATTTGGAATGCACATCTGGTGAAACTCTCTCAGCGCTAATGCTAAAATATAGTGACGTTGTCGAAAGTCGTCGGTGGCTTGTACGATTTTCTTTCGTTATTATTGATATTATGGAAATTAAAATTTAAAAAATTATATTTGCTTCTATTAAAAGTCCATCTGCTGTCCGGAATGTTTGGTACTAGATGGCGCGTTTACTCGAATTTAGGACAAGAAAAACTATGTTATCCAAGAATTGATAGAGCTTCTGTAGTACTCAAAACTGCAACGAGGCCCAAGCTTCTCATCTGTTTAAACGAGCTTTTTACCATGGTGGATTTTTGGATTTTGATTACATTGCAAGCGGTTTCTTAAATAATAGAATATCTTAAGCGCTTAACGCGGTGAGCATTGCGGGTTAGTAGAGTTGCAGCATTTTAAATTGGTCAGCGTCGAGGGAAAGCGGGGACAAAACTGCTGCGGGAGGGAAGATGACTGATCGTTCGAATCGCGGGGCGGCGTCAAAGCGTGTTGCGTTCTCGGAACACGCAATCACGCGTGAGGAAAAGGGAGCTTTCCCCCCACTCTCTCTCTCCCTCCCTCTCTCTCTCTCGCGAGGGATAAAGCGAAATTCGGTGGGAGGGAAGCGAAGGGGGAGGAAGAGAGGGAAACGACACGAAAATCAATCGCGACTATGCAAATTCTTTTTCAAACCGACACGGAAAATCTTATTGTCGTGTACGTATCCGAGATCCGCAAGATTGTTCCGTTTGTATGTGTGCGCGTGAATGTGTACCACGTCTCTTTGACGCGTTATCTTCTTGTACCCGAGGCGGAGATACAGAGATATAGTATAGTTGGTTTTATAAAGTGGAAGTTAAATTTCTTCTTCGCTTGGAAGTCTCTAGGCCGAATAAAAGAAAACCATTTACTCGTATAGAATTTCCTAATGTTCGTATTAGTTGTAAAAACAGAGATATATAACGTATTTATAGTCAAATATATATGATGGACACGGCGGTTGTATGTACTTACATCTCTCTTAATTCATGTCAGCTGCAGACGTTTGGTGTTTTTCCCGATGCCCACTAAGGGAAAAGAAAAATAATTAAAAGAGTTTTTCCGTAGACAATTTTAAATTTAAATCATCGTCAAGATGCTCGTTGCAAGCGAACTACCTCGATCATCACTCAGTGAGTGCGGCCTTTCAGTTTTATGGTTTGGTCCACATAATTTCACACGTCTTACTCCGAATGAATGTTAATTGGTAACCCGAAGAACTTACCGGAAATATACACGCCATAAATACTTTGGCCGCAGGGATTATTTTTTATTTACGGGCGGTAAAATTAAAACTCAACTCCGCTCTTGCGTACAGGTAAAAATAACATCGGTGATTGAGCCGTGATACGCCAGATCCAAATTCAATTTGGCATTAATGTCCCTGTTTATCGATCGAAATCGACGTCCATATAAAAAAAAGAGTGGGGAATAGCTTCACGCTTGTCGAAGGATTCATTCAAAAAGGCACGCGGCGTAAAAAGAGAGAACGCTTGAGGATAAAACTCGCCCTTTTGAGCTTATTGGGGGGTGCAATAAAGATCCCATCTCGGGTGGAAGAAATACGGCGGGCAGCGATTAAGTTAAAAACCTTATTGAGAGAAGCACTGACCGGCCAGGTTTAGCGTGCGGCGCTAAGCGCTCGTTTCTCTCTCTCTCTCTCTCTCTCTCCCACTCCAGGAGCGAAGAAAGCGTAGTAAACGCAAAAAAATAAGGGTGGAAAAAAATGATCAGCGTTTCGCGAGGCTGGTTAGGTGGGGATAGTGGGACGCGTTGGGTGGGGAGGAGGAATGACGTTGTTATAACTCGGTGGCGCCCTATAAACCGAGTTATAACAACGTCATTCCTCCTCCCCCACCCCACGCGTCCCACTATCCCCACCTAACCAGCCTCGCGAAACGCTGCTCATTTTTTTCCACCCTTATTTTTTTGCGTTTACTACGCTTTCTCTCCGCTCCTTGCGAGTGGGAGAGAGAGAGAGAGACGGGAGGCCTCGGTCCCATTCATGCGGGAGATAACAGATCGACAGCCCCACCCTCTGTCGGAAGGTGGGGCGAACTAAAATAACCCACGCGGTAGGTATAGGGAGTGGAAGGAGGGAGGGAGGGGTGAGTGAGAAAGTGGAGAAATAATAGGGACGAAGGGAGAAGGAGAGTATGGAATGAATTTGAAAAAGGCGTTTAATAAAAAGCGTTATGTCAATAATCAGATTCCAGTATTATCGACTACAGTAATTTCTATCATTATTCTGTAGTTGTAGTATTATTTGGTCTAGGAAATGAAGCATCATCTACGACAGCGTTTCCCAACCAGTGGTTCGCGTACCCCTAGGGGTTCGTGAAGTAAATCTGAGAGGTTCGCGAGAAAAATTTGTTTATGGCGTCTTTTTCACTTTCTTGTTTCTACAATTCTTAATAATATTTTGACTTCTTTCAAATTTCAAAATTTTGGAGTTCTGTCGGAAACTAAAGTCAATATTACTGTTTGGATTTTTCTTAATTTTGTGGCCAGAATTAGAGTCCAAAAATAACACTTAATTTCGTATCCAAGGGTATTATTCATCGTGAATTTGCATATTTAACGAAGATCGGATACCTTGATGTGTAATCTCGCTGTTCGTTGCTATTGAACCGAGCCAACGACACTTGATACCCATAATCTCACTTGCACGAAAATTTTCGCACGTCTCTGTCAACCTGCCTGAAAAATCGTTTCCGCCCAATTTCGCGACGCCTTGCAAAGAATACGAACCTCGAACGTTAAAATATTTGATGTCCTAAAGAAATCCGTAATCCAACCTCCCCAGTTTGCTCAGTTTTACCACCAAGTAGCAGCCCTTAGAAAAACGTCCGAGTCTATTGTTACATATTTTTCGCCACCATTTTTCAACGTTGCGTGAAGTCACTAGCTCGCCCTCCGCGTTTTCTTTATATATGTTTTTTATTCGAGACGCCGAGGCCATCTTGGCGGATGGCGTAGGCTTTTTGTTTAAGGCGTGGACCCCCTGTAACGTGTGGATGCAGGGAGTGGTCAATTTATCCCCTCGAAGCCGAGCTCTGAAAACACCCACGATGTCCGAGGGACGGTTGGAGGAAGGGGGGATGGAGGGGGGAGAGGGAGGGAGGATAGGCTGCACCAAACGCGACCCCCACCCGATTCGGCGACTCCCAACCCATCCCTCTGCCCACACCCGGCCGCATCTCGGCGACTCCCTTCATTCTTCCGCCCACTCTCTCTCTCTCCTCCCTCCCTTCACCTCCACTGTATCGTCGTTATCCTCCCCTAGGCGTACCTATAATGGTAAGGAGCGTCCATTAGGATTCCCCTTTCGCCTTGAATGAATACGGTTATCTTATACGCATATCTTTTTCCCGCTTTTCTCTCCTTCGTTTCAATGTTTATCCTTCTCTCTCCAGCCTTTATTCTCTCTCTCTCGTTTTCTGTATCTTAAAGAAGGAATGGTCTGCAGCGATGTGTCCTCTTTCGCGCGTATTGTGTTTCGCGAGGTCTCGCCCATTTCGCATAGCTGGTTGCTGGCGCGTGTGGGTTTTTTTCATTCAGCGTCTAGAAGTGAGACTATTTTGCGTGGCTAATGTATTCGCTTTGCGGGGACGACAGATGGGTCCACGGACAACCCTCTTAGCTCGGTTTACTACAGTCAATTGTTTCGTTCGTGTCCCGGAGGAAAAATTGAGCTCCTTTAAGAAAAGGATTGAGGTCATTTCGGTACCGCTAGATGTTTTGAACCATGTCCATATATTTGTTTGAAACATCTGAAACTAGCTTTAACTTAAAATCGTTTTTTTATGCCGTCTTTTATCTTTTTTTCTGCAAGGCTTAAAACGCAAAGACGACAATTTATGCGAAAAAAATCGAAAATGACGCCGGACATATTTTTCCCTCGTCGCGTCGCTTGTTTTGCACGATCTAACCTATGAATATCATTTTAACAGAGCAGAAATCCTAAAAATACGTTTTGAAACATCGCTTCTTGCACGGAAAAGGAGAAAAATGAGGACAAAACATTCCCGAAGGCTCAACCCTCACCTACATCCACCCCATCCTATTATCCCAAAGAAAACATTCGATTCACTGCAAAAAAAACTGTTTTTCTCCTGCGGATAAAGGCTTCCCTTTGGATTGACAACTATAAGGAGTGTAGCACAGTAGGCCTTTAAGCCCCTATTTGAAACTAGGATCAATGGCATAGTCTTCGGAGCCGGACGCTGCTTCTCAATACACCAACATACACAGCCTCTCTTTCCTATCCCCTCGCTGGAACTAGATTCCTTTCATTGAACTAAACACACCCCACTCCAGCTAACTCTGCACCATTTCTCCGCCGCGTCGAAATCGCTGAAGCGTAGAGTCCTAAGGTAGCACCCCGCCCCTTCGCTTGCCCCTTTTGCCTCAGCCACACCGGGGGCCGCGGACAAGGGGCGTGTGTTCAGCGAGGCATTGAGGAACTGTGGACGGCCACCGGGGGGTATTGGCGTTCGGGGGAGGCGGTGGACGCCGCAGGGATGCAGGAGGTATTTGTGTGAGGCCCGTCTTTTCTGGGGGCGGTGGGAGGCAGGAGAAAATAGTTTAAGAAGTCGCTGCGCTTGCAGGATACGTGTGGAAATTTCTGCGTTTTTTGTTATTGGTCAAATTACTCCGGGTTTTTAGATGTAATGTTAGTGCATTATATATTTTACCTTTCCGGAGTTGTTACGTTTTTTGAAAAATAACTATTGTTTTAAACGTTAGTAAATCGAAATATTACTGAGGAAATATGAGTATGACCAGAGCTTCAACTGAAGTACGATCTCCTGACATTTATCTTCACTGAAATAACCGGTATTAAAAGTGTGGGAAATTTAGTTTTTATCGGTTACAGAAAATTCTCGGAACATTCCCATAGGTTTCTACACCATTATATTAAATAAGTTTCAACGGCAGCGGCATAACTTGTTATCGCAGATTCGCCTCGGTCGCGGAGCATGAGGTAAGGGAAAGGAAATTATTTTTGCAAAACGTTAGCAATATTTTACCAAGGAAAACATTCAGCACCACCTAATAAACCGAAGTGAAAGATAACAAAGACCATTTATCATTCCCGTTCGTATCACGACTCGAGAAGGGGAAAGACATTTCAAATGACTCGCGCAAAAAACTTGGCACCGTTAAAAAAAAAATAAACAGGCTCCTTGCATTAAGATTTCCCAGATCGCTGAACGCCAGAGGAGCCGTGTTAATCACAGCAAGCGGTTCTTGGGAGCCGTTTTTATTTTCGCCTTGTGTGTACACGACCACTGAAATATTCACAAAAAAGTCTCTTACGAAAATTCGTCCTTCGCGTGCTGAGGGCGTACGTATCACACTTTGCAAGCTTCCTTCCTCTTTAGCGGAGTGGTCAGCTGGAGGGCAAGAGAGAATGAGAAGTAGGGAAAGGATAAAAGGAACAAGGAGAGAGTTCAACCGGAAAAATTCTGAACGTTGCCGTGGCCGAGGAAATCGATCGAATTAAAATTATATTGGAGGAGGAAGATGAAGATAAGAACCACACAAAAGAGAATGAGATAACAATGAAATGCGATGGAGGAATAAAGAGGAAGGATAGAGTAATAAAGAGGACATAGAGATCAATAGAAGTGATGCAGCGGAGAAAAGAATTAAAAGTACAAGTAAAGTGATAAGCAAAAATTGAGTATGAATAGGACGTTTGAAATAGAGTTCAAATAGAAATTAGAACTGAAGAACAAAGAGAAACCATTTCGGAGAAATATTTCAGTTGCAGTTTCTTCACTAGAAGGCAAGGTACTCTTGACCCATACATTGAAGCTATTTTTCCCGTAGTAAAAAATATCTCTACTCCCATTATCCATGATAGTACAATGTACTGATGAGGTAAACACTTTTCGGGAAATTGTTTTGTAATAATCCCCCCTTGGGTTACTGCTGTATCTACCCAAAAAATAAGCCAACTTTTACAATGGGTAGAATTTAAGGGTAAAGAAAGCGAATGGGAGAAAAGAGCGCCATCAGAAGGAAAAGGCAAAGAATACCGGGTTAAATGAGCGAAAGAGGAAGAAAAAGGTAAAGAAAGGGAGGGTACGAAAAAGCAAAGGAGAGAGAGTGGGGGAGGGGGAATTTCTAGGCCGTCGAGTGTCCTTTCTTTGGGTGGACGAGAGAGAAGGGGGAAAAAAGGCACAAAGAGACGTTTAAGATGCGGCGGGAGAGATAGGGAACTGAGGACACCGCGGGAGGTAAGGAGGGTTTAGAACGTCACTCTCTATTTTTTTTAATGATAGGAGGAGGGAGAGGAGGAAGGAGCGGGAGAAAGAGGGACGGAAGGTGGGAAAGAGGGAGGGGTGGTTCGGACTGGAGGTGCTTTTTGCCCGCCGCGTATGTGTGTGTCCGCCTCGCACAGGGGTTATGGAGGTTGGACCCCCGCGGCGCGGGACCCGCGCTGCCCTCGAATGCAAAGCCAATTGGCGGAGGGGAAGAGGAGGACACGGCGCGAGCGCAAAAAGAGCAGCGGCTAATTCAGGGCGTAAGGTTTATGGCGTTTGCGTTTTCGGCCGCAACTTCACTCGCCGCCCATCGCAGCGCCCCCTTCCCCTTATCCCGCGTGTCACGTGACTCCTAACCCCTCTGAACACAGCCGGTGTTTTTTTAATCCCTCTTTCTGTCGTTTGTGACAAAAAAGCGCGGGTAACTAAGCTACATTGCTGCAAGCGGAACGTTCCTGTAATTACAAATTTCCTTTATTACGTGAGAACACCGGTTTTCAGTTTTGTGATACCTTTTCCACAGATAAAGTCCTATTTTTTTTCCTCTCAACCAACCAAGTTTTAAATTTTATTGTTTCGGTTTTGTATTACAGGTTTCTATCCGAATTAAACTATTTTCTTCCCTCTATATTACCACTTTTTCTATACACAAGGGAGCATAAATCGTAAAAATTTAAGGTTTATATAAAAGTGTTTCCCTTTATTTCAATTTAGAATTTCAGCTCACTCCCTATGTCCCAAAAGACCTCTGATTATTTATTGCTATCAAGTCTAATATAGAAACTAGCGCATTCCACGAAACACACAGGAAAAAGATCACTCGGAAACAACTTTGTAATATCAGATATTATCTTCAAATAGTTTATACACAAGCTCAATTTTTATATGACCGTCGCCAAACTGTATTACGAATTGATTAGTTTTATGCCCCCGATTCTCAGCACAGATTAGTCGTTAATTGCCTTCGAAGCGTGCGGGGCAGATACTAAGTACGTACGCCGCGTCAATGGCCGCCGGAATGAATAAGACACGACAAGCGAAACAGCTTGCAAAAACAAACGCCGCACGCATTGCACCCGACCCCGGAATATGTATATTCTCTCCCTCTCTCCGCCGGCGGTGGTGCAGCGACCAAACAAAACACGATCGCACCCGAAGAGCGTCGGATAAAAAAACGCCCTTTTGATTGCTCAATGTCACCTAGAGCGTAATTTCCTTCCCCTTCTCTCGTGAGAAGGATCTTGACGTGGGTGCCGGCGTGTTATTCTCCGATTTTGACTTCTATTACCGCGCCTCTCTCCCCCCAGCCTATTCACGTGTGTATAGATAAATATAAAAGGGAACCCTTGACCTCGGCAGTTTGAGAGTGAGATTTCTCTCCTCCTGTTTTCATTGAGAGGAGATGGGGTGAGGCTTTTCGTTGGTCCAGTCCTCCTTTATGTCCACGGTATGGTTTTTGGCGAAACGTGTATGGGGAGGGAGAAAGGGGGGGAGGGAGAGGAGGAGGGGAGAGAATTCGGCCGAAAAAGGGCGTCACGTCAATCAAAACTCTGCATAACATTTCCGAGTGGAAAAGCAGAACAAGGGGAGTCAGAGAGGGGAGAGGTGGTGTAGTGTACGAAGTGACAAGAGTTTCGTCACATCACACCCATTGCGTGCATCGGCGAATCGCGAGGTTTGGCAGTGTTGGGGGGGAGAGGGTTTGGAAGGCGCTGACCGTACGTGTTGTATTATTTTTTCCTCAAGGGATTGCAGTTTTGCTGTGACGTGTTACGGATAGAGGTTTTTCGTGATGGGTTGTGTGTGTGTGTTTGGGTGTCCGTGGTCGTGTGTGGGTTTTCGTCGAGGGACTATAAGGATGACGAGAGTAGTAGGAGTACGCCCCAGCCGCTCCGGTTTGATGGTCTCTCGGTGGCACCAGATGCCGCTCTCTTATTGTCAGTTTTCCATCCTTCCCCATTGTATAGCTAATGGCAGTGAGGCGTAAGGGAGAGGGTGTGGTGTTGGAAGGGGGGGAGGGCTCAGATGGGGGAGGTAGCAGAGAAAGCTTTTAAGGAGGAGGAGGGAGGATGAGAGAGGAGGGGGGTGGCGGCGATGAGGTAGGGCGGGTAAGGGAGGTTGGTTTGGTACCCGGGGCACCAGCCAGCGTACAACTGGGGCGTTGGTACCGGTTGTGTCCGAGGAATAGAGTCATGTTTGATGAAGGAAGAGCCTGGCGGGGGTGGAAATGAGTGAATGGGGGAGAAGAAGGGAGGCAGGAGGAGGAGGAAATCCTTATTCATGATCCTCGGAAGATAGACAGGGGAGTTCCTATATTACATCCAGCTGGTTTTTATTTGGTTCTTCGTTTTCATGGACGTGATTTTTTGGGGTTAGACGTAGGTCTTCATATTGAAGGATTTGTGGGAGGCTGCGTAACTCGTCATAGATGTCGATAAAAATCTTCATGAATAAATGTTAATTTCGTGTTCCCTATTAAATCCTCTCCTACGCAAACGGTTGCGTTTTACTAGGCTGGTGATATGCTCTGATTGATAGGTGGTCTGATAGACATGGCGTAATGATATAGGGCAAACTTTTCATATGCGAGTTATTGTATAAGTCTGTCAGACTGTTTTTTGATTAACTTACCGCTTATTCTGTCATTTAAAAATAATTTCTGATTGATAAATCTACAGGCTATGCTTAAAAATTTATACAGAAATTTATTCACTTGTAAATCTTTATGTGAGATTATGTCACATTGTTTCAGAACTTTAGTTTAAGGGCGCAATGTTTGAAATATCCACCATCAGCATCAATGATTCATTGACGCTCTACAGAGAGACACACAGCTTACTTACACTGCATTCTTCACAGTACCGCACAAGTAAAAGTCTAAAGGCGTTAGATCAGGATAACGGGGAGTATACATACTCCACACTTCCTCTTCCTGCTATACATCTTCCATCCATATCCATCCATATGAGCATTGAGATAATCTTTCGCACTGTTGTGGTAATGCGGTGCTGCTCCGTTTTAATGTGTAATGATCACCCATAAGATAATGCGTTAGTTAATGTGGCATTACTCTAATCCTAATGCCTTCTAGAGGTATTTTGCAAATTAATATAAATCATCACTCTTCTATCTAGATTTTACAATGTTCAAAGTGTTTATACATTATTACTGTCACTAAAATATAATACTGTTTTATTGACATCAATCTAATGTCATTTTAATCTTCACGGCCTGTATTTTATCCACTGCTATTTGTATTTACACTAATATTTAGTGCAAAAATTATCCTAGTTAAAAATTGAATCGTTTAAAAAATTCATTTATTTTAAGGAAATGTGAAAAATATTATTTGTAATATCATGATTATCCCTGTGCGGTTAATTTCAACACTCATAGGCAGTAATTTTTGATAGACGATATTAAAACCATACCATTTTGAGTATTAAAAACATAATTGGATAATGAAATCATTCTTTTAATTTTCCCTCATTTATTACGTTTAACAAAGACGAAAAAGGCTTACCAAAATGATTCAGTTGTTTCGGGAACGAGGCATTAGTTATGATACAAATGGTCGGCGGGGAACTTGAGAAAAGCGGAACAAAACCGAAACGCTTCCTGTATCCATCGGGACCGATGAGGAAAGTCTCCCCTTGCCGGACAACCTTCTCTCTCCCTTCCTCTCTCCCTTCCTCTCCTCCCTTCCTCTCTCCCTTCCCTCCTCTCTCCCTTCCTCTCTCCCTTCCTCTCTCCCTCTCTCTCTCCCTCTCTCTCTCCCTCTCTCTCCCTCTCTCTCCCTCCCTCTCTCCCTCCCTCTCTCTCTCTCTCTCTCTCTCTCTCTCTCTCCTCTCTTCTCTCTCTCTCTCTCTCTCTCTCTCTCTCTCTCAGTTGCCTCGATGGTGACGGACGATTAGAGGCAGATTTATGGGAAGGGTTTACTCGTGGACGCTTGATTGTCACTCTGCGATGCGAAGCGGTCAAGGCAGCATAGGATTCGGTTCCGAACGGGATAACACACGACTCTCTCACAATCACTCTCTCTCTCTCTCCACTCTCTGGCTCCAGGAGAGAATGGAGTGGGAGAGGAGGAAGGAACGGTTAATAACGATAGAGAGAGAGAGAGAGATACGGAGGGAGAGGGGAAGAGGTGTATTAAATAGCAGACACGGAAAACATCTTCCGTATGCTATCCATCATTTTATCCGAAAGGTTTTTATGGCCAATTATGACGTAGCGTTTTCTTGTGCAAAATATTGGATGCATCTTAATATTTTATTTACGTATTATATTGGGTGGAATTTTTTTCATATTTATAAATAAAATCCGAAGGCCGTTGCTAGATTTTCCTGTCACTTTCTCACATCATAGACTCTTGATGACAAGTCGTTCTTCTATCCCATTTTTCAAATAAATCTGTTATCCTCCGTTTTTAATTTCAATTCATTGACTGAATGATATTTAGAAGATTATATCGGTTATATTCTGACCAATGCAAATTTTTACCCTAAGTGTTGCCGGCTGCTGGACCATTCCTTATAGTTTTAAAAAACGGAACGCTGTTTTTTTGTTCAAGGCTGTTTTCTAGATTTGAGTCCCAATCCCCAACATAACGAGAAGAAGAAATATGGGCATTAGTTGGGAAGAAAAGAAGGTGTGGCTGTTGTAAGATATCACGGGGACGATGTCCCAGGTTAGCGAGGTAGGAATTGACCATCTATCCTCCTCCCTTTATATCTCTTCCTTCCTTGTCCCACCTCCTCGCCCTCTTCCTCCCACTCCTTTCTCCCCAGTCCCTCCTCCCAACTCCCTCTTTCACTCCCTTGCCTCCCATTACACCTCTCTCCCTCCTCCGTCCTCCCACTCCCCGTCCAACCATGCCAATGCTGACATCTTCCTCTCTCTACTCTCTTCTTTTTTCAGCATGGAGTCAGCCAAGCATTCCTTTAAGTCACCCGTCCACCTTTACTCCTTCCTCCCTCCCTTCCCTCCTGCCTCTTTCTCTTCTCGCTATTCCGCCTCATTCGCCCCCTCATCTACTGCTACATCTCTCTCCCTCTCATCCATTATCCCTCCCTCTCTTTCGTTCCTTCTCTTCCTCCGCTTCAAAATCCGCCAAACACAATATATTTTACCTAGCGTTTTATCTGATCGTTTTTAAAGATTCCAATGCCTTTTTTTCTTCTTTCCGCGTCGAGGCGCTCTGCAGCCTCCGGATCCTCTCTCTCTCTGTCCTCAACCGTCTCCGATCTCTGAAACAAAGCGACGATATTGAGTGTATGGGCTGGTACTCGCGAGATGTTCACACTATATTAGTCACGATACGCTCGATAGTTTGATATTTTCAGGAGCGGTTCGTATACTGGATTTGATCGTATATTTTCACTTCATTTGTGAGAACTTAGGAATGCGTGTGTTTGTATATGTGCATCTTACAGGCACGCACATTCGCGTATACTCATATACATAAGCAGACGCGAAGTACTTATCAATACTCGAACTTCGTTTAACAACCTGTTGTTGAAAGAATTAATCGAATCCGATGTTTTTGCGCATTTTTGACTCATTATTTCTTCTCCTTCGATGGAGAAAACAAACGCCAGTCGTCAATCACCGCTATACACGCCTGAAACTTCATATTCATGACGCAATGAACATGAGCAGGAAAAGGTCGGCAGCGTTTGTCAGAAAGATCACTTGATTTCTCCTGAGTAGGTTTGCATATTAAAAACATTCGAGTGACGCAAGGCGTGTGAGGTTTACGAAAGCTGAGCTATTAGTGGATAGACTTATAAGGTTTCCAGATGCGTGTTGATATTCTGATAGAATCGCGCCATTGACTACAGCTACAGTTTGTGAGAATCGATCCTAAAAGGTTAGATGCAAACTTCGTGGTACATATGTGGAGGAAAGGTGGATTGGTTGCCAGTAACGAAATTTCAAGGACTTAAAAGTAGAGTAATATGTCCGATATGCATAACCTATTGACAGTTTTTACAAGGTTCAAGTAACATGGTTTTATTAAAATCAGCCGCAGTCTTTATAAAATCGATAAAAAATTATATTGCGAAGATTATTATTTTTCTATAAGCCAATAGATATGTTTCTAAACAATATTTATTTATTTTCTTATTCTCTTAAGTGGACCTTAGCCATTCCATTTGCTTTGCGATAGTAAGGTAATACTTAATAAAACTACGTGTTTTTTATTTTTCCATAAACACTTCGTTAATTTTTCAAAGCGGGAGCTCATCATTAAATTCTTGCGCCGGGGCAATGCAATCGTAGCTACGCCCCTAAGCTTTACAGTCTTTTATACATAACTCAAACCGCAAGGAATACTTCGCATACGTTCATGTCCCAAGTAGGATTCGTACCAGCTCTCTAACAATTCTGGAAAACATTCGTAATCGTCATTACTTCGATCGGACATGTTAGTAGCGCTTTGCAAATACTCAAAGCGAGAATCAGCTCGAGTAACGACGCAACTTGTTAATTTTCGCCACTCTTCTTTTCTCGTTACAATCCATCCAACCTTTTAGATTTGACGACTCATTTTTCCCTCCATTCTTTTATTTTTTTCCCTCAGTAATTTCGCCCGGGCCAGATTAACACATGCCCTCCTTCGCTCCATGTTTTTATAGACGGTCGTTGTCGGAGCGCGAGAGATATAAAAGCACCCACGAATTTAAGACTTCCCCGTACGAAAAAAACATCCCTTCCCGTATGCTTTATTTACTTTTCGGCGTTTCTTCCTAAACCGCAACACTCCTTCTGGGCCCGCTTATGTTATGGCTTCCCTCCCTCTCCTCTCTTTCTCCCTCTCTCTTCTCTTTCTCCCCTTTCTCTCTCTCTCCCTCCCTCCTCTCTCTCCTTCCTCTCTTCCTCCCTCCCTCCTCTCCCTTCTCTCTCTCTCTCCTTCCTCTCTCTCCTTCCTCTCTCTCCTTCCTCTCTCTCCTTCCTCTCTCTCCTTCCTCTCTCTCCTTCCTCTCTCTCCCCCTCCCCCTCTTCCCCGGGACCTCGCTGGTGTCTTATGCTGCCGACTGACAAAGCGGGAGGACTAGCGGAGGAGGAAGGAGAGGGTGGAGACGGAAGGAGGAAATGGGACGGCGAAGAGTGAGGGAGAGAGAGGGAGGGAGAAAGGAGGGAGGGTGGAGGGAGATCGTGTGTGTAACCGAAGGAGGACCAAAATGTGGCCTACTCTTCTCTGCCCCTCTCTCTATCACTCTCACTCCCCTCTCAACCCCCATGGTTGTTGATTTGGGTGAGTTGGTTGTTGATGGGAGTTTTTGGTGGTGCGGGAGGGAGGAGTATGGAGAGGGAGGGTGAGGGAGCGGAAAGGGTCTCTCAACTGTTTTGGTTGGTGGTAGTTGTGGAAGGAAATTGGCGGTGCAACTTAGAAAAATAGAAAAAAGAGTGCGCGAAGGAATTGTACTTAGGAACGTTTTTCGCCGAATTCGGCAAATCAAGGGTATACAAATATGTGTATTTTATGATAATTACAAATCAAGAATATTGTTTTATTTTAAGAAGATAAAATGAGGCAATAATTATGCAGATGATATTTCAGTTGAATTTTTTCGTTGTTTTGAACGCTTCCTTTTTAGCGTGTTAAAAAAAATTTCGTTCGATTCTGAGGATATGAAAATTTTATTTCAGAAATTTTTTTAAGCAGGTTCATACATTAGAACCACTGGAAATCATTTGTTTTTTTACTATCTCACCGCTTTAGAAAGTTTCGATGGACCTTTTTTTTATAACCCGTAGCTCTTCTATGTATTTGGATAACGATGACGGCTGTTATGCGGAAAATAAAACATGTTTGGACGAAATGTACCAATTGGAAATTGCCATTCTAAAATTAACCAGTTCGTTAACTGGGACCCATTTAATGACCGCAATTGACGGAGATCGAAGATCCCGTTCGGGCCAAGCCCGGACACCCAAATCGATGTCTCATGGACCAGCAGTGTCTTGATTGGTCATTTTTCCTCCTCCCCCATTCCCCCCTCCCCCTGCTTATAGTCTCGGCCGTGCATTGTTGCCAAGTGTCGTGCTGTCAACGACCTCTCTTTGACCTCGCTATGAGTCAGTCGAATACCTCTACTGTGGGGACGCATATATTTCTTTCATCGGCAACTCGCGTGTTTCAAGTTCCTCATCTAAGAAAAGTACCTATGAAATGGTCGGTCATCATGGAGCACTTTTGCGCGGGTAAGATACTGGAAATGCTATTACATACGTTAATTGTTTTGGCGATGGCAAAAAATCGAGGAATTTGCTCCTTAGATGGAAGTTTGTATTAACAATTTTATTTTTTGCGGTCTTTCTCAACTATCCTGGAAGATTATTGCATATTTTATCCAATGTTATCATTAGATGCAAAACGTCTCGCGTGCATTCTTCTGCATAGAAGCTCGTTGAATTTCAGTTGCAACCATTCCCAATGTAATTTTAATTGCTATCAATTTTATTCTAATAATCGTAGTAATTGCATAAATAAAGATGACTATCATATGATAATGAAATACAATCATTTCTTGTAAATGAAGTAATATGTAATACAAATCTTTCCTCTTTTTGTATAATATTTTCTATTATTCTCCTGGGAGAAAAGCACGATCAATTTATTTCTAGAAGAACCCTCCTTAGATTTTCTAAAAGAATTATTTCATGTTTGTAGCACACCACTTTAAAATTAGCGTAAATTTATGCCTTAAAGGCCTTAAGTACTTAAAAATGTCGTATCGGACGGTTCAAACCTATTTATCCATAGGTTTCATATCGTCCTAGTTAATGAACAAGACACGGCAGTTGCAGACCTATTGTAATGACATTTAATCTTATGTGGAATTTTATCGCTTATTTAGACAATAATGAAAATCATCGGTAGTCCTTCAAAGTAGAAGTTTGTTTCGCTCTGACAAAGTTGAACACTGTATTTTTTAAAAAGAAATATCAAATTCCTGGTGTTTATAGACGAGCACTAAGGCTCTTCAACTATAAAACAAAAACGCATCGCTGGTAACTGTTCCTTGCTTAGCCTAGTGTTTCGCGGTACTGAATAAAGCCCTTTTTCTCCCCATCAGCCGCATTGTGACGTCCCCAAAGAGCCCCGTGCCGGAAGATGTCGTTTCGGAGAGAGCCATAAATAATGTTTCCTTATGCGTTGGGTTGGGTTATTGGCTTCAATGAGATTTAAACGGGCGGACGGCGAGCCATCTACAGGAACGGCTGGGAAACAACATTGCCGCCCCCTCGTTATAAAGCCTAGCATCGCGCGGTCACTCTCCCATGGCAGACATCCATGCCCCGCGATAAATAGAACTAGCGTGCCTTATAATGCGCGTGTGCCCTAGGTTGAACAGTACGGCTGTTTGGTCAATGAAATATGTTCACCAGTGTTAAACGATGAAAAATGCGAGAAAATTGAACAGTTCGCGACAAAAATTCTTCTGTTGATATTATGAAAAATATTTTACCGTCACAATATCGAGTGCATAGGTTAAATAACATTTTTTTACCAGAAGTGGATCTCTAAAAAAATCGCATTGAGATTCGTGAGACTTCTTTCAAAAGTAGAACGTGCATTGCATATATTGAAGTGTACCAGAAATGATTTTACACCCAGAAAATCAGTTCATTATCTAAAATTGAATGTGTTCACAATCCGTTGAATATAGTGTCAACGGATAGTTGTCAAATAGTATTGACTCGTTTCAATCCATCACGATATTATATCTCTAAACTGAAAAATCCACCTCTGCGTTCAATTTTCGACATAAATACTCATATTTCTCTTCTTCCATTCTCACTTCCCGTCTTTCGAAACACTCGAATGCACCCATCGTTCGACGAAATTTTGATATTTCGGCTCCCGCGCATGCGCCCTGACATTAAACCTTTTTTTCCCGCCTTCCTTACTCGCCTCGTCGGATGACAGCCATGGCGTCGATGAGATTGGGACTGGTGAACCGGTATCCAGGGAGGGCATTTGCATGAGGGAAGGAAGGAGGGGAGTGGTTGGGCCAGAACGACCCACAAACATTTTTAATGCCCGTCCCACTCTTCCCTTTCCTCCCCCCTCCTACCCTCTTCGTTGGTAACCTGGGAAAAGGAAGATCACAGCCACGCGGATTACTTACATCTCCCGCGCGCAATGTTTTACCTCTCTATGTAACTTCTAGATTTTTGTCTTTTGACAATGTTTGTAAGTTAGTTTCTCGTGCATGTTTGTGCATTCTTGGTGAATTAATTTAACAAATTTCACAAATTTCTTCTTTAGAAAATGACTATTCCACAGTGGTTCCAGACCGAGATCACAATTTTATTTGATCATCGCATAAAAAGTAATATATTTTTATGGCATGAAATTAATTATACGATGTTTAGGATTCTGTTCGAATAGATCAATCGATTTGTTATGCTGGTAATATTATCTCTATGATGTGAAATCACGGCAGAAATTATTTCTGCAAAGGTTTAGTGTTTGGTTTTATTAATGAAGTCTCAAGTGTTTGGAGATCAATTTTTAGTTAATCTCTAGTGTATCAATAGTATATGATCGACATTCAATTTTCTCTTGCGTAAACTTGGAGATATTTATTATATACAATCATTTTTTTAAATATTTACAGACTTGCCTCCATAGTCGTCGAGTCGCGGTTCTTTTTCAGATTAACACTCGTAAAAATATATAGAAATACAAATCGACACGGAGGATAAATTCGCCCACGGACCCGAGCGAAGGGGGGAAATAAAAATAAAATGGCTGCGACCCTTCATTATTGTGCATCTCGAATTCTCGTGGGCCCGTGCGCGCATCCGCCATCACGCCAATTTTTTATCGACTCTGCGTTGCCAAACTTCTCGCTTTCCAAGACGCGCTTTTACATGGACTCCTCAATCATTTTAGGGGGAGAGGAGGGGAGGGAGGGGCGACCCCTGGAGAGGTGAGTTGTTTTGACCGGACCTCGAAAAAGAATCCGTATATAGCTCGAGAGCGTGCTTCTCGTCAAGAAGTATCTGTCCCTCTCCTCTTCCTCCCTTTCTTCGTTTGCTTCCCTATAGATATTTCGCTATGGGTACTTGGTGGGTTCGGAGGCAAACTCGTACCCTCTCCTCTCTTTCTCCTCACTCCTCCCCGCACTAGCGACCTCTCACCCTCCCATCGTCGCAACGACAGCCGGCAAACTGTCCCTCCCCCCTTCCCCCCTCCTCTCTTCCCCTCTGCGCGTCACTTTGAACTCATTGCTTGGCTACACAATTATCCAGTGGCGGCGGTGGATGCGGTCTTAAGGAGGGTGTGGGGTAGAAGGAAGTGCCTTTGGGAACCCGTCAATTGAGTGCGAGTGCAAGCGTGGTTATCGGTGGAGGGGGGAGGAGTAAGGGGAAGGGGTAAGGGGGAGGAAAGGCAGAAATAAGGGATGATGGTAAATAAGGACGTTCTCTTAAGGTCTTGAGGAATGAATTTTTTTTTCTATCCCTCTCTTGAAGTGTTTCAGTAAAGGAAACCAGACCCACTTTCACCGAGGGTGGATTTTTTAGAATGTTATCGTTCATGCTAGCTCGTTCGAAATTATTCTTTTATGCTCTTTAACCTACTCGATGACGAATGAAATCATTTTAACCGGCATAGATCTAACAATTAAACTTATTTTGTTGTTAAATGCTAAAAGCAGAGTGCGTGAATTGTTTGGCGCAGGGTATATGTATATGGCGATAACAACCAATGCTGTTTTGCAGTATACTCTTAAAGATTATCGAGTATAAGCTCATGTGATGGAAGTGTTAGAAAAACCAGGATTCATTTTTACATTAATTGCTCATAAATAGTTAAATTGGTTTGGTCAAAACAAAATCCTAAGTAAAGTTGTTGAATGTATATCCTCGTCGTAAAACTGCCGAGACGCACAGGGATCAATCTTGCTAGATGAAAGTTTGTACCCATGTTTAACTGATACTCTTTTAAAATGAGATTTCTAAGGAGTACATTCGTAGTTGGATATTAAAGATATATCTCGGGATCATAATGACATATGTTTGTATTCTTGCTGATTTCGTTTGAACGATGTAATTTTAAATGGCGGTAAAAATAGCAGATAATTCATTCGCCTCGTAAACGGTAAGGATAGAAATAAATCAGTGTGATTAATTACCGAGCAAAATTTATCGGCCCTTGTTCGGGCATTAATGCCATTTGACTCCATTAAGTTTGCTTGAAGTGCATAGGGTGATAAGTCACATTACGCTTAATTTATATACTCTCCAGTATTTTTTTTAACAGAGCCCCTAACCATAAACTCAACGACGTTGGCCTACGCTGAATTAGTCTTCGCCGTGCGTTTTAATGAACGTGTTCAACGAATGAAACTATTTTTAAAAAGTGTCCTTTTAACGGGTGAATTAGCATCCTAATTCGAGCGTGTGAGCCGTAAATAAGGACTATGATCCGGGAAACGGGGAATGTCTTATATATCCTGCGTGTCTAACATTTATTATAGGGTCGTGGTCCTGACCGCGACTTCGTGAGTATTGCTCTCAGTATGGAGCTATCGGGTTGACGTCACGAAGCATATCGCAGCCAGGAGTCGAACCCGCGTTCCGTGATAATTCGCAGATGTTTTTTGTCACGCAAAATGCTCGTCTTTCGTGACCAAACGAATTTTCACTAATTGGCGCACGATAAAAAAAAGAAAATCTAAAACGAAGGTAAAACGCTCTTCGTGTCCTGCGTTTTTCACGATCTTTTAAAAAAATTACGTATCGCCGCTTGTGATAAATAAAATAACGCGTTTTTCCGGTTGAGATATATGTCAGGGCTTTGAATTTGCGTTGGAGAAGACCCTTAAAAATATAAGGAATGATTTATTTTTCGGCGTTTTCCTCCTAAGGCCATTTCGCATCGGTAGCTTTTCTTTATTGCTATTTGTGACAAAAATATTGGATTCCAATGTTTATTGTAAAGTTAAAGGAGTCTTTACTTCAGAACAAATGGAAGTTAACATAATTATTTTTGGTGTTAAAAATGCATTGGCGAGCCTTCGTGCTAAAAAAATATTTTGACAACTGTACTGATCTATGATGGAATGATAGAACATTTTTACTGTGGTATAAAGCTATTGCACAATTTTTCGCGTTTCCATTTGAAAAAAAACTGCCCTCATTTTCACTCGTCACCCGGAACCCCGGAGTTGCATCCGGAGCCTGCACGTAACATCTCGTACCTCCCTTAATACCTTTGACACGGTCCTTTAGCGTTGAGGAGTAACATCTCATCGTCTTCGCCAGCTCTCTCCAAGGCGAATCGGACACAATGAAGCTTAACCAAGTTCCCTGCCTCCCTTCCTCCGCGCCCCCGCCACCCCCTTTCTCGATCTCCTCCCCGCCTCCTTTTCCCCTTGTTTCGACGTCACAGCTATTTAGTGATCTCCGGACTCCGTCTTCGTGGGTGTTCTCCTTTGAAGACTTCTCCTCGCTGTATCTTATCCTCGATCGAATGCTTCAAGAGACTGAAGGAGGACCCCTTCTAAGCGTGGGACATGTCCGCCAATGCGTGACGGCGAAATTTCCTACTGCTTAACTTGTTCCCGGTGTTACTTTTTTCTCCCCTTTCCTCGCCGTGTTTTTTTCTCGTGTGTGTTGTGTGCATAGTCTCGTTGAAATTCTTTTAACCGCCGGGATTTCTCTCCGCGACGCTTCTTGCATGGTTTAACGCGTTTGTGGTCTCTCTCGGAAACGGAGAGGGACGAATAAAAAACCTCACGTCGAGTTAGTTATTGCGTTGTTTAGAGGAACGAGTCGATGTCAAAGGTAATTAGGGATTGATCTGTGAAAGATTAGGTTCGGCATCTTGTGTGGTCTCCGTCCTAGGTGAATGCGGAGCAGTTTAAAGAATTATACCGACACACTAGATTGAACAGCCCCGAGTGTGTTTGGGGGATTTTTGAAATATCTGCGCGTACGATATAGATCACCTGTCGGTATAAGTGACCTCAGACGATGCCTTGTATTTGTGTGTTTACCTTGAGCGTAAGTTTGGTTATATATAGTGGAAGGCTTTCGTTATCTATTGAGCAATTGAACTGCATTCTTATTACTTATGAGGTACCCGAAATATTTTTCAGGTTATTCTTACTTTGTGGGCAATTTTTATTCCGTTCTAACGATCCTCGTTATGAGGTCATGCACTTATTTATAAGAAACAAGAATATAGCCGAAGGAACGGACAGTAAGAATATGCCTACGATCAGCGCCGTAACTAGCTATTTTAGCACCCGGGGCAAACTACCAACTATGCGCTTCCTCCAAAAAGTCTCTAATACCAATATTTTTTACTATATGGATTTTGAATGAACAATTAATAAATAAAAATAAACTATAAATGATGTAATTTCTCACTATAAATGTACATATTTAAAATACACTATTAAAAATAAAATTACATGTATAATTTAAATACAGAAAGTATAATATTTTAATATTAAAGAGTTATTCTACGTGATTTTAATGCGGCAAACTCATCAATAACGTCATCGAAATTTTTAGTTTCTGCTATGCGTATTGTCTGGAACAAGTATAATGGTGAAATCGTCCCTGTCTTTGTGCCATGAAACCTCACACAACTTACCATTAACAATTTTTTCTCCCTTCTTTAGTTGCGCCCGGGGCAGATGCCCCGCCCTAGTTACGGCATTGCCTAAGATAACATTTCAATATAACGTTTCATTTAACTAAAAAAGACCGTTAATCACGGAGAGACCTATAATAAATAATTGATTTTTCGTTTTTTTCGGCATCTTTGTCATATATTTAAGTTAACACGGCGATATGATAATAAAACCCCTCGCAGCAAGGGTCGGCGAAGATTTTCGCGATATTTATGAGGTTTACATAGCTTACAGGTCAGGGGGAAATGCACCGAACGTCGCATCGCTTCGATATGTAAAGCCGATACTCAATCCCTTTGGCAAATCAACATCACGTGACCGATATTTCTTCTCCTCCAAACTCCTCCCTCCTCCTCTCTGCCACCTTCCCACCCTCCTCTCCCTCCTCCCCTCCTCCGCACTCCCGGTCTTGTCCGCCCGTCCTCCAGGCAACGGGCCCGCTCCTCTCTCTCCCTCTCGCTCTCATCACAGCTGCTAGGTCACGCAGCTGTCACTGGCCCCCGGTCCTCTAGGGCCAATTCAAGAGCTGGCCGATCACTTGGCCCTAAACTCTTCCTTTCTCTCTCTCTCTCTCTCGCTCGCTCGCTTTACAAAAACCCGCCTTTTCCGTTTCCTCCGTCGTAATCAAGCTATTCTTCTCCTTGTTCATTTCATGGGATCGCATCCGTGGTGGATACGCGACTAAACATTCCTTGTAACGACGCTTTAAGGCGGTTATCAAAGCAAAAAATACCAGCACTTCGGTGAACATTGGTTTGGTGTATTTTCCTTGTTTATTTGTGCCATTCCCGCCATTGAAGTGTATACAGGCGGATCGATGTGAAGTGCATGGGCCAAATTTATAAAGGGTCTTTTCAATGCATCTTACACACAGCGCCGTAACTAGATATTTCAGCACTCGGGGCAAACTACCAAATATGCCCACCCACCATAAAAAATTCTCTAATACCAATATTTTTCTACTCTATGGATTTTGGGTGAACAATTAATAAATAAAAATAAACTGTAAATGATGTAATTTCTCACTATAAATGTACATAATTTAAACACATAATTATAAATGTAATTACGTACATACATAATTACACACATACATAATTAAAATACAGAAAGTATAAATATTTTATTATTAAAGAGCTAGTATACGTGATTTCAATGCAACAAACTCATCAATAGCATTATCGAAATTTATAGTTTCTGCTATGCGAATGTCTGGAACAAGTATAGCAGTGAAATCTCCAGTCTTTGTGCCATGCAACCTCACACAACTTACCATTTACAATTTTTTCTCCCGTCTTTAGTTGCGCCCGGGGCAGATACCCCGCTTGCCCCGCCCTAGTTACGGCACTGCGTTACACATAGATCTAATTGCGTCTGCAAATCACCAAAATCCATTTATAATTAAGTAACCAATGTATACTTTGCATAATATCGACGTGACACAAAAGCGACTTTATTTTTACCGGCGTTTAAATATGGGAAAATTTAACATTTTAAATATGCATGTGGTGTATTTGAAGGCGAATTTTTATTATGGTTTTTAATCGTTGGTTACAGTTGGTGGCGTTCATTCCACTGAAAGGCTTCCAAGTATAGCCCGACATTCCTTAAGAGTTAAACATGTTGTGATCTCAGTCGCGCCTTTCCACAATGCTTATTCAAAGTATACTGCTGCAACACTCCGGTTTCCAGCAAAAAATAAATAGGTTTATAGCGTAATAATTGCCCGCGGGGTAAAGTGTTACGGCAAAAATCATTTCTTATGCAGAACGCCTCTAGTAATTACTTATTGCCAGGATGAGAGAGAGAGAATGAGGGAGTACGTACACACTTCTCTCAAACCCCTCCATTTTAAGCGTGCGCAACTGCTACGGGGTTGTTTCCAGAGGCGGTGTGTTACTGGGGGTATTTTAAGAGCACTTTTGCTGGAAACAGAGAGAGAGAGAGAATGAGAGGGAGGGAGAGAGAAAGAGAGGGAGGGAGAGAGAAACAACGGAATTGAACGCGGAAGTCGCGAACCTCTGCATAGCTCAGCGTGTCTCATTCGCGTCACGTTTTTCTCCTTTACGCAATTTGAAGTACTCTCATTACAGGAAAGATTACGACGCGGAGAGACGACGATATCTACCTTCACCTATTTTTTACTTAATTGTTGCATTTTTACGTTTCTTCGAGAAATTAACCGACACGTTCCTAAGCAACAAAGAGTGTCACAAAGGAAGTTCTTTCTGTCGGTTGTATCACCCCATTTTCCTTCGACGTAATGTTTGTGTTTACATTATTCGACATAACTCTGTTCGTTGACCTACTTTTCCCACTGAAGCCATTAATATATTGAGAAATTTCGTAGATCGTAAATAACAAACTTTTGATTAATAAACTGGTCTTGGATCTTAAGCGCATTCCAGCGGTTGTGTTTTTTTCCTGTTTCCTTTCTCTTGAATGGATCTCGATTTAAAAAACACACAAGTGGGGAAGCATGGCAATCGTCCATTCGTTTTATTATCGTCATTATGGTCGACGCTGGCGACTGCATTTTATTTTATTAATTCCCTTTATGATTACGCGGCTCGTAAAAACCCAATCAATTGGACGTCACGGCTTCATCATAATCGACCCGAGTTCATTTTACAAGTGTTTCCGCCGCGTCCTAAACACGCGCATCGGCGATATTTTATAAACTTCTGAAAACTGTGGGCAAATTGGTTTTTTGAAGCCATCAATCCGCCCGCCCCCTCCTGAAAACGCCTTTTGTAAAACCTTTTGGTTAGATTGCCAATGAAGACATTCCTCGGGCTTTTTTTTACGGCGTTCCTTTGTTTGAGGAAGGTTTTTTTCTATTCAAGGTCGCGATCTCGGTGCTCTTGATTCGGGTCTCTGGTTTCTCTTCTCCTCTGTACCAGTTTTAAACGCAATCTGCCGTCTTTGGTCAGTCTATGAATAAAGGGGTTGTCCTCCGATTGGAATGGGGAATCTTTAAGTTTTGAAGGAGACGAGGGTGGAAGAGGCGAAACAAAAGGGAGTGGAAGACACGAAGAAAGGGGAAATTTTGGGATAAAGGGAGAAATTGCAAGAGGAAGGGTTAGTGAATGAATCGGGGGTGGAGAAATACACGCGCTCACTCGGAAAAGTGACGTCCTTCGAGGAAAACTGGAACAGCGTTGCCACGTTTACGCCATAAATGCGACCTTAAATGTGTACTACGTCACTGCCCTCTTACGTCTTCTGCTCGTTCAGCGTTGAACGACTTCAAACGGAGGATTACGTTCTAAATTTGTTTACGGGAGCGCGTTTCTGCTTCGTGAAGTTTCGATAAAGGGCCTTTTTTATCCTGCTTAGAGAAAAGTTCTAAACTCGGTGTGTTTTTATTTTACTTCGACGTAGAACTTATTCATTTTCCGTAGATTTCTTGGCGCATAGGTTTCTATAATAATGTATTTAAAAATTCATTGATATGTTATCATCATGCTGCTGTCCGAAGACAGGTTTCGGCTGAATCGCTGCCTCCGTCTCTCTCTCTCTCTCTCCCTAGAAGCCTTTTTTATATCTCTATAAGTACTATATTCCTGCTTTATATTCTCTAATATTCCTATTCTTTTTCTCCCTCTTCCTCTTCTTCCACTAATTTTGCCCTTTAAGATCGTCCTTTGTAAACACTGTTTTCTCAATATGTGCCCTATCCAATTTGCTTTTCTTTTCCTGATTGTTTTTATTAGCATCCTTTCTTCTCCCACCATTTCTAATACTTCTTCGTTTCTCTTCCTATCTGTCCATTTCACTTTCATCGTCCTCCTCCATACCCACATCTCAAAACTTTCTAAATATTTTTCCTCCTTTCTCCTTACCGTCTCTGCACCATAAAGAGCTATGCTCCATGTGTAGCATTTTGCTAATTTCTTCCTTGTTTCTAAATTTATTTTCTTGCTTGTGAGAAGCTCCTTCTTCTCGAAATGCTGCTTTTGCCATTGCAATCCTACTTCTGATTTCCTGTGTACTACTTCCATCCTGCGCTAAGATACTGCCAAGATATTTGAAACTACTTACCTGTTCCAATTTTTGGCCATTTACCATGATATTATATGTTATAGTGACGATTTTTAAAGAATGCAAGAAAATTTTTACTCTTCATAGTGGGACGATTCAGCACTTTGGAGTACTTATATTTTTCTAGTGAAATAGTCTTTTCAGTATTACCCACCTACTTCTTCTGTCCGTAAAGGAAGGTCCGTCATTTCTCAAACACACACACACACACACACACACACACACACACACACACACACACACATATATATATATATATATATATATATATATATATATATATATATATATATATATATATATATATATATATATATATATATATATATATTGAGGTCAACAAGGTCAACCTTGTTGACATCCATATATCTATTTTACCTTTCCTTTTCCCTAAGTTGTTATATATATATTGATTTCGATTTGAAGTATTTCTGGAAAGCAAGAAAAAATTCTCTCTTGACCGACAATCAAACTTAAGTCTTCCACTTCACTTGCCAGACGGATATTCTACAAATGATCTACTGAGACAGAATCCTTTTGTTTCAGAATAGGGATTTTCTCTCTATCTCTCTTTTTTTTAGGCTTTCCAGAAATACTTAGTATAGTCCAGCATATGCCTGTATGCATAAAATATAAAATAGACACCTTCCATTGTGTTTTTGCTATCGATTTATCCATGGCCCACAGCTATGACACCTATTCACGTGCGTAACTCCACCCTATACCAACCGGTCAATGATGGCCGTTTTTACAAACAACCTAAGCAGCTTACAAGTTTCTGCTTGGTGATTATAAATAGAATGGCACGCTTTGAGCGAGTTTATTTTCAAAGGAAGGATCACTAATGCACAGTCGACCGCGGTCAATTATCGATATTTATGCCCTGCGGAGACTGGGATTTTGTCCGTACGTTTATTATCCTCTGGAAACGATATTTCAACCGACCGAAGCCTCTTTTGACTACAGGTGCGTATTTCCGCGTCGAGTCAGATAAAGTAAACGAAGATTTCACACTCGGTACCCATTCCGGGAAAAACGTGAGGGCGGTTCGTGTATTATCGAAACCTTTGGACGCGATACGTAATTGTCCGACAACCCGGTGTCCTTGTCGCGCGCGTAGGTGTTTGGTCTGAGCCGGTTAGGGAAGTGAATTGGAAGGCTGCGTCGGTTTATAAATCTATATATGGGTTTTCGACCTTGATGGATCGTTTAAAAAGCGATCAAAGTTAAATATTAATGTCTACCAGGTAGGATAACCAAGGTTACGGTGTTTTAATGGTCGACTTTTTTTTCAATTCTCAGATTTAACACGCTGGTGTAAGCTTTAAGATCTAATGTGCTACATTTGTAAAATACCGGTATGGTGGGAATTAATTTATGACTCGTTGGAGTGTTTCTGTAACTGCCAATGAATTCAGAATGTTTACTCCAAAATGGTGTAATCATTGTAATATATATCAAGTGTAATTTTTGTGCCATTAAAATTTTCATAAACTCGTGGAAAAATGAACGGGAGAAAATATTGTTATCCAGCGGAAAAAAGAACTCCGGCAAAATTTTTGGGATATTTTTTCCGAAGAAAAATTATTTCATTATCTCTCTCTAAATGGAAGCAGTGAATACTTCCGACACAGTCCCAAAATTAAAAAAAAGTCTAGAGCTTTCATCCCTCTCTTAATTGTCTCGCCGAGAGTGATGAATGGCCCACTTCTCCCCCCTCCCCTCCTCCTCGTCCCGCTCATCCCCTTCTACAGTACGTGCGACCCCCTCCACTCCTTCCAACCCCCGTCCAAGTGTCACGCTCCCACCCCCTACCCCCCTTCAAACCCCCTGCCCTCCTCTGCCATGCGCCAAAGCCTCGTCTGTGTTTGCCTGCTGTTCTTTTTAAATGATTTATTCCCGTGGAAAAGGAGTGCATAAGGTGGACATTGAGAGGTAAAGGGGCTGACTCAGTTGGTTCCTCATCGGAAAAAGGGGGTCGAAGGTGTGTCTTTTGTATGTTGGATGGACGGGGATGAATAGCAATACCATTGAATACGGTGTCGCCAAAGAGGCACTCACCCTAATCGATAATCGTCAGCCATCATTTAAACACGATGAACGTCTTGAAATAATAATGCCGAATGATTACGACGTTAGAGTTCAAAGGAATCGATGAGTTCATTAGTTTAGAAATTTATGATTGTATAACTTATGTCACGAGTGGTTGAGCATTTAAGATGTAATTATAAAATTGTCACTGGATTATCAACATTATTGCAACACGCGTAGTAAATTGGATAATATAATGTTAAATAAAAGTCGACCTAATGACCGTAAAATATTTATCACCCTTCGAAAATGATAGTATATATGTTATCAGTATTTTATGGAGTTTTTCCTAGTCTTTTTGTCGATTTTCCTTTAATGCCTTGTTTTTGCTTTCCTAAATCATTGTTTACGATTAAGCTATAGAGATTGAGGAAACTTGGCCATAAATTAAGCATTTCCTTAAGCCATTAAAATTTTTTGAATGACTCAAATAGAATTTTTGTCTATTGATATAAAACTTGTAACGTCTTCATTGCATGACATTTAATAAAGTTCATTCTGAAATCCGTGAGGATTGCAAGTGTTATCCACGGTACTGAGAGTGAAAGCAAGTCTTTCTTATTAAAGGGAAATTAAAAACGAGATATTTCCATAGTTAGATGAGGCGGGTGAAGTTTCGCGAGGGAGAAAAAGACGAGAAACCGTCTTCAGTGATAGCTAAAAAAGGGCGAAAAATATTCCGCGCCCATTTTTTCCACACTTCCTCTTAGGAGGAATGGAAACGCAGCGAACCGGAAGTTGAAACGCGAGTGGGAGTGAGGGAGGAGGAAGGGATAAATGCAGGTAGGGCGAGAAGCATAGAAAAACAGAACGAGGGGGAGAGATATGTGGAAGGATTTTCCAACCCTCCTCCCCCACCCCACAGCCGCCACCCCCAACTCCATTGGGCAACGGGGAGAGCGAAGAAAGGGGGCGGTGGAAGGGGTGGGTTATTTTAGCGGGAGGAGGTGGGGATGCGAAGGGGGTGGGAAGGCCTCACTTCCTGTACGCTTTGGTAGAAGGAACTCCGGCAGCACCTGGTGGAATAAGAGTGTGTGTGTGAGAGAGAGAGAGAGATGAATTGATCATAGGTTACCGTGAAAGGAAGTCCCTCGAATGGGAGGAGCGTTTGATTCTCTCTAGGGCCGAGGGGATTGGCATTACGTTATAGGTAAGGACCTCTACTTCCTCCTCTTCAATGGTCCTATCCGCTTCTCTCTTTCTTCGCATCGCCGAGGTTATGCACTCTGGGTTTTTTTAAGATGTCTTCTTCCTTCCTCTGCTATTCTCTTATTCCAGAGGGCGTGCATTCATTGCGTGGATCCTGTTTTTATCTCGGCCGGTTTTGACGCGTGCTAGCCTTCAGTTGCACTTCGGTTGGACGCTCTCTCCCCCTTTCTCCCTCTCCTCACTTCCACCTTTTTATTATTATTTATCGGTTAGGTTTCTTTTTAATTCGACTCGAATATGGTTCCCTCGTCTTATTGAGTTTTGATGGAGGCACGCGTCCTGGGGGGGATACGGCTTTGAATAATGCATAACGGGAGAATGTCGTTTTAGAACATTTAAAACTAAATTGCCGTCTCTAGGTGCTGGTAAGAAGGTTGTTTTCGAATCCATCTAGAGATTTCAAGCAAACGTTTTCAGCTGTCGCTGGTTTCATTTCATCACTTCGCTTTGCCAAAACGTTTTCGTTAAATCGTAAATTATGAACATTAATCATATCTTAGTTCTAAATGTCACCCGTGCCCTAAAACTTTTAGAGCAACGTTTTGTCTTTAGTTTGTGCCACTCTCATAAAATATTCTCACGTCCCTGTTAATGTACCCAAGGGGTTTGGCCGTTTCTGTGAGGCCCTTCACGTTTTCGGCACCTTCACTTTATTCGTATTGAAGAACTAGACTTCGTCGATATCAAGGTCAACGATCGCGAAGAACGCGGTTTATGGACTCACGAAAGAAAGGTTCCCCTCGACCCTTCTTCCTCTCCTGCGAAAAATAATGAGAACTATTCGTCAGACGGAAACCGGAGATAAGCATTTATTCCGCCGCGTTCGCAAAGAGAACTTTACATTACGTATTTTTACGTATCTCACATCCGCAAAAAATAAATGCGTCGCAAATGGGAGAATAATATAGTCGCTCACCTGTTTTTCTTTTGTCCTTATCAACAGTTGCCGCGAAAGTCCCGAGGAGCAACGGGTCGTTCCCAAAGCGTTCCCTTCTCTTCTTCGTCGTCCGCGTAGCGTTCACACCTTCTGCTCTGTCCCACACTCCTCTTCCGCTCTATCCCCCTCTCTTCCTCAAAAAACCGCCTTCTCTCTCTCTCTCTCGGTCTTACTCTTTCTCCAGCCTTTCATTAACCGAGACAAACATGTTTACGGCATTTCGCGCCGGTAAGCTCGCAACGGCACAAAAAATAACCGTAGATAACGCGAACGAATGAAAAAATAGGGTAATTTTTTCCCAGACCGCAAACTAAAAGAATGAAATTGAACAGATGGAATTGGAAGTAGGAGTAATCTAAGGAAATGCTACAATCGACAACGATAAAGTAATTATACGTAAGGCAATTATTATTGTTAGTAGCAGGTAACAATTGGTTAGCCATCTCTTTATATGTATTTTTTGTTAGCTTTAGGTTGCAAGGGTTTTATTCTTAACCTTAAATATACCAGTTACCAGGTTAATGTAGAAAAGAAGCGACAATTATCGCTATTTTGTTATTTTATACTTGCCTATATTCTTACGGTATAATGTTAGTATTTTAATAATTACTTATCTATAGTGAGGCTTTAGTTAGACCGCCAATGTTTCACGTGCAAATATAATTAGCATACAATTATATATAAAGCCAACTATATTAATTTTAGCATCTATTCGCCGCGTTTAACAATCTCGGAGACGATCAGCTGTTTCTTTAAGCGAGAGTGTGTTGATTGTCTGCCGTGGAATGAGTGTAGTGGATTAAGCAGAGAGAGAGGCGGTTTTGTGCATCGCGAAGGGATGGGATAAGGGAGAGAGAAAGAGAGAGGGTGGGAGAGGATGCGGAGGGAGGAGGGGGAGGCGGGCGTGGAGGGAGGTTAAATTCATGGCGGTCATCTATCGTGTCTTGCGTCAGCTGTCGCCACTTATAAAACTTGACTCCTCCCACTGCCGCGTTGTTTGCACCCTTTTCACCTTTCTCCCGCCCTCCCTCCTGCCCTTTCGTTCCCGCCCTCTTCGCGCCCTCCTCTCCTCTCCCCCACCCCCTCACCCTCCGCCGTTTCTCAATTTCCCCTCCTCCGCTTTAAGGTCATAATCTTCCTTTAATAATATCCCGATTTTTTGCTTCCTTTAAATCTCGCTGTATTCGAATCGTGGATCTCTTTCGTGCGAAAGGTAGGGATATCCGAAGCTATAGGCCAGGGGTCGGCAACCTTTTCTGCATGGCGGGCCACATTTTCAGTTGTGAATGCTTCGGAGGGCCGCATTGGGAGTCAAGAAAGCCTCGGCGGGCCGGATGAGTGAATTAATCAGAAGTTTCCTAGAGATTCTGTGATTTCATATGAACTAAATCAAGTCTACATAATTTACTAGCGTTAAAGCTTCACCCGAAAAGGCTTTGAGATCATAATTTTACTCAAAAAATATAAAATTGCCCATTAGAATTTTCCTGATCACTTTTTCATTAGAGCTTTGCGGGCCGCATAAAGCGTTCTTGAGGGCCGCACGTGGCCCGCGGGCCGTAGGTTGCCCACCCCTGCTATAGGCCATCTCATACATCATATAATTGTCCTTAAGAGGGTTAAATTTTTTAAGTTCCTGATTACCTATCAACCAGAGAGGATTGTTTAATTAATAATGCTACTGCTAATGTAGCTGTATACAACATGTTGGATTTTTTTTGTCCACATTAAGTAAACACAAATGCCCAATTTGCATTTTAGTAAATATTACTGATCGATATAAAGAAAATGTCTATTCATGTATAAATTTCCTCTCTGTTCATTAATATATTGTTATGTTTTTATTTTATTACCACATGTAGTTATAATTAGAAATTAGGATTTGAGTTTTCATTTCATTTCGCTTCTGATTTTGGTTATGTTGGTATCTATGTAATGTATGCTGAATTTCACCGTACAGTAATTTTAGGCAATGTTTTCATCGCGTGCTGTCAAGTTCTCTTTTATCATTCTATCACTCTTTCCGAATTTGTCATCGGCTGCTTCTTGAACCCGTAAATCATTGAAAGTGAAATTTGGGTCTCCAGTTTTCGGAGCAATGTTCCGCCCAGGGATTCATAGCAGGATTAGTTACCAAAAATAACATATCGCTTTATCAACAGTCGTTTTGGATTAGTAACGGATGCCGAAAGTGGTATGATTTATAACAAATAACAATGAGATATGTTTAAAATGACATTATGAGCGTCTTAAGAAAGGAACCGAATAATTTTCCCCCATGTCTTCGGGGTAGTCACGAGGCCTTGCGAAAATTAATATTTATTTTCTCCAGCTATTTGTTTACCGATAAAATTACGATGGTTCCCACCGGCAGTTTCGTCGTCTGTCTCTCGCCTTCATTGTCGCGGCGTGGACATTTCATTTGCGTGCACTACAGAGTGCGTGAGATGTGCGAATGGAAGTGTCGGGTGGAAGGGAAGCTCTCGATTCGGGGTGAGAGCTACGGAGTGTGAAGAACTTGCGCCAATCCTAATTATTTATATAGGCCCTTACTGCGAGGGTCCGAGGATCGCCTTTTCTCACCAATGGCGTTGCTGGGCGTTACCATGGAGACCCCAGGTGTGTGAGTAACGATCCATTTCCCGAGCCTCCTTTTCCCCTCCTCCCCCCAACCCCTCTCTCTTCCATTTTACTCGTTCCCTCCCACACACCACCCCTTCTCCACTTTATCCCTCCCCTCCAAACTTTTCTCACGCGTGTCTCGCACCCTCTCCCTCCCTCCTCTCTCTCTCCTCTACCCTCTTTTTCTCCCTTTTTATTTCTCTATCGGTAACTCCTATCTCACACAACTCATCTTTCGAAATAAAGTAACTCAAACCTACCCCGCGAAACACCGGTTTTATCCGTGTAGTATATATATATATATATATATATATATATATATATATATATATATAGTGCATTGACAATTACCCCGTGGCAATTTCCTTCTTGGTGGAGAATTTTATTGACTAAATAAACACCATTATCTGGTGAGAAGGTGATATCGATTCTTTCGGATTTTATGTCTTGAGAAAAATTTTCAAGCGTCCAGTTAAAGGCGAGGGAAATAATTATCGACTCGTTAAGTGGATCAAATTTGATTTGTGTTCGAGAATGAGGAACAGTAATAATATATTATATTATTGTGGCTCCTATGAGATTGCTTGCAAAAGTATTTTAATGAAGAGAAGGGAGATTTGGCTCAAATGTACTTACTTCCACAGACCGAATGTTTACGTTTAATCCCTGACCCTTCAATGAGACTCGTTAATAATTTTGCAATACTTCATGAAATGATTGAATAAATGTTCTAAAATGAACATTGTATGCATTACAAACCCTCAAGACCAATGTATGCGTGCCTAAAAAATATAGTAAAGCTGCATTTATTGATTAATTTCCTCTAGAAATGTACGCGAAACGCCATTCAAAGGATTAACGAATCCTTAGATTGCTCAGCAAATAGAGTAATGACTTTATCGATCGCGTCCTCTTCCAAACGCATCGATCGTTAATAAATGTTTACAGGTCTCCGTGCTCGGTTTTGTTTAAACGAGTTTGCTCTTATTCGCTGAAGGATATCATTCCGGGAATTTTTGTTCGCCCTCTCTATCCTAACCAGCCCCTTCCTAATGCCCCCAATCCCCACCCCATCCCACCCAAAATGTCTATTTTTTGCCTCATTTCCCATCTCCCTCAGTATTTTTACTTCACTTTCGCTTCCCGCAGCCTATAATCTGTGGCACCATTACAGCTCAAACGAGCACCTGTTGAGAGTAGAATAAGCGTGGGGGCGGGTCGTAGGAGGTGCTCTGCCCCACCCCCGTCACGCCTCCGACCGCCCCAATACCCACCCACCGCCGCACCAGCCTCACCCTATACTCTACCCTCCAGAAAACAATTCTTCTACGGTGATTTTTGCCAGTTTAGCAAATATCTCATTTTGCCCGCAACCCCTCATCCCCTCCGGTAATTGTATATCTTTTCCTGCATTTTTGCTAAATTTTCTCCATAGGCGTTAAGGGCACGTCAATAAATATGGGTGGTTATTTATGTATTTGGGTTACTTTAGCTTATGGATTGGTGTGTGCGGATAACTTGTTTTGAGGTAATTTTTATAGACGTTTCATTTTTTTATAAATCGTATTAACGTTTGTTTTATCACTTTTATTCACTTATTCTACGAAATATATTTGCGGCATCTCATCACAATGGTTTAATTATAGCCAGAATATTATCCCATTAAAACGAAAATATAGACAGAACTCAGATCTACAATGATACTCGATTTTCGATAATTCTAAGATTTAACATTTACCATCCGCATTTTCACATGTGAAAACAAAGTTCTGTTACCCGAAGATTTGATGCGTATCGTTTATCGTATCGTATGCGTATCGTACCTACGTTTTCCTTTGTGATTCGATTTATCAGCAGCTATAACTGTCAAATGTTAAATATAAACGAACTTAAGTAGTTCTGGCATCTATTTCATTGTGTGTTATAAAATATATAACGCGTTAGTCACGAATATTGGTGCACTTTAAGTCCTTGCCATTTATCTCTAGATTTTCGTTCACATCTATTTTAATTCGAACACGTCATGTGTCACACATTCTGTTATCCATTCTCCCGAAGATAACTCTCTCTTTATGAATTCTCCTGAGCAAACAAAGGCTATATTTTCCGATTGCAGTCACCAGTATTATGCATAACGATGCTAGAATTCCTTTTCGCCTGTAAAAAGTCTACCCCGTCGCTTTTTATCGAAACACTTGTCTTTTGCAGGGAAAGCCATAACTCAAACGCTCTGCATAATCGACTTCTTCTGACACAGGTCGCAAAGGTGAAAAAAAAAATTCCCTCTCCAATGGGAAAAATGCGCGTGGCAACATCCGAAGCGGTCATTCCGCACCGCACACGATCCCGAGGACAAACAATTTTTCCGCCTTCGGTGCCAAAAATTTCGCCAGAAATATATCCGGATTCACTCTTTCGCCGCGTTCGCATGTATGTATGCACGCACGCATGCATGCATATATGTTTATATATTTCATTCGAATTTTTTATCGTTCCATTTGCATTTTTATAGCTTTTTATATATCTCTCATCTGCGTTTTTTCCTTCTCTCGTTGGGTTTTGGACGAGTTTCCGCCATTATCCACGGTTTTTCGGCGGATTTCCCCTCCCCTTCCAACTTCTACTGCCGGCGGAAAAAAAACCGACCGGGAGGAGAAACGAGCGGAGTAAAAATCTGATGCTCACTTGTTTCGGTTGCTTCGTTTCGCTTCCGCTTTTATCTTGGTTCGACCGTGGGGATCTCCCCGCGTATTTTTTATGGACTCCGAACCCATCGCTTATGAAAGCGAGAATCACTCGATCATCTTCACTCTCTCCCGACTTAGTGGATCTCCCCGAGGAGCGATCCGAATTTTTGGAAGATAAAAACGGCCGATTTTTCGCGTTATTCTCTCTGATTCCATCGGATTTTTCCCTCTCCATTTTTTTGGGGATTCTTTTATACCAATCGGAATGAAAATTGCCGGTAATGGCTTTTGAAGGATATTATTCGCGGTATATTATAAAAATTGCGTAGTCTAAATGTTTAATAAAGTATTTAAAATGAAATTCGGAATGGTTATTAAAAACCGGAATACCGAGAGACTGGAAGCTTCGCCCGAGGCAGATGTTTCGTATTTACAAGCAGTTTTGGTTTTTATTCCAGATTAAAGTCGCGCCTAAATTTTTATAGCCTCCTGATTTGATTAGACCTTTTTTTATTTACTTAGAATTTGAGCGTCATTTATTATGATAATCCTCGGAAATATTGCGTATAAAATTTGACAAACTTGAGGACGTCCTAGCGGGTTATTATTTCAGTTAATTCTTTCAATAGGGTTTCAAAAAATAGCTCGGTTTGTTCTTTTGTGTCACATCCGTCTCTCGATCGATGTGAAACTTCAAAGCGTGAAGCGCAGAGGTTGTGGCGTTTGGGAAAGCGTGAGGTCAGAATTTTCGAGAGCGCGCATAAAGATGGGAGGGTATTGGGGGAGGGGGGGAAGTTGTGAGAAAGGAGGTGAGTGGGCGGAGGGAGTGGGAGGGGGAAAGGTGGGAGATAGCGGGAGGGAGAGGAAAGAGCTGTGAAGGGAGTAGGAGGATAGGGCGAGAGAATAAAATAAGTGGACGAAAGTTGCTCACTCATCTTGCTCCTTTTTTCCGCTGAGTCATGCCGGGGTTGGCGGAGGAATAACATTCGTTCGGATGTGGGAAGAGAGAGAGAGAGATAAAGGGAGGGGAAAAGAGAGAGAGAGAGGGAGGAGGAAGACGGGAATGGAATAGGAAGGGGGTGGTACATAAAGACGGGTGGAAAACGAACATTTTTTGAAGAGGAAGCAGATGATGAAAAGGAGATATGATTAGCCCATATAAACGGAAAGGAGGAGGACTCGAGGGCAGTAAAGACGAACCGTAAAATGGAAAAAATGTGAAATCTCTTCAAGTGAGTCACGGGAATATTTTAAGCTTTCGGAGTTTTACATAAATGAGACTCGCGTGATGATTTTTACCGATATTAAGTTGTTACTCGCGTCCATTTTTGTGTGTATATTTGTCGAGTATATTCGCGTGATATATGCGTAATAAACGTGGTGTGAATGAAGTTATTGCTCAATTATATCATCAATCTACATGAATTATTGCCGTATTCGAGCCTTGTTCACTATACTCAAACAAAATACATTTTTGCCGTAATATATTGATGACAAACGAAAAAAATCCGTTTCATTGATTAAAATGCTACGAAAAGTAGTGACTCGAGCGGATCCATTGTCTGAAACACGCTATGAGATGAATTATCTGAAATGAGAGGCAGGACATGATATATTCGCATTGAGACGTCACGAAGGAAGTCCAAGGGAAGTTTCGAGAGTGGAGAAGAGGGAAGCTTATAGGCTACTTGGATGAATGTTCCTGGAGCGAGTAACAAGGGAATGCCGGTTTAAATGGTCCAGGGGATAGCGGATCGGAAGGGAGGAAAGGGAGAGAGAGAATGAGAGAGAGAATGAGGGAGGGAGAATTAGAGAGAGAATGAGAGAGAGAATGAAAGAGAGAATGAGAGAGAATGAGAGAGTGAATGAGAGAGGATATGGGCGAGATGGTTATTTGGTCGTGAGAGGCTGGAAAAGGGCGGTGGAGGAGTTCTTCTGATCTGGTTTCCCGATCTCTCCAACTCCAAACGTCACTTCCTTATGCGCCGCTCAAAGACTTAGGAGATATGTGTCTTTCGCTCCCCTCTCGTCCCCCTCTCATTCGAGAACTGCTCGGTGGCGCTTCTTCCCTTTCCTTATCTCCCACGGTATACCAATTCGGTTCCTTCCTTTGCGGTTCCTTTCCCGGGACCAGGATTCCCCCATCGGTCTCCCTATCAACCGTGGCATCTCCCTCTGCAACATTGTTTCCCTCAGCTCCCTCTCTCCTTTGCTCTCCTTACCTTATCGATGTCTCGAACTCATTGGGTGGGGTGAGACGCGAAAATATTTTCCTCTTGAAATCGTTCGAGAATAGCTCATCGGAGATGCATCATTCTACGGCGTTGATAATATACCTTGTCTCGTGAAATGGCCGTATGAATTGACTTTAAGAAAGGCCTTAATTTAATCAGGGCTCAAAACGAAGGTGTTTGTGGAATGTAAGTTGAAAGGAGCAAAAGTTTTCACAAACGTCGAATTTATTTGAATACATATATTTATAAGCTGCGATATCATTTTAGCCACAATTTAATACACGCCATACGTTCGCCGTTATAATTAACTCTTTATTTAATTATGTAATTATACGTAAAATGTTAATGTTGTAGTACTGTTAAATTGAGCGCAGTTTTACTTATTATTTTTTGAAGAGCGACCTAAATAATACATGTTTCTTGATCATATTTTTATAAACCTTCCATCAACGAACGATGAGTATTAAGAGGGATTATTTTATTCGATAGCCACAACTTTTTCAGACGCGCACTTGTCAAGTTTAAGTTTTTCTTACGTTTGATGACGCCGCCGAATATCTGAAGTCATTAAAAAGGCCTCAGGCTCAATAATTAATGCATTTTAACCAGTTAATCTTTCTTTCATCCTGACACCTTCTCTTCCACCGTCTCTCTCCCCCTTCCTCCCATTAAACTTCTCCGGGGAGAGAGAGAGAGAGGAAGGAATGAGTCGTTGATCCCAACCACGAAAGGAGGAGCCGGGGCGTGAGTATATAGCCATGCCAAAATGAGGCGGTGCTCGTGTAATCCGTGACAGCTACGCGTGTCAGACGGTCCCGAAGTGACACGCTACCCCGCTCACTAGAGCCCCTACTTCCACTGTCAGTCAAAACTCTCTCCTCTCCCTCCCTCCCTCCCTCCTCTCTCTCCCCCTTCTCCCTCCTTTCTCTCCACCTCTTCCCGCCATCCACTCAAACCTCTTTCTGTCGGACCCACCCCTTTAAAAAAACCTAAAACGATTTCTTAGCCTTCCTACGCATAGGGCGATATGTATTGTCTCCTTTGACAATTGAGTTGTTTTTCATGCGCTGATGTGTTGTCACTTTAGCGCCCACTCTGCCAGGCTAATCCCCGAAAAGTGATATGGTAATAATGAGAGGGAGAGAATGAGAGAGAGAGAGGTTTTCGAGAACTCTTTTCTGCTTGACTCGATGGGACGCTTGATAGGGTTGTTCTCTATCTCTTTCTCTCTGACTCTCTCTCTCTCTTCCCTCTCTCGCTTATAACGGTCTTCGCGTTGTTAAGGATCGTTAAAATGCATTGCGTAACCATTTATGTGGATCACTTCCTGACCGGTAGCTCACGGTTTTTGGTTTTCAAATAATTCTCTTGAATTTTTTCTTGATCCAGCGTTTCATCCGAGTTAGAAACGGCACGTGCTTATCGCCGCGACACACGCAAATGTATCCAGGATTGATACGGAGACATATAATTTGATTTTTGATATTACAAAATGTGATTAATGGCTGATTGCAACTGAAATAATATTTAAAATTTCAGAAATTATTCTCCTTAGCTGTTGGGACATCATTTCCGAAAGGACTTCTTTAAAAACATTTATAGTAAGGAATTTTTTCCACCTTCGCGTAATATTGTAATATATCGAGTAAACTGTTACCTTCTTGTAATAATTAACGAATTTGGCTCTTTAGATTTACGTGTCAAAATTTCACTTAAAAGTCTTACTATAAAATGAAACTCTGTTCTCATCGTATTTGAACCATTTCTAGAAAATTGTAACCAGGTGATATCCCAGAACTATTACAAAGATTTTTTTTTAATTACGCGTTTCCCAAGACTTTTTCGTATGTAAATTAGGTGTCTACATATTAGTCGTTGTGCAATGCAAAGAGCGAGTGAGCCGTAGTGATGCAGACAGCGAATGGATCGGGAAACGATTTGATGCATAACAAGCAGCTCCCTGTACCGCCATCCGTTGTAGCGGTAAACGCTTACGAAATCGGAGAGAGAGAGATGCATAGAAAGAGAGAGAGATAGAGATGAGGTTTAATCAAAGGCCCCCTCTGTCTCGCTGGGTTAATTACGCATTTTCATCCATCCGTTCGCTTTGAAAACATTCACAGCCGCTCCTCGTCGCGGTTAGTAAAAGTAGTGGTATTTAGAGAGTCTATTTATAGCATTTATTTAGTCTTTTATTCATGCGATGGAGGGAATAGCCAAGGAGATAAAAAAATCGCCAAGTCCGCCGCGGGTGGTTTTTATTCTTTCCGGCGTCGTCAAAGGTTGTCGCGGCGATTGCCGATCAGCAAGTCCTTCTCCGCGTTCACACTTTCCACGCATTCGCTTTCGACTTCGCGCGTATTTTTAAGCGCCCGCGGGTCACTTTCTTTTCCTCCACGACGGAGGCGAAGACGCGGTCTTATTTTTTTTTTAATTTCGCGTCGCCGTCCGCGTGTACTGAGGTTCATCTCCATTCCCCACGCCCCGTGCCGGACCCACCGGTCCCACCATTTTTTATACATATATTCCACCACCCTTCATACCTTACCTTCACCATCTTTTTCCTCCGTGGTCCTGTCGGAATAACAGATGAGGGCGAATGACCGCGACGTTGCCGGTTCTCCCTCCCGTTTCCCTCCACCCACCCTCTTTCCACCCTCCTCCCTTACCGATTGACAGCTTCCACCTGGAACCGCAACAATTTGGCGCTGATACTCCTACTCCATCCCCCTCGTCCTCCTCCCTTCTCACCCCCCCCCCACCTTACACCTCCTCCCCCTACTTCATCCCCTTATTTCACCCCTCCGTCCCTCTTTTTCACCCTCTCTCCCCCATTTCACCCCTCTTTCCCTCCCTCGCCTAACCCTCCCACACCTTTAACCCTTCCTTTCCGTGTCACGGTTATGAGGACTCGGGTTTTTTTCCACCGCGAGGCACTGCACACGCCGCGGACGTCGCGCGCATTACGCACTTAGACACGGAACGCGTTGGGGACGTGGGTCCCTAAATATCGCTTCCCTCCCGCTCTCCGCGTGCAAGCGTGCAGGTGCTGTGGCTTCCGCTCATCGCGATGAATGCCGTGTAAAACGCTTTTTCGCCGTTTGCCTTCTTCCATTCTCGAAACCGTCCCGTATGGTTAACTCGTAGCGACCTCACTATCTTGTTTTTTTTTAACGAATGGGTTAGTGTCACTCTTTTATTGCGTACTGGCTTTGTTTTTATTGCCCCTTTTAAAATTTGTTCGAATACAAATTGTTTAACACCTGTTTTTATCCTTACTTGCTCGTATAAAAGTAACACATTTTAATGATATCAAGAGGTTACTATTTCACCAAAGGTTTCTTTATCATTGTGTTGTTTTCCTATATCTTCTTAAGAGTTTCATACATTTTCAAAACACGCATGGCTCTCGCATTAACTTAGCAGGAAGTGACAAGAAATAATTTACGGCGTGGACGATTCTCGATCTGGGAGCTTTCGTTTCCTTGGCCCGCCACTATCTTGCCTCAAACTACCAAGAAATTCCATCGCTTATTTCGTGAGCGTTTTGCGAATGTCTCCACCCTTTTCTGACCGTATTTAAACGCGCGTATTTTTCGGACGCTAAAATGTTCTCATCGTAGCGACGCAATATAACGCGACTCAAACCCTTTCTCCTCAAAGGGAATGGATGTCTATGAGATGCGAGATAACGAGAGAAAAATATTAGACAATAGTGACGCCTGATGAGGTGTAAATGGCAGATTTAACACCATGATCGAACGGACATAATGTGACCATGGCCTTGAATGGCAATCGCTTTTATACGCTAAACGATTGATCGCCTATTGAGCGCCGCATCCATGAGAAATATTTCCCGTTCTCGCGATGGTGTCATTCAAAAAGAAAACCTTTCTTTCTCCCGATTCCGAAAATATATCACGGCGTCGTTATTAGATAAGTATCAGTCGGTTTCGGACAACGGCCATCTTGATTCACCTTCATTTTTATCGGGCCAGGATCCTTGGGTATTTTCGTGCGTCTTTTGTTTCTTTGCCTTATCTATGATCAATTTTTTCGGCGCCCCTCTCTCTCGTTTTTTATCTCTCTCCTTTTTGCTGCTTCGCGCGTGGTGACGCATGTCGAAAAATATTCTCTAGATCATTGCGGATTAGGTATCTTCCTCTCTCCCTCCCTCCCTCTTTCACTCCCTTCCTCCCTCTTTCACTCCCTCCCTCTTTCACTCCCTCCCTCTTTCACTCCCTCCCTCTCACTACCTCCATATCCCTCTTCTCCCCGCTTCTCGTGTGTGGGAGACTTGCAATTCATTGGGCGTATGTCATTCCGAAGCACCGTGTGTACGTTTTACGGTGGTTGAATGGTCAAGTCCGATCGTTATCTGCTCAAAGAGTTCTCGCGGCCGTCTTCGCGTTCTTCTGCTTAACCTTTTATTTTTATTCTGCTTCCTCGCGATCGGGCACCGTTCCCGCGGAGGTCCCCAGAGGGTGGAGGCCGTGGTGCCGGTGATGGTGCTGCTGCTTCGGTTGGATGGTGTTCCTTGGGTGTCGTCCGATATGGGTGGCACCCAAGGACGCGGAAACAAGCGGTGTAGCCTAGTAAGAAGCTCTCTCTCTCTCTCTCCTTCTTTCCCTCTACCGCCTAGTATGGACATTGGGTTCAACAATCCCCTTGTTCGCTGAACTGTGAAGTCTCCTCTGCCTATACGGGTCGGTCGCTTGTGTTTCTATGGCGACGCCTTCTCTCCGCTTCCATTGAGCCATTTCAACTCACGTATTGCTATATGCGAGGACTAGATTGCTTGGCCAATAGTTCCGCGAATAGCAAAATTTTTTCCATGTTTTTTTTTTCCATTTTTTCGTTCACGTGTCTGAGTGACACTCACTTCCTGGTAACGCGTTTTTACCGCAGTCGAATAAAAGAGCAAGAGAATCCAATAGCGTATCCTGGATGCAGTGGGCCCGGGTGCAAGTCAGGGAGTCTCCTCCCGCCTTACTCAATCCCGGAACGCAATATGAGAACGGCGCAAATGCTGGTGCGAGGCGTTCTTTGTGCATACGCACCATGTGACGAAAGTGTAAAAAATTAGCATATGCGGGCCTCCTTGTGCTCTTGGAGCCGTGTTCACTGCACACTCGGAGCATTTGGAGGATACGTCCCTGAGCAAATCGCCTCCTTTCATTTAATTTTCCTCATTCTCTTTTACCGATGTCTGCTTATGGAATCTGACTACCGTGATTTATATCTTACGGCACAGTGACTAAAAACTGAGAAAACCCTGACAGTTTATAATATGTCCAAACACATTTGAAAAATATCAGTGCAGTCGCTGCCACCCAAGATCCAAAAAATCGAATGCCGTTATTCTTATCAATTAAAAGAGAAAGACGTGCCAAAACAAAAGAAACGCTGTTTGGTATGAGCCAGTGTCGCCATCCTTATCTCGTGCGCGTCTCCCATGTCTTATAAGCGATTCGTTCTTCGCGTGGAAATTTTTGAGTCTCATACGAGTGATGTGCTTTGCGGAGTAAGAAGTCTGTCAGTGAGAGGGGTGAAAGAGAAAGTGAAAAAGTGGGAGGAGGGAGATAGAGGGCGAGAATGGCAATGTTTGTGTGGGCCAGCTCAGACAGTGTCTCTGTGATTACGAGTGCCTTTTCCATCCATTGGTAGACTGGATAAGGAGCCGTGGGCCGCACTAGCCCCTTTCCTACTCCTCTTGAGTTAGCACGCCCCGTCCGTTCCAGCCCCGCTATAAATCAGAAGATGAGCAGGCTCGCTCTTGCATTAGATGGAATGGTGTCGCTAACAATAAGAAGTACTTTCTCTCTTTCTCTCTCTCTCTCGCTGTCCTCCGCCCTTTCTCCCTTTTCCCCTTGATATCATCGGTTCTCATTCCACTCTCCTTTTTACTTTTTCATATATATATATATATATATATATATATATATATATATATATATATATATATATATATATATATATATATATATATGGATGTCAACAAGGTGTTGGGATGAGGAAACCCAGTGAGCACTCACCAATCAGACGACTTCAGGTTGGCGAGGCCCCGGGGATGTCGAAGCGACACACGTAGCTGAAGAAGGAGTAGTTCCGAAAGCTTTACGTTTGTGATGTTTCTGTGTTTTTGTGTTATTTTACGTGTGTCGCTTCGACATCCCCGGGGCCTCGCCAACCTGAAGTCGTCTGATTGGTGAGTGCTCACTGGGTTTCCTCATCCCAACACCTTGTTGACATCCATATATTCATTTTACCTTTCCTTTTCCGTAAGTTGTTTATATATATATATATATATATATATATATATATATATATATATATATATATATATATATATATATATATACATACTCACACACACAAAATATATTGAGCAAGTATTGTTATCGTGAAAAATTCGACATCGAGATTTTGATGGAAATACACGTTTTAGGTGTCCTTGAGTCCATAAAAGTGGTTTTCGTCATGCCGTATGTCTGTCCGCTGTTCTAGGGCCCAAACGCGTACATGAAATCGAATGATATCTCGTATTTGCGCAATATATCATCTTTTGCAGAACTTTTTTTTTTATAAAAATGATATTGCACAAAAATAAAGGGTAGTTTATTCTTGGCGTTTTTTTTTTAATGTTATTTACTCAAAAATGGCTCCATAGAATTTAATTAAAATAAATACATTTGTAGAGCCTGATGTCACAAATAATACTACGTAAGCCATATAACTCTTAGATATTTTGAAACAAAACTCGATTTACTCAAAAATGGCTCTAAGGATTTCGTTTAAAATGCATCCAAACGTACAGCCTAATATCACAAATAATAATATCTAAGCAATATGTCCCAAAAAATTAACTATATATCGTCCAGTGCCATTATTTCTGTTCAAGACGCTCAGAGCACGCGTCGGAGGGGAGGGGGAACCCAGGGATTCCCTAGCCTAAAATTCCATAGTTCACTGTTAACGCCACTCGCTTAATAGTGAGAGGTATTAGACGTGAGAGGTTAATGGCGTCAGTCACTTTTGTTCTGTTGCTACTCATTATTAACATAATTGGCAGTGAATTTCCAACCACACAGTTAATTTCGGGGCAAAAAGTGTAGTGAGATCAAACGTATATACGTATATGAGAAAGTTTGTGGAAATATGTTGCATTTTTTGTTCGCGGAACAATCTTTTGGACATTTTTCCTATCATTAGGTTCTTAAAGTTGTATAGTTATTGTTTATTCTTGTCATAAGTTCTTTTACCTTGGCAGAAAATTGCTCGAAAATTTAACTAAAATTCTTATAAATCGTGTAAAAATCTTGGTGATGCTAAATAGAAATGGATATGTTGTTTATGGTAATTTTTCGAAGAAATAATTAAATTCATTTTTTCGCTTTTTAAAATTAAATGTTAATAGCATTCTTCAACAACCTGCATAATAAAATAATAAGAGGGAATGAAAGAGTGAAAACTCTCAAAAGAAACAACCGCTGCTTAATTTTTAAATAAAATTAACTCTCTTAATCAAGTACCCATCGCCAGTATTATACTATATACCCGAGGTGTCTCATGGTGCAAAAAGGAAATAAAAAATCATTCATATATTTAGTTGACATCGCAGCAAGTGAAGATGCGCCACCTCCAAGCAGCACGGATGAGCAAGCATTTTAACGACGTTGCCAAATCCCGAGACGATGCCGGAGTAAACCGCCTCCGATAGTTCCTTAGCCCAAAAAGGGGGAAGTATTTCAGTTCGGCAAACCCGTAATGAGATTTTAAATCGATTCGAAGATCGGAACGATTTATTCCGACTGCTTTCCGAAGGTGGCCTTCTCCACGATCTTCAACTCTCTCCTCTCTCCCTCTCCTCTCTCCCTCTCCTCTCTCCCTCTCCTCTCTCCCTCTCCTCTCTCCCTCTCCTCTCTCCCTCTCCTCTCTCCTCTCCCTCTCCTCTCTCCCCTCTCCTCTCTCTCCTCTCCTCTCTCCATCTCCTCTCCCTCTCCTCTCTCCCTCTCCTCTCTCCCTCTCCCTCTCCCTCTCCTCTCTGCCCCCTCCTCTCTCCCCCTCCTCTCTCCCCCTCCTCTCTCCCCCTCCTCTCTCCCCCTCCTCTCTCCCCCTCCTCTCTCCCCTCCCCTCCTCTCTCCCCCCTCCTCTCTCCCCCTCCTCTCTCCCCCTCCTCTCCCCCCCTCCTCTCTCCCCCTCCTCTCTCCCCCTCCTCTCTCCTTCTCCTCTCTCCATCTCCTCTCTCCATTCTCCTCTCTCCCCTTTCCTCTCTCCCCTCTCCTCACTCCCTCTCCTCTCTCCCTCTCCTCTCTCCATCTCCTCTCCCTCTCCCTCTCTCTCTCCCTCTCCTCTCTCCCTCTCCTCTCTCCCTCTCCTCTCTCCTCTCCTCTCTCCCTCTCCTCTCTCCCTCTCCTCTCTCCCTCTCCTCTCATCCCTCTCCTCTCTCCCTCTCCTCTTCTCCATCTCCTCTCCCCCTCTCCTCTCTTCCCTCTCCTCTCTCCCTCTCCTCTCTCCCTCTCCTCTCTCCCTCTCCTCTCTCCCTCTCCTCTCTCCCTCTCCCTCTCCTCTCTCCCTCTCCTCTCTCCCTCTCCTCTCTCCATCTCCTCTCCCTCTCCTCTCTCCCTCTCCTCTCTCCCTCTCCTCTCTCCTCTCTCCTCTCTCCCTCTCCTCTCTCCCCCTCCTCTCTCTCCCCTCCTCTCTCCCCCTCCTCTCTCCCCCTCTCTCTCCCCCTCCTCTCTCCCCCCTCCTCTCTCCCCCTCCTCTCTCCCCCTCCTCTCTCCCCCTCCTCTCTCCCTCCTCTCTCCCCCTCCTCTCTCCCCCTCCTCTCTCCTTCTCCTCTCTCCATCTCCTCTCTCCATCTCCTCTCTCCCTTTCCTCTCTCCCTCTCCTCTCTCCCTCTCCTCTCTCCCTCTCCTCTCTCCATCTCCTCTCCCTCTCCCTCTCCTCTCTCCCTCTCCTCTCTCCCTCTCCTCTCTCCCTCTCCTCTCTCCCTCTCCTCTCTCCCTCTCCTCTCTCCCTCTCCTCTCTCCCTCTCCTCTCTCCCTCTCCTCTCTCCCTCTCCTCTCTCCATCTCCTCTCCCCCTCTCCTCTCTCCCTCTCCTCTCTCCCTCTCCCTCTCCTCCTCTCTCCTCCTCTCTCCCTCTCCTCTCTCCCTCTCCTCTCTCCCTCTCCCTCTCCTCTCTCCCTCTCCTCTCTCCCTCTCCTCTCTCCATCTCCTCTCCCTCTCCTCTCTCCCTCTCCTCTCTCCCTCTCCTCTCTCCCTCTCCTCTCTCCCCCTCCTCTCTCCCCCTCCTCTCTCCCCCTCCTCTCTCCCCCTCCTCTCTCCCCCTCCTCCTCTCTCCCCCTCCTCTCTCCCCCTCCTCTCTCCCCCTCCTCTCCCCCCTCCTCTCTCCCCCTCCTCTCTCCTTCTCCTCTCTCCATCTCCTCTCTCCATCTCCTCTCTCCCCTCTCCTCTCTCCCTCTCCTCTCTCCCTCTCCTCTCTCCATCTCCTCTCCCTCTCCTCTCTCCCTCTCCTCTCTCCCTCTCCTCTCTCCCTCTCCTCTCTCCCTCTCCTCTCTCCCTCTCCTCTCTCCCTCTCCTCTCTCCCTCTCTCCTCTCTCCCTCTCCTCTCTCTCCCTCTCCTCTCTCCATCTCCTCTCCCCCCTCTCCTCTCTCTCCCTCTCCTCTCTCCCTCTCCTCTCTCCCTCTCCTCTCTCCTCTCCTCTCCTCTCCTCTCTCCCTCTCCTCTCTCCCTCTCCTCTCTCCCTCTCCTCTCTCCCTCTCCTCTCTCCCTCTCCTCTCTCCATCTCCTCTCCCTCTCCTCTCTCCCTCTCCTCTCTCCCTCTCCTCTCTCCCTCTCCTCTCTCCATCTCCTCTCCCTCTCCTCTCTCCCTCTCCTCTCTCCTCTCTCCCTCTCCTCTCTCCCCCTCCTCTCTCCCCCTCCTCTCTCCCCCTCCTCTCTCCCCCTCCTCTCTCCCCCTCCTCTCTCCCCCTCCTCTCTCCCCCTCCTCCTCTCTCCCCCTCCTCTCTCCCCCTCCTCTCTCCCCCTCCTCTCTCCCTCTCCTCTCTCCCTCTCCTCTCTCCCTCTCATTAGTAAGCCCCACGTAGTACGATTAAACTTTCCTACCTCGTCCATCATCATCCCTCTCTTCCTCTGTTTTTATCTCCCAGTAAGCCTAAGAGACGTTCTCTTTTGTTTTTTTCCCCTTCTCTATTTCTCCCTTTCCCCACCAGGACGGCGTTCCGTTGGAGGATTTTATCATTCCGATCGTCTGCTTTTACCTCTCCACCTCTTCCTCCCTACCCTCTCCCTCCTTTCTTCCTTCTCCCTCCTTTTTTTCCCTATCCCCCTCCCTTCTCTCCCCCTCCTTTCCGGGATCCCGTTGATTTCTCCTCATAGGCATCCCTTTAGTTGGACGGGAGAAGCTGTTATTAGCAAAAACCGAGGGTTTTGAGATCCCAGCACGGGGAATGTCATGTTCCTATAGATTTCCCCAAGTGTAGAGAGAGGGAGGAAGAGGAATAAGAGGAGGAGTGGGGAGGGAAAAATGGCTGGACAACTCATTTTCCGGGTTGGGAGTTTTATTTCCTTGTTGAGTCCGTGTCTCGTGTAGTTTGTCACCTCGAAGGAATTTTCGGACTGTCCGGTTGCGTCCATTTTGGATGGAAGGCATGCGGAGGTTTCTATCTTTATGAATAAAAACCCATTGATGTGTCGCTCATTTGCGACCGATTGCTTTGTCTCTCCAAGTATTTGATTTATTTTTGTAGAAGTCGTGGGATTCGAGTCTTTTCGATTCGCATTAGGAAAATGGTCGTAATTAGTACGATCAGTTATCCGTATTTGGATTTCCGGATACCCATTCCCCTTTGGAAGCCATGGCGAAAAATGAAAACAATCAAATTTTTGTATGATGAAAGGAGGAGAGGGTACAACAGGTGGGGAGAAAGGGGTGCTCTTTCGGATAAGACCAATAAAAATCGCGGGGCCAAGCGTAAAACAGAAGAAAACGTACATTTTGCCCACATTTCCACAAGTTCTTTTTTATGACTGTCTTGAGAAATACTATTTATTTCTCCAAACAATTTTCTTTTATGCCCCAGTAGTTAATATGTAAATTAGCTATGAATGACATAGCGCTGGAAACGGGTGCAAATGATGTCCGTCTTGTTGACTTAGTTTCATTTTTCGCTTTTGACCGGGAGATGGCTTCACACTAGTGACAACGACCTCTTGCTAGTGGGGGGGGGGGGGGGTGACTCTGTGCCCACCATTAGGTTTTGTAGTTACTGTGTATTTAGAATAATATATCCACACAAAAAGTACATGACAATATAGTAGACTTTATAGGGGCCAATATTTTTATTAAAGTACTGTAAAAGGGCGAAAAATAATTAATAAATTGCAGGCATTGCGAAGATTATTGGTCACAAAACTTCACATTCCGTTTTAAAATGTTCACTTGGAGAAAATCCAAAGTATTATTTATATCCACGGTATGAAAGTTCTTCACCTCTCGTAGCGGAAAAACTACCTTATTGTCGTGTTTTTCGTTTCACGAAAAAAATGAAGGCTCTCAGGATATAAAAACATTTAAAATTGATTCCTAATTGGTTCAAACGAAATGCACGCGGAATAAATCAATTGGCTTTTTGAAGTAACGTTAAAGAGATCATGCAGCGCAATGAATCACGCAGGCACGTTCAATCCCAAATTGCTTCCGTCTGCTGTAGAAAGAGGGAAACAGTTTTTCCCCCGCGTCGTTAGCGAAGGACGCCGCCGCTACGACCTCCCCCCTCCTTCCTCCGACCTTCCTAACCATCGAATCCCTCCCCCTTCCCCCCTTCGTCCCGCACCCGTCTCGTCGATGCACAGTTCTTTCCGTTTGACCCTGCACCCTTATCTTCTCGTTGGGAATGAGAGAGAGAGAAGATACAAGAAGCTGGAGGGATGCTGTGAAGGACCTTCCCCAATAGTACTTCACTCCGCGGTCCCTCCCTCCCTCCCTCTTTTCAATCCCTCCCCCTCCCTTCCTCCTTCCAATCCCTCCTTCTCCCTTCTCATCCTTTTTGGCCAGCCAAAGTGTCAACACCAGGCCCATATTTCACGTTCTAAGTGGAGCAATTACCGTTACATTTTATACGGCGGAGTCATTCTGTGGGACAGACCTCCCAGCTACACCAACCCAACCCCTCCTTTTCTCTCCCTCCACCCACAGGCATCCGAAAACTCCTCCAGACTCTCTCCTTATCCTTTCCACAGCCGATTTGATGGCAGCGAAAGGGGTGGGTTACGATAGGGGCGACGGGGGTGGTTGCGTGGATAGATAGGAGTACTTAGGAAAAAATACACCAGAGGGAGGGTTTTTTTCGAAAGGAAGGAAAGATTTTCGGGCGATGTTGTCGTAGAAATTGGGCAACGCCGCCCTCCGGAAAAGCGGCAACGGCGCCGTGACGGTGGACTGCCAGTTAGACGTCACGACGGCGTGGTGCTACTGATTTATGGCTCCTGACCTTGTTTAAGGACTCCCGCGCTCCTCCCACAATTCCTTATACACGCCCTGCCATCACTACTCCCCCAACAAGATATTGCTCTATTGCTTCTCTCTCTTCCTCCTCCTCTTCCGTCCCTCTCTCTCTCTCCCCCTCCAACTCCTCTTCCTCCTTCAACGGTTTTATGACACTTTCTCAGTTTCCCACGCGTTCCTCTTCTCTTTAAGTATTTTCGCCTCTATTTTTTTATCGCCACAAGGGTTTGTGCCACCCTTTCCATTCCTCCGGAGATCAGTCTTCACTCCTTTTTATGGCTTTCGGTCTCCTCGTGCTCCGAAGTATTCCGCCTCTGCCTCACCCCATCTTTGCCATCAACACCGGTTAAAAACTCGCGGGTATTTCTTTCCCCCACCTCCAAACCTTTCTCTCTCTCTCTCCCTCCCTCTCTTCCATTTCTCCGTTTTCTTCCTCCCTCCTTCCCTCCCCTTCCTCCATTTCAGCCTCCCTTTCACCCTGCGCGTACTTATCTCTCTTCTTTTCCTCTTCCTCCATTTCTTCCTCACTTTCTCCCTACCTCTATCCTTCCCTCTCTATCCTCTCCCTCCCTTTCTCCCTAGTCTCTCCTTCCCTCTTTCCTCCTCTACCTCTCCCTACCTCTCTACTTCCCTCTCCTCTCCCTCCCTTATTCCCTACCTCTCTCCTCTACCTCCATCTTCCCCGCCTCTCCTCCTCTACCTCCATCTCTCCCGCCTCTCCTCCTCTACCTCCATCTCTCCCACCTATACCTTCTCTCTCCTCTCCCTCACTTTCTCCCTACCTCTCTCCTTCCCTCCCTCTCCCCTCTAACTCTCTCCTTCCCTCCCTCTCCCCTCTAACTCTCTCCTTCCCTCCCTCTCTCCTCCTCTACCTCCTCTTCTCCCGCCTCCTCTCCCGCCTCCTCTCCCGCCTCCTCTCCCGCCTCCTCTACCGCCTCCTCTCCTCCCGCCTCCTCTCCTCTCGCCTCCTCTCCTCCCGCCTCCTCTCCTCTAGACTCCATCTCTCCCACCTCTCCACTCTCTCCCTTTCTCCTTCCTCCCCTACCGTAAGACATTCGCGCCAAAGCGTTAACTTACTCCTTGTGTGTCAAGAGTCCGCGACTGGACGACATCTCTCTTCGTAAGTTAGTCTTTCGCACGTACGCAACGCGACAGTCACGACCGACACGGTTATGGGAGATAAAAATTTTTCCTAAAGGATGGACGTTTCTCTTTTTTTTCTCAAAATATTCTATTTTCCTCCTTCCCCGTTCCCGTCACTCTAGCCCTTACGACGCTCTCGACTGTCAAAGAGAGTGACAGTATTACGGGAAGGTGGAGTTCCCTTTCTTCGAAGACATCGCATTCTTCAGGGTAATATCTCACTCACTCTCTTTCCAAATATTTTCCTCCTCTATATTCTTCGAGCCTTTCCCGTTCGTATCTTTTATGTGTTCCCGGGAGAATATTTTTTCCGTTTAATGTTCCAGCGAAATCTCTCCCGAGTTATTCTCCGACGATTTGCCCAACCACATATATTGACTCGAGCACCAATTTATTGACGGGGATAAAATAGGGACGACGAGACAAGCTCGGAAACGCAAGCAATTTTTTTGGCTACTAAATTTCGATTCGATTAAAACTTTTCAAGATTATATTCCCGAATTTTTTGCATCTCCTTCGAAAGGAAGTGGTTGCCGGAAAATAATTGCTTCGGCGTTACCTTCCCTTATGTTTCATTTACCTCTTATATATTCCATAAGAGCCCGTCTTATTACCAGATTCATTCACGTACACGTCATTCCACCTAGTTTTACGGCGTATTAAATTTTGTATTAAAGGAAAAACTTCTGTCGCATTTAATGGATCGCGTATAACAATTTTTTGCGCATTTATCTTCAATTTAAGTCCGCCTTATAAACGGCGGCAATAAATCATACATTTCAGAAAGACCAGGGCGTATACAAATTTTTAATCAAAGGTTGGTTCTTTTTATTTTTATTTTTTACGTGAGCATCCGTCTTATAACGATCGAGAATATGGACCGGAAAAGAGTAACGCTGAGGGAGTTCTGCTGATTAATAATATAATTGTGTCCCGATTAAAAACCCGAAGTGGTGAACAGCGTATCCTTTTTTTTATCTCCTCCTCCTCAATCTCCTCTCCCACCTCTTCGATCAGCCTAAAGAATTCAGGCCGAGAAAATTTTCCAGCATAAATTCCACTCCTCATGAAAATGTTAATTGGTTATTATTGCTCCCACGGAAAACCAGGACGTCGAAAAAGAATTCCCGAAACGGAGGGGGAGGAAAAAAATCGGAATCCATAATTTTCAAATATTTTTCGAGAGCGGATTTCGACGAAAAAAACACCGCAGTCTTGAGAAAGGAACAGAGAGGATGATGGCCATTTCAACGCGTCCACAAAATTAGCAAATTGGCGGCGGGGAGTCGTTACAGATAGCGGAAGGCATGCGGGAAAGGAAAGCGATCCTTTTAGCGTCGGAGAAGAATCGGCATCCATCCTCCGAGAAGATAAAAATGCCCACTTTCCCGACTCGACACGCACAGGAGTTAGAAATTGAGGATGTGTCGATTCTTTGTCATTTTTTCCCTCCTCCGTTCCATCCTCGGACGAGAAAGAGAGGGAGAGGCTGGAGACTACTCCACAGGTCGGACGCCTCCCCCTACTCTCCGCTTTTCGCAGACGCGGACCCCGAGTCGGTTACAAGAACAAAAGAAGAGTTAAAAAATGCGAGCCGTCGGCCTGAACTCGTAACAGAATCCGGTCCCGATGAGAGCGGGGAGGGGCGGGGTGGGGAAGGAAAAAGCTGTTTTGCTGGTTCCCGGTAAACTTTGAAACAATCCCGCGAAACTGGCCGGCGTTTCTGTGAATTCAATTTTCTTCGTCAAGACTCCGAGAAAATGCGCTCTTCCCCACTCTCTCTATCGGGTAAAGATGTGTAGCGTGCGGCGATGCGAAGGTTTTTGACGCAGTTTCCGCTTTAACCGTGGAATGGCGGGAGGAGGATCGGAAATGTGGAATCTTTTATAGATGGGAAAGCGGTTGGGAGCGGAGAGAGAGAGAGAGGGAGGGATATGGGGTAAAAATCACGTGACAGAGATGTCGCTACGGCCGCAGACTTCCCTCCCCTCCTTACTCGAGTGAGTGGGTTATGCGTGAATGGCGAAATCCGTAACACGGGGGTAGGGGGTGGGAGCGCGTTTTTCGAGATTCTTTTGTTCGGTCTTTTGTGCTCGCGATCTGTTTTTTTTATAGCTTCATCCTCTTTCCTTGCACAATGGGAAAAGATTGTCCCGGGTGTGATGAGGTTGTAACGGGAGCGCTTTTGAGGTCGTTACGGTTTGTTATTACAAGGCTTTTACGTGATCGGCACGGAATATGTCTTCTCGGTGTACTATTCCCCGTCCACTCTTACCCCCACTCCCTCCCCTCCCCCACTCCCTCCACCCTTTCCTCCCTCTCGTTAACTGGTGCTTGATGATGGAGTGCAATTCATTTCGCGTCCCTTGCTATCTCTAACTTTTTATCGGGTAATTATCACGTCGGTTAACGAATAAATGTTGTTAAACGTCACTCAAAAGCAGGGTTTTTCAATCGTTTTGTTATGCGAAAGCATTAATTCGCTGATTTTATCGCTCTAGAGAAAGATTTGACGACGGAACTGACGTGATTTCATTTCCATACACTTGCATTTACGACGCATGGGCTGCGTGTAAGAAACTTTCAAGTTAACGTGACGTTTTAAGAGATCTGCGATTTAAAAAATTTCAATCAGACTGTGCGATATTTTTTTTTAGATATTTGCTTGTCTTTAAAACCCATTTCTTCTTTAAATAATGTTTTCAGATAATCGGTTTTGTGGAAATGTTCCACGTTGAAATCATACTAAGCATAAAAACTGTGGATAACATTTTTCTTATTTTTTTAAATCTTTATTGCGGTAAATATTGAAAAACTTCATCTCTTAGTAAGTTTTTTGGAAGTTTAACTTTAAACTGTGCATTTATGTATGTACCTATAGATCTGGAGTCGGGGACGTCCCGAGGAATTTTGGCGCCCCGAGCAAGATAGCACTCCAGCGCCCCCCTCCGTTAATGTTTGTTGAGATATTTACAAAGTACATGTTAATTTAGTCATCGCTCTGTAAAAAATATTGATATTGAAAAATTAAAAGGAATGCCATCAAGATTCTAGCCTGTTCCTCGATATAAATTGGTATCCAATATTTATTAACTTACAAGTAATGCATAGATAAATGATTGGGATAGCGCCCCCAAAGGTTTGGCGCCCCGGCAAGGCTTGCCCGTAGCTCGGGCCGGATGTCTGGAGTAAAGACACTTTCACTGTTGTGATTTTATGATACTTTCATAATTAATTCGAGGCGGTGACACAAGAGATTTCGTAATACTCGAATTGGTTTTAATCATTTAATGCCTCATCAGCCGTTGCATAAGGTGTCTGAACAGCATTAACCACAGTTCGTGCCCACCACTCACAAAAGGAGCAGTGTAATGTAGAATCATTTTTGTCGCGCACGTACTATGAAAGGTCACTTTGTTGGCTGCCACTGGCTTCTAGACAAAGTAGTTCGTGTTTGTTTCTGGTTCATCTTCGCCCTGCTGTGTCGCCTTTGATTTTTTTTTATCTCCTCCTCCCCCGCCCTCCGAAGGGGAATGGGCGAGTCGCGAAGAAAAGGACCCTTCTATGTGTTTCGTGACCTTCCGTTGAGGAGTCGTGGGCGTGCTTTGATAAGGGGGTCTTACACTCACTTAGCATCGCTCGCTGAAGCACGTGGAGTTCTCTCTCTCGGAGATGGAGTGGGGATTTGGGTTGATTACTGGGTTGGGCAGTCTTGGCGAAGGGGGAGAAGATAGGGGGATGGTAGGGGGTGAGGGATGAGGAGGGGAGGGAGACGTTCGCAGACTTCGAGGGGGGACAGTGGAGTGGGAGAGAGATTCCTTAACGGCGCGCTGATATGCGAAGCGAGATGAACGTAGTAGACCTTGCGTAGCAAGAAACGAGAGGCGGGCGACTTGCATCGCGTCGTTTGTTGGGTCAAGGGGTTTCGGACCGGTGCGGTGACGCTTTAACCTGCTTAACAGGAGTGACATTCTCTCGGCATATGAGCGTCAGCACGTAACGTCCGAGTTAGATTCACCTCCATTCGTGCTCATTTGGCTTTTATCGACCGTAAGGTGCTATAAGTCTCGACGGTTGAACCTTATTCGTGTCTTTCATTTATTTATTTATTTTTGGTCGATTCTACAGCTCAGGAAATATGATGATTAAATCATTTAGTTGTGTACCGAAATAAATGCTTTTCTGTAGATTAGTGGTGTCCAATAGAATTTTATGCTCGCCAAAATTGTGGCATATGTATAAATAAAACTTTATAAGAGCAATTCAGAGCTCTGCGTCGTTTAGAATGATACACAAGAATATTTTGTTATTTATTATTTAAATCAATGCGATCCCCGATATTTCTTTAACCCTAGAATGATAACGCTATTTTTAGGCACTTATTAGTAACGCTGCTTCAATTTGGCTCACTTAAACTTTGAATAAGGAAATATCATTAAAAACTGTTTTAAAATGATTTTTATTAACGTTAAAATGTAGTAAATGATAGAAATGTGTAAATTAATATTTAGGGCACTATTCCTTTTGGTGATCGCCAAAGATAGGCTTCTTGCAAAGTATGCAGGGAGGGGAGGTTTTCCTTCTCTTGGCATAGTGGCACAAATGACAGTACTTTCTTAATATTTGTCGCTCTGTCGCTTGATGTGTTTCAGAACCATTTCTTTCCTCTCCTCAGGCTTCGCAAAATTATAGCTTTCAGATCATTACCTAAGTTTGTCAAACTGAGTCTGCTTTTTTGCCATTGGCACCACAGCCCCGTGTGCAACTCTTGCATAAATTGTAGCCGGTAACAGTGACCGAAGAAAAATAACGTGTTGCTCCTTTGACAGCACATAGACAACTAACTAGAGGAATCATTGCTGAGAAACGGGGGAGCGTGTTTGAACAAGAACATCGTTAGATATGTACATCTTTCGGAAGTGTTTGTCAGAGTGACTCACGTTACCATTCTAGGGTTAACTACTCAATTATTTCATTGTAGAAGTATTTTGAGCAGAGCACCAGTTCACCATCCGTCAATGGTCAATTCGCCACATGTGGCGAGAATATTGGACACCACTGTGTAGATAGTTTCATGTTGCTTGTTTTTTTTATTTTTTGTTGATGCGGGATGATGGGCTCCTAAATACTTACTCTCCAAAAATAACTACTTGGTAGTCGAGTCATGCTTTCGGATTTTTCTTGATTAAATATATGTCGTAATTAAATATAATCGCATCTGTTAACGTATCTAACGTGCCGTTTCTTCTCTTTGCAGCGGCCACCCTCTTCTTCGTTGTCTTATCCGGGTCCGGGCGTAAACGAAGACGCCCGTTCCCCAGCCTCGGGGGGCACTCCTGGGCCACTATCCCAGCAGCCCCCGGGCTCCCAGCAGAGTGCAGACAACAACAGTGAGGCAGGTAAGTCTATCGAAGAAAAAATTTTATTCTTTTCATTCAAATACAAGTCCTTGTATAAACAGCTTTTAAATATTCCAAAATACCAATTGATGCGTGAGTAGTTGTCATTTTTGCGTATTTTACTTCTGAAATATTCAGTCCACGATAACTGTAGAAACTGTCAAATCTCTTCAATATGAATGTTGAAATTGATTTCTTTATTTTTAATACGGTATAACTATAATTCGTTTTTTTTTTACGGAGTAATTCCATTTAAAAATAGTATCGCTGGCATCGAAAATTTTCGAATAGAAGCAAGTCCTCGTGTTATCACGCATCGGGTTGTTGTGAATGTAGTACACGAAATTTATTGCGCAGATCGCAGTTGTTTCCAAGAACATTCCGTCTCTCATTCCCTCCCACTCATTCTCATTCGGGAGAACGGTGCGAAAGTTGGGGCGGGACAGAGGGAAGCATTTCGTGGCGATATGCGTCATATTTCATCCGGGCGGGCCTTTTATCTGCCTGTCAATGACACTGCAATGAATATCGCGAACCAATCGTTTTATACTTCTCATGCTTCATTCGTTTGACAGTCCCTCTCTCATTCGTTATTCTGTTCAAACGAGTTTTGACACGTAACTGTACATTCATCGTATCCGCTGCTGTGTTTCACGAGATTTTAATATGACCGAGAGCGAGATTAGCGAGGTCTGCGGAGAGTCTAAAGGTTCGTCGGTTTGTGCAGGTCAAGGAACGTCGGCGTGGAATGTATAGATTATATATTTTTTTTGTTTCGCCGGTCTAGAAATTTTCCTGTCGATATTTTCGCCGTGTAAACATCGATGGTGATTTATCGAGAATATTTTTTCGGTTGGGTAATTCGTATACAATTACAGAAACTCATTCAACGATTTATTTTTGACAGACCCTTCATACTTTGCGGGATGCGACAGTCATTTATCTTGGTTATCCTGGTTCTTTATAGTCCTCAAATCATATTAAAATGACAGTTTCTCTTGTTTATCCGAGATAAACGTCACCTTAATTCTTAATTTCCGTAATTTACTTGGTTCTCAGGTGTCTGTTTTCACTCGTAATAAATTGAACTGAAAATAGGCCACTATAATGCATTTTGAACGATACGGTAATCGTAGCTCTCAGAGGTATATACTATAATTCTATCGTTGAGCCTACCTCATAGCCATCTCGTGTATTTAGTGCTAAGCGGGATAAGATAAAAGAATTAATAATCATACTGCAAGGGCTGCTATCGTTATTTATTTTGCTATCTAAATAATTCATCCGTTACCTTCTTTCGTATGCGAGTGTCCGAGGAAAATTATTTCAGGAGAGGAGGAAAAAATAAATAACGAGTTCATAACAATCTCATTCTTTCATCTGGTTCGCTCGCAATCCCACCGCTGCTTTACCACGCCAACTCCTTTGATGGAGACCGGCGGCACTCGCTGAACCCTCTCAGCATCTTTCAGCACGTGCAAAGGTCTTTTACCCCCTTCCCCTCCGCAATCCTCCGACCCTCCCTTCCCCTCCTCCTCCCGCCTTCCCCTCCCCCTCCTAGGCACGCCACCGCACTTTACCCCAACCCACGCGACGCACCAATCAACGTGAATTATGCACCCAGATTCTCGCCAATCGGGGGCGATGAAGACTCCGTCCTTTTAGCAACAAGTCTGGCGGTTGAAGATGGATAGATTTTGTTTATTCTCTCGCTCTGGGTATACAAATCACTTCGCTATCTCCGCTTAGAAAAGACACTGGACGTCGCATTAGGAGAGCACAATTATTTCATTAAATGGAGCGAGAAAAAGGGGCAGGTGGCGCCGGTTTCATATTGTGTGTATTTATATGTGTAGTTATATGTATGTATCGCGGACCGGTTCGCATCAAATGTCTCTTCGAATGAACTCCGCGCCGTGAGTTTTATTTATCGGAGCATAAATCCATTGAAAGTCTGCACTTTGCGTTTTGCCTCGTGCTTTTCGTCGGCGTATTTAATTCATCGAGTTAAGTTGGTTAGGCGAGAAGTAAACAGAATGAGGCATATGAAAATGTATGTAACCCGTTTAATAAATTTTCTTCAATTGGCACTAACTCGTCGAAGATAACAGATGAGGACAAATTGTCTAACTATGATTTAAAGAATAGTAATTTCTCATAATTTAATCCTCGAATAGTTTCGGAATTTAATTTATCGCGAGCGTAAATCATCTGGGATAAATAATAACAAATGCTCTTTCGTCCATTCGTTGATAAATTCATCTCTTCCTCGCAAATCCCTTCCCTTCGTAGCTCAATAGCGGGAGTTGAAAGTTCCACAATCAACGGGACGTTAAGTCCGATGAGTCAATCTCGTTTTGCCTTTGTTGCACCATTATATAGCAAAAGGACATTCTTTATATATCGTCTCTATTCCTAGACACCTACGCAATCCGCGATGCGAATCTTAAGGACGACATTAGTCGTGGATTCCTTCCAACACGACGACTATTTCCTCTCCACGACCCGCATGCGCTCCTACGCAAGAGTCTTGCACTCGAAAGTAATTTATTTGACTCTTTAAAAAAATAAAAGCGTTCAACATAATATAATGCGGATGTGTCACGCATATCGCTTTACAGAAGTGGCAATTGATAAGTCGTTACGTTATCCCTCCCTCACCCATCCATGTCCATCGAAGTCTTTAGAAAGATTTACGCTGCGTTTTCTTCGTCCTCGCGAAAGATAGATGCCTTTAACATTCAATGCCCTTCCTTTTTCGTGGTTGGGTGATTCAGTCCTTAGGTCTACGGGATTTTCTGGCTTGTGCGTACGTATGCATTCATTGTCTTGTCTAATAAAATGATACAATTCAGAACGATGTATCTCCATAGAGATAAAGACAATATATTTATTAGGATGATTTTTTTTCGTCCCCTTGTATTTTTTATAAATCATCTTGAGGTAACGAGTTTGTAAGTTCCTCTTTCCCTCTCTATCTTCGTGTTAACGTCTTCAATTGGAGGGAGTAAGAGGGAGATAGAGAGAGAGAAAATCATTTTATTCGCGGTGTCTCGAGTCGTAACACACGGTACGTCTTTCGGGGGTGCGGTCAATTTGGCCGGCGGATCCTCTGACCCCGTTAGACATAAATATCCCGCAAGGAGGAGTGGGAGAAGGATGAATGCGAGAGAGAGAGAGAGAGAGAGAGAGAAAGGGAGAGGAAGGAGGAGTTGGAGAGGCAGAGGATTATAATGGTTCGGTTGAGAATCTTAAGGCGGACGAAACCAGCTCTCAGGAAACCCTTCTTGTAAACTCTTCCTTCTGGCTCTCTCTCTCTCTCCTTCCGTAAACCGTTTCGGCATATCGGAGGGTGCGAGTTTGCTTTGATAAATATGTCGGGGTATCGAAACCTCGAAATCACGTAGGAAACGTTTCGTCCTCCCTTTAATTCTTTCTGCGAAATCGATTGTTCACTGGAGAGCACGGGGAAAATGACAAATTACCCGCTTGTTTTCTCGTGGGCTAATATATCGTTGCGTGTTTGTTGCTGCATTCGAATTGATTTAATTCTCTTGATGAAATTTTCTGATTGTAAGGTATTTTATCGCAAATCATAATATCTTGTAGCTACTAAGATCTTCAAATGTTTTTCAATGGATTAAATAAAAAAAAAACAATGTAAAATGCGCTACATTTGCGTCTTTGTCATACTTTCTGCACTATTAATGATTGATTTCAATTTGTTATGCACCAAAATTGTTTATAATAACGGGTCGAGAACGATTCCAAAGGTGGTTCATTCCTATATTTGATTAACATGGAAATGGGCGCAGCGTATCTTTCATTTGGATTTTAATACTACTTATAATAATAAAGGGAAATTTAGCATGGAGATGTTTGCAAAATATGATAATTTAATTATGTTATTTTTCGTTTTAATAAACTCAGCAAAAAAATAGAAAAGTGCGAAAAATTTGACGTCCCTTCATTTTTTAAGGGAATTTGGTAGTTAATTATTGGTTATATGTGAATGGTCTTTGCGAAGTGCAGAAAGTGTAATTGCGATTCGTCGATGAATGGAAATATTTTCTTGACCATTTTAGTTAATTCAGTCACAAAAACGATTTAAGGGTCGTAAAGTTTTATCGTTTTATCGAAGGTGTTATGTCATAAAGGTTTTAAACGCGCATTCGTGAATTCCTCGCGTAATTCCTTGGCGCTCTCTTAAGATAGAAGTGCATTCGAATGCAGAAATAGTTATTTCTTCCAGCATTGTCCAGAGAGAGAGAGAAACAGAGATTATATTATAAAACCGCATAAACACCTTCATCATGAACTCTTTCATGTCTATCCGGTATCCTTCGCGAAGGTTTGTTTTCAGTTTCTCCACCCATTTCCTTTGTTCCATCTCCTTTGGATTTTCCACGAAAAAAGACATCTCCCATCAACCATTCTCTCTTGATAGATGGCGTTTGGTTACTCTCTCTCTCTCTCCCTCCCTTCTTCCCCTTTAAAAAGAGATTTTATAAACATAATCCGTCGTCGATTTCCTGTTCTTTCGGAACGTCTACAAAAACCCTTCCGAAGGCTTTCCAATATCTTCGCTGTCTGTTATTTTCTCTCCCTTCGCACTTTGTTATAACGTCGCTCAGTTCTCGGACAGGATAAACTCCCATCCTAACTTGGTTTCGTATCTCTTTCTTTCACGATTCCCGAACGACCGAATTTTTTACCCAATGTCAGCAATTTCTTTGAACTTGCGTAATTCCTATCACGCGCCGCGAGTTTTTCAATTTTTAATCGTTTAATCTTCGAGGGGAATGAATTCGTAGCCGTTATTATTAGCGCCTCGAAAAATCTTCCATGATCCGATTTACTTGTTGTGTTGGGGGAAAAAGGAATCACAAGTCCGCTCCTATTTGGCGTGAATAGGAAAACGGTCGACGGGGGAAATTCCGTCGTCTGTTGCATCGATGATGTAATTAGAGCGCTTTATTACGCCCTTCCGAGCGAACCCTTTTGCTATGTTCGGGTTCATTAAACCTCACGGACATGTTAAAGCCCTTGTGCGAGTTTATTTTCGGTTTAGTATATCAGCTCTCATTATCACCAGGTCATCGCGCCGTTACAAACGCAGCGGTGGATGTTTTGTGCTCGGCTAATGCGTCTCGCGGATGGAGGTGTCTTCGCAAACGAGGGATCGCTCGTTCGAAATCCGAGACAAAAAATAATAATTTAGTTCGGTCGCTTGAACAAGTGTCCATTCGCGCGGCCGGCTTTTTAGTAGTCTCGATGGGGATGGAAACCAACCCTAGTGAACTTTCGCGGTTTTGCGCGTTACTCTTTTGAGAGGAAACTTTTATGTACTCGGTGGGATCGTAATGGGATAGCCTTACGCGTATTTTTGTCCATCTCTGCTCTCCTTGTTTATCTTTTCTATCTCGGCTTCTCTTCTCCGTCTTTACGCTTGCTTTTCCTATCCGTCCTGTCTTCCATCGCACTCTTCACACTTATAAAGCAAACAATTTGGATCGAATCTCCTGCGCAACTCGAGAGGAAACGAGAAAATGCGCGCTGGGATCTGAACCGAAGAATTGGCAAAAAAAACTTGGCTACTTTCGCTTTTCCCGAGTGAGGTATTTCTGATTTTTTATAATTATTTTTTTTTCGACTCTCGCCTACGTCTCCTCCACTCTTACCTCTTTCCTTACTCCGCCTCTCCCTTCTTGTATACCGCCCGCAGGACTAAGGGAGAGAGGGGGCGGGAGGCGGAGGGAGGCTGCTTCGGGGGGCCAAGCCACGGTGGGGCTGATACGCGAGAGAGTGTCGGCGCTATTTATAGGGGCGAGAGAGAGAGAGAAATGGGGGCGTGGGGGAGGGTGTGGGATGGGGAGGCGTTTGAGGAGAGGGTCGAGGAGGGAGTGTTTGGAATGGAAAGGGTCGTCTCGGCATAGTTTGCTCGGGTGCGAGTCCATTGCGTAGAGAGAGAGAGATGGGGGGGGGGGGGGGAAGGCACTCTCTTTCGTGACACGTGATCGAACAGTTCTAGTAGGAGATTTTTTTTCGTGATCGCCTTTTTCATTACAACGGTTAAACATCCGATACATGCCCATGAGGGGAATTTCGTGGGCGCTTTGTTTTTATTTATTTTTATCCGTTCCGTGAATGAGTTACGACACTTTCGGTATGGATGGACTTCAAAAGGGCTGCCTGAGATAACTTTCGCGTGGCGGCTAAATGGAGAGACGTTTCTTGCGTAAACGCGATTGCGGATTAAATCGTCATTATGCGCTGCGTACATATTTTTTTCAATTTAGCTTAATATTTCACGTAAAAAATAAAAGTTAAACGCCGTCGTTGAGTACGAAGAATGGGTTTATCATACCTATAATTCTGCATTTAGCGCCTAAATACTAGATTTTTATGCCAGTCTGCAGATTGTATCCAAAGAAATGCTACACATTGCTAAGATTTTGAATAAATTGATTAAGAATTGATTTCGAATTCTATCTATATTAAGGCTTCGTGTCATTTATTGCAGACGTTCTATCGCTCGAGTAGTTCTCCGAAAATGATAAAAATATTTGAATGGATCAAGTAAAACGGGAAAGATATTCAACACGCTACAGGAGTAAAAACTTGAAATTCCTTTGTAATTATTCGGGATGGTTCTCGATTCTTCTGAAGTGGATATTGACTGGATCTAGGTTTGAGGGTGAGTTGGGGGAGAGCCTTTTGGGCCCCCCGCGCGGGTGGTCCAAATCCTTTTCTGCCTTAGCATCAACCGACGTGACGCCGTAACGCTATCCGAGGAGGAGAGGAGAGCATTAAGCCCACATACAGTTGCAATGCCTTTAAGCCTCTTTCCGCCTCCCTCTCTTCGTCCAGCCTCCCGCCACTCTCCCACAGCCTCTTTTCTTTCCCTCTCTCTCTGGATTAACCAACATGTGCTGGGAAACACGGGTGGGATCATTGGAGGTCCTAAGTAGAGGTCCATCCGATACTGGGAGTGGGACTCTGTCGGCCCTTGCACTGCCCACGGCTTCCTACAATGCGTGCAGTTCTCTTATCTCTCCCTCCCCCGCCTACTCCCCCGCCTACTCCCTCGCCTCCTCCCTCGCCTCCTCCCTCGCCTCCTCCCTCGCCGCCTCCCCCTACCCTGTACCTCGCCACCTACCCCACCTCCTCCCCACCTACCCCACCTCCTCCCCACCCACAGAAACACCATCGGTGACCTTTTCCCCTCTCCCCCTTCCCCATTTTCCCCCTCGATCGTCGTTTTTATGGGAACTTTTTCCGATGCGATTTTGTTTCGTTGGATCATTTTACAGCCGCCGGTGACGGGGGTGGGAAGGGGAGTGGGTTCCTAATTGTCGCACTGATTTAGTTGCTCGAATAGGTCCATGATGGTCTCGGTAAAGGCGCGTTTTCGCCATTCAATTTTAGTTGATCAACAAGAAGTTGAAAGATAGTTGAAACTGAATTGAAGCGTGTGAACTTTCTTTCAACCTAGCTGATCGACTTGTTAGTTGATTCAACAAAAGTTCGACGGTTTTCAACTTTTTGCGTTCAAGTGTGTTTAGACCTATGACGTCACTGTTGATCAACTAAAATTGAATGGTGAGAACGCGCCTTTAGGACGGATTGATGAGTTTTGTGTCGTAAATGCGGGATGGGTGATTCAAAGAAGAGTTTTGGGAATAATAATTTAAATGTTTTTCATCATCTTTGCATCGAATAAATCCTATAATTTTATGTATGATCGAGAGCTGTATCAGAGGTTTTTCCAACATGAAGAACGAACCACAAAAGAAATAAGATTTGTTATTTTTACAACCATTTTTTGTCATTTCGTTATTTTGTAGGGGTCATCATTGTAAATTTTGGCGTTTCGGTTTTGTTATTTTTTTATTTTACACTAGTGGTTAAAAAATATGTTCGTGAATTTTTTTAACTACCTACCTATAATACGGTATCTTTAATTTCTTTATTGCCTTTGTAAGTACGATTTCGCTATATGTAGGCGGTATTTATAACTTAAATTTTATCTTATTGTAATATAGGGTGACCACGCGTTTCGGTTTACCGAGATTTGCCCCGGTTTTTAGAGTTTTGTTCCGGTGTCCCGAATATTTTTTTTATCTTTCAGGAAAATTAATAGTTAACTAATACCACCTTGATGGTATATCGAAATAAGTAATTATATTTTTTCTATAAAAACCCGCAAAAAAAGAATATGATAAAAAGGTTTGGTGTAAATCCCACTGTCTTCAGCGTCCCGAAATTTGATTTTCCGCCGATTAGCCGAACTCGGACTTCGTTGCCATTCTATCAATATCGGAAAATCCCGAAATCCTTCAAAAGAATGCACATCCCCGATGAATTAATTTCCATTTTTCCTCCGATTTATGAGTGTAGACTTTTTTAACTTCCCAACTGGTTAATTTTCTATAGCCGTTTGATGTTCTGGATAGTTCGTGGTATTCCAAGCTCTCATTAACCTCTCGAATTTCAATCTCCGTATGCATTTGGCCTCCTCCCGATTTCCATCTGCATCCTCTCTCTCTCTCTCCATCCGTCAGTACCGCATTTCTGCTTTCGAATCCCTCTCCTTTACATTCACTCATTCCCTCCTCTCATTCCCTCCTCTCATTCCATCCTCTCAATCCCCTCCCCTCATCCCCGTTCCTCATCCCCTCCTCTCATTCCATCTTCTCATTCCCTCCTCACACTCCCTCCTCTCCATCTTCTCCTTCCATTCTCTTCATGCCTCCTCTCCCTCTCTCCTCTCCCTCTCTCCTCTCCCTCTCTCCTCTCCCTCTCTCCTCTCCCTCTCTCCTTTCCCTCTCCTCTCCCTCTCTCCTCTCCCTCTCTCCTCTCCCTCCCTCCTCTCCCTCCCTCCTCTCCCTCCCTCCTCTCCCTCCCTCCTCTCCCTCTCTCCTCTCCCTCCCTCCTCTCCCTCTCTCTTCTTCTTCTTCCTCTCCCTCCTTTTTCCTCTCCCTCCTCCTTCCTCTCCCTCCTTCTTCGTCTCCCTCCTTCTTCCTCTCCCTCCTTCTTCCTCTCCCTCCCTCCTATCCCTCCTTCTTCCTCTCCCTCCCTCCTATCCCTCCCTCCTCTCCCTCCCTCCTCTCCCTCCCTCCTCTCCCTCCCTCCTGTCCCTCCCTCCTCTCCCTCCCTCCTCTCCCTCCCTCCTCTCCCTCCCTCCTCTCCCTCCCTTCTCTCCCTCCCTTCTCTCCCTCCCTCCTCTCCCTCCCTCCTCTCCATCCCTCCTCTCCCACCCCTCCTCTCCCATCCCTCCTCTCCATCCCTCCTCTCTCCTCCCTCTTTCCCCTCCCTCTTTCCCCTCCCTCTTTCCCCTCCCTCTTTCCCCTCCCTATTTCCCCTCCCTATTTCCCCTCCCTATTTCCCCTCCCTATTTCCCCTCCCTCTTTCCCCTCCCTCTTTCCCCTCCCTCTTTCCCCTCCCTCTTTCCCCTACCTCTTTCCCCCTCCCTCTTTCCCCTCCCTCTTTCCCCTCCCTCTTTCCCCTCCCTCTTTCCCCTCCCTCTTTCCCCTCCCTCTTTCCCCTCCCTCTTTCCCCTCCCTCTTTCCCCTCCCTCTTTCCCCTCCCTCTTTCCCCTCCCTCTTTCCCCTCCCTCTTTCCCCTCCCTCTTTCCCCTCCCTCTCTCCTCTCCCTCTCTTCTTGCCTCCTCTTCCTCCCTCCTCTATCTCTCTCCTAACGCTGATGCATAACACTCCCAAGGCCCTAACCTCTCGTCCATCTCCAACCCCCATGATTTCTCTCTCTCTCCACCCTCACTCTTTCTCTCTATCTCTCCTCCCTCACTCTTTCTCTCTATCTCTCCTCCCTCGTCCACTCCCTCCTCACTCTCTTTTCAGCTTGCAATAGCAGTGGGGTAGGCGCGTAATTTCTATGTAACTCGACACCGCCCGGCTCTCGCGTCGCTGCCAGTGAGGGGATAATGACCACACACACCCTTTTCTTTTTTTGCGGTAATCCTCTATTCTATTCACTCTGCCCGACCTCTACATCCTCTCCCTCCTTTCTCCATCCCCCTCTCTCCCCTTTAGTTTCATCTGCTCCTTTCTCCCCCCCCTCCTACTACCCCTTCCTCTCCCTCCCTCTATCGGCCAATCAAGTCCGTTAACGCTGATTATGTGCGTGTTGCTAGGATTTGAGGGAATATTTTCTTCGCGAAGTTCTAGATTTTTTTCTTTGACTCGATGCAAATGAAAGGAACGTGATTTTTTCGGAAATATTTATTTCGTGACTACATTTTAATTTTTCAAAAAGAATACTTCAAGTTTTGATGCGTTAATATGTTCGGAGTTATAATTCACCATTTAAATTTATCATGCATGTAATTTGTATGAGATGATAAGGTAGGAGTGATGATTACATTTTCGGAGCTAGAAACTTTCTGAAAAATCATAAGGAATTTATATTTAAATAGTTTATTCCAGAATAAGCGCCTTAGTGTAAATCATTTACAAACTAAGTGCTTGTCTCGGTTATTTGCAATAGCCATTGCAAAATATTTTGCCTAGAAACAGCGACGATTCATCGAAAGTATATTCTAAAAAAGAACAATATGCCTATGCAGAAATAACGCCACCGGAGGATATAGTAACTTTTTTGGGAAATGTGGCTTAGTTAGTATTATTTGTGACATCAGGCTGTACGTTTGGATGCAATTTAAACGAAATCCTTAGAGCCATTTTTGGTTAAATCGAATTGATTCAAAATATCCAAGAATAATAAAGTACCCTTAATTGTTGCGCAATATCATTTATCTCATCAAAATGTCTTTTATAAGTGATATTATCCGTAAATATGAGATGATATTCGATTTAGTTTAACCGTAAGGCTGTAGTAGGAGTTGAATGGATCGCGGCGGAGGCGTGACGTCATAAGGCTTTCAAGAGAGATATGACTTACGTAGTATTATTTTTAACATCAGGCTCTACAATTGGTATGATTTTAATCAAATTTTCTGGAGACATTTTTGAGTAAATAAAATTTTTCAAAAAATCGCCAAGAATAAATTACCCTTAATTTTTACGCAATATCATTTTTATGAATCAAGTGTCGGCAAAAGATGATATATTGCACAAATACGAAATATCATTCGATTTCATGTACGCGTTTGTGTAGGCACCTGAAACGTATATTTCCATCAAAATATCGAAGTCGAATTTTTTCCACGATAGCAATAGTTGCTCAATATATACTACGCATATGAGAAAGTAAAAATTGCAACCAACTGCCGAACCAAACGAGAAAGTAATCTTTTCAAACCATAACGATAAAAAGAGTATTAAAAAAAGATAAAACCCATTGTCTATTCCTTCCCGAACATATGCTCACACTCCGTAATTTTTCTTTATCATTTCACCGTCAGAAACAATGAAATAAAAGAAGGGAGTAGAGAGAGTAAAAAACAATCCCAACTGCCCGACACGCAGCATCCTAAAACCTCTCTTTCGCAGTCAGGAGATCTCATATAATCTTCCCCACTCCCCGCTTTCTGCTGCGCCTTATCTCTAAGCTTTATCTGCACAACCCAGACACCGAGCACGCGTGTGGGGTGCAGGCTTTTACCCTCCCACATGTCCCCTCCTCATTACACCTCTTTCCCCATCCCTCGATCCCACTCCCTCCCTTCCCCCCTCCCTCCAGCTCTCTGCATTATTGTTCTGTGCTATCTCGGGCGTCTGCTGTGTTGTCTCCAGAAGAATGGACCTCTATGTGCGTGCGTTGGTGTGTGTGCGCGCCCGCTTTTCGAGTGGGATGGGGCTCTGGGCATTTCTCCCGACACCGGATACGTTGGGCGGGGGTGGTTGGCGGTCGCGTATCTGCCCCCGGGGGAAGGGCTGATTTTTGGCAGGGGGTGGGATGTACGGCGTGGCTTTTTAAGGGTTTGTAAGGAGGGTTTTTTACGGAGAGGGGTTGGGGGAATCCCGTGCCGCGTAAAGATGAACCGAGTGGAAGGGGAGTGATTGCGCTTCTCTCGTCTCTTTTGTTCCTAAGCACGGGTGTCATCAACTGTTTCCTAACATGGCCGCACGGTGCCACAGTTGGTCACGGAATAGATCTTGGAGATTTTTGGAGTAACTAGTTAAGAGTCGGAACATCTCGTCAAGTTTGAGGTCAGAACGCTGCCGAAGTGTTCGGTGTAATGTGCAGTTAATTAATGCTTAAGCATTTTTAAAATTGTTAATTTTTATTTACTGATTATTATAAATGATAAAAATAAAACTTATTATATTACTGATAACATTTAACGTATGAATATCTGTCAAGATTTATGCGGGAGGGATTTCCGCAGAAAGCAATCATTATCTTAAATTAATATGTCAACAATAACCGTTCCATATCATTGTTTCTCAAAATGTAAATTGCTTCCCGAAACATAATGCAAAGCATTTCTGACTAAACTTATAATTATGAACCGCTTCTTTCGGCGAATAAGTTCCTAATCCCTGCGAATTTTATCTGACCAATATTTAATTTTTATCTTGCTAATTAGACTGAATTTCTACTCCGTCATTTAGTACTCAACCGGATTGCTTAGCGCTGTTGCCACATATATCCTCGAACTTTTTACACGATCTCACTCCACTTTTTCCCCTCCACCCATCTTCTCGTATAATGAGCCCGAGAGAAAGAGTGATAAAGGAGTAGGTGTCGTTTGCCCAGGGTGCTCGGTAGGGGGAGACAGGGACGCAGAGACATTTTTCATCCCAGCTCTGAAGAGAGAGGGAGAGGGTGCGATCCCTTACCACCCCAAGCAACTACATACCTCGCGCCTCTTCAGACCGCGTTATCTTCACGGCGACGAGAAGGTTTTGGCTTTCGATGCGCGTCAACTATTTGATGGGAAGGCGGCCGGGAGAGGAGCACTCGGGTGAACTAATTAGCGGCAGGTGTCGCGGTTATCGCTTGTCCTTTTTTGATTTTTCGTATCCAAAGAGAGCGTGACGATGACCCATGTTTGGACTTTCAGATTCAAGATGTAATGTATGCCCGTTTAATTCCCGTCGCATCAAATCATGCATTTCATTTACTCTCATTATGCGTAAGGTTTACCTAAATACACGTTACCATTTGTCTTATTTAAAGCTTCGACTACTTACTTGGGGAATAGTTTCCTCTGCTTTTCTACTTTGTATTATCGTCCTTTTTCTCTTCTTTTATTAATTTCAGGCATATCCATCTATGTAAACCTATTTCAGCCATTAGAATCGCTAATATTGTTTTGAACGAAGTTTTTTTTTATAGTTAAACGTCCATGCATTGAATTCTGTTCACTACAATTAATTTATCTTGAAATAAATGAAATTATAAGAGGCCATATTAGGTTGGATTGTTTGTGAGCAGAAATATTATTATTTAATAATTATATTATATTTTTCTGTTAAAATCTAATCATCCCCGCCTGTTATTCATATTAAATCAACACTTAGTAACAATATTGCCTACTTCCACGAAGTCGTGCCTGATTCGGTTAATTATATCTCCGCCCATTTACAAAGGGATTCATTAGAAAAATAGCCTGAATAAAATATGATAGTTATCCAGAACATACCTATCGAACTGAAAAATTACACTTATATGTATATACGTCTTTAGAAACCATCCTTAATATTTTTATTTTGGGTTGAATATCCACTTCTGCATATGTTAACATACGGAAACTTGACATCACAATCGGCTATAAATCGGTTCGAAAAATCGTATACATATTGATTTCCACTAAATACTAGCAATCTCCCGGAGTACTTGATCGAAGTTCGCGTGATTCGCAGTCAGATGAAAGACTAGGCGGCTGCGCAACGCACGACAGTGGGCGAGGTCGTTCCTCGCGGGGCCTTAGGTTCCCACTCACGGCCATTGTGGTCCTTCATTACGGCCTTATTCAGTGGGGCAGGGTATAGGAGGGAAAGGCAAAAAGGGGCTTGCAGCAAATATGGTTGGAAGTGAAGAGGAGAAGAGGTGAGGGATTTGAAAAGGTTTCGCTTGAAGTGGCGGTGTTTCCCTCTCCTCCTACCCTCCTCCCCCCCCCCCTTCTCTCATCCTACCCTCCCCTCTCCTCCTATCTTCTCCTCCTACCCTCTACACCTCTCCAGTGAGTGCGGTGCATGTGGTGTGCCCGGCTAAGTGAGAGCGATTGGGGTTCAAAGAGAGGGGACGTGAATCGTTTGGAAGGTTTTCGGGTGGGTGCCGGGATGGTGTGAGAGTAGGAAAGGTGGGAGGAAGTTAAAAAGAGTCGATTCAGAAAGAGTTTTTGGGGGAGGAGGAGGAGGGGTGGGAAAAAAAGGGTTTTATTTATTTTTTGCGGGGAGGGTGTTTGAGAGGTTGGGAGGAGGGTAGGGAAGGGAGGAGACGGTAACGGTTCGGCGTGCCTAACGCGTCGAAGGTCGGAGGGCATTTGCTTATTTAAAACGTCGTTGTAGAGCGCGGGGAGTGACTATTGAATAATGTCGCTCTCGTGAAATTATCCGCTCGTCTCGCGTTACTCTTCGCGGTACAGCTCGTTTTGATTTACTGACAGTGCTCTTGAGTCATCAATACAAGGTTGAGAGGAAGTATTCATTAAATGGAATCACGCATACTCCATTCCTTTCCTTGAGGTGTTATTTCCCGGTTATATCTACAGTGTCTAACCAATTTTGCATTGCAAAATATTTGAAACTTTTCTGATAATTTTTTTACATTGTCCAATGATTATGTTGTATTGATATTTAGGAAAATACTATAAAGTTTCTTTTTTTCCATTTTAGGTGAGTACAAAGGTTAAAATCCTAAAATAACGACAAAATGCGCACCAGAAAGGGTTTTCTGTTTGATGTCTGTAAGTACCTTTCATGCGCTTAATATCTGTTTTCCCACGTAACCGATTCCACGTTTCACTCATCCCTCAAGTAGACGGTTCTTATAGTATTAGTTTCAGTGTTAAATGGTAAAATGGCAATTTCGGTATTCGCATTATCGGAGAACAAGTGAATAACATTAACGCCGAAGGGTTGAATATCACACACACACAGCGCTGCAGATTGATTAATTAATCTAACTTCCTTTCACGGCATGTTCACAGCTAGGCTATTACGAGAGATTATAAAGTTGATACTTCTGTTGCGGATTATGACCACGTCAAGGTCAAGGCATTGACGTGTACAGAATGAGGTTTGAAAAAATTAGGAATGCCATTCTGTAAGCCACGTCGGTTGCCGTCTGTCAAAAAAAAACACCTTTCCCCCTTCCCAGCATTTCTATCCGTTCGCCTCGCAGTTCCAATTTTCCCTCCCCCCTCACACAACCCTTTCCCCCACCCATGTATCGCCCAAAAACCCATTCAAAACAGGTATACCGCCAATGATAACAAACACTTTCTTTCAAACCTTTTTTTCTCGCCTATCCCCTTCATGCCTTTCGTTATTATTCTCTTCCTCGTTTTCCCCTTCCGCCGAAAGAGAAACCCCTTCATGCATTACTGAGACATCTGCCTGCGCCACGAATCCGTTTCAATCCCACAGAACTAGAATCCCCTCTCCTTCTAATCCTCTCCTCCTCTCTGCAAGTTTCTCGGTTCCTAAGGAGAGGAAATGTCCCTTCGATCTCTTCACCTGGACAATAGCTGTTTTTTTTACAAACGCATCAAACTAAAGGAAAGGTTTATAATCGGCACCTTCTTTCGCCCCTGTCGTCTTTCTTTTCCTTTGGCCTCTTGATCGGAGTTTACCCATTTCCGTTTTTGGTATTTAAAGTCGTAACTCATTTTTCTTTTTTTTTATCACATTATCCGTGTTCGTGGGAATTTCGACGCGGCCAAAGCTGGATTACCTTGAACAGGCTCTGGTTGTCTAAATACGAAATAATTCGTTCGATTCGTCATTTTGTCTCCTTCCGCTTGCCTCACAGGACGCTCCGTCCTGTTCTTCCAGTCAACTCGGTCGGGCTTCTCATCATGTCGATTCTGGTAGTCTTTTTCTCGTGTTTTTTATTCTTAGTTTGGTTTCCTTGGCGCCTCTTTGGATCCGTTCGGTTGCTGCAGACGTCCGACGTTGATCGTTTTTCCGCATGTGACCGGTCCTTAACTATTTAAAAGTTTATGTATATATATATATATATATATATATATATATATATATATATACACACATACTGAATAATGCTGCAGAATTCTGTTTTTCTTCGTGTACTGCACTATTATTCCGGTCATCTTTAATTTCCACGTACCTTTTTACTTTGATATTTTGTGCTGAAATTTTGGCATTTTCGCACGTATTTCTTTATAGATCGATGCAGAAATCTAAGTGATTATCGATCAAAATATATCGATTTGTTTTCTCTCGCACCTTCGTAAATAAATATAGCACTCGGCTTATCCGCTTGGATACCAAACTTATTTTGACAATCCTTATCGGTTCACCGTCCAAACACTCTATCCCTTTACATCCTTCACGCGTTGACCTTTCAATGCACCGAACCATAGCGCCGATTCAGCGGCCAAGGAGTTTCCAAGTCGCCTCCTACGGCGGCGGATCACAAAGGCATTTGTCTGGCGGTGGAGCTGCGAGGGGCGTGGGGTTAAGTCTGTTGGCGCCCTCTTTGACGTGGACGGGTTTGATCGGGGCGACTATAGAAGTTGCAAGGGGACAAGGTTATGTCCTGGTGTCGGTAGGGAGGGTTGGAAATTGTGTAGGAGAGGTGGCGAAATGGGGTTGATTCACCCCCTGGTGAGGGGCGGTAAGTGGGCGATTCAATAAAACCTGTTAGTGATGGGATTATTTTTGTAGGAAAAGAATGCTTTTTTTAACGCTACCGATGCAATATGATGTAAATGCGAGAGAAACATTGCAGGTTTATTTAGCTTGGGACCCGTTTGCGTGCAACGCTTATTTTATAAATCTCTAAACCAAGTTACGATAATTATGGCTCGAAAACAATTTAGAAATGAGACTACTTTGGTTTCCATCAGAATATTAATTTTATTCTACTCCAATTAGATACATAAATATAAATTTATCATCTGATAATACTAAGATTCAAGCTTAGAAAATCACCTTCGTCGGCGTTTCTTTAGAACCGAAAATATTATTCTGCAAATAGTAGTTTCAAATTATATCACGTAATTGGAAAGTTTTATTTTTTAGTTATTCATAAAATGGGAGACTCTTTACATTATAACTAGATAATTTATATTTTCCCTTTACCTGGCATAGTTGATAGCATTATTTGGACAGTTGGCTCCTCGTTAAGTGATTGTGTGGCTTTTGGCCACCGTTATATTTCACGCAAGATTTTTTAAAGCCTTCGTCCTCTGCCAAAAATAGGTTAATATACGTTTACCTAATTGTTACAGATATTTTCCTATCCGTTGTGAAATATTACCAACCGCTTTGCCGTCCGTTAACGCCGTATAATTCATAATTTGTGCGACGATATTTAGAATCATTGCAACCGTATCAAATCAGTCGCTTTTAACCCGCTCCGTGAATACGTATGCCTATATATAAAAAAAAGGACAAATTAGCCGTGCGGCCGGTTTTTAAACTACCACAAGAAAGATTGCGAAGCATTTATTTCGTGCGCAACCTCCTTTGATAAAACTCCGCACAATCTGATCCCCATCAAGATTTTTCCCACTCTGCTCGGCCCCCTTCCACAGCCCATATTTCAAGTTTCCGCCGCGTGTGTCTGTGTCGTCCCTTCTCCCCCTCTCTCCACCCTCCCTCCTTTCCTCTCCCTCCCTCCCTCCTTTCCTCTCCCTCCCTCCAACCTCTCTCCAACATCCCTCCCTCCACCCTCCCCCGCTATCTTTTTTCCCGTCGCCAGCCCTCTCCTCTCTTCCTCTCTCCCATCTGTCTAAACGCATCACCCTCCTCATCACGCCCTCCACAAGAGCCATGGACCGCTGAGGGGGGAGGGGGAGTGGAAGGGGTTGCCATGGTGCACAGAAACACGCGGCCCCGACCCTTCCACGTCTATGCACGGGGGTTATTTTTACCCGGGCGAACCCCATCCAAAACCACCCACGCCTTCGCGGAGCGAAAGACCCGGCACTCCCACCCTCCCCCCTGCACCATCCCACCCCCTAACCCCTCCTCCCCTCCCGCCCTGCCATTTCCCGTCTACTACCCTCGCCAACCATCCCTACCAACCTAACCCATTCCTACCGCGCTACCATTCCTACTACTTCCGTCACGTCTCCTACCAACCCAACCACACCCAACCAGCCATTCCTCGCCAACTACCCAATCTTCTAATATCACCTGACTACGGGGGCTTTCGGTTCGTATCCCGCTTGATTTTTTCACTGCTTGTCAGCTATTTCTAAAATGTCGTGCGTTCATGGTGATGTAAAAATATATTAAGTGTCTTCGTCCTGTCCCTCCGCTCGTATCGTGTAATGGTGCTCACATTTTTCCTGCATACCATTCTACACTCCAACCTAACCATCCACCACTCCTTTCCCAACCATTGTCTCATCCCATCTGATCCCGACCTCCGCCGCTCCCTCCGTCACCCACACCGTCCTCCTTCAAATCCCGATCCATCCCTCTTCACCCGTTTTTTATCTTTGGCGAGAAATGTGGTCTTGTTTTTCTTCTGAAAAAAAGGGTTTCCGAGTGTGTCGGGCTGTTAAAAAGGGGATGGGGATGTTTTTTCTTTGCGGGTTGAGAGGAAGAAGAGGAGGAGATGAGTTGTGGAGATATGACCACAAGTAGTGGTGAATTGTATGGCACGTTGTGTAATGGGTTTTCTTTAGGATATTTTTTTAGGCTTGGTTTTTGGCGGATGTTGTTCTTTAAGGTTTCTTTGTGGTCTGGAGAAGGGATTTTAGTGTTATATTTCCCTCGCACGTAGGTAAAAGATGGGATAATTTGTGGCGGCGTTTTTATGTCTATGGGATTCCACACAATTATCAGAAGCACCCTACAAGACATTGTATCCTGTAATTACTCAGGAAAAGTACAAAATTATGTTAATCGTAGCTTAAATAGCTTGAGTATGTTTTCTGATATTATTACGGTGTATATTTAGCAAGCAGAAAATTTACTGCTGATTAATTCATTCCATCCATCTCACGATACGCATAATTGCTGCCATTAAATCAGTATAAACAAGATGTTTATGGGGTGTTATTGAAATAAAACTAACCAAATTCGTCTCGTTTGGACAAGAATCTATTTTGTATCAGTTATTTTCAGCGTAAATTAATGTAAGATAAATGAAGCTTTCGATAGGTCCCGCATCAGTAAATATTTATTAGATAAGTAGTTTATCGATAGTAGAACCTTGCCCGACATCAGTGGCATTGTATCACTATGAAACAATAATCATCTCTTCTCTGTCTCAAAACTATATCAATCGAATGTCATCTCTTCCAGTATTTTCCCTGCAGCCCCCATCTCCTCGCGCAGTGATTCCCTCGAGATGTGGGGTGTTAGAGATAGAAAGAGAAATAGGAGAAGGAAGGAGCGAGAAAACCAACTCCCTCTTCCTCCCATCTCTCTCTTTCTCACCCCTTTTTTATTCCTTCCCTCATCTCGCCGACCTGTCAAAGGAGTATAAAAAAATAAATAAAAGCGGAGACGAGTTAACATTAAAAAGACTGGGATGTGGGGTTTTGGGGGGGAGAGGGATGAGAAGGAAAAACGTAAAAAAGAATCCCCTTGGCAAAGCACAAAGCCATCCTTTGACGGTGTAAGAGTTGGCCTCCTTCCCTCTCTCGCGGTCTCTTCCAAAAACTTTATTCCTCTCATTCTTCCATCTCCCCTTTTTCATTTTCACTTGTTTTTCCCCTTCCAAAGACATCACTCCTGTCCATGGCTAAGAATGTGTGGCGCTGCGACTCAAGGTTGTTAACTGGTTAAGTAAAATTATTCCTTCCAATTGTCTAGAACTTACGGTCCTCGTGTCTCTAGGTGACAGTCATATCTGTCATAGCGGAAAATTATTTTTAAACCTTTACTTATAATTAATTGCGTTCATGGGTAGAACGACAAAACACTTATTTATATTTATGAAAGTACTCTTGGTATATAATCTCACAAACGTTACCGCTATAAAGTAGTTCATTCAGAGAAGTTTAAACAAATGCTATGCGCTTGAATTGTTTGGAGATGCGCGATATAAAAATATGATATTTACATAGTTGATTTGGTTTTACAACTGTACTCCCAAAGTACCTCCTAGTGGTCCACAAATTTATTTCACCCCATTCGTTCAAAATTAATTACTAATTGTGTATCAAGAATTTGGTAATGTGTTTAATATTCATACGTGACGAATACACTTTCAGAATACTTAGATGTATTAGTGATTAGGATAAAATTTCTTTGTTATTTATAATCATTCAGATTTCATAGTGAGAAGGATTTTAAGCATATTTACTTTACGTATATTAACAGCACCATGCCTTCGCCTTTATGAAGTTTTAAAAGACGTTGAGTGCTCTAACTTCTATTCACGAGTTAACTCCTCGAATATCTCTCCTACAAGAGCCATTTCCTCACTTCATTATTATGGATTTCCTTCATCTACGCGGTGTGTTTCGTGTTTTCATTTTTTGTTTTTCGTCCACCCATAGCAGAGTGTCGGTGTCACAAAGGGGAGGGACATAGCACTGCCGCCCTTATTCCTCACGCTACTCCGGGCCTCGCTTTTTTACACCAAACTCATAACGTCTACCCTTGTCATAATTTCGTCTTTTGCTCGTATTTACGTCCACCGCCTGTTTCACAAAGAGGCCGCCCTAGGCGGTTGCGGCGCTGAGGTAGTCTCACCGGTTGGTGACGAGAATTCAGTCATACGCCTCCTCTCTCATGCAGCAAGTAAACTTCCTATCCTGCTGCGGTATCATATTCTCTGGGAGGGCTAAAAAGTTGTATTTTTTCTACTTTCTTTTCCTGTGCATGTTAAGTGCATGGAAAATTTAATATCGCGCGATTTATGCTCGACCGGAATTGTGTCTCTTGCGTGTAGAGAAAAAAGGGGTGATGAAATTTTCATAAGTGAAACTCCGGTTTCTGTGTCTCGCGAGGTGCCGCGGTGTCCAGGTGACAGATCGCTCGGATTTTTATCACGCGCGCGCACTATATACGAATGCAGTTTGGAATATGCGGGTGTATCATTTCCAAAAGAGTTAAAGCATTTAATGAGATGAAAGGGATTGCGGCGTCATAATTTTAAATTTATTCTGTTCTTAATGCGAGTAGGTTTTGTTCAGGAAACAGCAATAGGATTAAAAAGTGAAATTTATTGTCATGCAAACGCTAGCGTCGTATCATAAATAACACGTGTTGGCATTAGGAAGCGGTAGTTGGAAAAATACATGTCGGAAGCATCCTTGAATTTCAGGTTGGAATTATTACTCCCGGGGTTGTGATAATTTTATCGGTTTTTCAACCAATGAGGTATGACCAAAGTCCCTAGCTTGTAAATCCGCGTTACCAACTTCCTTTACTCAATCAGGATGTGGACCAGCAGACTTCTACTTTTGAGTTGGTGACTAACAACCCACCCATCTCGCGGGACACGCTCCCACTTCACGAATCATTGGTTTTAAGTAACCAGCCGATGACTGATAATGCTTTCACCTGCCACCCGACCATAACGCAGTTACCGTCTCGAAATATTCTCTCCTTTCCTCCCTCCGCTCTCTTTCTCTCTCTCCTCCCCAATCACTCATCTCCCTCCTCTCTCTTAAAACACTTTATCCCGCTGGGAATACTCTTCTTCTTCCCTTCTCCTCGCTCTCCCTCCGCTTACAAATATCCGCAAGCTTCCATCGCCGAAGAAACAGCAAAGAAGGGAAGAGAAGGTCTTTCACGCATTTTGCCTCCAAAAACAAGCCGCATATCCCCATCTTCCCTTCTCTCTCTCTCTGTCTTTCGTACAAAACCCGCTTTTCCTACACCCCCAACCCTCTCCTCCACAGAGCGCCCCCTCCCCACACAGCTCACATAGCTATCTCTACTACTTCCCTCATCATACTCTTTTCCCTTTTCCTCTCTCTCTCTCTGCCGCAACCCCCTGGTAATCTCCTTCCTTCCTTCCCTCCCTCTCTCGCTATTTTCCGCCCTACTCCTTTCCGCCCCACGCACCGTCTTCTTCCTCTTTGCTTTCGATCGGAAAAGCCTTTACGCACCGCTGCTTATGGGCCCTATAACGTTTTTCTCCCGGCCACAAAAGAGGGGTTCTTCGAATGGTTAGAGGAAGGAAGGAAGAGGGAGAGAAGAGGTGGAGGATGATGGTGGATGGATGAGAAATTGCGAGGTTAAGAGGGAGACGGGAGAATGGAAGGAGATGAGAGACGCCTCAGAGTACAACTTTGCGCGGTTTTTCCCCTCCTTTCTTCCCGTGGAGGAATGGGAGGGTTTTTTTTTCTTAGGGAGGTAAAATTTCCACCCTCGCGTCATTCCGAATATGAAGAAATATGGATGATATTTTCACTCGCTTTATCCCGCTACGGAGAGAAAAAAATTCCAACTCTTTGATTATTAAAAAAAATTGAAATATATATTTTTTCTGTTTGCACGCATCCTCGTAAATTCTGTTTCTTCGTTTTATTATTTCCCTCCTAAGAACTTATTTGCTGTCAGTTTTTTTATCGCTGAATGTTCCTGCTACGATTTTAAGTAAAGAGAGTATTATGAGATGTGTGCGAAAATGGCAATGAAATAAAATTCGGATCAATTTAAGTATTCCGATAAATTTGAAAAATTTTCGTTTTTGCTCCCAAAAACAGCCAATTAACCGCAAATAAATTTTCACGCATTTTTGTCCACTTCTCACGTAAATATTGCCATGAGAATTAAACTTGGAAGAATCCACGGGTTTTTTTTTTACTGAACTTTACGTACTAGGTTGAGGCAATGCGCTCCTGGAAGGAAGTATTAGCGCTCTGCGGAGCCATTCTGCAAAGAGGAAAGGGTTTTAGAGGTGAGGAGGAGAAGTCAGAGGGGGGGGAGAAGGGTAAAGGGACGGCCGGGAAGGCGTGAAGGGAGCTATTTGATAGGAAGATGCTGTGTCGTGTTCCTTTTCACCCTCATCAGCACCTCCAGAACAATTGCTTCCCTTTTGGTTATTAAGAGAAGTTTCCTTCCATCCCGCCTCCCACTCAAAAAGGGAGGAGCTGGGGGGAGGAATACGAAGGACGAGGGAGGGGAGGCGTTTCCTTAAGAAGTGGGAGGGGTTAAGGGAAGGAAGGGGGAGAGGAAGAGAGGGTGAGGTAGCAAAAAAGGCCTTCTGAGGCGAAAACTTGTGGAGAAGAAGCGTCAGCCGGCAAAGTTTGATCCCGCTGAATGTACTGGAGTGGAGTGGGAGGGGGATTGGAGGGGGGGGGGGAAGGAAAGGAGGATTGGGGTATGAAAGGGTAGGCGAGGAGATGAGAATCCATCTGTCTGGGGCAGGCATTAATGGAAGTCTTGGAGAAGTTTCCCCTCTCTTGCTGAACCCAAATTCTAAGATACGGAGGTGGCTGTAATGTTGAAGAGGTGTTGGGAGATGGGTACGGAGTTTTTGGGAGGAGGGGAGAGGAGGGGGGAGGGGAGAAGGGTGGAGGAGCTGTGAGTAGTGAAGGAGACGGGGCGAGGGAAGTTTTGGAAGTGGATGCGGAAACTATAGAACTATAACCTTCGATTAAAACCCTCCCTAAAATTCTTACTTCTTTGGTCACTGCTAATTCGGGAATCCTATATTTTAGGCAATTAAGCAATACATAGTTTCAGTACTCTCACGTTGGAAATTAAACCTTTTAAACGCAGAATATTTACAGTATATCTGTGATTGATGCTAGCAGTTTCTCTTGAAACTAATTGCTAATACGAGGCCTCTTTTTCATAAAATACATCAGTAGAATATGTAGAAAATTTTTATTTGTACGTATTGGCTAGGATTAACGCAGTCGTGATTGTAACTGAAGTCGTAATTTTGCTTTGTTAGTCACAGAGCATCAAATCTTACTTCTGATGAATACTTCATTTCCCGCCGCGAGCAAAATTATTATATAATTTTATTTTTTTTAATATGATATTATTTTGCAGGGAAAAGACAGGATCATAATTTTGGAATTAAGTCCGCAGTTATTTATTTTTTTTTATTTAGAATTTTCATATCCCATGTTCGAAATGTATATGCCGTTTGCGTCATCGCCCGGGGCAGATTTATTTATTCGGCGAATTTTTTAAAGCGTAATATGTTAAAGTGAATCGCTGCGATTAAATTTTTTGAAATAGAAAAACATTTTCGTTTTCATTTGAAAAATGTATTTCCGTCCTAGTGAAATATAGAAAAAATATTCCCCAAGCCGTGTTTGGATATCGTCCAACATGGAGAAAAAAGATTGAGAGAGGCAAATTCACATACACACACGGTTTGTCGACAGCCGTATAAAAGACCCGAAGCAGGACTCGCACCAATGAATGGTTTCCGCGGTGTCCGATTCGCTTTTTGCCCCCCTCCCCCCCTGCCTCCAAATCGCTTGTTTTACATCGTTCCAATTCTCTCCCTCGGTGCCATGGTGCCGCCGCGAAATGTTATTGCCATTTCGGAACTCGTATCGGACCTTGTTTAATTTCGGTATAGATAAATTCATACGTCATATTTTTATGCGCTTTAGCAGAGATGATGAGGTGCCAGTTTTGTTGCCCGTATCTCTTCAGGAAAAAAAACCAATATTTTAATATTTAATTTAAAGTATTAGTTTTAGTAGATTGGTGTTTGATGTAAGCCTTTCCCTAGAAAATGATTATCGCAATGAGGTATTGTCTTCATTACTATTTACAAATTTTCCTCAATGATTGTTTCTTTTTGGGTGTCGCGTGTCATGGTCGTTCATGCACGCGCTCGGCGTCGTCGAATAGTTATAAAGTTTCCATATGGAGGTTGTGCCATAAGGCAGTTTGCAGTTACATGGCGTGTAATTTTATGCGCATTGTTTTAAATTAGAAATCCGACATTTTTTTTGGGAGTTCGACTCGCAATCTTGGATCGCATGCGCCCACGTCCGTCCCGAGTTAAATTTAAATCCTTTTTTCCTTCATTCGCAGGGGTATTTTTACGGGTCAACTCTCACCCTATCTTTTTTCCCCTTTCTCTCTTTTTTCCCCTTCCTCTTTCCCTCCCTCACTCTCCCTCAACCTCCCTTGCCACTTCTCTCCCGAAACCGCAGCCATGGGCCACCAAGGACACCGCGAATAAACAAACAGTCTCCTTCTACATTCGGAGCATAGCCCTCGCCTCTCTCTTCCTTCCTCCTCCTCCTCCCACTCCGCCCTCCTTCCTTGACTCCTCCCGAAAACCTTTACGTATCTCACTCCCTCTTCCCTCCCATCCTCACCACTCTGCCTCCTCCTCTCCCTTCAAAGCTTCGTTCTCGCGTTTCTCTTTATATATTTTTATTTCCCTCCCTTAACCCCTCTCTTTCTCCCTCATTCCCTTCTCTCCCTCACTCCCATCACGTCCCTTCAGAACCGCTTCTCCACATGACTCACAGACACAGTTTACGAACGCCGAAAATTTTCGCCTCTGAGAGACAGGATGGTGGATGTGGGGATGGATGGGGAGGGGGAGAGAGAGATTTCTTAAAAGTTTTATTTTCTCCCGCCGACTTTTCACCTTTTTGTATTTTTTCCGCGTTAACCTTATTGTTTCTTTCCTCTCTGTCTTTGTTTTTAAGCTTCTTTCTTTCTCCCTCTCTCATCTTTCTGCTTCGGTTTGTATATGAACACGTCCTGTCTAATGAGTAGTAACACTGTACCGTTTTTTCCTTTCCTACTTCCGAAGATGCTTTTTTCATTGGCTGGAGACTTTGGTGTCATTTTTCCCGCACGCAAAGGGTAATAATACTTTTTCCGAAGACGTCTAGTTACTAAGAGGAAGACAATGGTATTTTTTTCCAGGTTGCGTAGTCTGATTGATATGCATCTGTTTTTTCTAGGACGCAAAATAAAACATATTTACCAGTCTTTTTAACTGTAAGAATATTTATGGATTACATTCGTTGCTACATTCGTTGCTATCATTACAATATTTACATTTGGCGATTCTGTATGATCATTCTAAATGAATCGTGTTGAAACGTATTACGCGACGATCAATTCGCAATCACTCTTTCGAGGTGTTTTTTATGCCGTCTTCAAATGCAGCATGAAAAAATGTTGTTTTGATGATAGGAGCACTTGCGCGACGCATTCTTAGACAAGAATCTATTTATTTAAAAACTCTTTGGTTCAGAGAAGGAGAAATATTTAAAGCGAAGAGGAAGAGATAGCGAGAGATAAGATCACTTATGGAAATAGATATATAAGCAGATAGGGAGGGAGATGGACGTATGAGTAAGAGGAATGCAAGATCTCTCTCCCTCCTCCTCTAGAGAGCTCTCTCAACGCATGGAGTAAACCTTCCAAGGACAGGGACTCAAACAGAAGTGTTTATCGATTCCAGGCGTAAGACGGGCGCTAAGGCATTGCAAGATAGAAAAAGTTTGCTCCTGAAATCCAAATGAGCGGTCGGATAGTGGCGCACACACGCACGCAGATACGCATTGACGCGCGGACACACGCAGACGCACGCCCCCTCAAGCATTCTTATTTTTATTTGCCTTTTCTCACTGTATTCATATATACCTATATACGTTCCTGTAGCTAAGTTCGCACTAAAACGATAGTGGCTCCAAAGGTTGTATTTCTGTGAGTTAGGATTATGAACTATCGGTCGTATTCACTTTGCCCATCTCCCTTCTTGTTCTACCCTTATTTCATCTATATTCCCTTTTTGCGTTCTCCGTTCCATTACTCTCCTTCGATTGGATTCTCTCTCTTCTGCATTTCAATTCACTCGTAACCCTTCGCTACCTTATTTTCCATTCATTCTTTTCGCATTTGGCTCTATTTCTCTAACATACCTGTGCATGTATTCGCAAACCTAAATACATCCGTACATACATACGCTACCACACTTCCTCTGTTTTACATGCTTGCACAAAGGAGCTGAACTGCCATCGGAGGCTCCAATCAGACCCACTCCTGCGACCCGCTGCATCGGGTGTTATCGTAATCCCCTTCCACTGCCACTCAGTGTGTGTTTTAGGCCCTATCTCATCCGCCTTATACGAACCTCCTCCCCTCTCCCGACTTGCCCCCCCCCCCTCCACACAAAACCCGCGTCTTATTTCCTCCCCCTTCTCCTTTTATCCCCCCTCATCCTTTGCCTTGTGCTGTTCTCGTCTTACGCTCGATCGTGACTGCTCAACCCTCACTTGTGGTGTCTGTTTAGTGTTTGGAAGTCGGAAGCGAACTCCTTGCACCAGTGGTACGCGTACACACACGCGCACGCACGCACCCGCACACACGCACGCACACACACGCAAACACGCACGCACACTCACATACACACACAATAACGCTTGTCGATCTATCGTTCAGGAGAACGTGTGGATTTTTAATGAAAGTATTTGCTTTTGAGGAAGATGATGTTTACTAAATTATCTTATGCTTGAAGTAAAAAAAATGTTGGAATGTATAATGAGGTTATTCTCGCTGTTGGAAGACACGTTCGTTGAAAAAATATTCTGGTAAATATTTGGTGACAAACATTTCACGGCTTTAGCTAGCAATGATTTTCAAGATTTAAGTTGAAAATCGGAAGTCATTCTGAGGAAAATATTTCTGTATTTAATAATTATGCAAATATTTAGTTATAATGGATTAGGGGGATGATTTTTTATTATTTGTTGTGGAATATGCGATCATAGTACAAAATTAAAATAAACTAGCAGGTTGCCTGTCGATAAATCGACTGGTTGGTTAGATTAAATATTGTCTTGGTAGTTAGCCTTCTGTCACATTACCATGAAGGTAGGCGCCTGCAAGGTTTATTTCCTTCTACTAATGTCCGCTAGGAGCGCCACGTTATTTCCTACAGAATCTAATGTCCGCTAGCAGCGGCACCTTTACATCAACCACTACACCTAAGTCGAGCAGAGCTTAGCCGGTAACAAAAAACCTCAATATCTGGCCAACGGTTTGACCGATTTCAATTTTATCGCATTCCTGCAAATCTGCAGGTCGAGACGTTAAATTTGATGCATCACACGTTAAGGTGGCTGTTAACTTCCCTTTAAAAACCTCATTTTTTACGCTATTAATATATATAAATTATTACAGATCAACAACTAAAAATCTTTTATGGCCGAGAATCAATATAGGTATTTCATTTTACCCATTTAGCCTTCAAACGGTTTTAATTGCCGATCGTCTCAGAGAAGCGTATGTTACTTTTTCGATCGTCAAGAAAATAAAACGCCTTCGGCGTCACATTCCTAATTTTACGGCGTTCAACTAAATCTCTCTGAGTATTCCTTCCTTTGGCTCGATCTTCCAATTTTTTTAATATATCGATAAGGATCTTGCGCGTTTCGCGACTTCGAGTCACTCCCTCGTGAAAATTCTCGATCGACTTCGGCCTCGTATCGAATCGAAACGTCGTAAGACCGATGTTTTCGCCATCCACGTGCATCATGCAGCGGAACGCGTCGAAATTTTTACCCTTAAGGGATTTCGGACTCTTCAGAAATACCACCCCTTTGTGAACGGGAAAATTTATCGACGTTATTACCGTCCGTTGGTGTTTCTTATCTCGATGGGCAGGGTACGCGCGAGGGGGCCAATCCCCCCCCCTCCCCCGCCTCCTCTGTGTGTTTCACGTGTCTCGCGTCGCCAAATTATTCCAAGCGCGTCGCAAAGGTACCTCATTGAGACCCAATGCATGACCTCCTGGAATCACGCCTGTGGAGGCAACCTGGAGAGGTGGATATTCATAGCGCGCGATAGTCTTTGAGTCTATGGCGTTCGGAGGATAAAAATGCTATAAAAATATACGAAGTGAAAATATAGAATACGCAAGCATAAATATATGCATAAGTATGCATACATACATACATTGTAAAAAGAAGCAGTATTTCTATTATTAACATATTGATTGACTTTTATTACGAAGATTTTCGATAATAATTGCAAAAACGTGGAGTAGTTAGGTTTTGTTCCAATTCTTAATTTAGAAGCATTCGGTATTTTTAATTTCTCGTTAATGTTTTAGTAAACTTATCAAATTATTGCAATTCTGTATTGGATGGCAATTGTATAGTGTTAAATAATCAATCAAATGGTACTTGAGCCAATGGTTCTACGGTAGAAATGTTGACGAAGAAACATTGTAATTACAGCCGATTATCTGGAAATGCTACCTCGATAAAAGGCAAACATTCCGATAAAATCTTTTTTTGTATTATTAGAAATCGATGGCTTTATTTTTAGACACACTTCTCCGTAGCGCCGATTAGATTCATCTATAGATTTTCAGGAATTGCTTCGTGTCCTATACGTGAATTTCATTAGCAAACACCTACCATCCTCCTATCAAAGGCTGCAATGCCAATTTGTGATTTCTCCCTCTCTCTCTCTGCTTCCAGATAGGCAAGACTAGAATGAATTAACTAGTGCCCGATCTCATCTGCAATTAGCATATAATGGCCGCAAGTCGTCACTTGCCAATCGGCGAAATTAATCGCAAATTTATTCCGCAGTCTTATCAAATACCGCAAGACCAATTTGTGTAGTCCTTCCTCGAACCTAGCGCTGCATCGCTATCCCTAATAAAAACCAAAATACAAAAAAGGAATCCATAGGAACCCCTTAAGCGTTTAAATGTCCAGCTCATTGGTGAGGTGATGTCTCCCTGACGCGAAGCTACGACCTTTTCCCTAGCCGAGTACCACGTTGCGCCGCGCTACCTCTCAGGTGGTCAATTGACAGTTGAGACGCGACACCCGCAGGGGAGGGTGGCGAGGGGGGCGTGGGAGGTGTCTGGGCTTAGTGAAGATGTCATTGTTCGGACAGCCACTTGGCGTTGGGGACGGGCGCAATGGGGGAGGGGGGGATGTGGGACCAATCAGCCAATACACGCGTTACTATGGAAATTGTCCTGTTCTTTGTTCTTTCTCCCTTCGATTTTTTGGTGTCTCTTTTGTTTCCTTTTTATTAAGCTTTTTTCCCTTCATGACGAATGTCCTGTCCTCGCATAGCCTACGAAATTTTATCCATCTCCGCAGCCAAAATTCTGTCTCATCCGCGTCGAAACTTACCGAAATCCCTTCCTTTTTCTCGTTTTGTTTTCGAGTTTCCCGGCACGTAAGGAAAAATGCTTTTTTCCTCCATTTTTTTATACGAGGTGACTGCGGATGATGCGACGAATTTACGACGCATAAGTAAACACGACACAATGGAAGGGAACAGTTGTAAGTCTGATAATGTACGATAAATTCTTGAAATGTCTTTTAGAAGGGGTCTCTACGTCAAAATGAAGACGACCTCTCATTTGGGATACGTTCTTCATCGCTCCGGCCATCTTAACTGGTGATTTATTGCGTCCAAAAAAATTCTTATGCCCGAATAAGGGGTGAGATAATTCTTTTAGTTTCTGTTTGAGAGCTAATTCAGCTCCTGTAAAAACACTCATTTACCTTTAATAATGAAATTGCTAGTTTCACTTATGAGAGACTTAGATTAAAGAAATATTATTTCGACTATTGAACTGCTATTGTTGCATGTCGTGAACTGTATAGTAATCGTATAGGTAACTCTCCTACCTTCTGAATCTTGGTAAATTGATACTGCGGAAACTTTCGAAGTCTACTCCATACAGTTGGCATGGAGAGTACATTCTTAGAAGCTTCCTCTTCACGAACTCTCCCTTAACTCATTCCTCTATCTTATCTTCCCCACCCCCGCCCAGTCGACGTTTACCTGTTTCTAACAATGCTTAGAACATAGGATCGCTTCTATTATCCGTAGAGCGGGCTGTCGGTGTCTATTCCGTTAAAAAGGGATGCGAAGGATTTTTTGTGCGTTTCTTTGTACGCTGCGCGCCGTAAAACACACAGCGCTTAGATACGATCTCGTGAAAGGGTAGCGCAATCCCCTTTGCCGAGGGACGGGTCGAGATTGTGTTCTAAGACGCCGCCTCCTTCCTTCTCTCTAAACGGTGTTTGATTTCGATCACGCCGTCACACCAGATGAGCTCGGAGAAAAGGTGCGCGCGCTGCACCGCACGCCCACCTCCGTGTCCAGTGGCCCTGTGTAAACGCACAGAGCTCCGCTGGTACTTTTTTCCCGCACGCTTGATACGTGCTTTGCTCGTCGCGCGAACGTTCTACCCGATTGTTCATGAGGAATTTAGAGTTTTCGAACTTGCTAGTGAAATATTAACAAGTTGAGGAAATTTTCACATTCCTGGGTATGGCCAATCTTGATATTAATTTGTGCAATACATTTTTGCGTATTGGTTATCGGCTTTCAAGGAAGGCCCTAAACGCTTATAATACCTACATGGTTATTCAGAACGGAACATGATATTTTTATTAAATGGTTTATCGAACGAGGATAAAACGGTTAAAAATTGTATTAAAATATTTAGGGAAAAATTAATGTAGCCTGGCGTTTTTGTCAACTAAATTTTTATCAAATAAAAATTGCAATGAAAAGAAAATTTTCTCCACCATTCCTCTTATGTAACGTTGTTAATCAAAGCACCTTTCTGCATGTTTGTATGCATACATACTTAGGCGCTAAACGTTATTGCATTCAGGTGCAAAATTTATTTAACGTGAGTTAAATTTATCCAAGAAACTTCCCTCAGAACGCGACATGGCAACACCAGAGCGTCTTTTTTACGCCAAGGAAAGCTTTTCAAAACCCTCGATTCCTCCTCAGCCTTTAAGGATCACCTCATTCCTTCATTTTCCATCCATTTTGGAGTCTCCTTGAATGGCTAGACAGCGCTGAAGGAAGGTGTGAGAGCGGGGAAGAGGAGGGGGAAGGAGGGGCGAGATTTTAATGAAATTCGCCCCTTCGTTCTACACCGCCCTCTTCATTCTTCCATTTTCCCTCCAGCATCGCGAAAGGGGGCTGTTCTCCCTTTCCCCCCCCCCTCCATCAACCCCCTCCCACTCCCCCTCGCCTCACCTCCGACCACCGTGCCATATAGCTATATAGCTTCTCTTTATAGCAAAAACGCGTGCACATCCCATGTGTTGTTCTCCCTTCGCGTGTCATCTTCTTTCTCATCTCTCCCTTTACTTACGTTCGCTGACATCCTTTTAAAACTTCGCCGAGCCTTTTCGGAGGGTTTTAAACGAAGTTGAACGTAAATAGGCGCGTAAAAGAGCACGTGTTAAAATTTCTTGATGGGCGAAGCGAAGAAAATCCTACTTGAGCGTAATTGTTGACTCCTGTTATGTGTTTGAAGTTATCAGAGCGGATAATAGTGTATTAAATCTGCGCTAATAACAAAACCGCGAAAACCTTTATAATGCGTTTATGTCTTTTAGAGATTCAATTTTACCTAAATTTTTCTTTGTTACTTTTCATATTCATGATAAATGCACCGCTTGGCGAATTTCTTTAACAGGATTTGTTCTTGCTAGAAGTGCCATACCTCCGCGTAAGACGAGAGGGGTTTTTAATAAGAATTAATAAACAATAATTAGAAGGTAAAATCGGATGTATAGTTTCATTCGTGAAATTCGGGAGAAACTTTCAATTCGTTCGAAGTCCGTTTGGAGAGAAGAGATGCCTTAAAGGTTATACCAGAGAGATGCTGAAAAGGGAACAGCGAGTCTCTCCTATCTTTCTCCCCGGTTTCGCTGAATTTATAAATTTTCTTTCCGCGTATATTCCCCCATCTCTTTCTCGCGCCCAAAGTGTAATTTTCGCGGATTTCGTGCCCATCAGCCCATATTAAACTGCCGTCTCGCCACGTGTAGTTACTGCTCCTTCCTCCTTCCATCACACTCCCCGGCTCATATCTCCCCCTCCTCCTCTCACCTCCATTCACCCTCCTCTCCGCCCCCCTTTGCCGTCTTAGCGAGACGCCCCAACGCCCTTAAGGTCTTTCGTTCTCATCTCTTCGCGTCACACATTTTCCGCCATTCGCGGTTCTTTCCTCCTCTCTTTTTCTTTACCTCCCTCCATCAGCCCTCTCCAACTCTCGTCTTTTTTCTCTGTCTCCTGTGGTTCGTCGTAGTTTGCTGTTCTCTTTTCTCGCCAGCGAGTTTGGCGGTACTTCTCTGTTTTGATTAATGGCTTCAAAGTATATTTCTGTCTAGTAAATTTCGGTTTTCAGTATCTTTTAGTTTATCTGGCGAAGTTTTTCATCTGCTCTTTCTATTATTCAAGTATCTCTTTCTGTCGTTGTTTTGCGGTCGAATTTTTTTACTATCGTCTGTTTTTTCAAAAAATATTTCTATATGATTTTCATCGTTGCATTTTCTCCTCTTCTCATTCAAACCGTATAAAAATACCTTTCGTGTAATGTCTTCTTTATTCAGGAAATGACATATTTCTGGAATTTTGTGCCCCATTTTGTGTAGATTCGATTTCTAGAGATTTGAGATAAACATTTTTTCTTCGATAGACTTTTGAATTTTGATATCGTATAATGTCATATATGTATTATCAATGGATATGATTGTATTTTGACACCCTTTAGGCTTAGAAAGCGTTGATATTTTCCAGATATATTATTCACCAACTTTACGTTCACTTATACATTAGCTTAATCTGTTAATTTCTCCGAGTAATATCTCGTGTTTGTGAAACGTAAGCTTTGTGTAATATGCGCGCACATATTCCAGCGCGGCAGCAAACCAGCTCTTCCATTTAATTCCCTCGTTCCCACGGAGACACTCGCCACGCTCCCATCCCCTCACGGCATTACGTCCCGTTATAAAAATCGTGACAAACCCAAAACATGAGTTTGAGCTACGTGTCACCCTCCAGAACATTGTCACGTCACGAGCGGAGGCAAAACAAAAAAGTCACGTTGGCCGCGTGTAAGATATAAAGTTCGGGAAAAGAGGAGCATCGCCCAAAAAAATATAAGGAGAAGAAAACGGTAGGATGAGTTTAGTTGATGGGTTGAAGAATGTGCGAGGGATTGAGGGAGAGAGAACGAGAGAGTGTGGGATGGTCCATTTGAGCGGGAGGAGGGAGGTGAGATAGCGGAGAGGTGCGGAGGTGGAGGGAGAGAGAGAGGGGGGGGTGGGTGTGCGTTAGAGAGAGGAAGGTGGTTAGCAGGAGTTCGGGTGGAGACAGAACACCCCATCCCACCCACTCCATCCCAAGCCATCCGAGAGAGCAGGAGCTGAATAAAGTGCTGTTTTATGCATGGGGCCTGTCTCTTCGGATAATTACTAAGGACTATAGCGTAGGAGAAGGAGGGAAGATGGAGGGAAGTGGAAGGAAAGATGGAAGGAGAGAGAGAGAGAGGTGAGGGAGATATCTTTTTGGGAGAAGAGAGAGAGGTGAGGGAGATATCTTTTTGGAAGAAGAGAGAGAGGAGAGGGTGAGAGAAAAAAGTGGAAGAGGGACTGCCAGGAAGAGGTGGGAGAATGGATCTTTTGTTTCAATCTAGTGAGGATAATTAAGCCTGGTGCGCGGAACTTTCCTCTGCGTCTCCAATTACCGGGACTTTGCTCTTCTCTGGCAGTCTTTTTTGAGAGGTTGGGAGGGGGTGGGGGGTGGAGGGGAGGCTGAGGGTATAGAGGATCTTGAAGAGATTGGGATGGAGACTGGCGTTAGGAGTTCGGGAAGAAGTGGGCGGGGGAGGTTGTCGGGAGGGATGGTGGCGGGCGTGGCGTTTAGTGGGGCTGTAAGGGAGTATGCGTCTCTCGGCTGCGTTAGATTCGGGATTGTTTCACCGCGTGTCATTTTTTTCCCTTTCGGTTGTTTTGATGGCAAGGTAGCTAAGATGGCGGAACGCGTCTTGACAGGTGACTGCCGCCAAAAATTTATTTGTAGTGTATAATTTAATCTTGCGCGAAATTTAGGCCGTTTGTGTGATTTACGGGCTTGACTCGACTTTCTCCATCGTAACTTTTGGAAAGAGCGAAGTGGTGGTGACGGGAACCATTCGCAAAAGTAAAAACATCTGTATTTTTATCTCTAAGCCATGCATCGGATTACGCCCTCTTAATCGATCCCATATTCAGTTTTTAGTTTGATTGTTGCAGGTTTTTCCAAATTTGTTACGAAGGGAAAGTTAGAACTTCGCTCTATTTTGATTTTTTTCACATCTGTTAATTTCCTTCGAATTATATTTGTTGGTTTAAACTGCAGGAATTGAATTTCTGATTCGATGGAACTTATAATTACTTCTTAATATAATAGGATAATTAATATATATATATATTGCCTGCTAACAAATTGTTCCACACATTTGAGGAATAGGTTACTTCGCTATATCCAAAGTCGACAAAGAAATTTCCTTTCCTATTGAATCGGCAGCAAGTTCTCTTTAGGCTTTTTGCGGAGGAAGAATTCGTCTTGAAGCGAGAAATTGGAACAAAAATTGAGACGGAGATGTGTCGGAGATAGATGGAATGAGGCGAGTGAAGATTGGGAGATAGGAGAGAGTAAGAGGGGGAGAGTAAGAGGGGGAGAGTAAGAGGGGGGGAGAGTAAAAGGGGGGAGAGTAAGAGGAGGGAGGAAGAGGGGGGAGAGGAGAGAGGGGGGAGAGTAAGAGGGGGAGAGTAAGAGGGGGGAGAGTAAGAGGGGGGAGAGTAAGAGGGGGAAGAGTAAGAGGGGGAGAGTAAGAGGAGGGAGGAAGAGGGAGGAGAGGAAGAGGGGGGAGAGTAAGAGGGGGGAGAGTAAGAGGGGGGAGAGTAAGAGAAGGGAGGAAGAGGGGGGCGAGGAAGAGGGGGGAGAGGAAGAGGGGGGAGAGGAAGATGGGGGGAGAGTAAGAGGGGGGAGAGTAAGAGGGGGGAGAGTAAGAGGGGGAGAGTAAGAGGAGGGAGGAAGAGGGGGGAGGAAGAGGGGGGAGAGGAAGAGGGAGGAGAGGAAGATGGGGGGAGAGGAAGAGGGGGGAGAGTAAGAGGGGGGAGAGTAAGAGGGGGAGAGTAAGAGGGGGGAGAGTAAGAGGAGGGAGGAAGAGGGGGGCGAGGAAGAGGGGGGAGGGAAGAGGGGGGGAGAGGAAGAGGGGGGAGAGTAAGAGGGGGGAGAGTAAGAGGGGGAGAGTAAGAGGGGGGAGAGTAAGAGGGGGAAGAGTAAGAGGAGGGAGGAAGAGGGGGGAGAGTAAGAGGAGGAAGAGGGGGGAGAGGAAGAGGGAGGAGAGGAAGATGGGGGGAGAGACAAATAAAGGACGTTGGGAGAGAGGGCGGGGTTGGAAATTGGTCGTTCGTCGCTGATGACCATGGAAAACGAAGTGAGTAAAGTTCTCTTAAGAATGGATCCGGAAGGAGAATAGAGACCACATCTCTTCCTTACTCTCTCCGACCTTTTCCCTGCCTTCTCGCTCATTCCCCCTTCCCTCTCCCCTCCCCCTCCTGTTCGCCCCATTCCCCTACCTCTCTCCTACTCCATCTATTCGAAGCACTCATTTAGACGCCCAAGATGCGCTTCTTACGTCGATTCGCCGCCTCTTACTTCCATTTTATACTACCTTCCCTGACGACTCCTCCCTCACCACTTCTCCCTTAACATCCTTCCCACTATAGCATTCTCCCCCAATCTTTGAGCCCACTTCCTCTTTCTGTCTTTCTATGCCATTTACTTTCCCAATTCTTAGTTTCTCATTTCAGATTTTCTGATTCTCGCTGACTTTTTCATTATATTCTCCCCAATATTTATGTTGTTTTTGCTTAGTATTTCTTCATCGCAAAGCTTAAATTTCAACGAAATCTTTTTCTCTGTATTCCAATCAATCATTCTCTGCACCTCTTCGTTTAATTCTATTTTTCGGTTAATTTGAAGTCGGATTCCGATTGTTTTTCTTTCCAATTTCTACTCTTTTTCTATTATTTACGAAGTAACTTCTCAATTACAGTATTATTGGTGAAAATCAAGGTCTCCTTTTCCTCACTTACTCTTTATTTATCATTTTTTTCTTTTCCTCTTTATACGCTCTTAACCTTAGTTGTCCTCGCCGCATTTGGTACTTTCGTGTTTGTCACTTGTAGTGCTGACATTTCTTCGCTAATACATCCCTGCTTCGAGAATCGATCTTCATTTTATTCTCTTTCCAGTGCTTCAGAGTTTTCTTTCGAAGCGTCGGAAATTTTTTCGTAAACATTCCAAATATTTCTGATTTTACTTCAATAGAAACAATTTTTGCAGATGACCAATCTATTACTAGATGTTTAGGGCTGCTATATTCTACAGATGCTTTCAACTTTGATGCTGTTAAACGCCTTTTCGTCTTTATTTACTGTTCGTCGTAGTTTTGTATGCTCATTGTGGATTCTTTCGATTTGCTTATACATTGACATCCCTCATGATATCTGTTTTAGACGTATCGTTCAAACTGTCTTCATTTAATCCTAATCGGAAGCGGCATAAAATCACACGATTCGGCGATTCTCCTCTGATCAGCAGACCGTTCCGTTTGCGATCTCCCCCCCCCCCCCCCCTCCCCCTCTTCTGCCACTAGAAACTCTTTACGAAACGATCTCTCCTTACTTCCGCTTCCCCTTTGCTCTTCTCCCTTTCAAAGATCCCATCCCTCTCCACTCATTGACTGAACCACCTTGATCTAATCCAGTCCGATGCAGAACGTCCAGAATATCGCCATCCAATTCAATCACTTCCCTCCTCCACTCGCTCTCCTACCTCTATCTCACTTTCACTCCTTCCAATCCTCTCTCTTTTTATACCATTCGATACCTGACTTATCCCTCCTCCTTGCCAATCTCATCTTCCCTCGCTTTTTAGCCGTTTCGGATGCCCCTCGCACTTTCCTGTTTTTCGATAACCAAATTGGATGACGTTGCGTTCAATAGTAATGGGTAGCTTTGTCGTTGTCTCTCTTTGTTACATTTGGGGTTGATTCTGTTTTTTTATAGTACACAGTTGTTATATCAAAGATAGGGAAAGTAAACCTTTTCAAATGATCCTCGCATTACGTTTCCTTCTTAATTTATTCCTAATCGGTTTCTTTTAATATACCTTTTCAAAGCTCTTAAACTATCGCTACAAAAGTTTTGACTTTTAGTTTTACCGAATAAATTTCAATTTCTGCGAAAATTATTTTTAAGGCATTCCACAAAATACCTCGCTCTACTTTCGTATCCTTATTATTCACCTGGTGCATTTCATTGCTATACATTGTCTTTATCCCCTAATTTTCTTAATTCACCTTGCTCCTCGCGTTTATCACTCCTTCTCTCCTCCCTCTTTATTTATGTTCTATTTCTCTTCCTTCGTCCTCCGCTGTTTCTCAGGAAGAGTTTACCCTCCCCCTCTTCCGTTCCACCCCCACTTGCAACTCAAACCCACGCCACTCCCAGCCATCCGAAATAAAATCCCATTCGAGGCACACAAACCCCATTACAAACCCGTGGTCCACGTTTAATCGCATTGACTTCCAATGGGTCGGAAAATTTAATTCCACGAAGCTTTCGGCTCCCCGATTTCTACTCCCTATCCTTCCTTCCTTCCTTCCTTCGACCCCCATCTCTCCCTCCCTCCCGTCCCTCGGTCTCTTCAGCTCCGCCCCCATTCATTCCGATGAGACAAACCCTCTACCAATGTCAACTGCTTGTTCCATACTCTCGTATCTTACTTCAGCATTCATCTTTGAAGTTTTTTTACCCTGTTAAATTACAATGCAAAATTTTGGAATTTCCGTACTTGCATATTAATTTCAACATGACTATCGCGAGAAAGATATTAAGTGGCTTATACTTTAGATGATTTTAAACTAAATAATTCGAAGTAATTTAAGACGCTTGCGATTAACATAATAAAAACAGACATTTATTTGAAAATATTTTCACTTCCTCTATTTATAGATTTATGATAACGCAGTATTGAGTACCGTAACTATAGGTTCAAAATCTACGATAAAAGAGTTCTCTGGTTGGCAATTGTGGTATCGCTTGTCAGCCTTGTTCTTCGTTGTTTGATGTTAAATGTTAACTTTATCGAAAGTTAGTTAGCTTATAAAATAGTCTCAAATCGACCATTTATTTTATCCGTTTTAATATTCACTGTTTACCTCTGTGTTATGAGAGATAAAATCCAACATCTTCCCGGATAAATCGCCTATTTTTTCCAAAAAAACCCAGACAGTCACGACATTCATACTTTCTCTCAGTTGGAAATCGTTAAAACATCCTTTATGGTCCTTGTACTCACGGAGGAGAATACCAAACCTTTTAACTCGTTACATTTACATGATAATCTCGTATGCAAAGTCGTGCACCCTTTACCCCTTGCCACCCTCGCCCCCCACCCTCGTTTCTTATCTTCCTCCACCAAAACCTTATTACCCACGTGTGTGCACTGTCCTATCTCTCTCTCTCCGTCCTTTCTCCTATCTCCCTTTACTAGTCCCATCCCTAATCTACTCTTTCCTCTCCCCTCGACTCACGCTCTCACATCCTCTCTCCCCCACTCTCTCCCTCTCCTTCCCCTCCCTCTCTCTCCTCCTCCCTCCCTCTCATCTCCGAAAACGAATTTGCATAATCGTCCCGCTCTGCTAATCACAGCCACATCCTCCGTCTTCGCTCCCCTGTGGTGAATTCTCCGCCTCTGGCCTTTGTAGAAGCGATCCCGGAACCTCGAGGCCCCCTGCCACGTCCATTCCGACCTCCTGCCCCCTCCTCCGCGAGACCCCCGTCTCCTCCTCGAATGGCATCCCCTCCCCCCTGCCGTGCGCGAGGTTTTTGATTGATCGAAAGCCGTGAGGAGACGTCACGTGACTCCAATCTCTTCCTCTCATCGCTACCCCGAGATGGTGAAAGAGGGAAAGGGAAAATATCGCATTTGTCTCAAAAGTTAATGTTCCATAGAGGTCGTTCCTCGTTTGCAAGAGGTAGAGCTGGAGGCGTGGGATTTTCTCGTTAAATTTTTGCGTTGAAACGATATTTTTCACGCGAATTTGCATCATCGACCAAAATATACTGTTGGGATGACACCGGAATGTACGATAATTTAAGTGAATGTCGTCGCTAGATAGATTATCTAGTGCTAAACGTTTACTCATTCTATTTCGTTATGGTCATCGGGGATGGCGACGGGGGATATGCCAGCCATCGTTAGAAATCGTTAAAAGAAATGAATATTTTACTTAAAAGTAGAATTTATTTATTTTTTAAACGAACGATCTTTGCATGGTCAGTTTTAAAAACTAGATGGCCATATTTATAAAAGTAAGTAATATTTCAACATGATATGGACCTACGAGATCGAATTAATTTACAATATTTCGGCGTTTATAAAATTATTTTTGTGAATTTCTCTCGATTAATAGATAATAATTGATCCCTTAATTTTTGCTATACACCAAAATAAATTTTGAACAATGGAGCAAACAAGCAAATAAAAAATAATCCGTGGCAAAGTGAATGGTTTTTAAGGGAAAACCGTCGGTTCTGTTGGTCTCTGACGTCACATCCGCCGTACTCTTTCCTCCCCCACAACCGACACCACCTGGACCATAGCCCGTCTGGAGTGAGGGAGTCATTCCTGGAAAGAGCACGAGAGAGGGAAAAGTTAGGGGAGGGAGAAGGTGGGAGTAGGCGGCGCTGTAGGCGTTGAGATTCGGTCTAACACCCCTTCTACAACCGCCAGCATCCCCGCATCTCAAAAGCCCCACTCCGCAAGCAAATAAGCCGCGGCGGCGGGAGTTTCTTCTCTTTTTTTCATTCCCTACCTCGGGTGGCGCCCCGGAGCGACGGGAGAGGGAAGTAGTGTACGAGCGCGTCTCCGGCACCCGTTGCCAGTGGTGGCGCCTTGATCTTAACAGAGGGCGCCATTGATTCCACGGCGTCGGTGCGGGAGACGAGGGAGACTGCTTGGAAAAACCACCCGTAGGCTCTTTTTCCATTGAGAAAACGAAAAGGAACGGAAGGAGTTAAAAAAATAAAATAAAAGAGTAATGAATGCGTTTGGAGACTGGAAGAGGAAGATGGTGGCAAAAAAAGGGGATGTCCCATTATATGTTTAGTTACACTTTAAAACTGTTTGATCCGCGGTTCGTAGGCGCCAGTCTTTGTTTTTTTTGTTGGCAACGGGCGAAGAGGATGCTGTAAACAATCCGGTAGTCTGTTTCGAAACCTTGTTTTTCGGTTGGCACATGTATACATTCTCCAAGAAGCGATAACTGTTTTAATTAGGGATAATATTTTTGTGAGCTTTCGAAATTAAATTCAACAAATCGATGGTTGCCCAATTTACTTAGATCGATGTTAATTGGTTTAATTTTCAGCTTCGTTGATGGATTTTTTAAAATGACCACGATGGTATTTAATTTCATCTTTTAATTCCAAAAATTATTTTTATGATTTATGGTCACTCGGTTTGGAGCCGTGTTGTTGGCGAATAAGTCGTCCAAATTAGTATTCATTGCCTTTTAATTCGGCCCGTAAATTCTCATACGCCTACATATCTCACCTTTTCGTTTCGTTGCTACGCCACGCGATTTGAATGTTAGCAAGATGAAAATCTTTCGCTGGAATTCGTCGGAAAACTGAAAAATGCAACGCCTTCACTGCGCATCCTCTTCAGCGATTCCTTTCAGCATACAATTTAAATGCGACTCGAAATTATTTTCCTGCGTTTTTACTACCAGGAATCGCATGAACGTTCGGAATCGTCATCGAAACGGTGCATTAAATTGACATATATTAGAGAGAAGGGGAAATCTTAAGGGCCCAATAAATCAAGTGTAAACCCATCACATTTTTCCCGAAGCGAAATCGCCTTAAGGCTCCTTGTATTTCGCATTCCGGAGATGTTGCGCCGCTCGCTCGATACCTTGAAATGACAGGTGAGGTGGGCTACACCTCAATGCTTCTTCAACGTTACTCCCTCGCAGTCCACCTCCCTTCCCCTCGGCCCCTCCCTATTTTCTCCCTCTCCTCGTGTCTCCTTACGGAGAATTTTAGCTCCGTGGGACAGTATTATATTGAAGATTCCAGGCGCACCTGAGTGTGTGCAGAATTTTCTTTCTTTCGCTTTTATCTCTTGCCTCTCCTTCACTCTTACCTCTCTCCCATTCCCCGCCTCCCTTACCGTCCCTCTCTCTCTCTCTCTGCTCTTTCTCTTACTTTCTCCATCAAGGACGTTCTCACAGGATTCCTGGATGCGTATCTAAATTCTCGTTAACTCATCTCATACCCTTCTGGGGACGAGTGATCGATCGCAAGTTTTCGTATTCACTTGGTTCGGACGGTCTTGTGGCCAGCAAGGTGAAATTGATGGTTTTGGTCCTCTTAATTATTTTTGCGCAACTTTATGGCTTTATGATTTTTATCACCCACATAAAAATGAGTCGTATCTCCTATTCGTGGATATATTTTTATTAATATATTGTTAGACATTTTATAAAGTCTTTTTGTAATTGTGGTCTAATTCCAAATTTAAACCCTATGCACAAGATGCTTCTAGGGAGAGAGAGAAATGGAGGCAGCGATTCAGTTAAAACCTGTCTTCGGACAGAAGCATGATGAATGAATGAATAGAGAAGGAATTCGTTATATTATTTATTCGTAGAAAAAGGATTTATGCTTGTTACTCTGCCTTCGACCATTACTTTCTATATGACCTGTAAAATGACAATTCATTTTTAATTCGCATTATATCTGATGAGATTTTCTCTCTCCGCCTTTCCTCAAATTTAATGTATCCACGACGATAACGTGCAAATACGTACAAGCAATAGAGAGCGACGTTTCGCCCGTCGGTTTCCATTTTCCTGGCACGGTCCCGCTTGCGTGGGCACGCGTTTTCCCTTAAAAGGAGACTCCGAAGCGCAGAGCGACACATTTTGAAGGCGTGACGAGTCAGAAAATTGGAAGAAAACAATTTTCTGAGGCACGGACGCGTGAGAGTATATGTGTAAAAGGGGTTGGCATTTGGGAAGGTCGGGAGTTGGTAGGGGTTAGATAGGAGGAGAGGGAAAAATAGGGTTTGGGGGAGGAGGGGAGGGATAGTCACACCGGCAAGTGGGAGGAGGCGGCGGAAGGGAAGGCGGGGGTGCAGAGTTCGGCGGAACAAAGAGGGTGTGTTGCGGGGGCGGTGGAAAAAAAGGGGCGTTCTAAGTGCTTCTCGCGATAAGGTGGTAAGGGGAGCTTCGAAATGGTATATGCGAGTGATTGGGGGGCAGAGGAGGGGGAGATGGAGTGTGCGGATGCGGTGGGGTGTGCAAGGAGCTCCGGAATGGGAGGTGAAATAACGTCTGAAGGCGGCCACGTTGCGAGGACTTCCGATAGATAAAACTGACAGTTGAGCATCGGAAGGTAGCACGAGGAAAGGGGGAAATACGGGAGGGGGAGAGAGAGAGAGAGGTTGGGACGAAAGCGTGGAAAGAAGAGGGCCGAATTTTGAAATTAAGCACGTCAAGAGGGCGATAGAGAAAAAACTGTAGAGAGTGAGTTAGTGGGAGGTACGGACCTACAGATCGGTAGTTCAAATTAATGCAATAATACTTGAAGATATAAAAGAATAGGTTACAAATATACACACATAAATTATTAATCTCTATGTGGAGATTATTTACTCGTATTTACCGGGTATTTAATGATTCATCAATTTATAGTTTGAAAATAATATAATTGACACACAAGAACCGTGCGGTTGATCCAGGGGCGGACCGAGGAATTTTGGCGCCCCGGGCGAGATAGCACTCCAGCGCCCCCCTCCGTTAATGTTTGTTCAGATATTTACAGAGTACATGTTAATTTACTCATCGCTCAGTAAAAATTATTAATAGTGAAAAATTGCAAGGAATGCCATAAAGATTCAAGCCATTTCCTCGATATAAATTAATATCCAATATTTATACACTTGAAATAAGTGTATAGATAAATGATCGCGGTAGCGCCTCCAAAACTTTAGCACCCTGGGCAGCCGCCCGTAGCTCGGGCCGGCTCAGAGTTTATATATTAAAACGAGAAATTTTGCTTGAGTTCACATTCATATAAAAATTTATAATCGATAACTATCAATTTTAAATGTCTTTGACGAAGGATGAACATATAAATCGCCCTAAACATCGAAACCTCGGCATCCACGCTATGCGAAATTAGTTTAAACCGCTCAAATAAGGTGAGTGGATTTGCTTGTTATATAGCGTTCTTATTTGAACAAAATATAAAAAGACTAAAAACTAAATATTCAGAAAACAAACTGTACATAACGGGTATCCAAAAGAAGAATCCACCCCATAGCAACAAAAACCGTCATTTCTAAAGGGAATACGACCCGAAGAGGCGGGATCTGTGCATAAAAGGAGCGCAGTGAGTAAAAAAAAACGGCTTAAGTGGTTGAAATCATGGTTGATGTCGAATTTTTACGAGGAGAATATGGGTCGCAACGTCCTTAGCCAATACTACCACGATTCCCTCCCGAAAAATGGGCGTAAACGCGGATAGTGGAGCGGAAAGCAGCCGAATTGCGGGGGTGGATGGGGAGAGCTTCTTAAGCGAGTGGGGTGCGGGAAGGAGCCGAGGGAAGGGTGTGGTTTTTTTTATTTTACGCTCCCATTCCTCTCCACGGAGATAGTCTTCAGATGGGGAGAGGTTGCTAAGATGCTCGCCCCACTCACGATGGAGGAAGCGAAAAAGGAGTGGGCGGGAGAGAGAGAGGCGGGAAAAGATGGAAGGGAGAATGAAGAGCGTTTGAGCGGGACGGGAGATTGGTGAGGGAGGTGAGAGTTGAGGTGGAGGTAAAACAGGAGGCTGCCGGGGAAGGGGAGGAGGAAAAGAATGGGTTTTTGGGGAGTGTGAGGTTTTTAAGCGAAGAGGTAAAATGCCTGTCGCTACTCGTTAATGATCGTTTAATCGAGTTACGTCTTTTACCCATCTCCCCCTCCCTCTCTCTCTCTCTCCCGCCGTTTTGCCTCCCTCGCCAAATCCTTCGTTGCCCATCGAAAGCGGTGGGAGGAGTGAATAATTCATGACATGTTTGGGGGTTGCAGGGAAGGAGGGAGAGCGGAGGGGAGGAGAAGAAAGAGGGGGAGGAAGGGAGAGCGGGAGGAGAAGGAGAGAGGGAGGGAGGGAGAGGGTGGCGAAGGAGTGAAGGCGAGATAAGAGCGAGTGAATCGTGATGGAAATGATGTTGGCTGATGAATGACGTAGGGAAATCCTCGCCAAGTTGGACCGACGTCGCGATCCAGGCGATGGTACCTCGTTCGTCGAGATATTCGCTGGTTGTTTTTTTGAGGGGAGAGAGGATTTCACTTTGGTTTTAATTTCGCCGTTATTTCGGAGGAATTTTGGACCTAATTAGGCCCGGATATCGAGGACTGATGAAGGGGACAATTTGATGGATTTCTTTACGTATGGTGCGAAGATATTCGGTTGCAACCAACAGGCTAAGACCTTTCTTAAGGCAGCATATTAAATTATTAAAAGTAAAATACTCCTATAGCCAAACAATTAGAGGGTTGTTTGGCTATAGGAGTATTTTACTTTTAATAATCTGATCCAAAGTTATTGAGCTACCAACGATATAGCATATTAAATGGTGCATGGTAATAGCAATGCAATTTATTTCCTGGATTATTTTAATTTATACATAGTTTTCTTTATTGCTGATAATTTAATAACTTCGTGGAAAGCTACGTTAATTATTCGTTAAGGTAAATTTATTTTGCTGGGAAAAATGTTAACTTTATAATTTGGTTCCATAGTTATTATTCTCTCTCTTTAAGGAATGTTTGTGTTCTTTTGCGTTTCTTTTGTTCCATTATCAGTTAAACGCAGTTCTATAGAAATTTTGTGCAGGTCTAAAATGGACGCTGTCTTGCAACAATCTCTAAGGAGCACATCTCCCTGAAGCATCCCCTTTACCTAGCATCCGTCGGTATGTTCAAGCCCTTTAAATCAATAAAGAGATCTAGTTTTGCCAATGCATCGCCCTGCGGAGAGAGAGGGAATGTGTGAGAGAGGGAGAAAAGATTCTGGACCAATAAGGAGCGTCTCTCAGAAGATAAGTAGGAAAAAAGAGAAATGAAAAATAAGATGGCAGGCAGGAAGAAAGGGGATACACGAGAATATCAGAGGAAGGAATAGAAGGAGATTTTTGCACTGTATGAAAAAGAATGAGAGAGATGGATTTTTTTCTCTCTTTCTCTTCGGGAACTGGGCGTGTGCCTAGTCCGTCTGCATGTGTGTGTGCGCGTCTGGGATAATGACGTTTCTTCCCCTCTTCCCTCACCTCCTCCCCCTCTCTCCCCACTCTCCCACCCTTTAACTTACTCCGCACCCTAGGGCGCCGGTGCCGATTTCAGGGTAACCAATGGGAAGAGACTTACCCCTCTGACGTGGGATCTCCTCGATGGATCTCGCACACACACATTCACACTGCCCACCCTTTTCTCTCTAATATCTCTTTTTCCCTCCCCACTCTTTTCTTCTCTTTCTCCTCCTCTCTTCTTCTCTTCCGCTACTCTCTCCCTTTTCTCACTCTCCCCCTTCTCCTGCATACGTACAATCCGTCCCTTTCTCTTTCTGTATCCCACTCGTTCAGGTCTTGTTATGCCTTCTTTTGTTTCCGGTGGTTTCCATGGAGACGGGCAAATCTCGATCGCGTAGGCATTTATATCTGCAAAGTCCGCCTGAGTCGGTTATTAGTCGCGATTTTATTGTCAACATGTTTATATCGTTTGTAATAGAAAGTGGACTCGAATTGGCAGCGCAATAACAAGCGAGGTGACCGTATCGGCCATTATAATTTGTGGGATCCGAAGTGAGGTAAATAGGTGAATTTTCGAAGTAGTTGGAAATGGCACTCGATCAGTGAATGGTTCACATTTAAAAAAGATCTATTTGTTCACACTTTAGTATAACATTAACCGACATATTCTTATCTCTGTTCTTTCCGTCACGGCTACAATGATAAGATAGGTCTAGCTGTGTTATTTTAATAGACTTAGCTTATATGTCTATATTTATTCTTCATTTTTTTTCAGGAATGTTATGAATCGTGGAATGATATTTTAATCTGAACGGCGACATTAAGCAATAGACAAAAACCGCATCTGTCGCATTCGACTTTATCATTTTATTTTTACTATGCTCACCTTCCTAGATGAAAAGCCGAATTAAATATACTCAACACTTGATGCTTGTGTCTCGCTTGTTTTTTCTTCCTATGAAAAAAGTATATTAGTGCCTCGGTAACATCGCACTCGTTGCCATCCCTTTGCGACGCAAAAACTGTAAGAGCCCACTCGGTGACCGTCGCGTCCAAAATCCCCGAGAATTAACGTTTAACACCACTCTCTCTCTCTCTCTCTGTCTTTGCGCGCGAAACTCGCCTCCGAGAAAATTATGCGCGCTTTTTTCCCCGTATTTCCCCCCCCCCTCTCGTATCTGCGCCTCCTGCCGGATTCCGCCCCAAAGCCCTCCGCGCATAATTTGGAGGCGAGCGATTTATCCCGACGGAGATGTAGGAGGCCGAGTTAATTCCTCATCGCATCATGCCACCCCCGCGTCACTTTCCCTCCCTAACGCTCCTCCGCCCCTCCTTCCCCGTGACAATCCTCTGCCGCCTCCGATCTTCGACGAGGCTCTGTGCGCGCGCCCACAACCCCATCCTCGTGAAGCATAAATCGGGACGGGGTCATTCCTACCACCTTTTCCTGCCTTTCTCCTATCCCTTCCCCCTTTTGTTATTAACTGAGGATTACCGAAAGTCCGGCCACCCCTCCAGTCTCCCTCGGTGCAAGGGAGAGGAAATATGTAATGGGGGAGGGTGAGAAAATGAAGGGAGGCGCTCATAAGGGGGATGTCGAAGGGAGGGGAGGTTTAAGGGGAGAAGGGAGGAAGGTCAAGGATTTTGACGCTTGGGACGGGGGAGGGATGTCCTCGTCGGAGGTGGGGGGCGCTATACGCGAGATTTTGCTTAGGGAATATTTCTAGGGGGCGGAGAGGGGGGAAGGGGCTTATGGAGAAAAATCGGGAGGTTCATATGAGAAGGTTGGAGGGAAAAAATAAGCGGGAGAGAGGAGGTAGACGATTGAGGGAGTGGGTGAGACTGGGAGGTGGAGGAGATATTGCGAATAAGGGTGAGACTCGGCTATTGGGAAAGTTGGGTGCAGGAGGGAAATTGTGGTTGATGGGGAGGGAGGAAGAATGAGTGGGAAGGGGGAGGGGGAGTATGGCGGGTGGTCTGGAATATCCTCAGCCGAGGCATATAAGCCGCTTTGGTTCGTTCCAGATTGTTAGCGAGATTGTTCCGGGCTCATGTGTGTGCTCGCGATGGGGTGTGATTGGGCGAATCGGGATGGGAGTGGGAGGGAGTAAGAAAGGAGTGAGAGAGGGAGGGAGGAAGGAAGCAAGGAGTGAGAGGGGGAGAAGGAAGAAGGGGTGGGGAGGTAATTAAAGGAACGGGAATAAGATAAATTAGGAGGCGTCCTAGAGGTATTTTGGAATGCAAATATAGGAGGTCACGTATTTTATTTATTTATATTCGCACTCCCCGTATTCCTAATAGTGGTTTTGTACATACCTCGTTATTTTAAAGTTTTAAAAATTTGCATGATATAATCTTTTTATCTTGTTTCCCTCTTGAAAGCGAATAATGTAAATCCGTGGTGGTTAGAAAGAATAAAGAGATAATGAGATGTGGAAGAAATTAATAGAGGAATAAGGGCATGGTCTCCAAGTAACAAAAATAATATTGCTCTCAAGATTTTGTCAAAAGATAAGTCTTCAATGAAAAAATAGAAAAATTATTTAATTCATTGCGAGGGAGAGTTAACGAAAAATTGGTTTAATATGTAATTAGGAAAAGAAGTATAAAATACATATCTTTCTCCTTGGAGTTTAGGATCGGCCGTTCAGGTTTTTCCCATTCTTTTGGAGTGGAACGTGTCTGAGACTCGGTGTTCTAGGATCGTGGATTTCGTCACTTCCTTCCCCCTTTGTCCTCTCTACTCCCTTCACTATTTCTCCCTCTTGCTTTCTCTTCTGTCCATCTTCTCTCTCCGGCCCTTGCTTCCTCCATTCAAACGGACCAAATGGTTCCTCATTTGAAGGGATTACTCCAAACCCAGTTTTCGCATCTTTTTCCCCTTGCTTCCCGTGAGCGTTTTTACACGCTGCGTAATGCAACGGTTGGGTTCTCTGGTGTGCATGAAAGATTATGAGGGACGGTAAACAAGACGTAATCATTTTTTGTTGTTATTCGGGGGTTTCTCGTGTTAGAGGAGAACACGTTCGCTAATGAAGGGATTTTTGATGATTTACTCAAATCATCAAACCGTTGATAAAGCATAACTTTTTGTTACTCTCTATTGATTGGATTATTCCCTCTGTTATCGGATATGGTTGTACAATTTGAATGTTTATGATTTTTAATAAAACATGCGGATGTGTTTTGTCAAGAATCAACAGCTTGAAATAGTTATGATCTGAGTTGATTATTATAGAGCGCTTTAATTATAATAAATTATTTAATACTTGATCTCGTTTATTAAAATTTCTTTTTCCAGCAGTTAATCACTGTTAGAGAGCAAGAAATGAGTCAGAACATTCATGGCGTGAGGAAATTAAAATTATTTTTAAATTTGAGGGAAGTAATAAGTTGAAGAATGTGGTGAAGGCTTTCATATATTTCGAAGCAATCATTTTCGTTAGACTGTTGATTTTACTTATAAATGCCGGATAAGTAATTCCGTCTCAGTCATTTTAGGGCATTAGATTTATCAAGGTGTGAAAATAAAGCGAATCTTTCCTCATCATCTTAATCTGAATAGGAAACCTTCAGAATTCTATCCTTTTCCCAACTGGCTAGCATTAAAGCTCATCCGCTTCCGTTTGCGAATCCCTCTCTCTCTCTCTGTCTGTGTGTTCGTAACCCTCTCCTTGACCTTCGTTTGGGAGGAGGAAGAGGGGGAGGAAGGTGGTGCGGCGGTCTGGCATGTCGAGGGGGGAGGGAGGGGGGAGGGATCCGAGGGTGGGTCCCCGCGCCACTCCCTTCCGCTCAATACCTTAGCCGGGGTACGGGAGAAAGGGTTCCGGACGATGTAAAGGTTTGTGAAAGTTTTCAGTTTTTGCTCATTAGTTGGGATGTCCACGCCCAAGCACACGTGATGCCAACGACCTCTTAGGACTAAAACCCTTCATTCCTACTTCCCTCCGTGCAGAACGCGTGGGATCTGAAATATGCGCGTAAATGTGCGTATCCGGACGAGACGAGCAACACCTGTGGCAAAATTTAGGGAGCGGGTCGCAAAATTTATAATGCGATTTTACGCGTTAGTATTTTATGATGATCGGTACTGAAAGAGAGAAGAAAGGAGACTGCTACGCTGACAAGGAGAATATAATATTTTAATTTAGTAGTGGTAGTGATAGCACCAACGCGAGATAATCAGTTGTTATCGATTGGCAATTTTCGTAGATTCTCTTGAAAACTAGCATGGCGTCTTCCTTCCTTAGATACCCATTTAATTCAGCGATTAAATAACGTTTTTACAAAGTTATAGCTACAGTTTTGCTCCAAAAATTTCCTGGGCGTAAGTTTATATAAAAGATTTAACAGAAAATTATGATAAATAATTCACAAATTTCCTCATTCTTATACTTAAATTTTAACATTGGGTCACGGGTTCATTTAGAGTATTTTTTCCTGGCAAACCAGTTCAATTCGTGAGGTGCGTAATTAATAAAAACCAAATTGTTTCCAAAGATCGTTAAAAAAAATCGAAAATTCAAGTCAGTGTATCATTTTATAGTAATCGTATATACGACTAAAGCCCTCTGTTTTTATTAACGCCTCATCGTCGGGTTCATGCCAGCATCAATTATAGACGTAATTGTGAGTTTTATTTCGAATTAAGCACGAGAGGCATGATTATTATCTAAGTTATTTGGTAATTATACCCTTCTATAACGTGACACAGCATATCATAACACTTCTTTTACGGTTAGAATCATTCGTTAATCACGCAAATAAAACGGGTTATAAAAATTCATGAAAAAATTCGGTGGTTATTTTTCCCCCCTTAAATCGTCCCACCGCTCACTGATGCACGCTCTTTTCGGTTTTGGAAAAAAATGCCTCTTTTTACGCTCATTGTCCCCGAAAACGAGGAATTCCGACAGCGGGACCGCACGCTCCATAATCAATAAGCGCGGGGGGGGGGGGGGGGGGGGGCAAACAGATCGAATAGTTGATTGGTGGTCTGGGCGGACGCGCACACGCGACCGTGAATATTCATCAGGTGATCCTTGGGGGTTGTCTGTCGCTTCCCGTTGGGAATTTTATGAGGCAGTCCGTTGGCCAGCTGTCCGCGGGACGATAGCGCGTTATTTTTTATTTTATCTTGTCTCGTTTCCACGCGCGTATTTATGTTTCATTCCGTTGCAATCGTCCCTTTAAAATCGCCAATTTTCGCGTTTCGACTATCGTACCGTTCCTTATGACGTCCCCTTCTCGCGTCGCTCTCGATATGCTTTTCCGGGCGTTCTGTTTGCGTTTGCGCGTGCCGTCCTCTACCCCAGTGGTTCTCAACCTTTTTTCACTGGCGGAGCGCTTGACACCGTTGGTCGCTGCACCGCAGCAACACACAATCAAAAATACATTTCGTTCTTTGATCATTTGCGTAAAAATTAACGATATAATCGTTATATTTTACATTTAATCATTTAAATTTGTTTGGAATTTTTTGGTTCAGATAGGAAAAATATACGAATCTCATGTCGTGTAGCGGCACGCACTGGATTATCTCGGGGCACGATAATGTGCCGCGGCACACCGGTTGAGAACCACTGCTCTACCCGACGCGAGGTTTTACCGCGGCGTTATTCTCTTATTCAGCGAGCTTCGCGCAGTAAATTTGGCGACTTTTTTGTAACTAGTGTTTTTTTATTAACCCTCGGAATTGATAATCCCTCTCCGACGTCTGAGGGAGCCCTGTTCTAAAAATAGTGAACATTTTTGTGCGTAAGAGACTATTTTATTGTATGACCTCACGAGATTGCTTCGTTAGACCTAAATGCGGAATTAATTAATTTAGACTTATCTCGGCCGCTTTTGATTTATGACGCCAATCAACACGAGAAAGCCATTGCGCGGAACAGTTAAAAAAAAATCGATTACGAGTTCGCTTTTTGGGCGTCTTTTAAAAGAAAAGACTTGTATTGCGATTGGTTCGGTGAGATAATGGCGTATTTTGAATCATGGCGATGTATCGGCCCGCCATCTTACTTAGCAACAAAAATTTAAAAATTCCGATTTCTGAAAATCTTGTGGAAGAAAGCGCCTAATTTATGCCGCGCTTATTTTGTGCGTTATTACAATCGTCGTAAAAAGTTTGATTTAAATTTTGGGACGCATAAAACGTCATTTTCGTGTATCCGTCATTTCCTCGAATATTTTTTCTTTTCTGCGACAGAAATAACTCGTTTTTTCCCTTCGAAATGGGAAATTTACCGTTTTAGCCTTAAATACAATTAAGGAGATTGTAAGTAAAAGCAAAATGGGACGTGAGTTGGTGTCGAAACCACGGATCGGTGAAGTTGCGGGCGTGGAGAGAGAAGGGAGAACGTGAGGACTGTGTTTAGGACTTAACTTTAGAGGGAAGGAGGGAGAGAGGGGTGTGTTCAAAGGGGTTCGTTAGGAAAGAAGGACATTCAGAGGCCTTAAGGGCATTATGGACGGTGAGAGGAGGAGAGGGAGTGTCATGAGGAGGTCATCCCGTAGACCTTCGCGCCCGCATAGGGTTAGGGACATGGAGAAGAATGGGCCCGAACGCATTCCTCTGCAGTCCCCTCCCATACTCGCTCTCCTCTTCCCTCTCTTCTCCTATTATCTCTCTCTTCCGTTTCTGATTTCTCTTTCCTCTTTGTGTCGCAATCCTTACTCCATTTCCATTATATTGTCTTCCATTGATCTTTCCTTCCATGCAAATGCATATTCAGCAGTTTTATTCCAGAGTCGTCCTTTTTATAGCGATACGCTACTCTTTTCTCCGTTCTCTTCTAGTCATGCACGTTGTCTTGCCTATAGCAGTGGTTCTCAACCTTTTGCATCTTGCGTCCCACCTACCATTCTGTCAAAAACCTAAGTTCCACCAATCATTTTGCCGAAAGGCCTTGGTCTCACCATGATAAAAACAAACCCCATCTTTTCCAAGAAGCGGATTTTTTGTCGACTGCATTTCAGAACTATATTAATCCTTATGGATATTTTTAAAAACCTTAAATATTGGAGTAATTTTGTTGAGAAAAAGCTATACACAAATTACTATCGAAACTTCGCGTCCCACCTAGACGACCTTCGCGTCCCACCAGTTGAGAAACATTGCCCTATAGTGTCTCTGTATGCCGACAACATAGGCATTCTCTCGTTCGCATCGCTTCTTCTCGTTTTCCATGCCTTTCACCTTTCTCCTCCTCGATTCTCCCCCTATCTCTTATCCCTCATCTCATTCACGGCGAAGTCATAGAAAAGGGAGTCTCCTTCCTCCTCCCCCTCTTGGTCCGTTCGTTGGGTGGTCCGTATGCATTCCTCGGATTCTCGCTCTCTACCACCCATTCTTTCTTCTATCCCTTTCTATGTTTCCTCCCCGGCTTCACCTTCCTCCTCCTCCTCTACCCTTTTCGGCCTTTCATTCTCATCTCCGTCAATCTGTCTACATATCACCCTGTAAGGGAGTGAAATGCGACAAAATGTCCATAACGATTCTCACTTGTAGGCCCGAATCTCCAAATACTATCATAGTTTTTCCTTGGACAAAACTAATCTCGCTTTCCATTTGGACTTGAATCGACCTTACGTATTTTCTATATTGATCCTGTCTTCTGATATATTAAGCGAAAGATATTATTATTATTATTTATGAAATTTCCTCCGCTAAACCCTCAGACTTGTTCTTCTTTGAAGCTTCAGTCGCAGGTCTTCTTCCACCGATATTCAACTCGTTTTGCCTTCTTTAAATTCTCTTTCTCTCTTTATTTCTCTTCATTATCTCTCTCCCCGTCATTCTCTCCTTTATTTTCTGTCTTCCATTTCTCTCTCCCTCCCACTCTCCTCCCAGAACCGCTTCGACGTCTCCTCTGCGTTCCTCCGTCTCCTGTCCTCTGTCCTCTCCCCCCCCCCCCCCCTCCTTCGTCTCCAGGTCAACAGCTTCTCCGCGTCAGAAGTTCTCTCTCTTTCTCTTTCCTTCGCGATGTCCACCGAGATCTCTTCTGGGGAAAATGCCGCGTGTTTCCAGGAAGCGGGGCTTATATAGGAGGAAGTGTGCATGGTGCTGCTCCTTTCATCGCCTCGCTTGTATCGTTGGCTGCTCCCCGCCACGCTTTATTGGGCACCGACTTGAGGGATGTTTATGGTCGATTGCTTATGCGGGCGTAAATCCTGAGTAATTTCCCAATAACTGGTTTTTTTCGCACTCGGGTGTGAGGTGTTTTAGTCGTTCCTCAAAATCGTTTTTTTTTTTAATTTTGGTTCGTGTCTTTTAAAGTACGGGTAAAAGATTTTTGTAACAATTCTTAAGTATGTACCTATTGGTTTCGTGGAGAAGCGAGCGCAGAATACTCGTACATTGGCATTCAGTTTTAAGAAATTGATCGCGACGTGATCTTTTCGGAGGCGTTTTTACCAGAATGCCTTGTTGCGGAAATTTTTCTCAAGTCTATGGCTCGTTAAAAACAGCTGTCACTTTAGTATGTAACCAAAATTAAGCCTATATTTGTTCTTACATACTTATAGTAGCGTATGTTAATAACTATAGGAATTGGTATTCTACAATAAATTAATATACATTTTAAACTGTTTTTCATAAAAAAAATCAGCTGATCTTTTACGTACCGAAATAAAATCTTGTTAATTATTAATTGTTACTCAATCAATAATTTTAATCTTTGCAGTTTCCTTGTGTACATACTCGATTTTCATTTATTACACTAAGCTTGCATCACTTTTTGGAAAAAGTTGAAGGCAGGTGTTTTGTCCAGTCTACGCATTTCTAAATCAATACCTAGCGTAAATGTAAACCTTCATCACGCTGTTTTATTCTAGATTTTTGAAATGTGCGAGTCGTTCTGCCGAGAGAATAATCTCCCGAAAGCTAACTAATTTCAGTGCTCCGTGAACGAAAAGAACAAGCATTTGGAACAGATGACGTGTAAAATAGGGAATGAAAAAGAGCGGCTACATGAAACTTTAGGGCTGGAGATGCTGGGGGACAAGCCACGGCTGAATACTTTTATATAAATATGCTCCGTGGACGAGAAGTAGACGAAGGGAAGGAAGGAGGAGGGAAGGCGATGGAGAGAGGGAGGGGGGAGGGAAGGGGAGGACACAGCCAAGCTGAATACCCGTCGGAGATATGAAATACAAAATAAGAAAAAGAATATGTCGAAAGCAAACTGGCCTGACCAGTACGGGGCTGGGCGAAGAATGGGGCGAGGAAGGGAGGGGAAGGTGGGAGGGGGAGGGAGGGCGGAATGGGGAGACAGAAACTATTGTGCTAGGGTAACGATGCGTTTTAACTTCCCTCTACCAACCCTCCTTCCCTCCGCCTCCCTCCCCTTCTCTCTCTACCTTCCCTCCCTCTCGCTCTCTCTCCTTTCTCCTCTCACTTTCTCCTTTTAACTTCTCTTCTCTCTCCTTTTCGACTTTTATCGCGCTCCCTCCTCCTTCATCTCGCCACGGTATTCCTTAATGAGCCCTTCGGACGATCTCATGCGCAAGCATAATGGATAGGATTGCATGCTTTGATTGCTGTAGCTATGCTGGGGCACGGTTAATTGGTGGTTCAAAACAGCTGGTGTTGGCAGCGGCTGGACGAACCGAGGATTTCAGGAGATCCTCGATTTGAAACAATGCGCGTTAGGTTCGTTTTTGTTGATTCAGAATTAGAGGGTTAATTGATGAAAGTAGGTTATGGCAAGTAATTGACACATCATAAGTAGTCTCTTTCGGCATTATGGCGGTGTTTGAAAAGGTTCTATTAATTCTCGCCGGAATTTTGTTTAACCCTTTTTCTATTTTTATTTTAAGCGCCATATTTAAATTATTTATTTTACTCCCTAGCTTCTTATTTACATAATTTGTCATCTTTTGTAAAAACCGAAATATCATTACCAACTCTTGAGTAATTCATGCGGGAATAGTTCTGTTTATTGGGAATACAAAAATATGGAGCGTATATAAATTATACATAATGTATCGTGTGTTGCGTCATTTCCTAATCAGTCATACGTGCGCATCCGCTGTTATCAAGATCTGGAAAACGAAATAGGCTGACTGGAGTGAGCGCTGCAGGACGTTGTGCGGGAATGTGGACGGCGTATTTGATGGACGTGGTTTGGAAGAACATTGTCGAAGGGACAAGTATGTGCTTTGCCTGGGATTTCGTACGTATAGTAGATGTCTCGTAGCGTAATTGCGTACAGAGGGATTATTTTTCGTTTTTTCCTTTCGGTTGAACTTATTTGAGATGTGTACTTTGTGATCCTCATATGGAGCGTTTCAAGGGATCGTTTGACATATGTACAAGGCGAAATACACTCTTCATCCCAACGATCGTAACTTAACCGGAGGAGTACGTGTGATTCGAAAGACTACGTGGAACAAATGAAGAGCTATTCTCTTTTTGATTAAGTTGTCCGAATGTGCGCAATAAAAGTCTTTCCCCGCACCAAATTAACCAGAGAACTTACGACTGAAGAGATCGCCCGTTGTTTTATTCTGAATTCGTCGCGTTTTGACGCGCGATTAGCTCAAACTCTTCGTCGGGTGATAAAATTCAGCGATTCATTTCAGAAATTTACAAAGACTTTCTCCCTTCAGATGCATGGAGTAACGTAATTCACGCTGTTTAGAAAAATGAAAGCTCAAAGGTCTTTCCTCGAGGTCGTGCAGTCAATACCAGCCCTTAAAAAAACGATGTCTGATTTATATCGCCAAAGTCTTAGTCACGACCTTTTCGTGACATGTTCTCATGACTCATCCCGACCTCCTTATGATGTTTTAATTCAACCGCTTCACTTGTCGGGTGGCACATATTCTATTTTCGTAAGAGGATAATAAATTCAGTATCCACTGCCACTGCGATGAAAATCGCCCTAATGGATTCCACCGCCGCAGTAAATGTGGGACTCCCTTAAATAAAACCCGAAAAATTCAAAGGAGAGGGAAGAAAGTCGTTCGTCATCCTTTTGCATGGCCGTCCTTATTCATATTCCTTTCTAGACGCGATGCACGTGAATTATTCCGCGGCGGATTCTTTTTTACGTTTGAGCCCGTTATTCCGAAGGCCCTCGTCATTGTTTCGTTGGGATTTTGCTCGAATTTGTGTATTTTAAAATCTCCTCGTTACTTTTTGGGAATTTTAAACTTATTTTGTAGCCATCTTCGCAACTTAGTCGCTGAAGTTCGTCTCTCGAGTTTGTTGTTTTTTTTTAACGATGCAGTCCCACGAGGTCCACGTCTTCGACCGTTATTTTTATCATGTCTGCATGTTCGGCAAACAAGGCACAAACATAACATGCGACCTTTTATTATACGTCGCCCTTGCGCCGCGAAACAAAACGACGCATCTGCGAGCGCACACACACGCACACAAAAATGGAGCGGGATCCCCGGTCGACGCCAATCTATCGCAGACATGCCACGGCGCGAACGCTGCATTTTAACCGGTCGTATTTTGCTTGGCGCTGCGCCTGTCGAGAATTCCGCTAAATTTGGGCATGGTTTATTGCGGCGGTCCTCCCCCTTCTCCCTCTCAACATTAACTGCCCGCTGCATCCGTGGTCTGTCCGCAATCGCGTCTCCGCCTGTCCGAATCGATGACGTGATGGCTCCCCCTTCCCCATCCCCCCACACATCCCCCTTCCCTCCCAAATCCCCCTTCCCTCCCCATCCCCCCTTCCCGCCATTCACCCACCCGCGCCACGTCTGTCGGCCACGCCGCCACAAAAGGATCCTCTCGTGCAAAGTGCATTGTCACGTTTTCGGAAGTTGTCAGCGGTCTCGGGCGTCACTCATTATATCTGTTCCTTTCTCGTCCCTTCTTTATCTAGTCCCGGGCCGCTTCCTCTTATTTTTGAAGTTTTTCTTTTGGTGAGACATCCCCTTTTGTAGTATTATGGAATTATTGTGAGGCGGGTAACTCCAGTAAAAGGGAGAATATTCGGAATTTCTGAAATATTTTCGGTTCGGCGGGTAAAGCGAAGCAGTAGGAAATGCTACGTGGTGGGTGAGTTTAGATACGAGTGATTAAAGGCGTGATAAAGGGGGAGGGTACAAAAAGTGCTACACTTTGCTGCCGAAAGTAAATATGTCAACTGATAATGTAAATAGTTAAGCCTCGTTCAAAACTAGTTTGAAAGAATGGTAAGTGGGATAATTTTAGAAATAAGGATCTTCATGGTGAATTTGGTTGATTAACGCAGGGGTCGAAGAAAGGGAACAAAGGCGCATATTTTGAAGAGCTGGTTTGAGAGACGTGCTCTCGTATTCTGGGAGACGAGTTTGGAGTTGAAAAAATGAGTTCATCGCGCATGAGTGAGGTTTGAGGATGCATTCAAGAAATTTTCCTTAATAGTCTTAGGGTAAAATTGAGAGGCGTGGGGAAATGTAGGTATTTAGTTTAGTTTAGGGAGTGAATAGCTGAAGTAATGAGTATTGCTGCGGGGAAGTGAAGTCTATGAAGGGAATTGGGGCAGACAGACAGACAAGTGACTTTATTTAGGGCGAAATTGAGACTATATAGTCCCTCCTTACATTTAACCCTTTTGTCACATAATTACAATATTTGCATATTATAAATAATTTGATTGCATAGGAATTGCAATAAAATACATATTAATTACAAATTAATTGTATATCGGTTAATATATCATTGAGCATTACCTAAGAATATTGTTTTGTGGGTCGAGAAAAACTGTATGAGAGAGAGAGAGAGAGGGTTGGAAGACGAGGGTGTTCGGGGTGCTTGGCGAAGGGAAATAAGGGTGTTGTGCATGACGGCTAGGAGCATTTGGGGAAACTTTTTGGTGGTATTTTTCCTTTTTTTTCTCTCTCGGAGGAAGAAAACGAACTGACACGCAAGCGCCCCCTGGCCGAATCTGCAATTACCGCCGCCTCTTCTATCCCTGCCTTCTCTTTTCCCTTGCCCCCTTTTTACCTCCCCCTTTCCTTTGTCCTTATCTCTCTCTCCGTCTCCCCTTCCCTCTTTCTCTTATTCCCACGCGCCGTCTGTCGCTTTTCCTTTCTCTTTTGTTTTTTTTTTTGTAGAGTCACCTCCTTTTCTTTCCGTCCCTCCTTCCTCCCACCTTCCGGAGGCTAACTCCTTTTTCATATTCTCCTTTCTTCCTCTCTCTCTCTCTCTCTCTCTCTCTTCTTTTTTATCCTATACCTGCAGGACGCGCGCGTTTTTCGCTTCCCGTTTTTTTCCGGAGTTTTTAAGCAATTCCGAGGAATGCGGGCGATGTAAGTCTCAGCCTTACCTTACAGGACACGGTATCCATGATTAAAATCGATGCTTTTTTGTTTCGTCGTCGGATATCAGAAAGAAAGGGAAAGAAGGGGTGACTCACGATGGGATTTTTAAATTAATCTCTTTTGTTCTACTACCTTGAGTTGGATGCTTATGTCCTGTTGATATATGACTTAATCTTTATATTATAGTGATTAACTATTCTGAATGAGTATAAAAGGCCAAAGGTATAAATATCAAATCGGTCCAAACTGCTTAGTTTCTTATTTAAAAACATAAAAATCTGCTTTGAAGATGTATTTTGAGTTTCTTATTGGATAGTAATGTAAATTCTCCGTTGGTATCTATGATGCTTTTATTATCGATTCTCTATTCGCCGCTTATTTCTGTTTATTGCTCCATTGTGACTCGATACCACAAGATATCTGTACCTTTTTAGCAGAAATTCTCATCACCCCGCTACCTTCTACGGATACACAGGATTTATTACCATGGAATTACAGGCAACATATGAACAGAGTGCCGTATGAGGTCTTTATTCAATCCTTCATTCTAACAGCGTTCAACTCGATATTCGACGCAGACAAAGACACATCGATAATCAAAGATGAGAAATTGATCGCTGTCCACCATTTTTTAATAACTTCATTTATGAATTGGTCGCGGGGGAGAGGGGAATGGGGCGCCGGGAAGAAGTAAACCTCCCCGCCGCGATGGCTTTTCTGGTTTATTCTGCAACGAATTGCATATAACAAACCACTCGGCCGTGCAATTTTTCGCCCGTTCTCTCCCTTTTATTCCCAATCATTTCCTCTCTCTCTCTATCTCTCCCTTCTCTCTCTCAGGACAGAGCCGTGGTGTAGTTATGATTGAGTTGGTTCACAGCCGATGGAGATATGTGATTCAGCGGGACTATTGGAATTCCGTGATGGATTGGTCGAGGCCGTCCGCCATTTTTCATGTTTTTTCCTTTGCTTTTAAGCCGTCATCATCCGGTACTTCCTTATATGGGGGCAGTCTCCCCGCCGAATGGGAGGAGGAGAGGATGGGAGGAGGGGGAGGGTTGAAGTTTTAGATCGGCGGGGACGAAGGGTAGGAGAGGAGCGGTCTGGGTATAACGGAGGAAATGGCACGGCGAAAGACGCGCGGTGGTTTGTGGGAATGCAGAGGGGAATGTCATACTCGGGGAGATGTTCTGGGAATATCGAAGGCGATTCGTGTTACGCAGTGTCTTTTCCTTTTGGTTTTGGGAGCCATTCCGTAGAAATTCCTTTCGTAGATAACGTGATCGGTAAATGGTCGACAAAGCTAAGAAAGTGGCGATGGAGTAGAAGCTTGATTATTTTTCACTGCAGAAACTTTTAATAAATTACGTAGTTTTTATGCTCTCGATCGTGACGATACGACAATGTATCAGAATACTACCAAAATATTTGTTTGCACTTCTGACTATTTTAGATGCAGCATTGCATTCCGACCTTAGATTAACCCTTTTTATTTTCACCATTTAGTCGACGAGCGCTGGTTTCCACTGACTTGATTATTTCAGTCCGGAAGAGGCATCGTTAGAGAAAATATAAAAGCCGAGGTTTGTATCTTGGCACCCTTAAATGCGTTTCTTGTTTACAAAAATGTCGCTTGTTTTTTTTCGATTTCCTGGATTCGGAAGCATTTCGTTTCACGCCAGTTTTAAAAGGCCATCCGTTCATAGGCCTCCGGAATTCTATGGAACTGGAGCATTCGTGTGTGTGCGTGTCTGTGTGCGTGTGGGTTGCTTTCGGACTCGAGGTTCCTGGAATGGAGGTTGGTGACAGGTGGACGAGCATCGCGTTTTCTCGTGAAGGCCCTCGAAGTCTTTAGGATGGTTGTATCTTTTTCCCCGGACGCTGTGAGGGTCGTTAGCGGCAACACATGCCTTTGCGGGATACTGAATACTGATGCTTTTTTTGGTTTTGGGTGTGGGAACTTGTAACTTGCTGCGATAAGGAAGCAATAGTGGAAGAGACTGAACAAGAAAATTTGGTTAAAAATCACTAACGCCTCTATTTTTCAGTTCTTGTGACTGTTTTAATTTAAACTTCCGTAGACGGCGACTTGAATTTTTAGTTGGTTTAATTGTGTTCTCCTGCTTAATGGAGTGGTTACAAAAGAAAGTAATTCCCTTCCCTGATTATCCATAGGATTTGAATCAGAAGTGTCTTTCATTATTGTACTTCCGACTTTCTTAGACGATAAATAATCTCAATATCAATAAAGAATTAAAATATTCATCAGTTATTTTTTATGCAATGCGTAATTCTACTTTTTAATGCTTTGAAGGCGTATCGACGTGAAATCGTACATGCTTTTCCGCTTTTCTAATAATAGAGAAAGACCAAAAGAGGCTCTTTCTTTTTGTATAGCTTACGCTCGAAAGCACTTGCCCACGGAGCAGCATTGAAAAATAAAATTCGATCAAAAAAATACCGCTCGCTTTTAAGGAACCCTATCGAGTTTGGAATTTTTCGCAAGAAACTCACGCCTCGATAACGCAGAAAAAAACGGACGATGAGGAGAGCGTTATATGGGTGATTATCAGCTTCCTAAAGGATAGAGAGAGCCGTGTCGCCTTCTCTCTGAAAGCTCTCCTTCCCGCCCTCGTCTCCAAACGCTCCAGAATCCCGAGTTCCCGGAAAAGATCACGGGCAACCGTCAATCACGTAAGCGTACCAGGCAGAAGAAGTCCTTCTTTCCCCTCTCTCCCGTGAGATCCTCTCACTCTCTCCCACCACGCTTCACACCTCCTCAAACGCCATAAATAACCCTGCCCGCGCGTGCAAGGAGGAAAAAAATCCTCTCGGGGTCTCCCCCCACCCTTAAAAGACGAGCCGTGACGCCTGTAAAAATTCCCTCCTGTCGCGGCTCCATAATACGCTCGCTCGCTATTCTTTTCGCCGAATTAACTTCCTTCAATGAAAGCGTGACTCCGGATTCGGCCGCTAATATTTTTGGGCGCTGTTGTCGCTCTCCTTTTTTTCATCTTTTCCGCCTCTCTTTCTCTTGGGAAGGTATTCTTCTCTCCATGATGGAATGGACTGACAACTTCATTACCTCCTCTTTCGCTTCCATGCGAGTTTTTTAGTATGTGTGTGTTTCTCGAGTCCATTTATTTTTCTTCCTTTGGAAGGATTTTATAGCATCTCAAGTAATAGAGCATAATTGATTACAGCCATTAGAAATCCTCCTAAATTGTTTCATTTTTTTTTTAATTTGCTCCGACGCGTTTTGTAAAATATTCTGTTTTTGTCCTATCCGAGGAATTGGCTGTTGAGTGAAACGTTATTCCTCGTCGTAATTATTTTCGGTTCGAAGGACTCGTTGAAAAGTCTTCCTGGAGATCCGCTTGCGTTATGGCATTTCGGCATATTTAAACAATATTCAGAGTTGAATTCGTGTATTGTGATTTTTTCATGTAATGGCACTCGGATAGATATAAAATGTTTCGCGAATTAAAATGTCATGCCATGTGTTATACACGTTGATATTAACGGTTGCCTTGCATTTTTAGCAAAAAATCACTTCGTTTAAAGTTTATTTCTTGTTATTATTTATCTTACCTTTGCAACTCACGTTTTGCTTTCCTATGCTTTTGGGTCTTGCCCTCAAAACGCTCCGGGAATTCTGTTCGAGTCCTCGGATGGAACGCGCAGGTTTTGATGTTTCTCTCAACTTCCTTTTCAAAATTCTGCTGATATGTCAAAAAAGAGCTCAACTTTGTCGTTATCGATCAAAACCTCCCTTTCCAGTTTTTCAATCATTTTTTTCGCCCATCAATCCGAAATTTTTCAACTTTTTCCCTCCATTCCTCTCTTCTTCTCGGTCCATTATTTTCCACCCTTCAGTTCCAAAATTTTCCGCCCCTCCCTCCACCCTCCCCAACCCTTCCCCAAATCCTCCTCCCCCCGCCATCCCCCTTCCTCCTCCGGCGAAACCCCCTTTAGCTCTCTCGTCCATCCATTCCTTCATAAAAAGCGGCCATCCTTGCCTTCTTAACCGCAGACGTCCAACCCTCTCTCCCTCATTCCCCTCTTCCTCGCAGCCCTGCCTCCTCCTGCCCCCCTATCCCTTCTCCTCCTGCCCCCCCTAACCCTCCTTCTCCGACCCATTCTTTCAATTCGACAGGCGGCCCCGACCCACCCATCCGCGCCCCTCCCCCAAACCCCCCCTACCCTCCCATTCGCCACCCTCCTTCCTTATTATCTCCTCCCTCATCTTCCTTAGGAAAATTTCCTTCGCTGCCCTCCCCTCCTCTCCCTTTCCGCTTTTCCCTCCGCCTCTCCTTAACCATCATCTGCTATGCTTCGACTCCACCATCTTACTTCCTTTCGATTCACTTTTTTTTAAACTTCGTTCCATCGCGGCTCGGCGTCTAACTCAATGCTTCTCATCCACATTATCGCGATTCCTTCCCCTATCTTCGCAGTTCTCTCATCCTCATCCTAGCTAAGTTGCCACCTCATGGTTTAGGCTCTACGAGACTTTTGTCACCCGGGTTAGTTCAAACTTATCGAGATTGAGACGCGATGGATTTCGTTCGCTTTTTGTGACGGTTTCGTAGAGAAAAACCCCAGAAGATGAGTCGTTTAAAATGTTTGATGGGTTAATTCTGACGGGACAGTTTCTCCGAAAAACATTTTTTTCCTGTCTCTAGGACGGTTTAAAAATCGGTGAACTTTTGTGTGTGTGAAGTCGGAGGCAACTCAATTTGTCCATCATCCAGGTGACAGGTTCGCCTTTTAAATTCACTTTCGATTTACTCTGGAGGCAAGTGATGCCGCTTCAAAAGGTACCTATGGGTTCTCTTGGCCACACTCGAGTATCTCGGTCTCTTTGATGATCACGTGTTACGAGACTTTTACTTTCTCCATACGTAGTATAGGGGAAAGTATTTTTTTCATGAAAAAAGTCGATTTCGAGATTTCAACGGAAATACACGTTTTGAGGTCCACTGACCTCTGACAATTTTCTGGATGATGTCTGTGTGTGTGTATGTGATAGCTTTATTGTAGGTGCTCTAACTCAAAAACTATTAATCGAGTCAATGCGAAAATTTATAGTTAACATTTTTATGAAAGTTAGAAGAAATGATTAGTTTTTGGTAAAAATCGGGAAACCGGAAGTGGGTGTTTACTCCTGCCACTTATCCGTTATTTTTAAATATTTGCTTTAATATTTGATAAATGTAAAAATGTACTGGAATAAATGTTGTAGGAAATTTAATTTTCTATAACTTTTGTTTGAAGCATATGCCCATAATGTATAGTTTAAGAGATATTTTATATTTTAGCTGCCACCACCACGCCACCTACCGACGACTATTGTTAACAATTGACGATTAGTTACGTCTTAATAACGCTCCTTTTTATTTTATTAATTTTTGGAGCTTTGTGGCTATATCCAATTTCAGAAGGCCACGGTTTGAGTTTATTTTTGTTCTTTGTAAAGTCAAAATGTTCTCCGTTTCTTAAAATATTTATTATTATGCAGCCTATTTGGAATTTTTAGAAATATTACAGGTATGGATAAAGTCATGTGGTGACCACATCAGATGTTTTTACGGGACCTAGTATAGTTGTTGCTCGATGGATCTTCTATAAAGTAACTTGGCGCTCGATATCTCGAAAAGGTTGCGAACTCCTGGTTTTGGAGGATGCTTGTTTAAAGTGTACGTAATGCTGAGGGAGAGAGCATTGGCATCTGGTTATGTCATCCATTATGTGAGGTGCGTCTTTTACATGTGGAGCGTGAGGATGCTCTCTCCGCTTTCTCTTTCCCCGCTCGCGCCCGCCCGAAAAAGACGTTAGTTACAGAGGAACGAAGGACCGAGAAATGCGACGGAAAATCTTTCGTAAAAAAACGACACTCGAGGGATTCCTCGGAAATTGATAGATAAGACGCTTTCGGACTTTCTTTGGAGAACATGACGCGGTCGACCAATCACGGTGACTTGCAAGGTAGAGGAAGTGCCTCGTAGGGAGATTCGAGAAGTAAGTCCTCTTTCTCGGGGCCTCTCTTCCTTCATTCTCTCCCTCATTCCTCTCTCTCAACTCTATCCCAGCTGTATCAAGACCTCCTCCTACTCCCTCCTCCACACCCTTCCCTCAACTCCAGAGCTTCACGGAGTCGCGGCGTTGCCGGTTTGACGACCGTTGCAACGTTTCTCGGATGGATGGCGAAAGAAAAAGCGCCGAGTTCCATCTCTCTCTCTACTCTCTTATTCTCTCGATTTCTATCGCTCTCTCTCTTCCTCTCTCTATCCATAACTCCCGGCGAGTCCCATTAAAAATGTCTGTTTTTTTCTACGAGGGTGTGAGGTTGAACCAAAATGGAGGCTCCTTGCGTGATGAAGACTAGGGGCACGTGTTATGAGGAATATCGCCACCCTCTCGTATCTCTCCGCCTCTCTCGCTCTTTCAAAACTGCTCACCTCTGGAGCACGCATTTGAAAACTAAGCCGGATAAGCGTGCATCTCTCATCTTTGTCTTGATTACCGAGCAAAGAAACCGTTCGTTTATTAACAGTATTTCGGACGAGACGGAGAAGGCTATCGGCGCCCCCTGATGTTTTTCAGTACTAAATGACGAGAAATACTAATGTCATTTATGTCTCCTGCTTGGTTTTTTCAGGATCTAAGTGTGGAATAGAGAATAGTTAAAAATATACATGCATGGATGTGTGGGGAAGTTCTGTGCATGTGCGTGTTACCGGAAGCAGGACGTAACTCTACGGAGAGTGATTGCAGACCAGCCGCTGTGACGTCATTTTCGCTATGCTCATTTTTTTCACCGGAGACGCGCTTTGTTCCGCGTGCTGCTGACCTTAATTACTCTCGCCGTCTAGGTTTTATTCTCTTTTTGCTCTGTGCTTCAATTGCGATGATTTTTTTTTACCTTCATGTCGAGAATGTAACAATGCACAAGGATTAATGATTGTTTCATAATAGTTTTTGCAAATCTTATCTACATCTACATGTTACCCTGCAATTCACCTAATTGGTGGGTGGCAGGGGGTGCAGTGCACCAAAACCTACCTATAGATAGTCTATCGCAGGTTGAAATTTTCTATAGTGATCTCGTATTCTCCTCGGAAAGAACGAGCCTAGATAACGCTCCGTCTTACATTCGATCTCACGTATCTTATCGTCACGGTCGTTTCTACATATACGTTGGTGCTTCAATTATTCCTACAACCTCGTCTTTTAGACATTCCAAACTATATTTCTCCATAAGCCGCAACCTTGAGTTCAATCTACGATCCTCTAGTGGTACCCAGTTAAAATCCCTCAATAATGAGGTGAGCTTTCCTTATGTTCGTACTTTTGTTTTACGAATCTTGCTGCTCTGCGTTGCACTCTTTCTAATTGAATTATATGTCCCATCTCGTACGGATCCCATATACATGAGGCGTATTCCACTTGTGGTCTAACCAGTGATAAGCAACATGTTTCGCGTACTTTTTCTGTAGTGTTCCGTACTATTCAACCTATGGAAGCCAGTTTCTTGTTGGCCGCGACTATAACTCGACGAATGTGCATGTCCTAGGAAAGATCTCGACAAATGGTTACTCCTAAATATTTTACTCGGCTGCCCTGCGCAAGTAGGCTCTTTTCCAAGGTCGCCCAGCCCCGTTTGTGTGGTTTGAGGAGACCGCGCAAATTCAGCTGTTCCGTCCTTCGGAAGGGACGTTAAGCTGTTGGCCCCCTTGGTGTTCTTCGTTAAGAGTAGGCTAATGCTGGCACCAGATTTCTCTTCTCCCTTGCTATCCAGCTATTCATTGCACTACCTCTTAGATACCCATTGCGCGTAGGCAAGAGGTGAATCAGCTGGGAACATACATTACATTACGATCCTATCACATTTAAAACTTTTATCTATGCGAAGATATTTAAGCGGAAACCAGTAATATCGATCTAATTTCATGGTGTTTTTCGCGGTCTGACTCGCTAACGAATTGCTTCAAGACGAAAAATCACTCGAAGATCGCATAAATGAATTCTTTTGGCCTTTTGCCACGAGGGGCCCTGATTGTTTCAGCGATTTGGATCTGCCATATTCTACGCGCTAATGCAACTCTCGCTTCCTCCAGGTTATTAATTACCTGGCGATGCAAATTATGTCGCAGACGCTGCGGGCTAGGATGTGGCTCGGGTTTGTTTTTAAACGCATTCTAGACATCTCGAGGAGTCGTGTGGCACGAATGGAATTGCTCCCTAAGTGACAAAAAAAGAAAAAGCAAAAAAAAAAAGAAATACGCGAACGAAAATGCCCGGTGCATTATGACTCCGGCGTCTTTCTCAAAACGAGCAAAGCGACGGCTGGATTCTTTTTCCTCCGCCAGCACGCCAATCAAACGCTCATTAAGCGTGTTTTGCGTCAAAACCTGTCATTTTTATGTCGTTATCTTCTTAGTCATTCTCCGTCTTCCTACGCCGCTCTCTGCGTCTCGCCCCTCGTGTGTGGGTTTTTTAATTTACCTCTCCACGCTAACAACGCTATTATTTATTTATTATTTCACGTTCTGCAAGTGTTTTTTCTTCTCTCCTTCCCCTTCTTTTCTCCATCCTCCCACACTATCTCGGGGAAATCTCTCTCCCGGAGTCATAGGTCGTTAACGGTGATCAGGGTCGGCAAGTGGAGGTGCGCAAGAGGGTTTGGTTGTGGGAGTTGGAGGGGTGAATAGAACGTGTGTGTGTGTGTGAGAGAGAGAGGAAGGAGGGTGTCGACGAGATGGAGAGAGGTGGGGTGGCAGGGGAGGGCGTCATTACAAAGCGCCTGCGCTAATGCGACGCTTTCCTACTTACTCCGCGGAGCAAAGACCATTATGCGCCGCGGCATTTTTGCCTAAACTGCGCTGTAAGTGGGCAGTTGGGCGTATGCATTCAGACCGCAAAAGTTAGTGGCGCCTATAGCTCGGAAATCGTATATTGGGATCCATGTCAATGACAATAATTCGATTGTGTGCGGTGTCGGTAGACATTGTGGAAAACATGTCCAAATGTGAACTCTGTACGATATTCGATCGAATGTCCACGTTGGACTGGAGAGTGATTTGTATTTGTCGTAATATTTTAGTGTCGTGGAAGATTTTAGGCCGGATAAAAAACTTCGGGAATTTTTTAAAATCCATAAACAATCCATTACCGCTACACAAACTCGTTTTGTATAAAAAATTAAAAACCTCGCGATTCGCATTACGAGTCTGATATATTTTTTTTATAGCCACACCCTCTAGCTCTCTCATAAAATACTAATTCCTTCAAATCTGCGATTCCTTTTTTTCCTCATACCTTATTCTTTTATAATTCGTTTTTCAAAGAGAGAGAGAGATAGAGAGAGAAAGAGCCAAACAGTCTACTATCCTCTCATCCGAGCCGAATACAAATTACTGCATTTCGGCGAATTAACACGCTGCATGCGAAAACCCTGGCTAATTAAATTCTTCTCCGTGATGGATATGGTATGGCTGGGAAGGATGGAAGTCGGAGGGGAGAGGAGGGAAGTCGGAGGGGGGGGAGGGGGAGGCTGGAGGGGGGAGGTAGGGAGGGGATTAGCGAGGGGAGGGTGAGGGGGGATAGGGACGTTGGTATAGAAGCGCGTTTTCCCTTGTTGGTGAGGCAGGGGGAGGGAGAAAAAATGAGCACATTATGTTGCACCATTCTCACGGCACAGTGCCGAATGAAATTCCTCTTGCCGTTCTTTATTTGGATGCCGCTCTCCGCTGCGAAAAATTCTCCCCGGATACAATTTACCCATCGCAGCATACTTTTACGACTTCTCCTCATTAGAGAGGAAAACTTCTCTCTTTTTTCGTTCTCTTTTTAATATATAATGGAATAATGAATGTGGATTAAAAGAGGTTTTTTTGTGCGCTATCTGTTCGCTTTTTTCGTTGACCGTCCGTTTATGACGCCCCCGCTTGGTATTTCATTTGGTTTCCTCTCTTGAAATGTTGGAAAATGAGGGATTTTTCATTCTTTCGATTTTGCTCTCTCTCTCTACTTCACGAAGGATTGCTTACTATTTCTCATGCGGAGGCAGATATGTAATTACTGTCTGTGGAATGCTTAAAAGCTCATTTTTTGTTGTTTTTGATTCGAGAGCGAGCCAATTAAAAACGTCTGATTCGATCTCTTCCGTAATCCTTTATTTGCGATTAAAAAAAACTGACGTGTATTACGCCGCACGGTCTATTATTTGATCAGTTTAACGACAGACATTTAACAGATAAATGATTCATCATTTTCAATAAAAACACATTTATCCAAACCTTGGAGATAACGACGATAACTGTACGTAAGTTGGAGGAATAATGGGACGCTATAGTTTCAATCTATGTGGCGTTCATCATTCTAAAATTTGTTTCAATCGGTTGAGTATGAAAGACCCCGCATCGCTCCCTCGGTTTTCCCTGCTCCGGGAGGAATCGATGAATGCCTTAAAAAAGATATCTCTGGATGTCGTCACGGACGCAGATTAAGTCGGATCGGTTTTAATGAACGGGTTTGTGCGACCACACGTGGTCGGAGTGACACTGGGGTCGGGCCGGAAATGGAGTCAAATCGTTCCGATGCATGCAAGGAATATGTCTCTCCTACTCTTTCCGGCAGATGACACCACGGGAGCTTGGATAAACCTTCCTTTAGCGAGAAAGGACTCGTAAATTTGTACTCTGTGACGGTCGAGAGAAATGAGAGGCTCGTTGTGGTCAAAGAGGAGGCACGCCAGAGTGGTAATGTCTTAAGTTGGGACAGAGATAAGGTTTTAATTGCAGGGTGTGGAGAGGAGGAGATGTGCTGCCAGAGGAATGGAGTCATGTGCGTCTGTGTGCGTTTGTGTGTGTGAGGGGGTGGGAGGTGTGCGTCGCAATAGCCGAGCGAGCCGGGATTTGGGATGCGGGTAATTTTACGCGGCGGGATAATTTCAATGAGGCGGCAATCCTTAAAATAACCGTTTCTTAATTGAAGAGAATTGCTCAAGCGAGTTACTCCTTCTACCGCGCGGAGTTGTTTGTTCGAGTTTTTGTTCTTTGAGGCTCTTAAAGTCCATAAAATTTGGAGTGCCAAATTAAAATGGCGTTTGCGACTTTATGAGCTTCCTCGGTGCATAACGAGGAGGATAAGCGTAGATCTTGTCGGATTCTAATATTAAAATCTAAAGTTAAACAAAGTGAATATTATCGAGAAATTATTTTTAAAAGATATAAAAATATGCCGCAGTACAAACGGGAAGTTGTAGTAGGTTGTGGGAATTGTTTCTATAAGTATACGATTACCAAATTTTTAATGATGTTTTTTCGGAATAATTACTACGAGTAAAATGGTCATGTCGCCCTTTTAATTATTGCGAAAAATGTTAAACTATCCTCTTTTTTGTTCATTTCGTTTCATTATTATTCAGCATGAAATTCATTTTGATTTGTCCCAACCTCCTACTATATTACAATATACCTGCAAATATTTTGATCGTGTTACAAACATCACCACATTGCCTAAGACCTTCGCGTCTTTCCAAATACATGCAGCGAAAATTTTTAATGGGAAAATTCATCAATATAAATCGGTGGAACGATTTCATTGTTGAGGGCGATTTCCAGCCTCTTAAAGCATTGCGAAACGTTTATCGAGCAAAAGATCGTCTGGGAGACATGCGAAAGCGAAAGTCCTCTCGATATACGAGCGAGGGTCGCGTTTTACCTTCCGCCCGTCCCATTTCTTGGGTCGTCCCCCTCGGAGACACACGCGCCCGCGCGCACATACACACGCGAAAGCCAGAGGGGAAGTAGAAAGAGGAAGGTCGACTCTGGACATAGCGTGCTTCTGGGAGGTTTGTGGATGTCCGCCGCTGCAGCTCGTGGCGTGCGTGTGTAGCAGGGGGGGGGGGAGTGGAGGAGGAAGGGGTGGCCAGGGCAAGCGGATGAGAGAGAGGAAGGAAGGGTCTCGGAAGGAGGAAAGGGAGGGAGAGAGAGGAGGGTGCGGAAGACAAACGGGAGACGGATGACCGCGTTCCGGTCTAAGAATGATCCACTGCTCTGAATACTCCTCTTCAGCCAGTGTTAGGGGTCGCCAGTGGATACGGCTCTATGATACCGTAAGGTTTTTAAAAAATGCACCGCTCGTTTACAGCTTGAAGATATTATTCATCCTGTACATCGGTATGTTTCTCGTAGCACAATAAGGAAAGTGATTAATCTGTTTGCTTTCGTGGCGAAAACATTCCTTAGACATATTCGCCTGTTAAAAAAATCTACACTATAATGATCGTCGCCATAAAGCTGTTACTATTTGTCGCAGTACATATGTGTGCCTTTTTATATTGTGTGAGGACATGAATCAGTGCTGTGAAGGTTCAGTCCAATTTGCGTAAAATTTGCCAAGGTATTTTCAAGTAAATTTGTCCGATTATCTGGAACATAATTGTGTTTATTTATTTCTACATTAGCAACCTATTTTACTTTAAAGTTGACGAATAATGTTTTGATATGTTCCGTATTATGTAGTACTAGGCATCGTACTTAAAACTAAAACTCGAAGTGAGCATCTCAACGCGCATGTAACTCATTCACTGAAAAAGAGAAAAAATGTGCATTTTATTTCATTATCATTACTTCAAAGCAAAATGAAGTTCGCTTATTTTGACGTTAATTCATAATTTCCTTAAAAATTGTTCTACTGCAACTTCGCGAGCTACTATCGCAAAGAGGGCCAAAGAGGCATTTAATATTACCCTAAAAATGAATGCGTATATGTCAGAATTAATATTTAAATATCTCTGGGGCATTCGTTTATGAATTTATTAGGGCTTCATTAGACTTACGGGTGTAAATGTTATAGGTTTTTTTCCTTCTTTTAAACTGCGGAAGGCATCATATATTAAAACCTGGTTGCGCCGGCCTCTCTCTCTCTCTCTCTCTGTGCTGGATGAATTTTCAGCGTCGACCGTCAACAAAAACCAGACACTTTTTTACGATCTCGGATAAACGCTCATTAATTCATTCGGAGCGCCAAAAAAACGAGTCCATAAAACAGCACAAGACAAGGTGTGAACGAGTATGTCATGTAACGAGTTGTATTGTTAAAGGTTTTATACTTTATTCGTCTTGTAGTACATTAACTTCTTCTCGAACCGTAAAGATACGGAGGTGGTATTAATGTATTTAATTTCAAATTTTTGACCCTCTCGCTCTCTCTCTCTCCCACTCCGCCCTCGTTTTTCAATCTTTTCCCCTGATTCGGTTTCATCAAAAGAGGTAGTCCTTAACGCATAGAAGCGATGGTCTTCTCCATCCGAGTTGGGATTCATATTCCGGAAGCGTAGCGTTTTATCAGATGGGTAGATCTTTCAGGAAGTTAGGGGAAGCCAAGAGTTAGGGGTGGGAAGAATAAAGGTGATCAAAGACACCGTCCTTGTATCTAATTGCAGGAAGGTTCTCTCTCTCCTCTCCTACGAATAATTAACAATGCCAATGAGATTTTCAACAATGGGGTTGTTTTATTTTTTCTCTCTCCCTGAGCTCTTATCGGTTTTACGCTAAAAAGTGAACTTTTCCGCCTTGAGCTTTTCATCAATTAAGAGAAAGAATGGTCGACTGCGAGAAGTCTTATTCACGAAATAGTTTAACCGTGACGATTCTGCTTGTTGTTGTTTTATTCTCTTAATTCGCCGTCATGATTAACGTGGATAAAAGCTCAATTTCCACGTGGAGAAATATTGCCGGCATGAGCTTCGCTTCTTGTATTTCTTCCGTTTTCTTTTATTCGGCGTTTTATAAATTATGGAGCGACTCTAGGAGATGTTATTATATTGCTTCGAAAGTTTTTCGAGGTGTCGTTCGAAACCGCGAATAAAAAATAATTTGTAAAAAACTCGGAAAGGAGTCTCGGATGCCATCGCCGTCTTTTCCGCCCTATGCCATTGTTATTTCCAATTTTAAATGTTATTTGTTTGTGAATGGGAATTTCTCCGATTTGGTAAATCTATGTGAAAATTAATTAAAAGTAACTAATAAGCTGAGATAATATATTTTAAAATAATATTCATTGTTATTTTTGTTGATTTAAAATCATTGTTTATGGTTTGTAAATAATGACTAATTCCATAATTTTCTTTCTTTCTAGGTAAGTCAACAAAACGTTTTTTTCCTGGTTCCTGGAAATAAGGTAGACCATTGATATAGTTTATTGGTAACTTGTGCTGAAAATTTCAGGTTGGTTTTGTGTGTAAGAATTAAAAATGATTAACACAAATGTGCTTCTGCATTTGAACCATCAGCGGAGGTAGTTGCCGTACCTATCGAATGTCAGGTTTGAAATATAGAATCGCCGGTTTCAGATCTTATTTTTTTCCGAAAAATCTCACTCGACAAACATGGCTCGATATATATTCTTGAAGTTTTCCATGATAATTCATTTTAATGGCTTAACGGTCTCACACTTCCCCAGTTACATGGACCGTTTAAGTTACGATAACCGGACGAATTAATATTTTATCCGGAGTTAGAAAAGGGTCGGGTAATTAATTTGCAATCAATTTTATAGCCGGGAGAGATCGACATGAGGACGCGAAATGACGTCGGCGCCAATTAAAAATTCCTAATTCATCTCCCGCTTTTTGTATTTTTTACACAACCCACTTTGATTACGGCCATGAAACTCTAATGAAGATCTTCTTCCTTCTCTCCCAACTTCACGCGGGATTATTGGAAATATTTTCTCATCGTCCTCAAGTTTTTACTCTTCCACTCTATGATAACTTTTCATCCCTTGTCGAACGCTCTTCTTCTCCTCCCGAGTCTTCATCTAAGATCTTCCAACGAAAAAAATACATGTGTATCGCCACGTTTTTTATTGTTTTTCTCCTCGAAAGTAAAAATCCGTCCTCTCTCATTTGCGTTTAAATTGAATTCCTTCCCTCACTGGTTGTGCCTTCCTGCGAGTCTTCGTTCGGCCTTGGCTTTCCCATTATGGTCCTCCGATCTTTTCTTCTTCAGAAGGGAATTTTTGATGGACAAGGGGAGGTACTCTGGTAGGCGCCCTCTCTCTTTCTCTCTCTGCTGGAAAGCGATGGATTTTTTTATGAAAGGGGAAGTAGAAAGTGTTTCGTGGAGGTAGAATTTTCGATGTCAGAATTTGGTGTCAAAGACGCTTTAATCTTTTTAATGAGGAGGTTTTTTTAATGACTGCCAAATTGACTGATATGCCATTATCTGATTTTATTATAGCGGCTTTAAAGCGATAATTGTTTTATTCCAGCTTGGAAGATGAATTTATTCTGGCGATTTTATGTCAGTCAGATGTTAATAGTCTGTCTTATAAATCGTTATGTCATTAAAGTTTATCCCTCAGATTTATTAATAAACACGCCTTACATAATTCTGAACAGGTTTTTAAGCGGTCGATAAAACAGTATTCAATCGTTGTGTTCAGTATGATTATAAAAGCGTGTTGTTAGTTTTTACCAAGCTTTGAAAATTCTTGCTGATACGTTAACGACATATCATTAATGGCTCACAAGATAATCCGAAACGTCTTTAAAAACACATTTTTCTTCTTAAAGGGCAAAGCCTCAAGCTTTACGGTCCCGATAGGATTCCCACAAAGATTTGTAACTCTCCAAAAAAGCTTGCCTGAAAAAATTTGTTGCTATCGTACCGAGGAAAGGTAGATGAAAGGCACCGGTCCGAGGGAAAAGCGATTTTTATCCTGTCGATAGGAGAAAAATGTAGCTAAAGACTGGGCTCCGGCGGTTAATAGTGGAGACATTGATGGCCGGTTCATGTGGAGAAAGAGGTTCTTTTCCGACCTGCCCCCAAGCCGTCGTCGTTCCCTTCCTTCAAAGGACGTGCGTGACGCCAGTTGTAAGCACCTAGAGCACGCAATTTGTCCCACTGCCCTCCCACCGCCCCTCTCGCCCCCCTCCCCTCCCCGGTGTCACGGGGCTGCTCGCCCCATCCCCTCCGCTCGAAAGAATGGCCCCACATGTCCCTCTCTCTCTGTCTCACTCCATCCAATGCAACACACTCGCTCATTCCTCGTTACTATTTTCGGTCCCCACGTATTGAAATCGACGTCAACGGCTTAACTCCGAATGCGACCGCCTAATTCGACCCCATTCGTGCTGACGTCACGCATTCGAAATGGGAGTTAGTCTTAATTAACGTGTTGGATGGTTTGTATGCACCGCCGGAGGAAGTTTTCAGTAAAAATAAAAGATCGACGATAAAGTTACCTTTTTTTTCTTCTCTACGGTTCGAGATTTGGCTCGTTATGTTATATATATTTTTACGTTATCGGCCGGATGCGATTTAAACTGTTCGGAAAAGGAGATTTTTCGAAACGACTGACGCGTGATTTCAAAGGCGAGTTTTTATTATGAAAAATTTTACCAAGAGTAGCTTTCAACTTTGAAGGCGTATCGTTTTGTTTTTGTTTAACCTGCATCATTTTAAATCGAGACTCGATTTCTCTAAGGACGCTTATCCGGGGAGGATATATATTGTTCGCTTTATCTAATTCGTTCGTTTTTATTGCGATTCGCCCTCCTCGCATTCACCTGTTCCCTACTTTCCCTCCAGAAACGAGAGGGAGGGGAATATTCAGGAGGAAGCGTATATACATGACCTGGAAGGCCTTTGGTGGTTTCCGTGAGCACTCTAAGAAAATTGAAGAAATTAGGGTGAGGACAGAGAGCTATTATTGGCCCTTTGTTTTTCCCTTGAAGACACTTGAGGATTTCAACAGGAACGCAAGTTAGACATGCAATGAGGAATCAGCTTTGTGAGGACGGAATTGGTTTGTGCCATTGAGTGGATTAAGTACTGCGAGATTGGTCCTATGGTCTCCGGATCGATTTTCCCCACAGCTTACGTTTTCTTTCATCCAGAAACTGTTCGCTCATAGTCGTGAATTAATCGAATTTGAAGCCGTGGGAAACGTCCTTATAGTTTAAAAGAGCTTGAAAATATTCCATTCGTTAGGACACAAATTTTATAATATAGACAACGTCGCGTCCGTACAGATGTATCGTTTACCCTGAAGGCCGTGAATGCTTTAAAGTGGATATTAGGTAAAAATCACCCCTTTTACTTAGTTGTCATCTGTATAGGAAGTTTTGATTGGCCCGAAACACTAGCATTTTTAAAATATCGTATCTATGCCATTTAATGAGTTGCTAACGCCCACCCTTACGTTACTTACACCCCATCAAGCTCATCTACAGCAATCGGGGGTTGGCGTTGGCGGAGTGATTAGAGCGTTGGCCTTCCACGCAGCGGCCCCAGGTTCGAATCCGGTGAAGGTCGGATTTTTCACCCTGGGATCGACCCGTCCCCCACTTGCGTGCTTTGAGGAGACCGTGCAAGTCAGCGCTCCGTCCTTCGGAAGGGACGTTAAGCAGTTGGCCCCCTTTGTGCTCTTCGTTAAGAGTAGGCTAATGCCGGCACCGGGTTTCCCTCCTCCCCTGTGAGTGTGTCTGGTATGTAAGGAGTTATGGCTATAATAATCCAAGAAGTTTATTAGCCGGAAATACAGTCAAACCCGATTTATACCCGCGTTATGCGGGGCCATTTTAGTATAGTACTTGTGAAGATGCGTTCCTAAAATCGTAATTTATTACCTATTTTCAAAATATTAGTATAGCCGCTCTTCTCTCAGACACTCTAAAATTCTACTGTAAAGAATTTATCCTTAAATGCGCAATGTAGCAGATCTGCTACATACCAGAAATTCTGCAATATAATAAGTGTCGCAACGTTTTTGTCATTTTCTCACACTGGAACAGATCCCACACAACCTCACCTTGTAATCAGCTCCAAATACCACGACTAGGTGTCCAGTTTCTTGAGATATGTAAACAAACAATTATTTCAAACAAAATTTGTTGAGAATACTAATCTCTACAGCTTGTGTAATAAGAAAGGTTTACGTTAATGAAGCCGTATAAGAGACATTCGAGAAAATGAAAAAAATGCTAAAAATGACACGAGTAAACATCCACTTCCCGTGGACCGATTTTAACCAACAACTAATCAGCTCTTTTTCTTATAATTAAAATATTAAATATGAAATTTGATGATGATCCGATAATTAGTTCTTGAGTTGTAGCGCTCACAAAAACGTATGGAGAAAGTACAAATTGGTCCGAGAACAAAGGAATCTGAGTTTTACGGGGCAGCTTTAAACGGGATATTAGTGTATACACATACAAACAGTCATCTACAACAGGGATCTCAAACTCGCGGCCCCCGTGGTACATTTCTGCGGCCCGCGAAGTAAGCTAGTATACACTAAACGGCAAAAATCATTTGTTTCTTATAAAATATTTCACGTAAATTTAAGAAATGTTAAATCATCACTTTAAAAAATATACGTAGTTTATTTCTCATTCCGATTTATAAAAATTCTGCGCAGGTGGGGTACAAAGTATGATCTACCCGCTGCAGGCGTGTTTCTTCGCCGAATCTATGGCTATTTTTGTAACTAATAAGTTTAAGGCCGCATCATAGGGTTGGGGCGATTTCTTCCTTGTGGAAGGGGTGAGTGAATGTCCAAAGAATATGATACGGTGTGAGAACTGGGAAAGTATGCGGCCCGCGGACTTGGCACGGTGCCCTAATGCGGCCCGCAGGTCATGTGGAGGCTCTTCATGCGGCCCGCGCACCGACATGAGTTTGAGACCCCTGAACTACAGCAATCGAACCGATTACAACGACGTTATAACAGTGGATAGTACACGTGCCTATTATCCTATGGTAGGATTCGAACCAGCAGCATTATAACCTGAAGGCAGTTACTCAACGCAGAAAGCAAGGGAAGGGGGTTACGGATTTTCAGCCCGCGACGAAACTATTCATATACGATTTAGTTTCTGCCGCTTTGCTAGCCCATAAGAAAACCTTATACTGACCGTCTATAACGATCGGACGTTTTTAACCTGGTTTGTTTTTCCAACTCTCTAAGAGGTGGAGAAAGAGACATGTGAAAACTCGTAAGGGACTTTCGTTTCTTTAAAAAAAATCCGGATATTTCGTGGTCGAACGTTTCGTGCCTCACGGGGCACGTGCGTGCGCCGTTTCTAGTCATTACGTCGGTATGAGAGTTGCGGCGTCGAAAACGCGTTTCTTCCCTCTTCCCCTTTCTCCCCCTCACTCCGCCGATCTCCCTCCTTTCCCCTCTCACCCCTCCCCCCTCTCACTCCTCCCTACTTCCTCCTTTCCTCCTCTTTCCTCACAAACTCCCAAAATAATAAGCGTCTGCATCATTTTCACGAAATGCCCCCAAGCTGTACTGGCCATATATTCTGAGTTTTCAGTAGAGAATTTTTCGTCTGCTGGTTCCACCTGCCTCCTCTTTTCCCATTCCGCTCTATCCTGCATTATTTTTCTTTATAAGTATTCATAAATAACCGAGTAGGCTCCAGAATTAATTTTTTTCGCTTGCGTACTTTGATTAAAAACTCTTAGTTAATCATCTAATTATAATGTCTTGGTTATGTAAATGCAGACAATCAGTGGATGTTATCCGACAAAATGTTTCCATCGGATTTACGATGGAATTATCTCCTCTTATTTTAATTATGCAACCATCGATTTAAATGGAATATTCTAGTCCTTTTCATATTTTAAGAAATCTGATATTTCGGTCCAGAAAATTCTTTATTCTCAAACTTCTATACTTGAACGTACACACTAATTGCATGGATTCGCACACGAGATTCGGCGCTTATTGATTTTTTTGGAATATGCAACGGAACGGTTTATTTGATAACATTTAATCTAATTCTAACGGAGCACCGATTTATTTCCTCTCGCTAAGCGTAGGCTGTCAAGACATCCGCCTCTAAATTACATTCATTGGCGGCGTAGAAAAAAGAATATTTGCTCTTAAAACTATCGGAATTGACGCGTCAAAGGTGCCCCGTAAAAACTCAGACACTGCTCATTTACTCGTCCTGGCAGTTGGCCCCCTTTTTTTTCTCGCATTTCAACTTAATACGTCATTACTCCACGATCGCCTCGCCTCGTTTTTTTCCCTCTCTCTTAGCTCCCCATCCTTCATCCCACTTTGTACACCTTTCAGTGACTTTGCTTTCCTACGCCTTTTTCCAACCCCCAACTGACAACGCCTCCGAGACCTCTGATGTATCCTTGATGAGCGACTCCGGCGTGGTCGACTGACTCGCCTCGGAATTCTTTTTTTTTTCGAGAAGCGCACGCGGAAAGCGAAGCAGAATCGCATTTTCCTTTCTACGTGTCTTAAAATTCTCTCCGAGGTCAATAAATCGCTCGTTATATTTCGCTTTGTGCCGTTTTTATCGCATCACGCCTCTCCAAATTCTCGGGGCTCTTTGTGAAATACTCGTATGAGGGATAATTTTTCGACTGGTCTTTTTTGGAAAATTTTTACGACCAACATTCCTCTTCTTCTTTCGGCCAAACGTCAGATATTTCTTTTAATTCCTCAAAACGGAATTTCTCTTACTTCATTAGAACTATTTTTTTTCTGATCTCCTCTTAATTAGCGTGCCGGTTAGGTAAATATTCTTTGGAACAAAACTTTCGGATTTCTGGAAAATAATCAACAGGACATTCGGCAACCGAAAATTGAGTCGAAGTCATTGCGCCTTAAAAACAATTTTGCGAGAAGTTTATTATTTTGGCATGGTTCTCTTCCCCGATATTTCCGCACGAGCCTTCCGGCGAATCATTCTGTGATAAAAATTCCTTCCATCCCTCGCAATTCCGCTTTATATTTCCGAGGAGTTGACAGCGCATGGAGGAGAGCGGTGCAAATGCGATTCGTAATATATTTCTCTGTCCTTCCATTCCCCCTCCCGTCCTCTCCTCCCCTGAACACCTCACTCAACGTCAATTACACGCATTTTCTTATTTCCATACATTTTTCCATCTTTCAACCCCCCTTGCCCGCCAACCTACCCCCGACCCCGCCTCCGCCCCACTCGCCGCCATCATCCCCTGTCCCTTTGCATCTCGTCCTTGCCCTTACTCCACGTAATCTATTTGTCGGACCTCCATCTGACTGCTCTTCCACCCTCTCCCCCCCCCACCCCCTCCCCCCCAGACCCTCCTCTCCTTGCAGCGGACCTCACGTATGTGGTCGTCGGCTCCCCCTCCTCCTCCTGTATGCGGAGGATTGGTCCGAAAGGAGGATTGGTGTGGTCGTATGGGTTTTGGATTGGAGATAGAGAGAGAGATAGACGGGAGGGGGAGGTTAGGGGGGGGGGGCAGAAGATGGAGGGGCAGGCATTAATAGAGGGACCTGTGAAGGAAGAGAGGAAAGGGAGATATTGCGAGTCTGAAAGGAAGTGACGTGTACCGCGGTTGGAATTCCAAAGCGGAAGAAGCAACTGCAGCGCTCTAGGTTGGCGGAGGGTTTGTTTATTAGCGGTGGCAGGTTCGGCAAACGAAATGGCCACAGCGTAAGGGTGTGGGGAGGAGTGGGGGGGGGGGGACGAGTGAGGGGAAAGGGAGGAAAGAAGGGTTTTTGGGGAAGGTCCTCCTCTTTCCTTTTCCTTTCGCGTGTGGTCAAGGGGTCAGGACACGGGAGCCGTTGGCCATGCGTGCGCTGGATATCTCCCCAGCACTGCCCGAGGTGGTGGCGGTGGTTTGGCATTTTTTAGGGGATGGTTGCCTCTGGGTGGTGGGAATCTTTTTAACGGGCCTGACCTGAATGAGGAATTTTTTCGGAAGGGCGTGGAAAAGTGTAATATTTTATTTTACGAGGCTTTCTTTTCTGTCGGACATGATGAAAGTATATTTTGTGTTAGAAGAACGCTAGGAATGTGCGTAGCGGAAAAAATGGGCCCTCCTGCACAAATGTATAGTTTACTCATAAAATGCAGGTTCAACGACGAGTATTTTTTTATTATTCCGTTTTATGAATCGATTTGCTTCTTCAGTGATTAAAACGCACAAATATTGCGTAACAAAATCTTTAAAATTCTAAAAATATTGCGAGAAATGTCGCCCTATTTAGGGAACATTTTCGTATGAGATGAGAACGATACTGTTGCGCGCGAACGTTCTCAAAGTACCGCGTAGAAATGTTTGAATAAACATTTGAACTACGGAAGATATATCACTCATCGCCGAGTAATCCGTCCCAGGAGAAACCCCCTTTATAATTGAGAATCCGAGAGACATTTCAAACCGAGTAATCGACAATATTTCCCTCGCCGAAAGCACCACCGTTCAGCTCTCACAATCTAAAAGATACCTGTCACACGTGCCCGAGTACAGAAAAAAAGACTATCGGTTGATGCGTAAGCGTTCACTCAAAGTAATGGATTTCTTATGGACCATCGCATTTTCTACTAATCATCCACTCTCGCTGCCTCCCCCCTCGGAAAGAATAACGAAATATCTCTTATTGGAAATAGTGACTGCATGAGGGGTTTTTGGGACGTATGAGATAGGAATAACAATTCTGAGAGGGGTAGCGGCAAGTGGACCCTGGAACTCCGCTCCTAGGGAACGGGGCCGGGGCCGGAGTGAGAAATTAAATCATCTTCTAGAGGTCCCTCAGGAATTTCTCGGTCTGTTCGGATGGGGAAAGGGCCCGTAGTCTGAGTGACCGTAGTCCGTAAAGCCACATATATATTTCATAATTTGAGACTTACGGTGGTGGGGTTGGAATTGGAGGGAGGGAGAGTGGGTTTGGGAGGGAGGGAGGGGGAGACGGGTGCGGAGGGGATAGGACATGGGGTGGTGCGGTGCTTACGGCGTCTCGTGGGAACCACTCCCGGGGATAGCGAACTGTGAGGGGGAAAAGGGGGAGGGGGGCAGTGCGTGAGTAAGAGGTGTTCCGTTTGGACGTTGGGAAGACGCTAATGGAACAACGATATTAACGGTAATTCTCGTTATTTTTTTTCCTTTCATTTCTGTCCACGGAGAAGAGGAGGAGTCAATCATCCTTGAGTCTGGACAGTTTAGCGCCGGCTCAATTTTGACTGGACGTGACCTTCATTTCGTATAGTTCGTGGGAGGATTCGTTTTGAAAGATATTCCGGTGTCGTCCCGCTGTGTATTACAAGGGGGATGCAGCATATGAAATCGCACAGCATTTCCTGTACCGACGTAGAGCTGCCCTATACAAGCTGTATTTTATCCGCCGCGAGTTGAATTATGATGACATGCTGTTTTCTTGATTTCTAATATTCAACTCTTAAAAATAGAATATTCCATTATTGTTTATATTGTTTGCCTTTTTCTATAAAACAATCTCAACACGTTTCCAAACAGGAACCGTCCACCCTTTTCTTATATTTTGGATGATCTACCTCACAATAGGCAAAAACGTTAGGTAAGTCGCCCTTCGACGCCGAAATAAGTCTTTTCTAGGCGCACTGCGGTATATAAGAGCTTAAGAGAGAGGAAGAAAGTAAGCGCGGCTTTTAAAGCAAAAGTTACGTCTGCGGCTCCGTGTTTCTCGTCACGTACTACTCGACGGCCATAGCCAATGGGATAGAATGGGGGGAGGGGCGAGGTAAAGAGATGACACAATATTCATACGTTGTTGACTTTTAAAGTTTAATCTTGAGGGTTTCATACCCCCTCTGATCGATGGCCTTGGATTTATAGCTGCAATAATAATGACTTACGTATCAGAATTTCTGGTTAATATGATCAGAAAGAAAGCGCCAGTAATATTTTGCCTTTCGAAAAATATTTGAGGGTTTAAACTGAATATACAGAATATCTTTCCACATTTAGGTCTACAGAAAACTGTTCTATTGAGCCTTTATGGCACGCAATCAACAAATGATTTTAATCGCATTGAAAAAAATTTTAAATTTAAAAAAGGTTTTCTGTGAATTTAATAAGCCTTTTATCTAGGCTTTTTCAAAGGACATCTCAATTATGAAAGAAAAGAGCGTGAAATTGCGTTTTTAATTATGACTAATCCCATGGAGATAAAAGGCTTAAGGGTAGCAATCTACGTCGACCCTTGTAAGCAATAAATCATTAATACCGAGGATGATTCGACTCAAATAAACATTATGATATTGATGGTTTAAGTATAGAAATAATCGTCTGCTATCGGTGATCTTTGGCGTAACCAGGATAGGCAGATAAAAGCGTCGCTATGGCTACGGAAGGATTAGACCGTGTGTTAATTATTAGTTTATATAGTTTCTCTATCGGCGTGAAATGTCCATTAAGGGCGCGGCAACCTTTAGCAGTAATTATTTGAGACATTAATCTCCATTCCTAGTCGACTTCCTAACCCGATTTCACCGTCTCGTTTTGAAACGCCCACTGCGACCTCATTACTACGAGGGATCCGACTTCAAAAACACTTTAAAAACGTTTGAAAATATCAGGGCGACCAGTCCATCAGCGTCCCATGCCGATTTGGCTGCCCGAGTTAAAAACCCTTTTCACGATTCGAGTCCTTTCCCAATTTCCCGAACTTAAATCCCTCAGTTCTGCCCGTTGGGAGATTGCAATCTCCTCCTTGTGCAGGCTTTCCCGTGACCAAACTCGTCAGTATGGGCTCCCACGATCTCCGCTTCTTCTTTGTTTCATGGCGTCTTTCATTTTTCTTCCTCTTCTTCTGCTTCTTTGCGTTGACCTGATGAATCGGCTCCGATCGATCCGTTATAGTCATCGATTTCGTACCGGAATTTTGGGTAGCGCATTTTCCGTCCCGCCCGTCTAAGAAGAGGAGGGTGGGAAAATAAATGCGAGATGTTGATCATTTGGTCTCTAAATTTAGAGGATCGCAATTTCTGAATTTAGGAGCTAATGCTTTAATCTTCAGAGATTCTATGTGTTGTGTGTTAACAAATAAATTAGTTACCGATCAATTCTCTTTGCTCAAAACATAAAAGTATGTATTACTACTAATGCGAAGAATTATTCATATTCCAAAAATCAAGTCTGCATTCAGAAGTTACATTTTCCAGTACACCTATATACCTATATATATATATATATTTATATAAGGACGTTCCTAACAGAGGAGGAATAACATCATTATATATTATATTATTATATATTACTCCTCCAGAGGAGGAGTAATATATAACATATATATTGGAGGATACTAATGTTTAGGCACTTCCAGAAGAGCGTCAGACTCGAAATTTTTTATTGGTAGAACTATGCGCAAAACCGACTAGAAAAAACGAAAATCTTGAAAAATTTTAACATTGCCTCCGCTAAAAATTCGAAATTGTTGAAACAACTTTTCAAGGTTTATGTATTTCGGAATGTGCTACGGAGCTGAAATTTTTTATTAGGTAGAATTTATAAAAAACGAAATAGGGATTATATAATTTTGATATTTTAATTTGTATGGCAGTTAAAAATGCTTAAAATTTGAAGAAATAGGTAAATGTTTAGATACTACCGGGAGCTGAAATTTGTAAATAATTTAGATCTTAGCATATGTAAACGAATATTCATTTCACTGTATCCATGAAATTGCTATTGCGGCCGTTAAAAATGAATTAATTTTAAACAATTAGATAAATGTAATTTCACTTCTAAATGTGCTATAAATTTAAAATTTGGCAGAAATGTGTTGCATTATAAACCCAATGTGAAAAAATTATAATATTTCTAAAATTGAAAAAATTAGTGATTGTTTTACTCCGTATTTGTTCCATATGGAGAAAACGAAAATCGGTGCAGAGGAGAAATCTTGTGAATTAAAGAAATATTTCCCATGATGAAATATCTCTCGGAAAAATTAATATTTTTTCAAAGTTAGATGAAATGCTTGCAGTATGCAAGCACCTTCTACTAGTATGTTATATATTATATTTTACTCCTCTGTATGTAATGATATATGATATATAGGAGAATACTATGTCCAGCCCAAACGACAAGAACTGGAGAGCTGAAAGTTTCTGTGTTTGTAGATATCACAGAGAAATCAACAGATAAAATAAGACTTCTCACCTAAGTGAGATGGATTTGATTTCAGAAATTCCGAAATTTGCGTTTTCCCTATAAGAAAAGCATTGCACCATTTTTGTAAATTAATTTCGGGTACTTGCCGTTAAACTATAGAAATAAAATTTTGAACGTTGCTATATGGACACAATATCTATTAGAAATTAGTATCATTTTTTATTACAGTGTCCCGAGTTCGATCCCAGTTGCTCCCGAATATCTCCCATAAGAAAGCATGGGGAAAAGTTATTCAAGTGTGTAGACCAATCTAAGAGATTTAGAGAGCTTAAATTGTGTACGATTATTGGATTTTGCCCACAATTAACAAGAAAAATCGAAAATTTCAAAATTGTTCATTTTTAGGGCTTGTTTTACCACATTTTTACATTAAAGTTTAATAATTTTCATCTCGGAAACTATTCGTCGTAGGCACGAACTTTTGCAACCATTTTGTATCAAATCCTAAGTGTGTTATTTGTCGTTGCATTATTTGTTGTTGTGCTTTTAGTTGTTATTGGTTCAGAGGGGGAAACTTTTGTATTAAAAATATATCTAATAATGAAATGTCTGAAAAATTGTTTTCAAGGTGAGATGAAATGCTTGCAGAATTGCAAGCACAAATTACTTGTGTGTGTGTATGTATGTATGTATATATATATATATATATATATTGCGTAGGCAATCTTTTCTGCATGATGTACGACATCGGTCATTACTAATCCCTCAGCGGTCCGCATTAGAGTTTACACCCAAATGTACCTAAATAAGTCAAGGTGGAGACTACGCCGAAATTGATGTTAAATGATAAATCTGACTCCTTAAACGTAAAGTTCAAATATTAGAGACACACAGGAAAAAGAGGATTAAAAGCAAGGAGGTGAAAAGTCAATGAAAATGAAAAATACAAACTTACTGGTTTATAGGGTGTTACTCCACGCCAGGGACCTGAAGTCACTCGCACATTCACTCACTCAATCGCACAAGCACTAATCCTAAAGATGGAGAGAAGATAAAAAAGTTTTATTAACATAATTTTACAAAAACATGAATTTGTGCTAAATTTTATGAATTCATCATATCTTCATAGGCCGCATAAATTTTAGTAGGGGGCCGCATACGGCAGTGCTTGCGGATTTTAAGTTAAGCTCTTTGATGCTTTTATGTGGACTAATAAACTGAAATTGTTCCGTGAACAGTTTCATCCGTGGAATTGTTCTCGGTAAAACACGTGATCAATTAGGAAACTTCCATGCGCCCTGAAAATCCTTAGGTAGACCAATAGAACAAAATAAACTCCGACACATTAGTTGATTATGGCAGTCACGCCCTCTCCATCCTGGTAATAAATATCTCTTGTTGCAGCGCCTGTTAACGCGTGTTTTTGTTTTTAGTATTCCTTTAATTATTTCCCTCCCCCCTATTTCTGCTCCTAGGTACGTGGGGAGAAAAATGTTATTCTAATTTTCTTCCTCGTCAGGTCCTTCAGACTATCTTTTGTTTTTTATTCTCCATTCGTCCCCGGGCCTCGTAAAAATGCGTTGTCACATTATCCCCCCTCAATCTTCCTCCTTTCCCCCTTCTACATCTCTCGCTCCTCCATTTCTCTCCCTCCCATTCTCCCATCCACCCATATCCGCCTGCTTCCTATCCTTTTACATACAGACGATTGGCATCTGCACTAATATTCTACTCACGTATTTCCATCCGTATTTACCTTACCCAGTAGGAAGTCTTTCCCCCTTCTTCCCATCCCATTCTTCCTCTTCCCCTGCCTTCCTCTCCTCTCTTCCTTCTCTAGTTCTACTCGTTCATATCTTTTCCTCTCCCCCTTCGTGTCTCCTCTCTCCCTTTTCTCACTCCATTCCTCTCCGCCAGTCCTTGTTTTTCAGTCCTGTTTCTTTTTTTATTTTTGTCTTTATGTAGAATAAAATCGGAGTTAACAGTTTAAAAATAAACAATGGTTTTCCCGACCTAGGTTGCTTAAGAGGTTTATAATTGTCGCAAGCGTTGGTCGTAAAGGATATGTTTTGTGTATATATATATATATATATATATATATATATATATATATATATATATATATATATATATATATATATATATATAACAACTTACGGAAAAGGAAAGGTAAAATGAATATATGGATGTCAACAAGGTGTTGGGATGAGGAAACCCAGTGAGCACTCACCAATCAGACGACTTCAGGTTGGCGAGGCCGCGGGGATGTCGAAGCGACACACGTAAAATAACACAAAAACACAGAAACATCACAAACGTAAAGCTTTCGGAACTACTCCTTCTTCAGCTACAGAGGTTTCCTCATCCCAACACCTTGTTGACATATATATATATATGAAGGATATATTATTTATAGCTAAACAAATAATCCTTGATGTCTTAACGAAAATCAATTCCACTCATAAGGCATTTTTTGTCGAATGGCTCCTTAATAACGATTATTTTCGCCCTGCATGATTTAAGAGCGATAAAATCACATTTCCCGGGTCCCAGTTTAAAAATTATACGAAAGGATATGGAGATACGTCTCTTCCAATAAAATTCAAATTTTCCTGCCATTTCCTTTTACTATTTTCCCTTTTACTTTTATTGCGATAACATCGCATAGCTTCCCGGCTAATCATCGCGAGATTAACGGTAATTATTTCATCTCCGCGGCCTACGAGTAATTTTTCACGCTAATATTCAATCACTCGTGGATGCAATCAGATAACGAAGTATAGATTTCGGAAGGCGATTCGGTTTTTTTATTTTACGTTTTAAATCCTTGCTCTCTTTTAATGAAAAGGTTTTTGATTACACCCTACTCTGCCTCCCACTCCTCGTCGGCTTCCTCGTCTCTCCTCTCCCCACCTCCTCCCGGTGGAAAACCGCCTTTCTCCCTCTATCTATCTACCGCCCCATCTCCCGATCTGCTGGAAGCCGCCTCATTTCTTCTCTAGCCTTTCCACCCACTTTTTCCCATTTTCAGACCAATCTCTCTCCTTACTCATCCTTTTTTCCTCACATCGCGAGCTCGAACTCGCCTTTTCCTCTTGTAATTGCGGCATTTCCCGCTCGTGGCGGTCGCCGTGATGATGAGAACGAAACATGGTGTCGTTATACCGCCGCTCTATGGGTTTTACGGTACCCTCCCGCTCCATAGAGTGACGTTTATTGCTAGACGGATAGAGAAGTTCGGTTTGGCGGGCGGTAGACGGATAGATAGAAAATGGAAGCTCTGATCTCCGTCCGCACTCCGGTAGTGACCGGATTTCTCGTCTCGTTCGAAGGTGTTTCTTACGCTTGTGATTTTTCTTTGTTTTTGCCGATATTTTGGCGTCGGAGTTTGTGGATCGATGGATTAATCCGAAGAAAGACGCTCGGCTAACTGCAGAGAATGGAGAAAAGAATAAATATCTGCCGTAGAGTTGCTTTTATGAATATATTCGATTCATCGGTTGATTGTGACGTTTGCTCCAATAACCATAGAACGGCGATGAATACAGGCGCGTATTTCGGTTACAACGGAGTGGTCTTCATTGAGTTCAAAAATTCTAGTTTGCGCCATTCTATAAAACCGAGTCTTGAAAACTTATCTGTATGCGTTTAATTAGGCATAATCGTTTTTGCCGAATCATGCGCGTGTGACGCTGAAAGTGTGGTTTAAAACGGTTGTTTTCCATAATATATTAATTTTCTTCGGGATGGAACGGAGAAAGATTTTTATTCGAACTCTTTTTTTAAAGTTATTTGCGCTTGTTTATCGAATCGATAATGCCGGAGTAGACATTTCAATAAGAAATCCGGGAGTTATTGCGTAACAAGGAAATAATGCTCGATCGTGGCTTTTTTTTCCAAAGGTTGGCGGCAATATTGGAGGCTTCCTCTTAAAAAGCGGCGCCCGTGAGCCGGCGAGAACGAAAAAGGATCGCCGTCTTGATAAATTGACGCGTGGAACCAGAGATGAAAGGAGGGAGGTATCCGAGCACATCATTCAACTCCTTCCATGCAATCCTCTCCCTCCCTCCCTCTCTCTCTCTCTCTCCCTATCCTCCCTTTCTCTTTATTATTAAATTTCTATTCTCGCCGTCTCCGCCCGTGCACGTTCGCAATATAACCAAACCACGGAAGCGCTGACAGGAGGCCCAATGGACCCTCCTCTCGTATCGCGTCTTCGGTAGCTTCTAAGAAATCGTGGTCAACTCATTTCGGTTTAATGAACGCTTTCGGATCCCTTCCCCACATCCCTATCACCTCTTCCTCCTCTCTCCTCCTCCCTCCTCCTCCCTTTCTCCTCCATTCTTTCTCCTCCTTTCTTTCTCATCCTCCTCCTTCTCCTCTCATACTCGCTCCATTCGTCTCTCTCCCAACTCCCTCCCGCGTGATGCGACGCGTAATCCGACAACACCCTTTTTTTTAAGGAATCATTTCTAGATGTCTCGTCACGCCCGAAAAACAATTAGTTATATCCGAAGTCTCTTCTATATTCTCGCGCTCCATAGAAAAATTTTTTTTACGCAAGATTTGCGCCGCCGGAATATTTGGCAATTATTTAACATTTTCTCGACGAGGACGTTTTGAGGTCAATAAAAACCGAGATCTAGTTGGAATGGTTAGCTTTTTCGGTCAGAGGTTGTAGGGTTTCAACGAAGACAATTTTACTTAAATCCTCTAAATCAGTTTTTTTCCATTTTTTCGCCTCCCGACCCAGCAGAAGGGAAGGCAGCATGAATAGAAGAATATTTTGGCTTGTGTTTTCATTAAATCGGAACCAAAACACTTTTGCACTGAAAGATCGCCATTTATATAATGGTAAAATTTCATTCCCCGGCATTTCGACATATATTTCAGCTGGTTATAATTTGAGTGTTCACATTTTCTTGCGACCCAGTTCTGGGTCGCGACCAGTACTTTGAAAAACACTCCTCTAAATTGCTTCATTGTTTCATATGAAATATCCAAATTACGAATTCTGCTTCCTATGTAACATAAAATACTTTAATAAGTCGGTTTATATTTATTTTACTTAAAGGGATCACCACTATTAATATTAAAACAATCACGGTAGTAGAAAAAAGGAAATACGATAAAATATACGAATAATAATATTCTATATATATATATGTTTTCTACTAAGGAAATTAATTCTAAACCCCGGATAAAAAGGGATTCTCTATAAAAATAAAAATGAATGGTTTCAACCTCCTTCAGCGCTCGTGTCGATGACATGATCGTCTGCCATAAACTTGGTCCGACGATTGAATACGCTCATTTTCAAGTATTTCAAACATCACGTACGCCTTATTCTTCAAAGATAAAATATAAGAATAATAATATTCTATATATATCTTTTTTACGAAAGAAATTATTTCTAAGCTCCGGATAAAAAGAGGTTCTCTATAAAAATAAAAATGAATAGTTTCAACCTCCTTCAGCGCTCTTGTATCGATGACATGATCGTCCGCCACAAACTTTGTCCGACGATTGAATCCGCTCATTTGCAAGTCTTTCAAACATCACGTACGCCTTATTCTTCAACGCCGTTATCTTCAACGCCGTCCATCCGACCGTTTTCTTTGAAGGTATTTCTTCATCACGCCCGTTCCTCTCTGACTAATAACCTTCGCCTCCGTAGCCACCGTATTCAACCTCCTTCCACGGGAATCCTTTTCATCAGCCACCTCCCCCACCTCCTCCCGCCTCCCCTATCCTCCCCCCCCCTCTAGTAATCCCGCCCACATCATAATCATTATCTCCACCCCCTCTTTCTCCTCCTCATCCTTAATTTTATGCCCCCTCCCGTCTCCTCCCCGCGACTCATCCCTCTCTCTCTTTATGTCCGAAGAGATGAGGTTTTTTGAGAATAGCGCTTACCTATCCAGTGTGCTGTGCTCTCCGCAACGTGGAAGTTTTCTCCCCCCCCTCTCTCTCTCTCTCGATCCAAATTTCCTCTTCTCTCACTCTCTTGAGAGGTATAATCCACCCTCAGGGTGAGAGATAATTATCGAGTTCTTTTCATATGTAGTATGGAGGCAAAGGAAAAAGGGTATCATCCGGTGATTTTCATTTTTTTAATTATTATAATCGACAGCCACACGTGTTCGATGCCATTAAGAAAATCTATTCATCCTTTTCGTACGAGGTAGCAGTTGAGGGAAGGGGGAGAGGTAGGGAGAATGGCGGACCTCGCTTTTGTTCTCGTTTAAAATTTTTCGATTTTCTTTTTTTTCCAGTTTCGATTTTCTCGTTTTTCTCCGCAGGGAAGAGGGAGCTCGTAGCGTGACGGCCCAAGTAGGCAGAATTTTTTAGTTTAGTAAAATTTGATTTTCGTTTTTCTCCTCTCCGAAAAAATTGTACCTATATCCTACGCTTTTAATACGGGACTTGTTCGTGACAGGTTATTTTAGTTGATGATACTTCCTATTTTTTTGCAAAATTTTGCGAATATAGCGAAACAGTTTCTCATCTAAAAATACACTTTTATGCCATCCCTTTTGCCGTGACGATATAAAGGGAAACTGCGGGTTTTTTTTTCGGGAAAACATCTCGATGGGATATGGATTGGTCGTTACCCTTCGCCGGTCACTGACTATCCAATACGTCTGGAATTCGTCGGGAGTGGATCGAAAACCGTGGAAAAATCTCCGCAGATCCCGAACGGAGAGATAATTTTGCAATTCCGACCGCGAAATTTTCCGAATTTCCGAATTGAATTCTTACTCATTAAAAACCGTCACGATGTTCATTACCGGGACGAATGTGCGTTGCTCTCCGTGAATTGCTCCTTTTTCAACTCCGTATGTGTCTTTCATTTCGCTCTTTTGTGTTTCGGATTGCCTTTTTTTTCAAGCCTCCGCTTCGTTCGAATCACGTATCATCCAGAGCGAGGGAAATCCACCTCGCACGCCAAGTTAATAAACGAATTTTCTAATCTCCTGTTCTCTCGCAACCAAAAGTACGAAATTTTAACATCCACGCTAAATTAACGTCCTTTGATAAAGGGTCTCGGCGCAATAATATTTTATGAACGAACAAAATTTACTCCAATCAGTTGTGGTTAATTAAGTCGCGTATGCCTAAACTTATCCTTAACTATAGGTAGGTAATGAAAGTACTTTCCAGCGACACCCAAACACCTCTTGAAGGCATTCTATCACTCCTAACTCCTATCAACCTTAAAATACCTCGTTTGTTTAAAATGGTCTGTCTTTCGGTTCTAATCAATTTCTGTATACCCTCAACTCTGCAGTAAACACATTATACGTTTATGTCAAATCTCGTCTAACCTGAAAGCGACGCCGGTTTTCGAATTTCGTCACTTCCCGGGAAATATTCTCCATATAGTATTCCTATTTTTTTGTTTCTTCTCGACGCGCATGTCCATTGCGGCCGTTGCTTCCCTCCCAAACTTCCTTCTCCTCTCATCGTTTCAATTCCATCACCACGTTCTACGTTGGCCCACCGTGGACATCGCCCCCCACAACACCAGTCTATCATCATCTGGAAAATTAAAACGCCTTTTCGAGAAGCTGATTTAAGCCGGCGTTCTCGGCAGGCGAAGGGAATAAAGTGAGGTAGCGAGCACGGAAGGGAACGGGGAGGGAGGAAAGGGAGGAAGGTGAGGAGAGAATGGGTTGGTTGCGGAATAGAGGGTGCAGGAAGTCTGTAATATAAGGTCGATGGAATTAAGGGGTTGCGGGATGAGATGGGGTGGCAGAAAGGGTCTGCCCCTCCCTATAAAAAAGACAAAGTCTTCCCGGAATTGAAGGAGCACGGTGGATTTTGAGTCACGAGTTAAAACGACTAGCCGGTAGCTAATTTCCCCGAATGAAATGCCTCGCGCTGTGTTTAATTTACTCCCGCAAAATTGTTCACGTGGTCCTTCAATTGATATTATACGGCAGTCTCGATAATGAAAATATCTCTTGGCGTCGTCGACTTGAACTTGGCTGGTTTTTAACAACGATTTTATGAGCGTCTTATTCTAAATACGTTGCGTTAAGCGTCATAATAATGTTAAAAATAATGAAAAGTTGATAAATTTAAGCTTCTGTTTTCGGTGTTGTTGCCTGTAGCACGAATTCTGTAGACATGGAAACGAACAGCCGACCGGCTTTTACTAATCACATGGAGATATGCACAGCCTAGTTTGAGGAGTGGCCGAAAGGGAATGAGGTTTAGGAAGGAAATGTTTTTTTGGCAGGCTGAGGAATGAGGAAGGTGGGCGGGAAAGAGGGCGTGTGAGAGAGTATGACGGGGGCGAACCATAATACCATTCCATTAGCCTGATAGGCAAAGGCTTTTCATCCTCCCATTTCCCTCGCTCAATTTTCTCTCTTTCGCCTTTCTCACTTTCTCTTTGCGTTCATCCTCCTTTTTGTTTTCTTTCTTCTTCCCATTTTATCTCTCGCAAATATTTTTCCTTGTTCCTTTTTCTTTACCCTTCATACTCGTGCAGTTTAGATGTATTATTTTAACATGTGCGTGGCTTCATTCTTGTCTGCGACTTTGATCGATATAGCTTTCTTTGGTGATAATCGCATGCCAACCCTTATTGCCCAATCGGAGTGAATTTAAGTCCGATATGTTGCGACTTTTTCACCAGCACTGGCGCAATTTGGTGGATTGGTACGATTCGTCCTCCAAAAATCCTCTTCATTGTACCAAAATTACTTACTGCAATTTTCTGTTGACGAGTTTCTCTATTTTGTACACGTTGTGCCTTTCTAAATGTTATTTGTTTCATCTCTCGGTTTACGCAATATTATTTTACGCTCAGAGTTACATATCCCCTCCGTTCACCAGTAAAATATGTCGGTATTGGTGGCAATGCTTATTCCTTGATTAGTTAGCGATCGCTGAAATCCGTACATTAATATCTACGTCCCTTGGCATTTTTAATCGCCGCCGCAAACAGTTTTGGATTTAATAATTTTTTGGGTTCATATACTCGAGACAGCATTCGGGTCTAGAGGAGAGGTGTATATTCGCCCAAATTGGCCCTCTCATTTACAACTGCATCGCAGAGTCGCTTGGGTATACGGCCTACTTCTCGTCGCAGCGGCGCGGCTCCTGTCACAACATAGCCTTCTCCGTCACAGATGCCTCTACGAGGACCCTTCATCATCTTCACCTTCCATGGCAATCCGATTCTCTCCACTCCTCTTTTCCTTCCCACTCCCTCCATCTCTTTCTCTCTCTCTCTCTCCTCCCCCTTATTACTCTCTCCGGATTCATTTTTTCCCTCGAGTAAAAATCCTTCCGCGCCTGCGACTTCGCTTTTGCGTCTTCAACTGTCACGCCGCTGTCCAATCCAGGGGGCGTATTCCGCGCAATATACCTCAAACTCGAAATTGCTTTTATTTCTTTTTTTTCCTAGGAGGCTCTTTATTTTCCTCCACTCTCCTCCCTCTTCCCCTCTCGACACGTCAACTACATCTGCAGGAAAAGAGAATCTTTCGCAGGAGCGTCTTCGCTTGTTTCACTGCAAGATGTAGGCCACTGTGGAAATTAACCCTTGCTCTACCAAGGATTTTACAACTTACTACTCCCAAGGGGGGTAACTCAGTTGCCCCACCATTCTTGTGTGAGAAATAGTTGTTTATTAGGATAAATATGTAAATATTAGGATATATATATATATATATATATATATATATATATATATATATATATATATATATATATATATATATATGGATGTCAACAAGGTGTTGGGATGAGGAAACCCAGTGAGCACTCACCATTCAGACGACTTCAGGTTGGCGAGGCCCCGGGGATGTCGAAGCGACACACGTAAAATAACACAAAAACACAGAAACATCACAAACGTTCTCTCTCTGTAGCTGAAGAAGGAGTAGTTCCGAAAGCTTTACGTTTGTGATGTTTCTGTGTTTTTGTGTTATTTTACGTGTGTCGCTTCGACATCCCCGGGGCCTCGCCAACCTGAAGTCGTCTGATTGGTGAGTGCTCACTGGGTTTCCTCATCCCAACACCTTGTTGACATCCATATATTCATTTTACCTTTCCTTTTCCGTAAGTTGTTATATATATATATATATATATATATATATATATATATATATATATATATAAAATAAATAATATCGAATAGATTTTTATATAGAAGATAATGAATATTTTATAATTACTTCACAATTGTAATAAAAGTTTTACTACCTTGAGTGTTGAGCACAAGCAGAGGAGAACATGAAGCTGACTTGTATTTACAACAGTCTTGGACTGTAACATACACTCATATGAGATCATTCTTTTGTAGTTCAACACGCACCTACCCTTAACCAAAATGCTTTGAAAAACTCTTTACCATGAAGAGTATAAGCTGACATAAACGCGTAATATGAAGATATATTTGTAAAAGTTATTATTTTATAATTACAGGGCATTGCAATAAAAAGTTCTTAGTTACCTTGAATGGTGAACACGACCAGACGAAAACGCGATACCGACTTGGATTTACAACAGCCTTTCAATATAACACACTAGCACATAAGAACGTTTTGTAGTTCAGCACACAGCTGCTCATCACCAAAATGTATTATTTTGCATTGTACACCGACAGACTGAATAAATTACACATATGTAGCCATATGTATAGCGGAACTGCATTTAAAGTAAAATGAAACAATGACAAACTCTTCCAAGAGGGGTAACACAGTTACCCTGACAGTGTTTTCATTTAAAAAGTGGCTCTAAAAAAATTGTAAATCTACACAAAATCCACCAGCTATGTTCATAGATAGTAAAAAACGAATACATGAGGGGATACGAATAAAATTCCAAAAATAATCATAAAAAAATTTAAAAAAACGTCATTGGAGTAACTGAGTTACCCCCCCCCCCCCCTGGTAGAGGAAGGCTTAAGAGTGGATTCTGGATTTATTCTCTCCGCTGCTAATATTTTAATCAATAAATAACGATTTACTGTGCTTGTAACTAAAAGAACATTGTGTTTAATCGGTTGTTAAATAATTTATATTTAACCGTGGTTAAAAAGTTATCGTTAAAAGTTTTATGAAGTCTTGGGGATTTCATTCCATAAAAAGAATCAGTTAAACGCCAATTTGTCGGCGTGCCTCGACCATTTGCCAAAACTTGCTTACACAGGATTCTATTTGTTTGAGGATTTGTTTGCGCGACATTGGCTCTATGCTTCCGTCTGTTTCCGCAGCCTTAATCGTTTTTAGCCCAATCAACGCGTCGTTGGTCGGGCGTCTTTTGTCCTTCCCTCCCTGGCACCACATGCTGTCACCGTCGTCCCTTCAAAAAACATGGCTCGCACACGAGATGGAAGAGTGTCAACAATGAGTGAGCGAGTGCTCTCAATTCGCGCCCCCAATCCCTATACCTCTCTCCCCCCTTCCTTCTTCTCACCTCCTCTCCTCTGGAGCACCCTCCTCTAGTCTTCTAGAGCGTGCGTAATGACACGGGGAAGGCCTAAAACCCCTTTTACCCCTCGCACGCGTCCCTGACGTCTTCTGATCTTCACTTGTCTCTCTCTCTCTTCCTGCATCCTCTCCACTCTCTCTTGCGGCCCACTCCACGCCAATCCCTTCAACATAAGAGTGCATACTTGGGGCCTTGCCGCTCCAAAACCTCTCCATCAAGCAAGAAGACCTTTTACCGCTCTCACAAAGCTGGGATCGGCGCTATCCCTTAATGACTGGAGTGAGTAACACGACCTAATACAAAACGTCTCTTCTCTCTCTCTCTCTCGCTCTCTATGGATCGTCGGAACGTGAAGGGGCCGGGTCCTTTGCGTACTTGTTATTATTGGCGAGAGTCCTCTCGTGAGGAGGACGCAGGGGCTCATTTTATTATTGCTTCTCTATTGCGTCGATAACGGTGGGTCTCTTTCACGTTCCGGGTTGGGGATCGTTTTGAGTCGAGGCTTCATTGAAACCACAGTAATTGATGTTTATTTCAATCTAAAATAATTTAATTTTTATCACTGCTTCGTTTATTGCCTCTGAAGTAAGATAAAAATGCCAAATAAAAGATTTTTTAAGAACGAATCCCAGAACGAAGAAAAATTTGCGCAAATTAGGAAAATCGGTACTATATTATTTTAGAGATGGCGTTTGAATTGACTTTTTACACTCGAAAATTTTAGTGAAGGGTTGTTATAATGTGACCCAAAATTTATCTGGAAAAATATTTCATTAATAATTTCAAAATTTTCCAGAAAGTTCATACAAATTCAGGTGCACTTCTACAAACTGATTACCTTGCCGTGCTATTATTCTTCCAACGCAACTGTAGGGCTGTCAGTGACCTTAATCTATTTCCGTATTTCCGCGATGTTTTTCCCATCTCAAATATAAAAAGACATTTCTCTTACGGATCTCATATATTAAACTGCGAACTCATCTCTTTGACGAAGCCCAAAAGAAAAGAGACGTATTTTCCCTATCTTGTCGCTTGCTCTCTCTGCCTCGCTTTCCCTTACGACCCGTTGCGCCGCGGAACGTGGATCGACAGAGGCAAACATCTCCGCAACATTTTGCGATATTCGGCGAGAGGCGAGCGTACGAACCCATTTGGGAAATGGTTTCGCCATTAATTAGGTTAAGAAAGCTTCGACTTCCTGCTTCATGTACTCGTGTCATCTCCGATATTTCCGAACGCGAAACTCTTTAGAGAACTGAAGCTTAGGAACCTGGCTATATATTTATAAGCAACTCTTCCTGGATTGAGTTCACGAAACGTGATTCGTCAGGCAAAATTGAAACTCGTATTTCAATCTATGAAAGGGATCATTGAGCTCCAATGCTGAAAGAAATTGATTTCTCCGGATAGGTGTGCTTAGAAGACAAATGGATATCACGTGATTTCTGTCGCATGAACTTCAGAAACCTTTTCATAGTGTAAGTGTAGTATAACTTTGCGGTCGATCGAAGCACTTCCTCAATTTTGAGCTTTTATTTACAGAGAGAAATATATCTTCTACATCTGTATTTCCCGTTTCGGATTATTTATTTATTTCCTCCAAATAGTTTCGCGTAATAAATTGACATATTACTAACATAAAGACTACTCTATCGAAAGGAAATGAAGTATGATATTAAGTTTACGCTTTTGTTCTTAGGTTATGACTAGGGAATGCAATACCGGTATACCGAATACCGATACCCCGGAATACCGGGCAGTTTTTTAATACCGAAATACCGTTCTATTTAATACCGGTATTTCGGTATTAAAGGGTATAAAATTTTGCAACGAATTACCAGTATATACAATTCACCTTCGCTATAAAATATGACCGAATGGGCATATGAACACACTAATAATGTGAAAGTCGAAAATAAAGTTCAACAAAGGAGATCCAGTTTAAAAGTTCGCATAACGATAATATTGTCTATGTTTACATTACTGCTATAAGTTTTAATTGTTCTTGAGATTAGTTAATTTCTTTTTTGTGAGACTGTGCAAGTGCTTCGTCGGGATTAAAATTGTGTGATACGTAATCGAAAAGCCAAGATAAATATGAAGTCCTTTTCGTAATGATATTAAAATATAAATTATATATGTTGCTATCATTTCAAACAAATTGGCATAGCCATCTCATCTCTCGGGACGGCCAAGGTTGCCAGACGTTTCGATTTGTGCGAGAATGTCCGGTACGATAACACAATGTCCCGTGTCCCGTAATGATAATCGAATATCCCGCCAAGAGCATAGACTGGGGAATTTCGGCTTCTAAAAATCTCTGTGGAATTTAGAGACGAGTCGTTGACAAACTTAAGCATTTCATTGATTGATCTGAATTCACATATTACTTTCACAGAAGTTAAAATGCAGCTCATCTAGTCTATAATATGTACTCTTCTTCCTGTAAAGCTAGCAGTTGAAGCTTTGTGCCGTGAAGATGGCAACTTCCTTACTGCTGATGCAGCTTTGTCCTTCATAATGAACAATTTGGGTAATGGACCTTTGAGCATGGATACGAAACTGGCGTTAGAGACTCGAATTGAACAAAGGCGCGCTAATTTATATGGTGTTATTCAATATCTTCACTATGCAAATCAGATTACTGATGAAGAAGATGCATATTTTTTATTTACGCCACACAGCAAATCTTTTATTGCCAAACGAATAGAAGGTATTGTACAACGTTTATCGGGTGTTTTAGTAGATGCAAATACTTCTTTCCATTCAGAATTTGGTACCATTAATGCAATAGATATAAGTATTGGCAATGAAGCAACTGCGTCTTCTGTAAAAGTCCCCAAATAATACAAGAAAGGTTACAAACGGCTATAAATGATAAGATGAAAATTAGATCTAAGAAGACATTGAAAAATATCAGTTCCAGAGATATCAGCAAACATATTAAAAAGGAAATGGCCATCTTTGAGGAAGAGGGTGTTGGAGGGGTCAATTTAAAATTAGTGTACGAATACCTTCTCACCATTCCACCAACTATCGTGGAATCTGAAAGAGCCTTTTCTTCATCTGGGCATATTTTCACGAAAATTCGTTCATGTCTTAACGATGAATGCATTGATGGTTTGTGTTTATTGCGTGCTCACTTTAATTCAATTAAACAAATAAAAATTAAAGAGTTTTTCTTTTATTTAAGTTGAAACTTGAATTTTACTGTTCGTTTTTGCACCAATAACACGTTTTCACCATATGTTCCATGCAATTACAATAAATAATAATTGAAGTAGGCTTTGAATAAGTCTTGTGTTTCTTTCACCTGGTTATTCCTGATTTTCTTTGTTTTTTTAACACCGGTATTGACAGAAATCAATACCGAAATACCGGCATTGACTTCTGCGACCGGTATTCCATTCCCGAGTTGCGACGGACCATTTCAGCTTCGCTTCCTGAATCGTTTTTTTATGGATTAGAGTTACAAAACATATCGTCCTGAACCCCAATATTGTATCCCTAGATGGTTGGTTTTATAAACTCGGCAATTAATACTAAATTTATCCGTTGCTGTAACTGCATCCACTCATCTCCAAAGTTACGAAACAACATTGCCTCAGTCCCCCGTAGGACGGGAGGAATGAGTTGATCCGATGACATACCCAGTCCACTGCTCCCCTTGGAGGCACATGCCATTACGTGAGTTCCACGCTTAGAATACTTTAAGCTGGACCCTTAGCTTCCTCCCTCGAACCCTCCTTCCTCCCTTTTCCCGTCCACCCCCGCCTACGACACAAGGAAAGAGAGGAATGGCATTCTGTAGTCCGTAACGGTACTATCCTTCCTTCCCTCGCTGGTCAGTTGATGCTCCGTTCTCCCCGCCTCTCTCTCTCTCTCACACTCCATTCTTCTGCTCAACTCATCCCACTCTCGCAGCCATTCTCTTCCCATCTTCGTCCCATCCTTTAATGCTTCTCTCTCTCTCTCTCTCGCACACACAACCCAAGAGCGCTTCGTTCCTCAACCTTTTCTTTTCCCTTCTCCTACTCTTTCGTCAGTCCTTCTTTGTTGTGTTACACGATGTATTCTTTTCTCTGGAGATTACTTAATTTTTTTCTGCTCTCATATCCTCCGTAAGTGTGCCTGTTATCGCTCCTTTCCGTGCGTTTCGTACTTTCATTTGATGAGATTGGATTTTCGTCCCGGTGACATGCGAAATTTCATTCGTCTCATTGCAGCCATTTAGCGATTGTCGACACACCGGGATCTAGAGGTAACAAACCAGCGTGAAGTCTTTAGTGTCATGTACAAAATATACGATACCCTTATTTTTAAATTCCATATTTGTGTATTGCTTAATATGTTGATATTGGCATATTCAGAGGAGATGATCGTTGAAATGAAGTGGTTTTAGAAATGTATCCGTCGTCGAAGTCTATAGATATTCAGTATTCTGTTTTTTTCTAAGCTCGATTTTCATCTATGCTCGATATTTATCGTTAATTCATTTTGATCGATTCTGGAGATTGGTATCGAAATTCGGACTTGTGCGCCAACAGAGTCGAAAAAACTTTTACTTTTCGCACAGCAGTGTTTTTCGTTACAGTGTCCGTGCTTCAATTCCCAGATATCCGCGCCTAATTGAAGCGGCATGACATACGTAACCTCGATTCGACGCTTACCTCGCTTCCCTTCGCCGCGTGATTGAGCAACCGGGCGATTGACGCATTGAAGAAAAAGCAAGCAACACGTATCGGACATTTTTCATTGCTCTTCGCCCACTCCTCCATTTCCCTTTTTTATAATAACACATCTATGGCCGCCGCCTCCTCCTTTACTTTTCTCCCCCTCCCCTCCTTTATTCCTCCTCCCTCCCTCTCCTCCCTCCCTCTCCTCCCTCCCTCTCCTCCCTCCCTCTCCTCCCTCCCTCTCCTCCCTCCCTCTCCTCCCTCCCTCTCCTCCCTCCCTCTCCTCCCTCCCTCTCCTCTCTCCCTCTCCTCCCTCCCTCTCCTTCCTATCTCTCCTTCCTCCTCCTACCTCCCTCTCTTCCCTCCCTCTCCTCTCTCCCTCTCCTTCCTCTCCTCTCTCCCTCTCCCACCTCTCTCTCCTACCTCCCTCTCCTCCCTCCCTCTCTCTCCTCCCTCTTCTCGTGTCTTTACGCATCGTTCTCTCTTCCAGCCTCCCGCTGCGAGGAGATAAACTCTCTCTCTCTTCTTCCCTCCACCTGCGCGATACCACCAAACACGTGGTACGAACCACGTGAGAATTCTTCCTCTTCTCTCTCTCTTTCTCTCCGCTACACGCAAGTCGAGAAAGATAGAGAGGGAGAGAGGAACTTTCTCCAATCCTCTTAAAACCGGCTGGTATTCTAATGGCGGTGGCGTGTAAGCGCATCTAAATAATTCAGTAAATTTTATACATACGGGGAGAATTCAGACACACGGACGCGTTGCTTTTGGCTTTTTGAATTCCATTCCATTACCGTGGGTCGTCACGGAGAAAAGTTGGAATTTCCTTTTCGATATGATTCTTCTCTCGAGATTTATTCTCCACCCGGGCGTGATGACTCAGTTTTAAGAGAAGTAAAAATGCCTTCTGTCGGATCGAAAGGGATTTCGAAAACGATTACACGGGTCGCATTTATTTTTAACTCCTACACCGAGAAATTGTGGGTTCGGTTTAGAAAGTGCTCTGCTTCGCGGAATCATGAATAGGAATCGCGGCTATTGCGTGATTTTCCTTATTTTTTTACAAATTAAAACTTGGCAATTTATGCGCTTTTTAGCGCTCGATCATTTTGCATTATGTTTTTTTTTTTCGTATCAAGTGAATTCGGATCGAAGTTTATCATTACACCGCAAATAATTTAATCTCCGATACGAGAAAATTAATGAAAAAAAATCATTAAAAAACCCACCGAAAATTTGTTTACCATACAATATACAATGCGATTCGAGGTATCTTTTTTATTTGGACTGAACATTCAGATTCCCGATAAGATAATATATCCCTCACCAACTTGCATATTGCCAGCATGAAACCGTAGGAAAAGCCGCTGGTTGTAAAACTCCTATGGCGGATAGAGCGATGATTTATTGCATAACTTTTTAGAAGCTATTCAAACGTTTGTTAGGAGAGTTTAAAATGGCGAAGAAAAAAGTTGGACAATGAAGCTCTAAAGGGGTGAAGAATTGAAGAGAGAGAGGAGAAGGAAAGGAGGGGGATTAAAGAGAAGAAACAGAGCAGAGAGAGAAGCGTAAGCGTCAAGGAAGCCATCCATGCTTTGGACGCTAAGAAACCGGTTCGTCTAGAGATCCTCTTCTGCATAGTCTCCATCTTTTTCTCAACCTGCCTCCCTCCCTCTCTTTCTCCCCATTCCCCTCCCCCTCGCATCCCTTCTCCTTTCCCTTCCTTCTTTCCTTTCGCCCCGAGGATAACCCTTCAAAATCTGCCTTTCCAACATTCTCTCCCTTCCCTCGCTCCCTATCTTCTCTTCTCCTTTGCATCTCTTATGTATTCCAGCGTCCATCTTTTCCTCGAGACGGACATGGGCCTCCTATGCGAGAGTAGCCCACCCTTTCTTCTCCCGTTTCTCTCTCTCACTCGCCCCTCCTTCGTCGCCCCCCACTCCCTCCTCCACCCTTTCTTCCTCAGAATGCTTCTTTTCGTAAAATTGTGAGCCGTCTCTCATTCTTTCTCCATCTTGCCTTCCTTTAAATCTTTTTAGTTTGCTCGTCTATTCTGTCCTCTCTCCCCCTTCCTGTTTTCCTCTCTCTCTCTCATTCCCTCAACGCTCGTCTTTATTCTTTTGTTTTTTTGATTTTTTTGCATACTACTCCTCATTTTTTCTCCCTGTGTTTCGGGGTTTTTAAAGTTTTTTATCCACTTCTCCTTCTCGTCTTTTTGATTCTTTCCAATTTCTGCTCGAAGTTTTATTTCTCGAGAATTTCTCCTCCGAGAGTCTCATTCTCTTCAATTGGAGTGCCCTCTATTGTTTGGATTTTCATTTTGCCATCTTGGGATACGTCATTATGCTGTGTTTCTCTCCCTCTAGCTGTCGTTTCGTGATTTTTTAATTATTTTTTTATTATTTATCTTCAAGTCTTTCGAATCTTTCCAGTTTTGGTGGAAAGGATTGCTTCCTTATTCTCCCAAATATTAACTTTCATTATTTTTACTGTAACGTCTCCTTTCATGTTAAAAAAATTTCTTATATCCATCCGAAGGGTCCTCTAATTTTGTCATTTGATTTTCGTCATACTTCCAAAGTTTTGATTAAAACGGCGAAGATTTCATTTTTGTATGAGCTATTTTTGTGGTTCCTTGTGGAATTTCGACGAAGTTGTTGCAGTCAAAATTATTTTTAGGAATAGCCAATCTTAACAAGACAATAAGAAGCATATACCCCTTTCTTATATATTTAAAATTTACATTTTATATTTCATTATACTAAATTTAACGTAACGGAGATAACCTGAATGGAATGTTGTTTGCAATCGAAATTATATTTAGGAATAGCCAATCTTAACAAGACAATAAGAAGCATATACCCCTTTCTTATATATTTAAAATTTACATTTTATATTTCATTATACTAAATTTAACTTAACGGAGATAACCTGAATGGAATGTTGGTACTGTGAATGTAAACTGTACATCGATGATAGTCAATGCATTCTAAGCAGAAATATTTCATTCATTTGCGTGATCTAGTTTGAAAGGAGAAATTAATTATTTGTTACAGTGAGTAATACTTTATATCAGTTCGTACTCTGTTTTCCATGCGTTATTTACAGCACATTAACTCAAGTATACCGTAGGAATTCATCCGCACTTATTCGTTTATTTACAGATTCGGCCGATAAATTAAATAAGCCCTTTTCTCAACTCTTGCGTATAAAAACCTTCTTTGACCTTGTAAAAAAAAAGTCTGTTTTATTTTTTCTCATGCGGACGGATAGGAGGCTCTCTATTGGGGATCGGGGACATCTGGCATTTTCCTGGTTCGTTTCACCAACCGGCCGCTGTAACTCTTTTGAGTTCTTGCGGCTAACGGCTCCCCTTACACCCGCTGTTCTCCCCTCGTCCCTCCCGCCTAACACCACACACGCGTTCCCCGCTCTATAAAGATCGACTGGAACTTTGCTTAACAACAGCTATCCGGCGTTTCCATCCTCGGCATACCGTGAATAAATCGATACCCTGAATTACGTCATTTGGTGGTCGGGTCACGACCGTTAACAATGAGGGAGCTCGGGGGAGTCCTGAGTCGAACAAGGCTAGGTTTTCGAGATGGGGGTTTTCCGATAGGGGTTGGTTAAGGAAAGCAGGAAAATGGCGTAAAAATATGTCGGGAAAATATCGCTCGTTTGTCGAGCGGGTTTTTATTAAACTCGTGCGGAATGGAAGGGTCGTTGTTTCTTCGCCACACTTTCATGCGCTCGAATATGCACGAATTAAAGCGCTTCCATTCTTTGTGTTAATATGTGGTGAACCGAGTGTGTAAAATCAGATAAATGTGCAAATCAAGTTGATTTCATATCGCAGAGAAGAAAATATTTTTATAGTTAGTTTTATAGTGTAGTTATTTTTGCTGACGTAAGGCATTCGGTTTCAAATCCAAAATGAGCTAAAGAGTAAAGAGAGCATTCGATAAATGAAGAAGATAGTGGAAAACCTGGTTTAACCGATAATAATCACGGACAGGCTGCTTTAAATAAAAAACAGTCTGGTGTGTTTTTAATTCTATCACTAATGACGTCGCATATCTCCCCAACAGGTATTGAAGTTGCTATCGATTTTATCTTGCCAATGTGTACCTTGAAAAAGGTATTCGTATTATATTTAAGATTTGCACTTTGGTGTTAATGTGTTCATAGGAAGGTAATTATGTGCGAACCTCGATAATGTTTATCGTCTTTTTTATAGCTTTTTGAAGAAATTAAAAATATAATGATCAATAATGGCTTATAATCGATATATTATCGTCTGAGCTACTAAAATTATATATGTATCAATTTGATTAGGATAAAAACAATTTTGCGTAGACAATTAAAAAATGTAAACTGATTATTTGGAATATATTTCTCTAATGCTTCGTTTATTATAGAAACATTACATTTTTATATTTTTCGTAATTTATTATTTGATTACCTGTATAAGTCTTTCGAAGCATACGCTTGAATTATTCAGTAACCGTGGTCTTAGAGGCGATTTTCCCTGGGCCGTAAAGCTCGAAATGGGGGTATAGCGAGGAGCGACTCACTTTCAGAGTGTAAAACGAACATTCATTGGAGTCTGGTGTTTACTAAGCGGCATACAATCATTTTTTTCGCGGAATAAAAACAGAAGACTCGAAATTACGGCAGATTAATTCCTTCGGGACCTGCGCTTACTGCGGCCTCTTCCTCTGCGCCGATTCCCCATCAACATGCACAGTCATTTTTTCCCCCCTAGCCCGCACGACACACACGATTTCAACTCCCGCACAACTCCGTTTAGCGAAACAACCGAGGTTACGCACGCGTGTTGGAGGTTCAAACACCCAACGCGCACTAAATGCCGATTCTTCTTGAAACTCGGGGCTTTCCCATCTCTTCGGCGAACGCATATAATACGATCCTATGGTTGTTTTAAAACTCTGCTATCGTTTTATATCAATTTCGCTATTGTTTTGTCCCCAGCCGTAAGAGGTACGATAGGGGGATTTTGGTTGTATTACTGTTTTGCTAAGATATTTTAAAGAAGAAAATTTCAAATATTATTCTCCGCCGCTGCATATTCTCGCCGTGTCAAACACTTTGTTGTGTGTGCCTTTCGTATCGCCTCCAGTTCTAACGAAATAGACTGGGAGTGCACAACCTTTTCTGCGTCACGGGCCGCATTGGTGGTTGGGAATTCTTAGTCGAGCTGGATTAGAGTTTCATCATCTACATCTACATGTTACCCTGCAATTCATCTAATTGGTGGGTGGCAGGGGGTGCAATGCACCAAAACCTACCCAATAATTGTGTATCGCAGTTTGAAATTTTCTATTCTACATCTACATGTTACCCTGCAATTCACCTAAATGGTGGGTTGCGGGGGGTAAAATGCGTCAAAACCTACCCAATGATTGTCTATCGCAGGTTGAAACTTTCTATTGTGATCTCGTATTGTCCTCGGAAAGAACGAGCCTAGATAACGCTCTTACAATCGATCTCACGTATCTTATAGTCACGGTCGTTTCTACATATATATGTTGGTGCTTCATTTATTCCTACAACCTCGTCTTTTAGACATTCCGATCTATATTTCTCCATAAGCCGCAACCTTGAGTTCAATCTACGGCCCTCCAGTGGTACCCAGTTCAAACCCCTCAATAATGAGGTGCCGCTTTCCTTATGTTCGTACTTTTGTGTTACGAATCTGGCTGCTTTGCGCTGCACTCTTTCTAATTGAATTATATGCCCCTTCTCGTACGGAGAAGTTGCCTAGAGATTCTGAAGAATCATAAAAGTGAAAAGCAACTCAATGTTATAGACTTGGTCATCATAATTTTTGTAATGAAAGAGTATGAATTCGTGTGTCAAATTTTACGGATAGCTTTTTCACCATAGATTCATGGTCGGCGTAAAACTCTCTCGGGGGTCTCATATGACCCGCGGGCCGTGCTTTGCCGACCTCTTGAAATAGACGATGAGGACGAAGGCGGCAGTGAGAGACTCTCTCTCTACCTGTCGACATATTTTCCGTTCCCCACCCATTTCACCTCAACCTCTCTTCCCTTTTCAACTCTAGCGCGCACACACACACAGGCTGGGGTTTTACGCTTCTCTGCCTTCTCATTTTTTAATTCCTTTTTTCCACTCAAAAAAAAACTGCCTCTGTTCATTTCGGCTCGGCACATACTGCGTTTGTATCCGGCTCATGTTATTGATGAAGCAGTTCCTTTTTGCCTCGCATTCCCCGGCCTCTGTTTTAAAACTTGAGGACAGAAAAGAGAGGAAGAGAGTAAAAGAAGAGAAAGAGAGAGGATTATTTTTAGAATGTTTCCTACCTTGGGAAAGCGGACGGAAAAATAAATGGGCTATACAGGTTTCATCGGGCCTCGAACCGGATCTTTCGTTTTTCGAAGGTCGAATAATTTCGCCATTGGTTTAAACGGGAGGGTGAGATTCTTATCTCATTTAGACGATCCGCCGGTTAATGGCGACCGTCGGAAGATCACGGGGTATTGAATCGCATTCCGTGTCACCACATATTTTTCGTCCCGTCGAGTATTTGCCGGAGTATATAAATACGCCTAATGCATTAGTTTAAATGCGAGATCGAGTTAACTTATCGGATAAATTTTATCGGCTCCTTTTGTTGACAAAACCGGTTAAGAAATTTATAGAACTTTCATTATTAGGGTGATCCTTTTTGATATTAAAAATCTATATATTGACCGACTTAAGGCTTTCAGTACGCGACAAAAATCATTTTTTTCCTACAGTTAATTATATAAATAAGTTGTTTAATTACAACAGAATCAAAAGGGTGTTCCTACTGTGCAAAAAATAATTCAATCCCGAGCCTTTCTGAGGAAGAAATGATTGTTAGTTATCCGGTACTTAGAATTCTGTTGAGTAAACCAGATAAGCAATCATACTACGAATTAGCGGTTGAGTTTACCGTTGTTTCTGAGAAGATTATAGCCGTGGGATTTATAGTCTATCATCAATAGGATTATAGCCATTAAGCGAGCTCTATAATTCATTTTCATTTTCATTCATCAGCCATTCTCGATTTTGTTTTAATTGGAAAATCCCGTCTCTTTTCTATCGTTTCGTTTCGAGTATAGCTCATCTGTCGAAATTACTCTTCGTGTTTATCGAAGCGGAATATATCGTGCGTCACTCGGGTCGTTTTTGTCCGATTAATTCGTCGTTTCTTTGCGTTGGATTGAGATCTCCCTTTCCGAACTTATAAGGAAACGTGGAAATGCATCGGGAAGGAGGATGTGGGATTTTTAGTCTTTAGGAAAAGCGTCACGCCTACGGGAAGGATCGCACGAATTTCCTCATCGTCCCCACAGCCGCCGTGTCACGCACACGCACTCGCTGGTGACACGGCACCTGCTACGGTGCTCGCCTTAGTCTACTTAGAAAACCGCCTACCTCCGCTTGTTTTCGCTGTGGTTTTTCTCCAATTTTTTTCACGCTCCCGTTTTTCCCCACAAATGCGTGAGGGAGTGGGAAGGGTGACGAAGGAAGAGGAGGGTTAATGTCCCAATGGGTTGAAAGAGTGGAGTGGTGTGAGGATCAGGCAGCAGTGGGTGGATAACGGAGTAAGATCGGCACGGGGGAGGAGGATAGAGGGAGGGAGGGATTTTTAAAGAAAAAATACAACAAACAGCTTGCACGTAATACAGGTACCCTCATGTCAATCACCTTAGGCCGACTCCTTCCTATCCGAAATCGCCCCACCTTCCTCCGCGCCTCCCCCAGATACATTTGTCCCACACCTACGTACGCAACCCATCCCCCGCGCTTTCCCGCCCACCACGCTTATTCGCTTTCCCGTTAAAGGCATACGGGGGGGAGGGCGAAGGGGGAGGTAAAACCGAAGGACGAGGCGCGGGAGTTGCAGCAGGATGGAGGCAGGTGTTACGAAGTCGGTGGCGCCGCGCGGGGTGTGTGGCGGGGGGAGGGGGAAAAGGTGTGAGAAATTAATGCGCCAAAAGTGTCGTTTTTTGTTAGCTATTTAAAAACGTTTACCCGCCAATACGCGGAGGTCGGCTGTGAATTTGAAATGTGAGAGTTTTTCGTCGGATATTGATGGTAGTAATACAAGCGCGGAGTGTTTTCAAAGGTTTGTGGAACTGAGTGTGTGTGGCGGTGTGCGGGTATCTTGAAGCGATCGCGTATTTAGAAACATCTGGATTCCCGGGCTGGAAAATTCTCTACACGTGTATTTTTAATTACTTCCCTCTGAGTGAGGACGAATTCGTGTCGTGTCGCGGTGATTGCCATAATTAATCTTGAGGGATTTAAGCAAATTTCGTTTTTTTTAATTTTGATTTCTTGAATATATTGTTTATTATATTTCTCAATGCGCTTTCTCCTCTGTAAGTACGAATAAATCAACCATAAACTAATACACTTTGATCCTTATCTCTGTAATTCAGAACTTAAAACTCGCTTTTTGTTTTACGACTCAACAAATTTATTTTTTAAGAAACGTTAATTCCCTTTTTCTCGCTTCATCCGACATGTTCGGTTGCGTAACTGAAATTCGACTTTTACGACACTTAAACCAGCGACAAAATGTCTCCTCATTATGGAAATTGCGTATTAGGGTTGGAAAGGGCGTTTTGGTTGGCGGGATAAACCTTTTAAAGGGAGGATTAGCCCGAACTGCTACAAACCGTTTAGGTCGGCTTGTAACAGAAACCAAAAGTTCGCTCGGCCACAATCCATTGAACACCACTCTCCGACGAGGCTTCGGTGAGACTCTTGTTGAGTCACTTCGGTGGTCGGATTGCACGCAACGGATTTGTGAAGTGCAGGACATTGTAGTGAGGACAGTTACAAGGGTGCTTGTCTAAGTCAGTTTTGTGTGACATCACTGCCTCCTAGTTTGGAAACCGCCTTTATAATAAAACTATTAAATTTAGCGTTAAACATCCCGAGGTTAGGCAATTGACCCGTAGTAAGAATATTTCATCGCTAATATAAAATTATCATTATTTGTCATTTATTTATCAACGAAAGAAACCGAGAGTTTGAATTCAAAGATAAATTTTTCCTCTTTTTCCATTTTTAACATTATGGGTTAAACAGACCATTCAATTATTTTATAGTGTCAGAACCCAATAATTTACGATATTGATGTATAGACTTAAATGTAAATTTTATTTATGATAGATATGAGTTTTATCCTTTTTCAATTTGGATGAAAGGAAAAAGACATTCAAGTTATGAATTGCTTGTTACTATTCATGTTGGCACCAGGTAATAATCCACTCAGTCCAATCATTAGGCAACACATTCTTCGTATAAAATATGATTCTATTCCTAAAATCTGAGCTAAAGATTTGAATCAATGGAACAACGCTGTTGAGATTAATCCAATACAAGTCGTAAAGCTAGCTGCTGATTGGCAGTTGTCTTCATTACACGGTATTCTGATTTTTATATGTTTAACGGAAACGCACGAGAATCAATAAAAAAATAATGATTATCCCTTGAGCCCGCGGTGGGCGTAAATTGATCAGAATTAAATTCTTCCATAATTAAAACGCCTCTCAATCAGTTTGACAAGTTTGATAGCCCTTTTTTTCACGGGATGGGAAAAATTTGAAACGATAGGTGATGCCGAAGTGTTTTTGATGAAGTGTTATACTGGGATAGTTAAGGTTTGTTAGCAGGAGAAGAGAGAGAGGGAGGGAAGGAGATAGAAAGAGAGAAGGATTGAAGGAAAAAAGGAAAAAGGAGGAATATCGATAGATTTAGATAGAGAGATTGAGGATCATGGATAGTCTCTCGTACGCTAGTTCAGCGTGGAATGAGTATCAAAATGTCGAGGGCATTAATAAACCACGTTCGTTATAAACATGACGTGTAGATAGATGGGTTCCCTCCGGAGAACGAGAAGGGGGCGTTATAGAGAAGGGTGGGAGACTGGAAGAGGTGGAGTCGCCAAGTTGATCATATTAAGATTTTATTTATTGGTCAGCGGTGGACATATACTCTGCCGTATATGAAAGCTGCCTCTCTCTCTCTCTCTCCTTTGCCTGCTTCTGCTTCCCACTCTTTTTAAAGCACCCTCTTTCACCATTTTAATTACTCGCTCGGCCGGTAGGAGGCGTCGCGATCATCTGTCAGCTCCTTGCGGAAAAGCTGAATATGTATTAAGAGCTTTTTTTTCTCGAACTTAGGTGAGATTTCTCGCGAGACCATAACCTCCGACAAGGTAATCTCCATCAATGGAGAATGACTGAAATGGCGTTGTTAGTTAAGGACGGTGTAGTGTGCTTCGGATCGGATTTCCCCTCTTTAGGTCTCCTCCGCATTGTTATTGCGGGTCGTGTCGGACAAGACGTCGTTAATGTGAAGCCATTGGCGTGGGGATTCAAAACGCTACAGAAATCATTCTCCTCATTCCTGTCTGATCGTGTGTGAACGGGAAGTTTGCGTCCTTATCTTCATGCGTCTTGGAATCTCGTCAATTTGGAAGCGGCAGTAATGGTTTCCAAAGCTATGGAATTATTGTGTGAAGATTTATGAACGAAAAGTGAAACTTAATCGATGAATTGAATGATTTCTTGCGCTAGGTAGTTTATGAATATGACGAGGTGGTTTATTTATGTCTTAATTAGCATAACTTGTTGATATTTAAATATCGGAGGCCTCAGATTAAATGGCTATAAATCGCACTTCAATTTTAGATATATAGGCTTTATGAAAGAATAAAAGGTGTACTTATGTAATTTAGTTTAGTGACCATTTCTATAATGATTAAAATTTCGCATCGATGAAAAGACCTCATCTTTAACTAAAATAATGCATTTAATTCAGGTATCCGAGGTTCAATTTTTTAAAATACTTTATCAAAATGGTAATAAAGCGCTTATTCAAAATATTTGTGTAATTACTTTAATATTTATTCATTTTATTTTAAAGTACTCATTTGGAATAGGTAGTCTTTCGAATTTAAATTTATCGACCCTATAAATAATGAAAGGAATGCGAATTCAGCCACTATGTAGGTATAATAAATTATAGATACATCCAGCAGTGCAAAACAAGGTCTTTAAAATATTTCACTCGGTTGAGTGAGGAAAAAAAAATTGCATATGCATTGTTTCGAAGGATTTCCATCCTAAATTACTCTCTAGTACGTATAAGAATCGAATCGCCGAGCGACGCCGCGCACTTTGGTCCGCAATTCCTTTTATTCCCATTTTGACGAAAGCTACACAGCGCTCGAAAGTCGTTATACGGCGCTATCAAGATGGTGACCCGCCAGAGAGCACTTGGAATGCTCGGAAACATAACGACGGCGCGCATTCGCCTTCATTTCAAACCGCGTCTGAAAATAACCCATCGGTAGGTGGCGTGACTTCTCCCTCATCCTCGTGGGTCGCGAGTTCGAATATCTTCTACCGTGGGAAATTATCCTAATTTTTTCTATTCCGCAATCGGTTCACTTCAGAATACGGAGAGCAAAGCCTGATATTTAAAAATGTATTTACAACGGATGATAATTTTTTTTGGTAAGAGTCGACCGAGTTCTCTAAAATTGTCCGCACTGCGCCCGAGATTATTCTTTCCTTCCGCTTCTTATGAGATTAATTGGCTGTGATGGGAAGTGGGGAATGAGTGGAGGACTGAGCGGGGGTGGTTAGCGACGTGGAGGGGGAAAGAAGGGAGAGGAAATAGGAGGGTGGAGGTGGGTAAATGGGAGGGACATGAGAAAACCTGGAGGGAGGTCGGAATGACTCGAGTCATGCAATAAACCTGTTAAGAGTTGTCCCAGGAGAAGGAGAAAGAGGAGATAGTGAGGGAGGGAGAAGGAGAAAGAGGATGGGTGATGGGGAAGGCATAATCATACTTGCACAAAAGGAGAGTAGGGTTTAGGGGGAGGGAGAAGGAGGTTTGAAATCGACTGAGTATAACTGTGCCGAGTTGGGGACCCCTTTGGCCCCCATAAGGAAATTACAGCGAGAGCAAACAGATTTTAATGGTCTGGATGGCGAAGAGTGGGGGGGGGGGGAGAGAGGAGGGCATGAGAGGAAAGAAGAGGACTCGTCCGTAGATGCGGTGTGGCATAACGGGGGTGGATGGGGTGACGTAATCGTTCGGTGATTGTGGAAGGGCGAGGAAGGACAATGAGGAGTTGGTAATGCATATGGGGCGGTGGATTCGGATCCATAGTCCCTTTTGTCACATGTATTCAGGAGATGTCGTGGCCATTGTCCTAAAGTGGCGTGGGTTTCAGGTTTTGGACCTTAAAAACACTTTGTGTGCCTTAAAGGTCGATATTAGAATTTTGGGAGCTAAAGATGGTGACATAAAACGGACTGAGATCTATCAAAGTGTGTTGAAATTCGTCTCTTAAAATGATTATAAACGGAGAGAGTGATGTAATTTGGTTAGAATTTTATGGGGTTAAAGTTTTGATCAATTCAGCAGTTCATGAACGCAATTTTTCTTTTATATTAAATTTAAATTTAAATATTTATAAAATGACAAAATATAATAGATATTTTATAAACTTATCTATGGGTGAGACATTATAACTTATCATAACATTAAAAACTCAACCAATTAAACTATCCTTAAGTTGATGAATGATGCGAACTGTGTAGCTGTGTGTGCGTATATAATTATATATATATATATATATATATATATATATATATATATATATACACATACATATACACACATACATATACACACATATATGTGTATATATATATATATATATATATATATATATATATATATATATATACACACATATATATATATATACATGCACATCAGATATCTAATATCGAAGAAAATTTGCATAACAATTTATCGTACACGTGATATGTTCCTCAATTGAGGCGAAGGAATTTCATTAAGGATTCACAAGCATCCTGACATGTTTATGGGAGAAAACCTTTTGTTCCTCTAGAACGATTCAATTAAATGTTTCCATTTTGAGAAAAATTCCATTCAAAAGAAATAAAAAGTGATTTTTTTCGGGACAATAACTTATTATTTCGCGAAAACAATCCGAGGAATTCTAGCATGGGAAAACTCTTCGTGGAGAGTTAATTTCTCCATTTCCTCCCTTCTCTCCGCCTCTCTCTCTCTCTCCTTCCCTCCTTTTCCTCCACCGCGGGGACGGGTAATAAAAACTGCATCGCCACGTTTTAAAAGCGAGCAAAAGAAAAACCAGATCAAAGCCGGCATTCGTCTCAAATGTTTCATCGACACTGGCTCACACAAAAGGAAACTGCTTCATTTCTGCCCCTCAGTAATTGCCATTCCTTTTCATCTTTAAAATCTTAAGACATCCTCCGTCCCTCTTCCTACTCCACCTTTCTCTCTCTCTCTCCTCCCTCTTTCCCTTGCAGAATCTCCAATTTCAAACAGCACCTTCTTCTTTCATACTCATCAGTCAACTACGTGCAGCGAATCGGTTTCCTCCGTCTGCTTGTAGATTTTCCCCTTTTTCTTCTGGTCCCCCGCATATCTCACTTATTTTTAAAACAGCAGAAGAATCCGCCGCACACGCACACACACGCGCGCTCTCACACGCAATTCACGCACACAAAGGAGGTAGAGAGCAATCCGACCGGTAATTCTTTTGGAGGGCAGGACTAGAAAGATATGCTCCGAAAAATGTTACGGGTATTGAATATTGACGGACGCGTTCTCAGTCAAGGAATGACTCTTTATTAGGTAATTAACGCTAACCTCGGTCCCTTTGGCGGCGCTGATGGGGTGGAAGAAAATATTTCTCCCTCCGAAAAGACGGCGGGAAAGGGGGGGTTGAGGGGTTGGGTGAAAAACAAGAGTTTTGTTGCTGTTGGCGGGGAAACTTGACAGGCAATGTCCTAATCTCTCGAATTCCTTCACCATATCGGAAGAGCTTTTCAAGTCGGCGGAAGAGGGAGAAAGAAAAAAAGGAGCAGCAGCTATTCTTTTGTTTTTGCTCGTTTTTTCCCGCATGCTCTCTCCGCCTCCCTATCCGCGCGGCTTCTTTTGATGACGGATTTTCATAACCGTGAGTTTTATCGAATAGATTCGGAGACACGCTGCTCGTCGTTAAAACGCTCGACGAGCGGAGCGAGCGGGGGAAGACGAGAGGAAAGGAAAAAGTTTTTTTTATTGCAAGCGTTCAGTTTTGCTGGGGCTATCGTCTGTTATTTTCGCTCCTTTCCTGTTTTTTTGCCCTATGTGATTGTCTGACCCGCGTTACGTAATGTGCGCAACGTAAGAAAAACAATTGCGTTACCCTAGGTGCAATCTTAAGTTGGAAAGGTTGCCTTCTTTCGTGTTAAAAAAATAAAGATAGCGTCTTTGGAAGAGGAAGTGCACATACCTGATTTACACACACGTTCACACACAAGGCTAGACTAGCATGATGTAACGGCGTAGAAGTCACTTGTATGACCGCTACGTAGGTAGCTGCCTCCTTTTTGGCGCTGGTAACAATGGCATGACACACACGCACGCACGCTTACTTTCAAATATACGTACCTTTCCCATGTCTGCTCGCCAAAACCAATCGGGTGATTATTTATTTCTGTCTTGAGAAAAGTAGACGCGGAAAAGATGGGTGGCTATGGTTACCATAGGTCAGGGATATTTGGAGGGAGGGGTTGTCGGTAGAAAGGGAGGTAGAGCGGGAGAGGGAGTTTATGGGTTTGGGAGCGGGGCGAGATAGTGCGGAAGATAAGACCGCGGCAATGGCGTTTAGTGGGTGGAGAGCGCGGGAAAGAAATCGGTGATAGACTGCCCCCGAGTAATCTGTCAATCTCGACTAAGAAAGGCACGGTCTTTTTCGATCTGCTGTCTTCATCTCGTGTCTCCCTTCATGTCTTCTCGGCGAGGAAAGTATCTCTCCGACCCCACCACACCCCACTCACCCGACCATACCTCTCATCCACGGCAAGGAATCCCCCGAGCGCTTACTTTGGTGTCGAAGCAATTTCTTGAAGCAATCATGGCCGCACGTATTGACGTGGGTTTTGTTCCCGAGTTCTCGGACGTTTCGCCTCGAGAGAGAGAGAGAGAAAGGGGTGGAGAGGGAGTGAAAGGAGGATTTGAGCTATGATTGCGATTCGTAGAATGTCTCGCTGACTGGAGTTTCTTCATACTTACGTGATTGAGAAGTCTCTCTCTCTCTCTCATTTTCTCCAGATTTTATTCCTGGACTGACGAAATAAAAAATAAAAGACGGTGAAAAAAAAGAATCGAGAATTTTCTCCCGCGGTGTTACTTTTCGCGGAGGGAAGGAATAAATATTATTCCGTTAGTTTTTGGAAGCGAGTTTCGTTGAATGAGGTCGTTTGAGCGCTTCTAACATTTCTTATTTTCTTTTTAAGCTCCGTATTTTGTTTTGTTTTATTTGTGTTGTCGTTGCGATACCTTGTGTTTTTTGCCGTTGCGTCGTTGCGTAAATGACTGGAATTTAAATGCGCTATATTGCTTTCTAAACGGAATCGCTTCAATATGAATTATGCATCTGTTTATTTATAAAAACTGTTGATTCAATAGTTTTTGTTCTCCCATTTTTTTATATATATTCATCCTGTAATGGTGTATATGCAGCCAAAGTCGTTTAAACAAGTTCGAAAATGTACCTCTATGATTTTATTTGAACAGTATTTTTGTGTATTAATCCATTTACGCCTTTAATGCTGAAGGTAAATGAAACTGCTTCTTGTATTTGCGACATTAACTTCCACGAGGAATGCTCCGAGGTTCATTTCTCTCGGCGAATTTCTTTAAACTCGTTTAAACGATTTCATACTCTCCTGTTATGAAGAAAACATTCTGTCATTCATTCAAATTCGATTACGAAACTTATTCCGAAGTCCGTGCTTTCTCTTAAGTTTTTTCGACCTCAATAATCAGACGGGGGCTCATATTCGGAGCAGAATTTCGTCATGATCTAGGTATTTCGTCACGTTTCCATATTTTAAAATCCCACTAGCTTTAAGCCATATTTTCGATGCGATTTAGTCTCGGACATCGGCGCGACCTATGAAATCTTTACTGAAACACGGGTCTTCGCGTCACATCGGTCTCCCCATCAGCGTCTCGCGAGCCGAAGGAGTTTCGTGGGTGAATGTGGGATGGATGGATAGAGTAGGGGGCTGTAAGCGGGGGAGGGGGCCGTAAGCAAAGGGGGGGGGGCAAGGAGGAGAGGCGGAATGAGGGAGGGAAAGCGGGGGTGGATGATGGCGTTGGCGGGCAAGAAAGCGATGGCGATGTGACGGGCCGATGGAGTTGTCATCGACAACCAGTTCGGGTATCACCTGTGCCTTAGTATTCGCTCTTGAATGCTGCGATTTGCAGCATTCCTCGGTATAGAGAGGGGCGAGAGGGCAGGCGACACGGCTCCTGCCGAGGGTCTTCGCATCGGAAGACCTGCTCTCGGTCCCGAAGGCGGGAGCCACGCCTTCTTCCGCTGCCGCCTGAGGGATAAAGAGAGAAGGAAAGATCTTCTATTTTGGAACGAGCTGAACCGCGGCGCTGGAGTCGTCAGACTCGCAAGATAGGGGAATGTTTCCGCCGTGAGAGGAATAACGAATCGCCATCGTCTGCCCCACCTCTGTCTTTCTCATTCCGACCTCTCTCCTTCTCTCTCTCTCTCCTCCGTCCTTCTCCAACCCCTCCCTCCTTTTTAAAACTTCTTTTGGTATGTGTGGGAATGAAGGGATGTGTTGGCGATTAAGTGAAAGTTCGCCGCCGCACGTTTATGACCTATCTTGAGAGAGTGACGAGAGAGGAAGAGCGGCGGACAGAGGATACCCTGTGAAGTTTCTCCAGTCTCCACCTGAAAAAAATCATTTTTCTCTCGCTATAGCAATTATACCCGAGAAAACGAGGAATTTTAAGATGCGTGTCTCGGAGTTGTGTCCCGCATGTTGAGCGAGATGCGATTCTCTGGAGGAGAAATGTACGAAAGACACGAAAATTATCATAATTGAAAAGTCTCTTTATTTATAAATCGCCAGTTAAATTAAACCCGAATATACTAAATGTTAGATTATGACTATTTATAGTGAGTTGTCGCGTCGGGCGTTCATTTAAATAGATATTCGCTTCGCGTCATGGTTCTATATTATAAGTGAAAAACAGACGAAATCCCTGGAGCCTTTGATAAAAGTATACCGAAAGGAGAATGCTTTTATCCTTTTTTATAATATTGAAATTTGTATTTATTTTAGTTTACTTAGTATATATAAATAGGTTCATATAAACGCTAGATAGAAATAGATGTTATAAATGCAAATAGCATTACAGACACGCTTGCGCTGTGCCCACATTTCTCTCCTGATACTCCAAACTTTTTTCAACCACTTTCCTAATCGATATTCTTATGCATTACATTGTATTCCGTCTACTCATCTCGCGTTACGGGACAAATATTTCGTCGTAAGTTCCGTAATAAATGTTTCTCGCGATTTTCCCCGGTGCGGTTATCCTTGGTTATGCCCGGGCGAAACTCGCAATAAATATTAAGGGGGTGCCGGTGGTGTAGTGGTTAGAACTCTGGCTACTCGCCCGATGCTTGAAAAAGTCATCGGGTACGAATCCTGCGCAAGTAGGATTTTTCCAAGGTCGCCCGGCCCCCTGTTTGTGTGGTTTGAGGAGACCGCGCAAATTCAGCTGTTCCGTCCTTCGGAAGGGACGTTAAGCCGTTGCCCCCCCTGGCGTTCTTCGTAAGAGCAGGCAAATGCCGGCACCGGGTTTCCCTCCTCCCTTCCCCGGTTATTCATTGCACTACCTCTGAGATACCCATTTGTGCTGTAAGAGAGGCGAATTGACAAACAAACAAACTATAAATATTAATAAGAGAGCGTCGAAATGTAAAAAAAGGAAAACGCAACAAGAAATTTCCAATTCCGAATCGGGTATCAATGGTTTGCGGGTTTCTCTCGATAGTTTTCATTTTTATATCGAGTCGCCTCTGGGGCTCTTTGGGAAGGGGTTAAAAGGGGAGAGGTAGGGGTGCGATTTCCTTCGCTTTGCTCTTCGACGCTTGCACCCACGTAAAATAAACTTTATAAAAACTTCCAGGAAGCGCAAGCGAGCTCGCATGCACGCACTCACTCACTCGACTCCACGACTCCGGGGCTCTCACGAATCCCGTACACTTGATCTAACCATCATTCGTTCTTCTCGTTCTCCCTCCTCTCTTCCTCTCCCTCCTCTCTTCCTCTCTCTCTCTCTCTTACTCACTCCTTCTCTCTCAGTATTCTATATGGACACAACTCTGGTTTTTTTATCGAGTCTGACTGCGTGTGTGGTCTTCTTGTAGAGGGGGGGGGGAGGTCGTTGTAGCGTTTGGTGCCAGGCCGTGGTGTCTCAAGGGGTTGACCGTTTTCTTTTTGAAATATATGTGGAGCACCGAGAGGGGACTGTGGCGTCTCACGGCTTGTGGTGAAGAGGGGTCAAGCGGACCTGACTTTGGGGAGTTGAGTGAACTCTCTTTCACTTCTGAGAGAGGGATATTCTTTGTTGGATTATTTGTGCTGGGAAATGGAGTCTAAAGGCTAGAATATTGTGTTTATGAGGGTTTTTAGATTCTTAAAAATAAAGCCTGTCGATATTTTTGTTACTCATTTACCGCTAAGATACTGATATAGTGTTATAGAAATTATATGTACGCATGGGAATAGAGTGCTATAATTTATTTGCGTTTATAGTATTTATTCTGATAATCGCATGCAAATTACAATATTTATATGATTCAGAAAGATTTCAGTTTTATCACTAGTAACATATAATTATATCGCTTTTAATTTTCACTGTATTTATGCCGGAGCTTTTATAGTTATTTTCTATTCGCACATTTAAACCATAGAACTCTACACAATTTAACTTAAATCTTTATATTTAGTTTTTATTCTGAATAAATTCGGTACAAGCTTTTCTGGCGTATATTATGAATGATTCGACTTTTGCACAGAGGTTAAACCCAGAAAACGTCTTGAGAGCTTAATACTTTGCCGTTCCCGTTTCCAATTAACACAGGCACTAACGCAATAATAACTGTCAGTAAAGTCCTCTCACGAAAATTTAAAAGGACCCGCGGTTAAAGGTCTATTTTTTACACCCAGAAGATTTCCACTCTCAAAAAATCTCTCGAAGGATGCATAAAAAGTACCCGAGACGGCGGAATGGGTTGGAGATTAGAGTGAGAGAGGAGAGTGGTCGGTCCGAAATGATGAGGTGTTGATAGAGGGAGAACAGGAAACATTGAACCGAGTGGGAAAGATAACTGGCCTTCTTGTTTGGCTGCGTGACGCGCACTTTGGTCATTACGGGAACGTTGCTCCTTTTTCTTTCACAAGATGTCAGCGTTATGGCAGGATTTGTTTATTTAGGCTGGATTTAGGTTGGATGGATAAGGGTTTTTGTTTTTTGATTTTTCCCCCATGGCTAGTTTCTTCAAGGGTCTGAGAAACCTCGACTTTTTAGCCGTCTCGTGAGAAATAATAAACATCCACATTCGTTGGCAACCTAAAATTAAATTGGTAAAAGTTATGAAATGATTCCATATCTCTGGTACGCGTTTTTACTATGCTATGTCACTACTCTTGTGGCCGTGGCAGTCGGATTACTCACAATGCATGTGTACAGGAAGCAAAATGACAAGATGATTATTTAATGTCAAACAATTGACTACTCTTGGAATTGATTTGCATATGAAACCGGTAGAGTGCGTCTGACAGTAGTTGAGCAAATTCTTCATACATGTAATGAGCCAAGACCCTTGATTGAGTGAGATTTTTACACATAGTTGGTTATTTGTATCGACATTAAATTGTTTTACGTAGCTTGGATCAGAACAAAAATTATTTAGGTTTTTCTGAGTAGCATGTTGAGTGAATTAGCTCTTAAAATAAACATTTGAATGAAGTTTTTTTTCAGAATCAATAGATAGAGGAGCTTCTTTGGCTTTACTTAGTAAATGAGTGCCATAAATCACAACAATCCTGTTATCTTAATGTTCGTTCAAGTAAAAAAAGTGCACCTTATATGAAAACCTTAATGAAGGCAATTTTCCAAAATATGTTTAAAAGGTGAGACTTAATTAGGTAAATGGTAAATTTTCCAGGTCCCCATGGCAGCGACAAATCGGTTTTTTCCCAATCGATGTCGGAAGGATGCATGTGTTTGGTTCACACGTGGTGGGTGTCTCGAGCGTGGGTTGAGTTGTGAGTACGTTTGGACTGTGGGATAGAGGAGTTAGGTGGGTGAGTGGGTGGGACGGAGATAGGGAGAGGGCGTGGAGGAGAGGGGGAGTAGAGCTTTCGAAAGTAAATGACCCGATCCTGCCCCTTCATCCGAGAAGGTCATTGCCTAACGCCTCCAGCCCTTTTTCATAGTTTTTTTTATTTCCTTACGTCATTTTTTTCCTCCAGCTGATTAGATGGCCGTCCCTTCTCCCCTTTCTCCCCCAAACATCCTACCGCCCCTCCCCCCTCGAAAGCCCCGCTAATGCGGAGCCCTTTTCAAGCCCTCTTCTTCGCCTCTTTGTTGCTCCCTTTTCATCTGCTAGAGGGGGGCATGATACATGAGGTGCGCGCGGTCCTTTTTGTGCCAGATCCTCCATTGTTTTTTTCCGTAATCGATCGAAGTATTATTTCGGCTCGGTGTTTTTTTTTGTCCTTTTTTTTCTTTGATTCGGCCAGGATATTTTCCGCTCGTGGCTTGTCGAGATCATACGGGTAGAGGGAGAGGGAGTTAGAAAGCATGCCGCAGAAGAATCGAGAATCGATGGGTTGGGTGGGTCGGTTTCACAGGCGTCTCTCTTCACAGATTCGTCTTGGTTTGCTCTACAGCAGCGTTACTCAACCTTTTTGATAACACGGCCCGCCAAAGTTACAGGGATTATCCGCGACCCACCTAAAATACAAGGAAATTTTCGCGGCCCACCTATTTATTAATAGGTGTACATAAAAGCAGGAGAAAATTCTATATTCGTGACTAAAAGTAGCGGGTTTTATGTAAAAAAACAAAGCAATTTTTTAAAATTGTCATTAGTTATTTATAACGTTTGATTTTTACAAAATATTAGGTTTTTGGTGTACTTTTGCTACAGTTTTCTAATATTGTCAACAAATCTAACTTGTTTCAAATTTTCGGGGTCCGCCTCAGCTCCCTTGGCGACCCACCGGGGGGTCGCGTCCCACCGTTTGAGAAACACTGCTCTACGGTTCCGTTCTATCCGTCTCTGGGTAACAGAACGGTTTTTTGAAATCTCCTTATGCGCATGAAACGCGGTTTCTATGCGGTTCAGCGAATCACGACCTCTAATTAACATAGGAGGCGATTGTGAAAAGTTGTAAAAAATAAACAAACGAAGGCGTCCGCTTCCTCTCGTCCTTCTTTAAATTCTCTGGTCAATTCCTCTCTCTCTTTCTCCGAGATATCTCGTGTTCGAATCCAGCCTTAAAAAAAAAATCTTCCGCGGAAAAGCCTCTTCCCATCAATCATGTCGAGTCATTATCTCTAGGTGTACACCCAGCCGTACGTAAAATACCATTAAGGGAGCGAGAAATAATAAATCAGCGCCATTACGATCGGCTCAGATATCGCAGTATCACGCGCCGACGAGTCACTCCTTCGCGTTTTGTTTTTATTTATTCCGTTAGTTTTTTTTTTTCGTGGGCGCAATCGTGATTACGTTCATGTGTTCATCTCTCTCTCTCTCTTTCTCATGGCGAATGACTCGTTAAGCAATATTCTCTTTCTCTTCTCATTCTCTCTCTCTCAGATGCGAGTACAAAACACTTGCGTTTGGACATACTCTCATCCTCCAATAGCCCGCGCTCTTCCCGAAAAAAGAACAGTGATTTTTCCTATAGTTAGTGGAGTTTTGATAGATGGCGATCTTTCCGGAAATATCCCTCATTATCTGTTGAATGTCAACGGGCGATTCGATCGCCGCCTGCGGTTGACAAGTGCCATTGGAAACGAGGATTTGATACAATGCCCTCATAAAAGGATGATGGCTTGTTTTTTCCGCGGGGAAACTAAACGACGCGTTCCCTTAATTTTAATCCTGGTCGCGGCTTGGTTTTCGAGAAACCGGCACATTGATTTTTTTAATTACTGAGGAAGCTCGTGGATGAGCAGTAAATTTTATGGTTACCACGGAAGATCTTCGTTTCGCCTCCTATAAATGCAGTGTTTGAGTGATCGTAGTGAATAATTTATCGTTTGAATAATTAAGAGTTGCAAAAGCATCGAAGCTTTACTGGTTTATTTATTATGATAGCACGACGCCGAGTTGTAAATTTTATAGTTTCAGCAGAAGATCTTGTTCCACGTCCTATAAATGTACTCCTTAATTGCTTACAGGTTAATTTGCCATGTAACAGATTCTTTAAATATCGCATTGCTGAAGCAAAAATATCACCTCTTACGTTGGATCATAAACATCAACGATCTTCATTCTCGTGTTCTCAACCCAATTGATTAATTCCTCAGTTAAAATTTACAGCGAATTTAGCAAATAAATTTTAGCGTTTCAATGCAAGAAATTACGGAGAAGTTACGGCTTACAATCCGTAAGCCCATCGAAGAATTTATTTTGCAATTTACGCTTCCTTGACTATACGTAAATTTCACATCGCCATCTGGGTTCACATCAATAAAACATGCAACTTGGAGCCGACAAATGGCAACGGATCGAAGAAGAAAAACATCGACGTAATAAAAAAAACTTTTGTCGCTGAACTGGTGAAAGCCACGAGTGTTTCACGCCCCCGCCGTCAGATGGCCGTTCTTGCGCCGCCTACGCCACGTCCAAGAGTTTCTTCCTCTTTCCTCACTCGACCTCCGCCAACCTCTGGATAGCGCCGACGAGAGGGAGAAAGGATGGAAAGAGAGAGATAGACTGTAGGAAGCAAAACAAAAACGTAGAAAAAGAAGCGGTGGGAAAACAAAAAAAAACGACTAAAAGAGGTGAGAGAAAGCGGAAACCTTTGCTGGTTCTCCTTCTCGCTTTACTAGTCTCCTTCCATCCCGGGATAGACTCGAAGCAATTCACCCTGATGGTCTTGAATTGGGAGACTTCAGATGATGGAGGAAAGGAGGTGGAGAGAGAGAGAGATGGATGGTAGAGATAGATCGGTTGGGTTTTCGGATCGGTGGGTGGAGTCCGTTGGGTTGGGTTGGGTGGAAAATGCTTAGGTCACGTGGTCGCAAGAAGGAGGGTTTGTTATTGGTCTTTCGTGGTAGTCTTCATAGGTGGGGATGTGTGCGTGTGTGCGGGAGAAAGAACGCCCCGCTCGCCTCCCCTTGGGGCGGTGGTCTTGGTGGATGTTTTCTGCTCGCCCGGCTCCCATGGGGCGATCGGTCAAACATTATCCATGGGTCCATAGTAATGCCTGAATCTTCAATGAGGTCGATCCAAATTGTGTGCTAACGACGGTTTTTTTCCCTCCGCCATTGAAATCGCTCGGAGTCGCAACGGAGGAACGATTTCATTTACCTGTCTGCTGAATTGTAATCAAAAAATGATTCATATCGAAAAGCGATCTCAACGTTGTTGATTTTAAATGCTTGACTTGAGAGTTTTTCATTTATTACCGCTATTAAACTAAAGATAATAAATCTTTTGAGAGCGATTTATCCGAAAATTTCAATGGACTCGGGCTCAGCATCCTTCATTGAAGGAGTTGATATTCAAATCGGGGAGATTTGAATGAAAAACCAATAACGCGTTGCAATTAAGCTTGAACTGAATCATGTATGCCTGCAACATATCACGAAGACACCTTAAAATTGTCTTCGGTAAACAATTTCTAATCATTCAACATAATGTATGTAAACGACTCCAGTGCAAAAAATTCTATCTTGGTCTACATGGAAATAAACGCATCTCGTGACGATGGGAAAACACATTTTTTTTTAAGTCAAGAGAGAGAGAGCGCGCCGGGAGTCGATTTGCCGTTGTCTGCATGATTCAAAGGTCTCTCTCTAACCCATCCCATTCCGCAGTAGATGGGGCGAATGCATCACGTGACTTACGGCCGAAACACGAGAGAGAGAGTTCTGTCCTGTCTTCGTCTCAGAGGAAGGCTAGGAGGAGGAGAAAGGGAGGGAGTGAAGGAGGGAAAAAAAGAGAGAGAACTAATGGAGAAATCGTGTTTTGGCGAAAAGGTCTGGAGGATTTCTCTCTGTGCACGGGTTGAAGGAAAAAGAGAGATAGAGGTTGGGAGGGAGAAGGAGATAAAGATGGAGGGCGGGAGGGAGAGAGATGAGGAGGATAGTGTGCATAGGGGGAAGGGGATGAGGGAATGATGGAAGAAGGACATAGGCAGAGAGAGAGAGAGAGAGTGAGAAAATAGAACCGAAAGGAAATAACCGATAAGAATAGCGATGAAAATAGGAATAATATGGAAGATTTTAAGAGATGAAAAATGGAGATTGAGATAAAGAGAAATAATAAACATTGAGAACGATTGGAGTTCGGGGAGGAAATAAAAGGCATTCCGACGTTTTTCGCTAATTTTATGCTAGATTTATTTGTCTTTGAGTGCATTTAAACGTCTCTTATGCGCGCCAAATTACCTGCTCTTCTAATATATGAGGATGAGACTCGAAATTGGTATGTCAGAGCCCCAGCGATACTTCATTCCGCATAAATTATTTAAGAGGGGTTGTACATTTAAGTGAATTTTGATGTTCGTTTTACATGCGACGCGCCACGATTTGAAACATTAATGCCCTCGAAAAATAACAGCGGTCGCGAATAATGTGTGGTTCGGTTAAGTTTTTAAACAAAGTGTAACATGGCGATAAACCGACCGACGACTCTTTGAATGCAAATTTTTTTAACGCGTTTTAAAATGTGGGCCATTAAAATTATCGTAAAGGTCGGTTATCTGACTTTCCGTTACGGCGGAATGTCGCGAAATTGTGTCTATTATCCTGGATGAAGCTGAAAATGAAGAATGCGGCTAATGAATCATCTTAACCGAAAGCACGCGCTGGCACCATGCTCCCTTTCCGTTTAGTCCCTAAGAAATGCTTCCATTTACATATCATGACCCGCTCTCTCTTCTCCGTTCATTGATTAGTATCAGAAGTAAAGCGATGAACTCGGGAGACCCTGACAGGCGGAATGCGCCACATTCGGATTAGCAGTCGCAGATGACTAATTCGACGTTTTAGGGGCTGTTGAGAATGATTTATTATCCCATCGACACCTTATAGTTGTCACATTGCTCTCACGGTTCACATGGCCACGCGACTATAAAACCCGGACTCGCCTAAGCGCCGTAATCTCAGACTCCATTGAGAGGAATATTGCTCGATCCGCTCTCGTCTCTTTCTCTCTTCCCCTCCTAACCCCGCGATAGCGTCCTTTCATAACGACGGGTTCGGATCAATTGACCCGTTGAAATTCCGAGAAAAGCTGGGCTGCTTTGAATTCACGCATTCATTTATAATTAGAACGTTTTATCGTCTCGATTGAGACGGGGGGAGGGAGAAGGCAATGCCTCGCATCGTAGATCACCAAGCGTCGCGAACGCGCACTGAAAATTTTCTCTTCCTCGAGAATAATCGAGGGGAAAAAATCTCTTTGATGAGCACCGCGGTAATTGAATCAAAATACGTTTTTTCTCTTTTTTTGTTGATCGGTCGATCCCGATCTCATGAGGCGTCCCTTTATATATATATATATTTTTGTTCGAATAATGCGCATGTACGCCATAATCCGTCATGTTTTTCTCCTCTCGTCCTTATCTGTTCTCTCCGCTCTTTTAAAAATGATTGATGGGTAAAAGCAGCGGTAATAATGTCTTTCGAAATGTTCCGAAAAAAATCGGGAGTGATTAGTTTTATGAGAGTGTTATGGAAAGTACGGTTGCCAAATTTGATTTATTTCGCCTTGCTTACACGAAGGGGATGAGGAGGGTTCTATTTTTGGCGGAATTGATTCCGCCGCGATAAATCGTATCTTAATAGCGGAGCAACTCATGCCTGCTTAATCTCGCGAGAGTTCTGGGTTTATGCTACTATGAAAACGGGGAATGTGTTCGCTTCGCCACCTCTTTAATCATCTTTATTTTTCGGGATGGTCCTGCTAAAAAAAAAAAGTTTCCCCGCCCGCTTTGGTCTCTCCCAGCGAGACTGTCATCTCGAAAAAAAGGAGAGAGTTTTTTAAACCCCATCTCCCGGCAGAAAATCCAATTTTTTCGACTACTTTCTATGGCCATCCATTTGGAGTTTCATGCGTTACGCTCGACTTATTATATAGCTCCTTACCAGTCACATCAAAAGGCTAGCTGCCTTTTACGAGCGGTACATTGGTTGTAATCGGGCAGTTAAATAGCGCGGTTAGCAGATAAACATTTCATAGAGGTCGTCAGAGGGTTAGGAGAGTGGGAGAGGGAGAGGAGAGATTAAATAATTGACTGGCGGGGTGCGGTTGTTGTGTGAAATGGCAGGCGAAGTGCTCCCCATGCCTTTTAGGTCTTCGACGACAAAACGATAGTCATTTGTTTTTTCATCGGCTGCGGTTTTGAGCTATAGTACTCGCGTATAGCGCTGAGATTGTGGACGAGAGCGTTTTATGTTAATTTCGACACGATCATTTTACATGTCTTAGGAGATTATGATAATAGAATAACTTTAAATTTTCGGTGCTGCCAAAGTAGTTCTTTAAATATCTTTAAAATTTAATACACCTCTAAGTATGTTTATTTTTTCAAAGAGATTTCCTCAAAATTTTATCCCCATAACGAACGGGATCTGATAATTATAGGTTATAATAGAAGAGTAATTAAATTTTCATCCGTCACATCAAAAAGCACATAAATCAATGAAAATACACAATAATTTAAAAGATGATTTGATTCGTATGTCACACACGATAAAGATAACGTAAGTCACGACGCGCGCGGTTTCGCTATTCAATTGATTTCCAGTTTTCAATTCCTTGCATCCCGAAAACGACCGATAATTAAAATGATATATGGTTTCCACATCTATATAAGAAAAACTTTCTTTTTCTCAATGCCACGGCTGTTTGTCTTAAATCTTTCGATGGATGAAGAGTATCATCGTCTTTCCTTCCTTCCCTTATCTCTTAGAAGCCCTTACGATACTTTAGAATATGGCTCGACCTTAATCCTCTCCCTCTCCCTCCCCCTCTCCCGCCCCCTTCCGCCTCCCTCCGACGTCGAACTCTTGACCTATTGGCCCCTGAGCTCCTCCATCACTCGACGCAGCCTTCTTTATCAATTTCACAGGAGGTTGTCTCCTTCCCCCTTTTCCGACGAATGGAAAAATAGGAGGATAACACGCCATGGAGGAGTGAATAAGCGCCCTCTCCTTTCTGATTCCTCCCCGCATGGGTTCGTGGTTTTTTTATCCCTGCGAATCTTTTGCCCCGCTGCACGTCTTCGCTCGGTGCTGCTTCAGCGGACGGGGCTTAATTGGCTACGGTTTTGTAAATAGAACGTGGATCGTTGAAATACAATAATGCCTGTTAAGTGGGTCGCGTCATCTTGTTGGCAAGTGTGCTTTTGGCATGCGCACCTATAGGACAGTAGGACTCGGGGAGTCATGTTGATCGTCGAGGCGGCGCCCGGGAGTTATTTTTTTTCGTTTGTTGTGTTTCGCGGCGGTTTTCGAGGGTTAAGGTTTTGTCTACGCTTCTTTTCGCTCGCTGTCGTCTTTAGCATTTGTTGATTCGATTCGCGTTTGAAAATTACGCACGATTGGCGCGCTTGATTGTAGCATCTGCAAGGGTCATGAGGTTATTCACATCCCGACGGAAATGTTTTCTGCAATATTCTACTCTCTTTAAAACCGAACCTCTTCCTTCGATAGCAGTTATTCGATACATTTTAACCGCAGAATTAGAACGTTGAGAAAGTAATGTTTGAATTCGATTCTCCCGGATACGGCCTCGGCAATAAGAGCCATCCTTTTCTCTCGTGCGTCACGACGTGCTACTTGTTCTTCGAATATCTTTTTCTGTTTTTTTTTTCGCATATCCTTAACGAAATGCACTCTTTAACTCCAGTTTCCTTGGGAGATGTCCGTCTCGGCACTCCGGTAATGGAACCAAATTAATGGCTTTGTGCGTAAAAGTGGTTCTTCTCGAGGAGGGAAAACGTGATTGGAACATTATGCAAGTGGTGGCGTTTTTCTTTTGGAGGACCCACGACTGGACAGGGAGGACGAATGGAACGAGAGAGTGAAAGAATCGGGAGAGAGGAGGTTCTTCCGAGTCAATGCCGTGGTAAATGAAGAGAGAGGAGAGTAGAAAGAGGGAGGGAGGAAGGGATAGGGAGAGAGGGAGGGAGAGAGAGAGAGAGAGAGAGAGAGAGAGAGGGAGGGAGGGAGGGAGAGGGAATGAGACAGGGAGGGAGAGATGGGCGGCGCCCGCAATTGCCGAGATCGGATGAACCGTCCCCATCGAACCGCGGACGCATAAATTCACTGGTGTGCGTTTGCGTAGAGGGAATGAGTGAGAGGGTGATTGGGATAGGGGAAGGAGGAAAGAGGAGGATTTGGGGAGGCTGAAATGAGAGGTCCAGGAGACAAGAGATTGACAGAGAGAGAGCGTGAGAGGAAGAGATATAGGAGAGTATTACTAGAGAGGAAAGTAGTTTGGAATTTATGAAAGAAGAAGAAATGGAAAGGAAATAGGTTTATCGCTGGCGTGATAAAATTTTGAATGGCAGAGTTTTCGGTCTTAAGTTTCTTGCATTGATGTAAAATTTAGGTGAGACTGAAAACAGTCTCGTCTCTCGAGTTGAAGAACAAAACTTGTGAAAAATAAAGCGATTTCGGACAATTTAGTGGGAAATAGTTAACATAGTTGTTTTTCTGATCATGCCTAGCGCTTTATCTGCAACACACGCTCAGAATTGCTCCAGCGCGAGCTAGTTATTACAAATATAATTTTTTAAATTGAAATGATTCTGCTTTCCATGCGGAATGAATAATAGTACGCGATTATTGATTATCATTATTATATATATATATATATATATATATATATATATATATATATATATAATGGAATTTAGTAAATGGATACATTGGATGTGAGTCCAAGAGCTAGGGGAAGAGAGAGGAACGAGATAAGGTATGTCGTGAGGAATCGACTCAGATGGGTTGTAGTTCGTCCAGCCGCCGCCAGAGGCCAAGCTTCTCTGGCGACCGTGTCGAATAAGTGCGGGAAGATTCGAATTCGAATCATTAGTTACTGAAACTCGATTGGCTCGTAATTTCTGAGAGGAGCATTAGGATTTTTAATAAGAAAGCCCGTGAATGTTAAATACTGTATTTTCCCCGCGATAAATGATGGAGATAGGGTTTTCCATCCAACCTCTTTAAGAGTTCCACTTACTAAATTATTGGCAAATTAAATCGATTCGACGATTCGCGAGCGATTTGAAGGCGTAGTTTACCGTGACCGGGTCATTTTTCCAAAGAGTTCGCTCCAGTGTTAGGAATGAATATGGGTGAATGGTGCGCTACACATCGCCAGGCGACACGTGTAAATGGCGAGATGAGGAGTTTTATCAGCTCCGCGTCGCTCCCAAAAGAGGGCGGGCGGCGCGGGAGAGGACGTTGACCGTCTCACCGGGCGACGCGAAAATAAAGAAACAAAAAAGTCACTATCTTTAGGAATGGGAGGGCACAAAAAAGTGTTAGCAAAGAAAATGTGACTCTCGGAATTATCCACGGACCCCGTTTTAATATGTATCCATGGACTTTAAACGTTTAGGTTAGTGGAAGAAGAAATGTAAATTCACCATAATAGCGAAAGCGTGCTTATACCACAAAATTGACGGGGGTGCCGGTGGTGTAGTGGTTAGGACGCGGGCTGCTACTCTCCCGATGCTTGAAAAAGTCATCGGGTACGAATCCTGCGCGAGTAGGATTTTTCTCAAGGTCACACGGCCCCCTGTTTGCGTAGTTTGAGGAGACGCGCAAATTCAGCTGTTCCGTCCTTCGGAAGGGACGTTAAGCTGTTGGCCTCCCTGGTGTTCTTCGTAAGAGCAGGCAAATGCCGGCACCGGGTTTCCCTCCTCCATCCCCGGTTATTCATTGCACTACCTCTGAGATACCCATTTGTGCTGTAAGAGAGGCGAGTTGACTGGGCATACATACATACACAAAATTGACTTTGAATGTTAAACAATAGAAAAAATATAAAAATTTCAATATTTTGAATCAAGCGAAATTATCAATTCAGGAAGCCATTTAGCCGTTTGGTAAATCAGATAAGCATCCATAAACAAACAAATTCATCGGTAATTCACTTGACTCGCTATGTTAGTTTATGATTACGGAAGTTACCTTTTTCCCCGACCTGGCCGAGGTGATATATTTTTAAAACTTCATCAGTTACTGAAGTCCGCCAAAAAGATATAAGACTGCGAACTTTTCCAAGAGATCAGTCCAGGATATGTATTTCTTTAATATTCGTAATTATTCCTTAAAATTTTGAAATAAGCGTATAATACAGTTTTTTTCGTGGAGGTTTTGCAAAATTAAGACACTCGGGAAATAATCTCGTTCGGATAACGTTTCCGTGTTTATGATTGGTCATAAGGGAGCATGGGATGAGGCGGTTGGCAGATCGAAGCCATTCACGGGCACCAACGCCCAGCGCACCCATTTAAGAGAGCACGTGAAAGGTTATGATCGTGTAACATGAACGCTAAGCATAAATGAAAAATAGAGGGAAGCATTTTGTAGGGTCGTAAGGTTTTTTTCCGGAGACGGAGAGAACGAGCTAGGAGAAGGAGGTTGAGGAGTACAGAGTGTGTGTGGGTGCTGAGTATGGCCGAGAGAAGGTCAGGCAGATGGATTCACGCTATCCATTGGTCGCGGGGTTTAAGATGGAGGTGAGAGGGGTAGAGAGTTAGAGAGAGAGAAGGGGGTTTGTGTGGGGAGGGGAAGAGGCCGAGGAATGGAGGAAACTCCGCTTTCTCATACTTATCTCTCTCTCTCCCTTTCACCTTCTCTACATTTCCTGCCTTTTCCCTCTCAGACTCTCTCCATCTCTCTTCATTAATATCCAATCGATACGTTCCCCCAACCGCTCCGCCTTTCGACTTCTTTTTCCTTTGCCCTTTTCTCCCCTATAATGCCTTTAAAACGCCGTTGTCTTTGTTCCCCTTCTTCGCTCTCTTTTATTTCGTCCTTCTTCCTTATAATGCTTCTCCAGATAACGTGGAACTTCCATAAGTCGAACTTCAAGGGAAACAGAAAAATATTCGAGTTATAGAAAATTCGACTTATGTATATACGTTTTTCTCATTTCTGTTTTGCCCGGTAAAATTAATTCACTTCGAGTTATGGAAAATTCGAGTTATAGACGTTCGAGAGATGGAAGTTCCACTGTATTTTCCATTTTCCATTTCTTTCACATTTTTCTACCGGAACTCATATAACCTGTATTTTTGAGCGAATCGAAGCTGTTTTTTCCTCATCTTCTATTATAAATTAAAATGTAATAATTCTGTTTTTCCCACTTAGGGGTTCTGGGTTTCGGGGTTTGGTTATATTCATTCGTTTACTTTGTTTTCCCTTTTTCTTTCGCCTCTGCTTCACTCATTTTTTGTACCTTTCATTATGTATACCAAGTTTAATATCTTGATTTTTCTCGCCTCTTCGTTTCCTTGTTCTTTTCAATGACCTCTTTCTATCTTTTATTATTGTTTCTCTCCCTCTATATCTGGGCAGACATCCTTTCACGGTCTGTAATACGGTTGCTTTATCCGCCGGCATCCGTGGGTTGTTTATTAAGGCTTTTAAAAGTCACTTAAGAAGCTAAGATTGGTCCCTAATAACGGCGGTGATGTTTTGATAGTGAGCTTTGAAAAATGGTTTTTCGTAACGCAAGCATCTTTAAAAAGTAGGAAGATTTCGAGAGGCCGCCCTCTTAAAAATTTTATGCGCGTAATCGCAATGAATTATTGCCGAAAACTATTTGCAGGTTTCTTTCTTGAGGTAATTTTGCCCTTAATTGAATAAATTATATACGCACACACATCCGAGCGCAAGGCAATTACATGGCAGTCGCATAAACATTTTCTCATCTATTCTCTGCGCGAGCCGTTATTTCTCTTATCCTTTCTGTTTTTATGTTCAAAATCCTAGAGATATATGGTTTCTTATGCAAGATATTCCTTAAAAAGGCCTTGATGCTCTTTATAGATGAAACAAATAAATAGTATGGACGCACGCACAAGCATTGAAATTACTCATATTATTTTCCGTCTCTCCGACTTCATCGTATTTGTTTTTCGCTCTCCACATTCGTCCGCTCTCTATCTTGCTCTCCTTTCTCAACTCCAACACTCCTCCGCCTCCATATTCCCCCCCACGCCTTTAAACTCCATCCATGTAGATCAGAGCTGACGTTTACAAAACACCACCCATCATTTCAGCGAAGTATCTTAACGCTTGTCTTCGCGGGAGCGTTCGCTCTAAAAGAGTTCGGTTCGAGAAGAATCTCCCTAATGCCTCGAAATGGCTTGTCTACCGATAACAGCCGTCCTTAATCCAAGATTCCTTTCTCTTATTTCTCTTTAATCCGACTTGTGTTTTTGTTTTGAGACGCGGCTTGGATGCGTTACCGAGTCGTTTCGCGTCCCCTATCGTCAACCCCCCTGTGTGCCTTATGTCTGGAGTTGTATTGTTGAATGTCCAAAGAAAATGTCAGCCACCGATACGATGTGGCGAGATGAGAAATGTCACAACTTTCCACAACTATGACGAAGTATTTTTGAGCAAAAAATCTGCTCTTATACAGCGCTGTTGTGTTGAAATTTCCATGCCCTCGAGACTGTAATATTTGCACTTTGATTTAATTTAAAGTGGGCTTTTTTGTAGAAATTGAACTCCAACCGTAAATTATTTACGGTAGGAGTTCAATTTCTACAAGCTGCTTTAACGCCTTAGTCTCCACTTCACTTATCATTAAGTGGGCTTGATTCACAATTATGCTATGATAATGAGCCGTTAAAGAGATTGCATAGTTAATAATCACGAAGTAAATGAAGCAACTTCATTTAGTAAACTTTAGGTTCACAATGGTTGTTCATACCTTGATTTTTGACATCAAAAATATATTAACCAATCAGTCTTTGCCGTTAGAAACACGATTTGTCGATCGAATCGCCCCTTATGTATTTTTCTGTTCTTCGTTTCTCGCTATGATCGAATTTGATTCCAAGGATGACGTGAAAGAACCTTATCATGGAACAGAACTCCGATGCATTTTTCAGCGCTGTCACTTCAAACTAGCAAGGGCGATACGCTCTCTCCCTCTTCTCAAAATTCGCCGATAAAATTCGCAAAAAGTGCACTCCAACCGCCTTTAGAAAGCGCAGCTGTTCCTTCGTGGCACGCGAGGGTCACATAATATCCCATATAGAGACAGATTATGAGGAGACCGGCCCATTTTTCACCCCGTCCCATTTTTCCACCCCGTCCCATTTTTCCTCCCCGTCCCCTCCCCCGCACCCTCTCCCCCATCGCCTCTCTAACCTATCATCTTCTTCAAACTGGCTTCGCGTGTCATTCATTAACCCCCACTCCCCCTTTTCTTTCCTCACCTCCTTCCCCGTTACACCTAAACGCCTCCCCCTCCTCCTCGGCCCCGAGTTGCAGCAGGTCCAACGGAATCCCCTCACAGCAACTCGCCGTCATGAGGTGACAGAATGATGACTGCTGTCTGGCACCGTAGGCACCCGCCGCCACGAGTGAGAGAGAGAAGGGTCTATGCCCCTTGCTTCTCCCACTGCCCCAATGAACCTCCCCGCCATCTCTCATCCCCGCCTTCAACATCCTCTCACCCCCTCTCTCCGTGCCTCCCTACCGCCCCACCCGCCGCGGCCTGCGAATACGGATCCTGACCTACGCATGGGAGTAAATCAGAGCTGTCCCGAGGGAAGGGGAGGGGAAGGTTGGCGGGTTTGGGGGAGGAGGAGGCGTCTGGATGGGGACCGAATGAGGATGCGTAGCGTGTTGGATGAGTTGAACAAAGTTGATGGCTTTATTTCTGTGCGTGGCGGTAGTTAGTGTGAGGATGTTCGGTGTTCTGAGGAGTTATAGCGATGGGATTCTGTCGTGTTATGATTTGAAGGAATCCCATCCTTCCGTTAGGAACGATTTAGATTACGTTGTAGGGATCAAATGTGAAATGACTTGCTTAATTTTTTTGGTGTAGTTTCTTCCGTGGAAGCCATTTAGATAGTAAGGCTAAGGATGCTCGAGAGAACTTAAGTCGCAACTCGTTGAATGCGCACCTCTTTATGTTTTCAAACGGACGATTAAAAAAAATTACCAACACCCCAAACAGCAGGGTTTTCCTTGAATTCCTGTTAAAACAATGCAACATTTATCACGAAAAAATCCATATAAGTCATGGAAACATATTCAGGTATATTATATACCTTAATAGAGTTAAATTATGAACAAATATTATTTAATTTAATTATTCAATTCAAAGAATTGTTGTACACAATAATTTAATTTAATCCTTTCATCTCATAAGGGAGATTTCTCTCGTTGGCAACAGTTCACGCACCTAATCAAGCTTAATTTATGAGCAATAAAGCTGAAAGTAGTAGCCTACACTGTTTTTATATATCCTTACACTCGAGTGATTCATTGGCATTAGTTATCTTCCAGAAGTTTTTATAAAATCATCCGCGAGACTATCACATTTCAGTCATTCATATATTCCCATGGAATTCTAAAACCTCCCGGATCGCGGATGCTTTTATGATTGATACCCACTCGCTTAAAAAAACAACTTACGTTGAGAGAGATCAAAGGACACTTCACCCACCAAAATTTCCAACGCGTTCCAATCGTTTTCCTATTCCTCGCCAACGCGAAAAAAGAATGCATCGAAAAGATTTTCCGATTTTTCTCCCACCCTCTCCCCGTCGCCCGTTGAAGTCTCCCCAAGTCGACTCCCCTCTTCAACGCTTCGGCGAACATGGGAGTGGTGCGCTCTCTTTCTCTGGCTTTTTCCTTCGACACACATCCTCCAGACTCTCTTCTCGGTGACCTTCTAGTGGCCTCCACCAGCATTCTCCTCGATGTAACAGACTCCTCAAAAGATTTGAGCCGGCTTTTCCCCTTCCACCGCCCAACTCTTTTTCCAGCCCACCGCTTTTTTTCCAACGTGTCGAAAAGAACGCCTACTGACCTCATCCCACTTCGGCCATCCCGGTTCCCCATTGGTGGGTCCGCCTCCTCCGGTTCCCACCCCGTTCTTCCCTCCTCCTCCGCCTCCATCCCTCCACTCCTTGCTGCGGCATATAAATCAAGGACGAACTGCCTTCGCTGGATGACTTCCAGACTCGCTTCGCGGATTTTACTTCCCTCCTCGAGGAGTGGATGGGAAGGAGATTCTCTCTCTCCCTCTCACCTTTTTTATGTTCCTTCTCTCTCTCTCTCTCTCTCTTTTTCCCCTCTTTCTTCATTCTCTTCCTCCCGAGCGTCATTTACTCTTGAGGATACACTTGAGCGCTCTAAGAGGGGTATTGATGGTCTCACTCGGGTAATCTTGATTGTAGTAGGTGAAAGTGTTAATGAATCTTGATAATGTTGTAAGGCAAACTCGTCAGTAAGTATCCATTACGTATGGAAGTATTAGATTCTTTTCGAGCCCTTTTGATGTCGGTATCATTTTTATTTGTTTTGTGTCCGTGTTCTAAAGGTTGGGCGTGTATGGTGAATGTCAAGTAAACAACCTTTGATAAGTTTTAAAGTTTCCTTTGTATCTATTTTTATGCAAAATACGAGCAAATATTGTTCACTTCGGGTTCTTTTTGTTCGACAGCTGTGGATTTTAATGCGATTGAAATAAATTTGCACAGCTAAGTAAACACCCTTATGCAGCAATTGTATTATTTTGTCGGATTTTATTTTTATGCAAATGGTTATATCATACGCATCATCAAGTTTTAATTTGAGATACATCTTTTGAATGAACTCAGTAACCCTAAGAATGACGCGTCACATTTTACATTAAACGTATATTTCCTTGAGAGCTTCAATGTTACACCAACATCATGATCGACCTTCTCGGACAGAATTCCATACTATGAATTATACATCTGAAAAGACGTCAAAAAATCCCCAACTTTTTATTAGTAGCTTGAAAAAAAACATTTTTGACCACCATCGCGGCTCAAAATCCGTGTACGGGCGACGTGAGCCATCAAAATCTCTCTCGTTTCAATTTCGCCCACGAATGCAAAACGGATCAGAATGATATCTAGTCGTTTCGCTAATTTCTCTCGTCGCTTTATCTCCCTCGCGTAAACGATTTTACGCGCGTCCCGAAAACGGATTAAGTGTTTGAAATGGGCGTGGTGATCGTGGACCTTGTAAGCCTTTTTGGGAGAGGCGGCAAAAGGTGGCTGGTAAGGGCCCATCGGGGACCCAGCGGTAGAGGGAGGAATTATGGAAGGGGTGGAAGGACGCGCGTCGTTGTCTAAGGTGATTGTTATTGGTCTGACGGAGGCAGGATGATTTGGTAGTTATGGTGATTCTAGCATCAAGAGACGGACCTCTCCCATACAAGCCTCTGCACACTGGTTTAAAAACTGTTATAGATTCTAAGGGCCTTCCGGAGTTTTCCTAAAACCCTCATTCACGTTCAATTCGCCATTTTGGGAAATCGATCGTTTTATTGGACGCTGCTTCTGTACTTGAACAATTTTTAAAAGTACCACAATTACTTATTTTTCCATCCCAAACTTCAAGTTAATCAAATTACTGCATTTCTTGAACCTGGAAATTATTGTTTGCCCTCCGAAATGAGTGTGTCATACGATGGACTACATTAAGTAACATTCACCTTACTTGAATACGTTTCGGAGAATCATTGCGGGAATATATAATTAAATCTTCAAAGTTGCCGCATACGGAATGTCTAGGTATAGTACTATTCCTTACTCTATTTTTTCAGAGACAGTAGGAATATTTTCAACCGTATACCAACATACAGAGCAAAGAAATTTACTCATATATAATTTTTCTCGGTGTTTAAATAGGAGAACGTTCATCTAATTCATACTAATTTCTTTTATCGTTCATTTATTTAGACTTTATCACACACTACCTAAGGATTTAGTGTTGTCTATAGAAACGGAACAAGAAGTTGGCATAGGCCAACATTAGCGTGCCAAACCAGCCAATGCTTATATGTAACCCCTTCCAACTTGACGTCATAATTCTTTCGACCTACTGCCATGGCGATCCCTAGCGAGTCGTTCCTTGAGAAAAGCAACGTCTGTGCGAGAGAGAGAGAGAGAGAGAGGGGGGAGGGGGATAGAGAGCGTTCTTTCCCCTTGAACATGGGCCATGACGGAGGAAGGAAGGATGCGAGGGTATCTGTGTTGGAGGCCTTCCCACCGGAACGAAACTGTTTCCTTACCCGCCGCTCCTACCCCTTGGTCCAGGCGCAGCATCCCTTAGACCCTCATCCCCTCGAACCCTTAAACCCTCTCTCATCCTGCAAATCAGCCAGCCGAGAAGACATCAAGAAACCCACACTCCGGGACTCGCACGGCGTGCCGGGAGAAAATTGGGCTCCCGTGGCACCTCCTGGCGGGAAGAAAGCAGAACACTCCGCTCTGTATAAATCCTAGAGAGACATTGTCATCCATTCCCTGTTTACATGTGTGTGTGTGTTTGATGAGAGAGAGTTAGAGTTAGAGCGAGCTTCTTGACACGAATATTTTGAGAGCGTGCTTACTGTGATTCTTTAAGGTGAAAATGCCACTTGCCTATCTCTGTCTGCGCGTAATATTTTTCTAGCAAAAATATACAAGTTTTTAACGGATCAAAGAGTTTTTTTCCGAAAAATACATGGAAATGAGTTTTATATTTTATTTAATCGTAAAAAGTTATTGAGGTAATAATCAGATATTTTCAACCGTTTAATATATCAAGTCATTCCTTATCAATGATAATATTAGTGATATACAATAATATCTGCCCATATATAATTTATTTAAACTGTTTTCCCGTTATCTTCTCTTCGTTTTGTGACAAATTAACGGTACTTCGAACAAAGCTGATTAACTAAAGTTTTACGCTTAAAATAGTTAAATTTGTGAAAGATATTAATCGCCTTAAAGGAAAACAACAACGTAAGTAAACTTTTACTGATTACAACCTTTTATACAGCGTTTAATACATTTAAAAAAAATCAGATTACCTTGCTTATCGAGCGATGAGAAATAGAGAGAAAAGATTAAAGGGGGGAAAGGGAGGGGGGTGAGATCAGAATCATCCAAATTGCAAGGAGAGAAAAAAATCTCCATCTGAGGACTGCGCGGCCTTTTCAATCAATGTCTGCATCCTGCCGTAACAGCAGAAGGGAGAGAAAAAAAAAGGAAGTGGGAGGAAAAAGGAGAAGCTCTTTGCTCTCTGCCTTTATTTTTCCACGTCATCTTAACGAGTATAAGAGAGAGGGGCGGGATGTCAGGGAACTGCGAGGGGCTCATAACTGCAGATGCCTACGACCCTTTTTCCCCGACGCCTCTCCTGTCACCCAAACCAACCCTTAAAACCCTAGACGACACCCAATTGGCGGGGTAAAAAATAGGGTGGGGGTCAGGGGAGGTGGATATCCCACCCACCCTTTTCCATCCTCTTCCTTTTCTCCCCAAACCCCTTCCCTCTCACTCCCCCTGCCCCTAACCCTATCGCATGACACCTACTCCACTAACGAGGCTGCAGAAACGTGACCCTTCACGGGAATGGAGGAGATGAGGGAAGAGGAGGGCGTGGAAAATGCGAGAGAGGGATAAAGTGAGGAAAAAAGGAAGAGGAGTGAGAGAGTAGGAAGGGAGAGAAAGAGTGGGAGAGGAGGAAGGGAGAAAATTGATTGGATAGGAAAAAGGGAGGAAGAAAATTTTGGGACGAGATTTTGCCTCGCCGAAGGAACAGACGACGTTCGCATTTGCGAGGTAAATTCACATAAGGTTCGCGTTTAATTTGGAATTGACAGCAATATTGATAGAAAAATTAAAGAATATTTTCGAATATAAGATTGATATTTCAGAAATATCTCATCATTATTAATTGCGATTTATCGATAGGTTGTTGTTTTTCTCTACCTTTCGAAACTTCTGAATTATCATTTGCATTTCATCCATAGGTCGTGCTGTATAATTGTTTTTAAGAAATTTTAAGGCGTTTACTAAAAATACGATATATGACGGAGCAAGAGAGAGAGAAATAAAAAAAACTGATGTGGCCACCACATGACTTTATCCATACCTGTATTATTTCTAAAAATTCCAAATAGGTTACTTAATAATAAATATTTTAAGAAACCGAGAAAATTTTAGACTTGACAAAGAACAGAAATAAACTCAAAACCATAGCCTTCTGATATTGGATATAGCCACAAATCTGCAACAATTAAGAATCTGAAATGGAGGTTTACTAACAATAAGACATAACTAAGCGTCAATTGTAAACAATAGTCGTCGGTAGGTGGTGTGGTGGTGGTAGCTAAAATATTTAGTTTTTAAGATATCTCTTAAACAATGCATTTTATGGGAAAATGTTTCAAGCAAAGGTTGTAGAAAATTAAATTTCTTACAACGTTTATTCAAATACATTTTTACATTTATCAAATATTTCAAAATAACGTGTTTGACAAGAGTAAACACCCACTTTTGTATTGACCGATTTTTACCAAAAATTAATCAGTTCTTGTAACTTTCATGAAAATGGTAAATATAAAATTTCGCGTTTATCTGATTATAGTTTTTGAGTTAGAGCACCCACAAAAACTGTCACACACACACAGACATCATCTGTCTGTCTGTCCGTCCCCCCTATTTAACTTTTGAACCAATGTACCGATTTTCATGAAACATGGTGGTAATCTCTTGCTACATGGGCCGAGATCTCGAGGATAGTTTTTGTTGAGAAGATTGAAGTCCCGGGTTCGATTCCAGGAACTATCTTTCCCATTTGATTTACATGTGTAAACTGTAATCGATCGTGCAGGGTAATTTTCTCTTGCACATTAAAATATCTTAGAATTGCAATATCGAAGCGCGATATGTACTCTTCTTTGGGGAAAGGAATGAAGATTCTAATTTTTATCGTAGAATTTTGCTTATGGATTATATTTCTTAGAATTTCGCGTAAATACTGGCGATTTTAAGTTTGTGTCACTCATTACGAGAGTGTTGCCATAGCAACAATTATTATTGGACTCAGATTCGGTATATTCTAATACATACACGCGTTATTTTTGCCGCACAAAATACGCGTGATCAATTTAATATTCCGTTCGAATGTATTTATAGTATTTTATAACGCTAAATTATGAAATTTGGGAACACAAAGAGCTACATATTAGCTATGACTTTAAAGCTATTAAAGCCAATATAAGTATTGAATAAATGATTAAATGGAAAGTAGGCATCATTATTTTGAATCAACTTGTTATGTATGTTGTAATCTAGAGCATTCCAAATATCCACACGTAAAATATTAGTGAGGGGTGAGTTAAAATAAAGCTGTAGGAAATAAAATTGTGTCGACTTTTTTTATTTGACCACCCTGCTGATGTGACTAGCGTGAGAAATGGCACAGTTAAATGGAAATATTTTTTTATTGGTTCTCTGATGGCGTGCGGATGTAACTGCTGGTATGCGACGATGTAGAGGAAATGACGCATGCTTCCTCCGGCGTAGCAAGATGCCACTCTGACATGGGAGAGTGGCACAAGTAGGTTGTTTATAAAGCGCGCGATTTTTCCCCACCAGGTAAACCGAGGCGTAGCTTCCGTTAGACATCTCGGAAAAGGAATGCGCTTAGAATAAGGCAAAACAAAAACGATTAACATATTATTATAATCGAAAGAATGTATAATATAAATTAGCATAAAATCAGGATTAAAATTTAGGTTCACCCTTGAATAATTCACCGGAAGGAACTCATCTTCCTCAAGGTTTTGACGAAGTCATCGATCAACGGGAAAAATCATTTAATTGGAGCGTAAAAATAACCTCGCGGCAATCAGAACTCAAAACCACGGTTAAGCGGGGAACCCGGAGGAAGCGAGCAATTTTTCACACGTGATTTATGCGAAGGGCTAATAAGAATCCGAGAGAAGAACAGCGATATAGGGTCGGTGGAGAGGAGATAGCGGGAGGGGGTTGGGGGATGCAGGAAAGAGGGTGGAGGGAAGGGACGGAGCGGGAAGTAGGTGCACGAGGGGTTACGTCGAGGTGGAGAATTGGGGTATAAAGTGTCGGGTTCGGTTTGGTTGAGCGGTGTGAAGAGGTTCTCACGTGACGCCCCGTTGTCATGGGGATCCTCTCTCTGTCTCTCTTTCTCCCAAGTGGCCCTTCCTTCCTTCCTCTTCATGTAAAGCGTCCCAATTATAACCTTCTGTCACGTTGAACCAAGAACTCTCATCCCTATCCCTCTCTATCCTTCCAGTTTCCGCTAAGGGAGAGAGAGAGTTTGCGAAAAGAGGCTATGGTTTCGCGGGAGTTTGGATGGCGGTGTGTGTCTCTCTCTCTCTCTATCTCTCCGGAGGGTGTACTTGACCCTGCAGCAAACTGAGAAACTCCACTTTTGCCTGTCACATGCACTGCCGACGTTCGCTCTTCGGGGAGTCTTGTCGCTCAATCAAAAGGCGAGAACGAGAGTCGAGTATATCACTTCGCGTAAAACTTGGACAATTTTATTTATTGCGCGAGGGTAGAGCCTGCTCCTCTTTCGCTCCCTCGTGCGTCCTTTTTGTTTGGGTTTTTAAATTTTAAGGAAAAGATTATTCCTAATTAATTACGGCGAAGTTTTTTTGGGGCATGGTGTCGAGTAAGGGCTCTTTAAAATTTGGTTAGTAATTAGCTTTGCTATATATGTCCCCAGTTGTTTTTCTAGAGAGATGGAATTAGTGAACATATTATACCTATATAAGAAATGTGGTGTATCTGTGTTGGTTTTTCTTGTGCATTAATTCCGGAAAATCACTGTTGATATTTAAATATTCATCATATTGATCTTAGTTGGTAAAAATGTTATAGAAGTACCAATAAAAGTATGGCAAAACTTCCATTCTAAAGAAACAAATATTTATGATGTCTTCAAAAACTCCTTTTAAAGCATACTCTTTAGTTTAGCTTGAAATGTCAAGTATTTTATGCCTTAGTAATGTCGAGTACATCCGTATGTTACGAAAACTCGTCCAAGAGATTTAAAAAATATATATAATTTATGTAGCGGATGAGGGTTAATGTTTATATCTGCATAATATTTCTCTTCATTAATCCGTGTAATTTCTTGTGTTTTTCATTAGGTAAGTGGTGCCCAACGAGACGGGAGTGGTCTTCGGGAGACGCAAGGACGCCAGGTGCCGAGGCCCGAAGGGGAGTCCTCTACTCCTCAGTCTTCCTAGGAAGTCCTGGTGAGTCCCACGTCTTCCTTGTCTCATTTAGCCCGCTCAATGCTCTCCCCTTTTGTTCACTTTTCCCCTTTGCCTCTTGCATTGCATGGCCGCTAGAAAAAATACCGCTCTCGTCCATTACCGCCGTCAGTCGAATTTTGAGGCATTTTCGTATTTACTGTGCCCGGTCTTTCTCCTAATGGGAATATGCGAAAACATAAGGGAAGTAAACAACGGAGATTCATCTTTAAATGGGCATTAGAAATTATAATGCAAATCCATGTTTAGCTTCAGATTAAATTTTGACCCCAATCTGTCTAATAATGCCATATTTCTTTTACATTAAATCAAGTTTTTTCCCGGAGATTCTTTCATTAATGTTAATTCATAATATGATAGCACTCGAGATTTAGCAGTAAGCTGTAAGCACATATTCTTTTCCACTAAACGAGAAAGTATTCATGCGATAAGAGACAAGATAATGCTCGTCAGTTCAAGTAAGAAATCTTATGCAAACGAGATACTTATTGGGTGATACTTATTCATTTCCTGACAGGTCTGTTCATACAGTCCTCGCAATTACGCCAATTTCTCTCTAGGAACGCGTCTAAAAATCCTCTTTGCATCTTAATGGAGGATGTATACGTTGTTTGTGTGTATACCTCCAGGAATCTTCGTTGCCCGGGCAACCATTTTCCAGCGAATCAGCCGTTTTCTCCGTCCCTCGGACGAACTGTCTGTAACCTCCCTCTCTCATCCTGCCTCTCTTTTCGCTCCCTCACTCGTGCTCCCTCCCTCTTTACCCCCACTCTCCCTCTATCTCCTTCTCCCTCTATCTCCTCTCTCTCACTCTATCTCCTTCTCCCTCTCACCTCCCGTCTCGCAGCTTCTCTCACACTCGCTAGCGCTGGCGCGCAAAATCCAGGGCTACGCCGCTCTCCTCCACCTCTCCATTCCTCTCTCTCTCTCCGTCTCTCCCTCCGTCTCTCCCTCCTCGTCCGCCTTCCTCTTCTTCTCGCTGGTATTGATGTCAGGCTCTGCCGCCATGTCTCTGAAAAGAAGGGGAGGAGAAGAGGAGGGAGGGAGAGAAGGGGAGGAGGGAGAGAGAGAGAGAGGGAGGTCGGCGGAGGAGGAAGAGTAAGGTAAACGAGGCAGCAGTGGAACCGTTTGATCTTGTCGGAATCTATACATCCACTGAGTATAGCTCTTTGAAACGAGTCGAGCCAAAAAATTTTCGGGTGTCATTTTTTTTCAACCTGTGAACGGCATTTGTTTTTTCCGTTAATTCCGCGTCGTATACGGGGAAAAAATACGGTCGCTGCTTGGTCTTTATTTCACTCTCGAATGATGTTTATATCTTGAATATACCTCAAGACTTGTTATTCATCAGAAATAGTTTGAGAACGTTTCTAGGGCTGTGTGGTGTGTCGTTTTTTCGCCATAATATTTTACTGGGGATAGAAAATGTTTTCAAAGAGGAAATAATGCTACAATCGCTTCAAACACTCAGGTAATGGATTCAAGCACGCTGAAATTTTTATTTGATAAGATATTTTTATCAACATCATTGCTTTCCTTATAAAAAAATAGATCTACCGTGGGACAAGGTATTAATACAGATGTAAAGTTGGGTATTTTTTGTAGCCGACACAGCGATTTTTTAGTTAATCACATAATTATTAAATTTTCGAAATTTTCTTCTAGAATTTTTATGCTGCTGACAGCCTAAAGAGACACAACTTACAGGATCTAGTTTAGCAAGAACATTCGCTGGAAGGGCGATTTTACATAAATGGATTAAAAACTTCTCATCTTTATTTTGCAGTTATTTCGTACTCTCCTTCCTCCCTCCGTCTCCTGTTCCTCTCTCTTTCTCACGTCCTGTGCGTTGCCATGGTTACTGCCGCGGCGTCGGTATCCCAGCGACGCCGGCGCCACTCCCTAGGACTGCGCCGGCGCGCCCCTCTCTCTTTCCCTTCCTTTGTCCCCTCCACGCCCCCTCCCACTCCCCCTCTCCTCGCCCAACACGCTCCTGCCCTGCGCACACCTTTGCACCATTCGTCGCTCTGCCTCTGAAGCAATCCAATCAATCGTGTGGCTAACAACAGATGGCGTTGGTTTGCGCCGGGTAGAAAATTTTTCCGTTTTGGAAAGGGTGGAAAGAGGGAGAAGAGAGGAGAGAGGAAAAGGGAATAGCTTGGATGATTTGAGTCTGAATGGGATAGAAGGAGAGAAAGAGGGAATTTCTGTCTCTTTCCCTATGGGAGGACGGGGGAATGGCGGCGGACGGTAACGACAATTGAAGATCGTTAATGGATGACACTGGGGAAAGAGAGTGGGAGAAAGGGAGAGAGTGAAAGAGCGAGAGAAAGAGGGTGAGCGATGTGAGGAATGGCTCAGTTTATTCTGATTAGCGAGGGATTGAAATAGAGATTGCTCATTAGAGGTTTTTTTTGCGGTTCTTTTCGGAGAGTCAATGAAAATATGTCCTCCACATCATGGGTAAGCTTGCCTAATATAAAACTGGTATCGATTTAGACCAAGACCTTACACAAAGCGGCTTACTTTAGTCGCACCCATTGCTAAGAAATCAAATTAAATGATTCTCTTAAGGAATTAACTAAGAAATAGGATTTTTAAATATTCATAATTAATCAGCATTTTCGTAAGTTGTTTTAAATTTCAGCTTATTTTCTGTTGAATTTCAACTTCCGATAATAATGACCATTTCAATGGGTAAGAATAGTTATATGGAAATGTATAAAAGGATGTCATGGGCACACACACATATATTTATGTGTGTGTATATATATATACATATACATACATACATACATATACACACATATATATGTATCGTATATATTATATATATATATATATATATATATATATATATATATATATATATATATATATGGATGTCAACAAGGTGTTGTAGCTGAAGAAGGAGTAGTTCCGAAAGCTTTACGTTTGTGATGTTTCTGTGTTTTTGTGTTATTTTACGTGTGTCGCTTCGACATCCCCGGGGCCTCGCCAACCTGAAGTCGTCTGATTGGTGAGTGCTCACTGGGTTTCCTCATCCCAACACCTTGTTGACATCCATATATTCATTTTACCTTTCCTTTTCCGTAAGTTGTTATATATATATATATATATATATATATATATATATATATATATATATATATATATAAGAGAGAGCTATGCGTGTGTACGCCACTCTTCTTTTTTATTCTCACCCGCGAGTGAGTGAGAGAGAGAGTGAAGGCAGAAGAATATTTATGGCGGATGGATCGTGATGGTTCAGTCTCCTCCCATTTTGATGGTTTATTGTCCGAAATCTCCCTCTCTCCCCGCAAAACTCTCTCCTCTCCCCTCACTCTCTCCCGATTCCCTCCCCCGCATCCACTCATACTCCGAGAGAGTTTGCCCAAAAATGACCGTTAAAAGGTGAGTATTTCGAGTGGGGGAACAAGTCCACTCCGCAGTTCCTCCCTCCTCACCTTTCAGCCCTCCAAAAAAGCATTTCGAAAAACATTATGGCTCCATAAAGGAGAGAAATAGATAAAATATGCAATTTGGATGAGGGAATGACGGGATTTGTTTTGTACATAACGCGGAAAAGTGCCGAAGATGCTTTTTCAAATACGCCTGTTTCATATGGATAATGTTTAGCTGCAGACACGGATATGTTTACGAAATAATCGAATTACAGTCATGTTCATTTCACAGTAATACAATAAAACCATAAAAAGAGATTAGAAATTCCTTTTAAGAGGATAGAAAATTCGTGTTAAAAAATTAATATTATAGTTATGTCAGTGTTAGATTTTATTGTTAATGTTATGACTTGCTAGTTGCAGAGTTTCATCTCGATGTATTATCTCTTCCATAATCATTTGCAGAGTTTCTTGAATGAGATATTCTTTTCCTTGAACCATTGCGTTGTTTTAATCGGTTACACATCAAACAAACACTATAATAATCCAAGAGGTTGATGAGCTATAAATTTCATCAAGCAGGCCCATTTTCTTTTGATCAACTTAATATTTATGTTCCATCTAAAGTGAAGCAAACAATCGTCTATGATGGAAATTACTGATCAATGAAGATCTTTATTCAGACTTTTATCGAATTTATGCAGCAAGATGCCTTCGTCTTCTTGTTTCTTACGTTAAGTGTTCGTTGCTTGCTTTAACTTCTTATTCTCGTTTTCCTCGACTGTCTTCATTACCCACGGTCCTTCACATCTCTTCCTCCGTGTCTGCATCCTCCATCTCACTCACGTTCTCTCCCGAACAGTCCTCTTCATTCTCTCCCATTATTCCTCGCCTCTTCTCTCCTTCCATGTCCTCTTCTCTCTCTCTCTCTCTCTCTCTCTCTCTCTCTCTCTCTCTCTATCTCTCTCACGTTTCTCATTCTCCGCTATCGTTCTTCCATTGTTTTCGGCATCCATCTCATGCCTCTCATTTTCACCCTTCTCTCCCCCTCCTCAACTCCCTCCTTTTTATTACCTCCTTCCCTTCATCTCTCTCTCTTCCTCTCCTCCTCCTCCTACTTCCCTCTCACCATCTTCTTCCCATCCTCGCAAGACGCCTTCCAAATTGGCGGGTTGTCCTTTTCCCACGGAAGACGATAGTGGGTACTTTTGGGTGGGGATTCCATACCTTTTGCCCCACCGCCCCACAACTTCCTTCTTGCCCCACCCCACACCCCGTTTTTTCTCTCTGCCTCCCCCTCTCCCCCCAAACTTCCTTCATTCTCCCCACATCTTTTGGTGCCTCTTGGTGATTGGTCCATCCATCAACTCCCACGCACCATGCTCCCTAATTGGCTCCTTCTTCCACAACCCTCACGATTTTTCCTCTCCGTCCTCTCTCTCACTCTCTTCTCTCTCATTCTCTTCTCCCTCACTCCCTCAGTATCTCTCTCTCTCTCTCCTTTTGGAAAGCCCTCTTCCCCTTTCGTCCATATTACCTTGTAGGTCGGGGTCTTATAATATTATCTTTGGACACGTTTTCTGAAAGGAAAAATCCTCCGACATCATTCACTCCACGCCATTATTTGACATTGGGTTTCGTGATGTGTCACGCTCTTTAAAATTTTCAGGCGTAAAAGCGTTTCTTTCCGGGATTATAGCGTTTTTCTTTTGTTTTCGTTTCGATCAAAGGTTGAGGGTTTATTTTCCTCCTATTAAAGCGGGATGAGCGTGAGTTGAATGACAAGATGCGATTTTTTACGTCGTCATGAATAAACATGATTACGTAATAATACGCGAGGATTTGGGGAACGCCTAGAAAAACGTATATTTTAAGTGGTCGACCCTGTGTTTAACCCTGAACATTGTCCAGTAAAAGCGAAATCGTACAATTTCGATATTATTTTCTTATTCGAGCTTACAAAAACCTTCTGGATATCTTAATTCTGTTGTGCATTGAAATCTTGGACAGTTTTCTCATAAAATTACATAGCCTAGGTAAACTGAATGACCTTAGTTTGGGTAAAGTATCAAGGAGATTAAATATCTTCAAATGATGAAGAATATTAGAATTATTTCGAGTATTGCTGTGCTATTTTAAATAAAATTCATCGGACACTTAGCTCTCTATTTGAACGCCTCTTATTCTTCATCCGTTGACAGAAGCGTTTCATTTAAAAAGCCTAAACGGCGCTATTTTTTGTCAATCATCCTGGGAGAGTTAAAAAAACGGAAACAATTCCTCATCAGTCCCAAACGGCCACATCCTCTCGCTATTAATCTTCCGCTCGCTCACGCCATTTTCTGACTAACTCTCACTCTCGCCCTCTTTAAGCTACCCGTGAACACAAAACACAGATCTCCCGACTAATTATTATATTTCCCCGACTAATCACCCATTCCTCTCTCTCTCTCTCTCTCTCCCTCTCTCTATCTTTTTTTTACGAAAATAAGAAGAGTAGTCTTAAAAAAAACGCATCATCCCATCCACATTCTTTCCATCTCGCCTCGCTTTTGTTTTTTTTTACAACTATCTTTCTTCTGCCTCTTCTTCGAGATTAAAGATGGCGTTTTTTTTAATTTATTGCCCTAGCGGTCATTTTTCTCCGCGTTCGCCTCTATTTCGATGGAGTTTTTTTTTATATAGATCCCGCGAGTCACAGAGTCCGGTTTTTAATGCGCTCGGAGCTATGGGTGACTTACCGTATCTACTCTTCCTCTCTCTTCCAAAACGCACACAAACTCCTTCGTAATTGTTACCTTAGTAACGCCGCCTCTCTCTCTACCCTGCGTTCCTCTGCCCGCCCTCTCTCCTTCCCAACCCCCCCTCCTTCGCAACCCCCTCATGCAGGCCTATTACCGCTCTACCTCCCTCTCACTCGCCACGCCATCCTCCCTCCCTCCTCCTGCAGCCCTTCCATTCCATAACCCCTGAGGGATGCAGAAGGGGGTGGAGCGAGAGAGGCTGGTTTATTTTTTTAATGGGAGAGGGAGGGCAAGGGGGAGAGAAGAGGGGGGGAGGGACACTGTGCGTCGATGGGGGAGAGAGAGAGTTTTCCTTCCATTTACGCGCAGGCCGCAAGGGATGATGGGTAAAGGGTTGGCGTGGGAAGGAAGAGTTTGGCGAGTGAGAAGAGCGAGGGAGAATGTGTGTGTGGGAGAGGGAGGGAACTTCCCCTGAGGTCGAAAACAAAAGGGCAGCCATTACTGTCCGTTTGGAGTGACATCTAGGTGGCGGTTCCGTAATCGTAGGTTTAGGGTCGGCAGCGTGGGTGCGTTTACTTTTCGCCATTTCGGTTCATCCGATTTGAGGCATAGATTCGGTTTTTGTGATACAATCGGATGTTGTAAAAGGGGAAATATGATTCCCTTCAACTCTCGTCGATGTTTGTATGTGGTCCGCTTTTTCTATGAGTGGCGTTTCCTCAGAACACGCTTGGTGTTTGAGCTTTTTAAGCATCCTTTATGTGATTACATAAAATGAACCGGAAAACAACACAAGTTAGCATTTTCACGGTACAGCAAGCTGTTATGACTTTTTTATTGGATGTGAAATTCGGCCATATAAACGCACAATTTTGTTTCAATTCATAGTTATTATAAATCCAAATGAGCTTTAAAAGAATGAAAATTTCATCAAATTTTCGAGTCATTTTAGAATCTGCAATATATTATTACCACTGATGGCGGCCGCCTAGTAGTCGAAATGCTCTCTTACACTTGTATGGATATTGGATGCACTTCAGATAAGTACGTACTCCTTTTTTTCAATTTTGATTTTTAAGACAATTTTTTATTTTGTTTTCAGTCAAAAGCTGAGCGCACTAATTCTTTGTCGAATGTGTCATTCTATGGCTTAAAGAGAAATTAATTTAAAATGAATTAATACACGGATTTCCGTAGCATCGTGCTAAATGGGTAACTAAAATACAAACTTGCAAATCACATAAAATTTCTGCGTATATCTGCCGCTGATTTAGGTAATTAAGAAAAAGACAAATTTTTAGGACAATCTACCCACATTAGAAGCGAATAACTTAAATTTTCGGTTTAACCCAGTATACATCCTTTATCCTCAAGACGTTCACCATCTTAGCCCCAGCGTCTCAAGTCCAGTACCTTCCCTTTAAAAGAAGTTCGGAACTTCTTTTTAATTAAAAATAAAAAAAACGGAAGACGAGCGTTATCGACGTTGAGCAACAGCGCCATCATAGGACCATTAAAGCACTTTCCAGGAGGAGATCCCGCCTCTCTCTCTCTTCTTTTTTTCACGGCGTCTCTCTCTCTCTCTCTCTCTCTCTCTCTCTCTCTCTCCATCTTCTCCCTCGCCTCTCCAAAAACCCAGTAAACTTAAAAGAGACGTTAATTAAAAAGGAAGACGCGAAGAGGTATTTGCGGCGTCGTAAGGAGAAGTTAGAAGAGTGATTCGGAAAAGGGTGGAATATGGCCCAGAGGGATGGCCGAAAGCGTCTTCTTACTTATTTACCTCTCCGGTAAAACACCGTCCATCCCCACCCTTTCACCTCCCCGTAGCGGTAATTAAATGCCTCACCTGTGCCTCGGTGTTCTTGCTTTCCTCCTACATAAAAATAATTAGACGTCTGTGTTTAGGTGATTCGTATATTGAAGTTTGTAGCTGCGGCAAATCTCTTCTATAGTATATTGATTTAATTGCTCGAGCGATGCTTCAGTAATGCATTACTGCGAGTCTATTTAAGGAAAAAAACTTGCTCCAGATTTTTTCATAATTTATTTATGTTCGGCATTGTCTACTTTATTCTATTAAACAGCGTAAAACTTCTCGAGTTGCCAAAGAACAACGTTTTTTAAAGACGATCAAATTTAAGGATTCATTTTGGTTTCCTCAAAGTTCCATTCTTCCTCTTTTTTCGTGAGTTTTTAACGTCCTTATAACATTGCTGATTGTTGTCTTGAATGAGATGTAAAGAAAGCCAAATATAATTGTGTTCGTGCATATAACGAACTGGAATTTGTTTTCGTGTATGCATTACGACGATCTTGCGCAGATGTCATGGCAATGCACCTAAGAGTTAATTGAGGAAACATTATTTCTTCGAAAATAGTAACTTATACATTAAGGCAGTATTCGGCGATCTAGATTTTTAGCAATGGGATTTTAATATGAATTCGGCCAGTTTTACTTTCGAGGAGACTGAGAAGGCTCCGATGTCTGCTTGGCGGTGGAGGGAAAAAATTCATTTTTCCGAACGTTTTCTGAAAGTAAACAGAGGGAAAAAAACTTAGCAAATTACGCTTTAATTTTCATATTTCAAAAAACACAATCTTGGAGCGCATGTTTGTGACACATGAATATCGGGAACGAGATTTTGACGCTCATTTATTTCACCCTCCTGTTCGCTCCCTCTCTCTCCCTCCTCCTCAACGTACCTATTGTGTCACCTACCTGCTCGAATGACGGCAAATACGCTCTCTTCTCATGCCTGAATAACACGCAGATAATCTTAATCGTGGAGGGAGGAAGGAAAATAAAAATTCTCTTGCAAATATCGGCGGATGTGTATAAACAAACGGGCCTACTTAACAATAATAAACTCGGCCTACCTCTCCGTATCCCCGACCATCTATTTAAGCTCCTTCGGATCGTGTCCTACCTCCTCTTCCCCCCCCCTCCATATCTCTTTTACTCCAACGTAGCCCTCCCTCCCTCTCTCACGCTCTCTCTCCCTTCTTCCCCCACTTTTACATCCCCTTCCTTCCCTCTTACGACTACCAACCTCCCCCACACTTTTCTCTGCCCCTTAATATTCTCGCCTGTCAATTCCAGGGCGAATTTCTGCAGCTGACGGCCCGGAAAATGAAGCGTTCGTCAGCTTTCCTACTTCTCTCTCCACTACTACCACCCACCCCCACACACAACGCTCTCTTTCTCTCGCTCTGTATACTTTCCCTGCCCAGGTCCCCTTCCACGACTAAGTCTTCCTTTTTATTTATTCCTGAAACCTTCTCTACAACACCGTCTCCCCCCTCCGCCCCTCTAGCTCTGAATTTCATTCCTCTCTCTCTCTCTCTAAAACTCTATCGGGTTAATCCACCGCAATCTTTTGTCCACCCGCTGCGTGGAAGTTGCGTTATTATTTTTTCCGCTTGCAAATTCGAGGAAATCTCTTATATATATATATATATATATATATATATATATATATATATAATATGTATATATATAATATGTATATATTATATATATACATACATACACAGGCACATACACATATACATACATACACAGACACATACATGCATACATACACATACACATTCATACACTTTCCCCAAACCAAACCTCCCGAATTTTTTCATTATTTTTCTCTTTAGTTTACCTTTCACCCCATACGCCGTCACGTTTTCGAGACGAGTACGCCAGGAGATCTGCTTGGTTCTGTTCGTTTAAAAAAAAAACTTTTTTCTCCCCGCCGCCATTGTTCTCGAATTTTTTTATTGGCGAATGCGGGGGAGTGTTATACAGCGCCGGGGAGAGTGAGGGGAGGGGGCGGAGAGTTGCGTTTCTCCTCCTTTCCTTTTTTCCTCCATAGACCTAATTCCACCGGGTTTTTCGACCCACCTCTTCTCCTCTTGCGCGCGCTCGTTCTTCTTTTTTTTGTCTCCGATAACGTTGTTCGAAATAAAAATGGCGCGAGGGATGAAAGAGGCGGCCGAGAATGAGGGGGCGGGATGGGGGAAGTGGTGGGGGAGGGAGTGAAAGGTTTTTCTGCCGTAATTTTAGCGTGGATTCGCTCCATTGTTGCTTCAGCAGCTGGAGTATTCCTTTCTCTCTTCTGCCTCTACTAGACAAGAGGACGCAGAGTTCTAATGTCCGGAAGGGGAGGGGGAGGAGAAGTGGCGGTTTGTTTTGGAGGATGGAGGGATTGGAGTGGAGAGAGAATTTACACCGTTTGAAGATTTTAATTTGGTTACGGAATATTCCTCATTGGAATTTCTGGTTTTGCTTTTTTTCGCCAGAAATGTTTTCTGGTACCAACTTTAATACGAGATCATCCGCTCCTTTGGTTCATGTCGTAATTTATGGCGGACAATGGACTCATTATTTGGTTGTTCTAAATTCTTATGGTTTGGTCTAGAATGTGAGAAAGAAAGCTACTGTGACTGATTAAATTAAATAATACCAGGCGAATTACATTTTTTACGTATAATAATAAGAAGACGATTCGTGCGTTAAATTTTATTAGGACTACATACTGGAACATTCTACGCTGCTTCTTTAAGAAATCTTTTGATAGTGTTTTCGTTCGATTTATACGTTCCAAAAAGGATTTCAATTTATTAAAACCATGGAAATGTAGAATGTATGCATGACGCTATTTTTTAAACAATTTTTGTCGTTCAATACCTCAAGCAATTTTTATTCATTAGTAATACGAAACAGTATGGTGTTCAAGTTACTATTCAAGTTCATACGCAGAATATTTCACTTTATTATTAAGAAAACTCGAGACTTGACTAGCATGCGTCTTTCAACGTAAAAGACATTTTCAGGCATAAATAGACTCGAAATTTCGATACCTGCGCGCCACGGAAAAAACCTGTATTAAAAAAGCGCATATATTTCTTTGTATACGTTCATATTCTTCCCAGGGAAATGCGGTCTCCATATTACACTCGCACTCCATTCCCCCCACTCTTAACCCCCTTCCTCCCTCTCCCAGAAACATTTACACACGTGAATTCTCCCCGCGTAGAAATATATATATATTTATTCACACGAGTGTGCCGCGGAGCAGAATAGAGTCGGGTGGCCGAGAGGAATTTCCCTCCCCCAACTCCTCAGTCTCCTCCCTCCAACCCTCCGGCTTCGCGTTTAGCAGTCCGCCGGCAATAAATAATTCACATGCGGAAGCTTTAGGATCCGAACGCTCACTCCGCTGCATATATACTCCTCCCCCCCCCCCCCCTTATGCCCCCCATTCGCCTTCGTTTTCCCTTTCGCACCCTTCTGACCTAAAGCTCTCTATAACCAAGAACGGTCATCCTTTTACCCGACTTTTGCCGACAACAGGGTCGATTTATTGGTCTAACGCTGGTCACGTGATGGGAGACGCCATTATAAGATAATTATCAAATGTATTTATTTTATTACTATTCCTTAAAATTCTCGAAATTCGATTTTTATACATACATTCCTATTGAGTTAATACTCTGTTTTGGCCCGCAATGGCTGCCGTTGTAGCAGTCTAAAGGAGTTGTCCGTACTTGGTTATAGAGAGCTTTATTCTGATCCACCTTTTTTAGCCTCCTCCTCTCCAACTCGCGTCCTTCCCTCTTCTCTTCCCTCCTGCTGCCTCCAGTGGCGCAACACCCAGCCAACCCCTTTCACTCGGATATGCTAGGTGGGCACATGCCACCCACGTATTCCCAGCTTAAGCGTATTCCCACTCAGCGGACGTCTCGGCGATAAACTTCCGTTACTCTACGCTGAAGGTACTGTTACGCCAATGCTTATTCCCTCGTCTCTATGCACCTTCTCTGATTCTTAAACGTATCGCGTAGGGCAGTGGAACTTTTGTCCCGAGTGGAATGTCGATACACTCGGCGGTATTTCGAGCGTTAATCGAGACCGATATCTTTGTGTATTTTTTTCAATCACTAAAGCCATTGCGTCGGAATTCGAAATGGCAATGAATGAAGTGGAATCTTCGATGGAGAAATGCACGTGTAGCTTTTAGTCGTCTTTGTATCCTAGCAAGGTTTTGAGACAACGAATGGCTGATGACACGTTTATAAGTTTCACTTTAAGAGTTTCGAGCTTTTAAGACATTACTAAGCAACATAACCCGGTGTTTAATGAAAGGAAAATTAGATATTTCTTCTTCATTTGGTGGCTGAAAAGAATGAACAAGTTTCGCTTAATAATTTTTGCTAATTTTGCTCACGCAAGCAAGTTTCTAATCACGCAATAATATTTAAAAAAGACAAAACGCACCTAAAAATCTTACTTTTTGTTATTTAAGGTAGAATTAAATAAATTTAATATCCATAGAATCTAAAATGACCTCTGCCAGTGCTGCATCCCGCTAATCCGCAATTATATTTTTATCTTTCCAATCAAATGCATCTCAAAGACCTCGCAATATTAACTCGTATTTACGATCCCCTTCCTCTCTTCATCTCTCTCTCTCTCTGTCCTGCTGCATTTCCCCCATGAAACAATGCGCTCCATCCAAGGGAACAAAGAACCGTCCCGCTCCGAAGAAAAAAGCCAGATGTAATCTCGATCATTACACCTCGCGCACCAACAGCGGCGAAACAGACATACACCCGCTTATTTTACGACGGCTTGTTCCTTAAAGGTGGGCAGTCGGGTGTTTTTTTCTCTCCCCCCGACCCGTCATCCCCTCTTCCTCCCAAAACCCCCTCCCACCTCCGTCTTTTATTCCCTCCCCCTTCTTATTCTCCGAGTCTTCTTAAGCGCGCGGCTTCCCCTTTGTCGAGACGCCAGAGGATGAAGGCGTTCGCGGTGACTGTCTCAGCCCTCCTATCTGCCATCCCTCCCATTCTCTCTCGTTCTCTGCCGACACACCCCCACTATCCTCTCACGCCTCCCTTCTCAGCCTTACCTGCGACGGGATGGTAGAAAATGCAAGTCTCCTCCACCCCAATCCCCCTCCCCCCAATCTCCAGCTCTCCTCATCCCACGCCGCCCATCCCCCTCCCACTTCATCCCCCTCGACTCCTCCCTCATCCTCCAGTCCGCTTCAGAATGCCCGTGTCGCCCATAAGCGAAGGTTTCTTCTTCTTCGTGAAATCCGTCTCGGCTCATCGGTTGTAGATGGCGCGGTGTCGGAAAAAGGATTTAGGGTTGGGGGAGATAGGTGGGGTGGAGGGCGAGGGAAAAGGCGGATAGGCACCATTCTCCACACCTTGGCTCATTATTCAGGTACTCCTACGTTCACCTCTTCGCTCGTCCGCCATCTTTTTCCTTTTTACTCAGTCCTCTATTCAAGCCGATCCGTCCCTCCGCCCACTCTCCGCCTCACTTTGCCTCGCCTCTCACCCCCTCCCTCTTCCCTAATTCTTTCGCCTTCCCTGCTCTTATATGGCACTCTAAAGGGATAAGATGCCGCCTTTGGAAATTGACACGTATGCTGCGTCACCGTGGTAGCATAGAGCACGCGGGACAACAATGGGGACCCGGCTCGTCTTTTCTCATCTCGCCTGCCCTGCGCTGATCCATCTGGAACGCATTTTTTTCCTTCGCCTCGCCCTTATTTGGCCATCCTTTGAGAATAATTGTGTGGAAAGGTTACTGCTGGACATCCTACCCGTCTCGGCCCCTCGATTTAACCGTCTCTATTGATTCTTTTGCGACTTAATTTTTCCTCATCAAAAATACCATCTCTTCGGTTATTCAACCTTATTTCTTCACTGCGTTGATCTGGGTTTATTGGAGAAATGGATACAGCAAGAACATTCTATAATTTTATCGATTTCATTTGAATTTATTTCATCTTAATGACATTTGTCACAAGAACTCTCATCCAGGAGAAAATCACGAGAAATCCCCTTGTCATAACTCTCATAAGTTGCCGTTATGTCGATTTCAAATGAGATTTGAGGACAATTTTGTCCGAATCGTGGTCGCTGCTATCTTTACTACATGCTTCTAGCTTGCACCGAATTCTCCTACAAAACTAAAAAAAATCTCCCTTCCCCACCTTTCCAACTTTCAGGAGTCTTTTTGACATCCTTCGCTCCGAATAAAGACCGCATCCCGCTCGCGTAAAGCATTCGCTATGACTCCTTTTCGGACTCCTTTGATCCATCGGAAGATACCCGAGACGTGCGTCAAGACTCCGGTAGAGAGAGAGAGAGAGAGAGAAAGAGCGGAAAAAACCCTTTCCTCTCCCTCTCTTAAGGGAAAAAGGCGGTAACCGTTCGTGAGAGGTTCCTCAGAAGGCCGCGGCTGTGGGTGTGGTGCTGTCATAGGTGGGAAGTCGACCCGTAGTGGTGGAATGGGAGGAGATGGAGAGGTGAGGAAGGACACTTTTGAGAGGTGTTCGAGTCAGAAGAGGCGGAGGAGGTCCAGTCCTCCAAGAGGAGAATCTCTCTCTCCCCTTTCTGTCTTCCTCTGCGTGAAGCTTTGAGTGGGATCCACCCTATGGCACCACTCTCTTATCTCCCTTTTTGTTCCTCCCAAAAAACCTCACACCCTCCGCGACTCTTTTGTGGTGCCGCCCAAGAGAGAGAGAGAGAGATGGAGACAAAAGACTATCGCAAGGGAGCGTGAGAGTTAAGAGGAGCGGAGGTGCGGAAGGGAGTGTAGGAGTGGAATTGAGAGGAGGAAGGACCGACTGCGGCGGTTGAAGTGAGAAAGCAGAGAGAGAGAGAGATGCATATTCCGCACGTCATTGCAGTCCTGTTCCCCTTTCTCAGCCTCCCCCGACCCTCCATCTCAGCCTCCCTCGCCCCGCATATCTCCTTTTTGCATCAATTTCCGCCTGTCGTAGCCGCGGAGGAGACTTGGAGCAGCAATCGCCATCCTTGGGTCGTTTTATTTTCAACGAAACTGTCGCTTTAAGCTCGCTACTTCGGATTCGCCAACCGTGCAGCCGCTCTTTGAGCTGCGCTAATAGCACAACGATATTAATTCTGAAAGCGAACAGTTATTATAATTCTGTCTAATTGTTGGTTCAATTATTTAAGGTTTTGTAGGCGGGGATTTACATGAAATTTGGACTAAGGAGATTAACGTCACTAATTTTGAGAATTTGTGAGTTAGGAAAAACGGATTGAATACCATGGACTATGACGCAACGGTTGCTGTCATTAAAAATCATTATATGTAGTTGTTAGCACCATTTTGTACGCCTTCGCTCCTCAAAAAGAATTTGAAATTTCTTGTTTTCTTTTAAAACGCTTTAATCCGTGATGGTGTAAATTGAAAATATTGATGGCGAAGGCTATTCGAAAAATGTGTTGCCTTCTGTTATAATGGAAAACACCAAAAATAATCTGTCGACGGCCGTATTGCGCGATCTTATCGTTGACAATCGATAATGCTGATTTTAGGTGCCGTAAAGGTAAATAATATGCATTTATACGTCACCCTGCTGCCTTAAAATTTTCATAAATTTCGCTTTTTTTTAATCAAACATCAAATCGCACATTTCGATCGTTAAAATAAGAGTTCGTGCGAATTTTGGAGATCCTCGATTCTTCCTCAAAAGTTATTTCTTCTGCATAGGTAGGTTGTTTGGCACGTGGTCTCGTTATTTTTTCAATTCATTCGCGAGCTTAGCGTTCCAATCGTTGATTCATCCGTGAATTCCATGTCGCGAAATGCGAAAGCATCGATCTAATTCTCGGACGAACATTTTCCCCTCGTTTCCTTTGCTCTGCGCGTCTTGAATCCCGGCATGCTCTCTCTCTGCCTTGTTTTCTTTCATCTTGATATTTTCCCCTATTCTTCGTGGCGAGTTCATTCAGGGGAAAATAAAGCCGCAGTCATTTCTCTGAAGGGTAATGAAGCGTAGACAGAAATGTTAGGGGTGAAACTCATTTTCGTATCGCTGTGTGTAAATGCGATTGGATGAATTTCATCTGCTGTAGGTAGAAAGGGAGATAGAGAGAGAGAGAGAGAGAGAGAGAAAGAGAAAGAAGCCTGTGGCTTTGGCTCTGCATCTGCGTTTGTGCTTTCGGTCGTTGCTCTGCGGTGTATGTAATTTGTTTCGCCTTTAACATAAATAAAAAGCGTTTCAGTGCGACTGGGAAATATCGTTTCCAGCGCCGTAGCATACCGTCTACTGAATCATATATTAGAATTGTGCTGCGAAAATGGTTGATGTACTGATTAAAAGAATTTTTACTCTTATAAATGGTTTGTAATTCTGTTCTCTCTGTTCTGTATAATATAAAGGAAAACTATTCATTATAATTAATTGATATATTGAATCATTGAGCGGAGTTTAAAATATTCATCGTCAGAATAAAATATTTATTGCGGCAGCACTTATATATTATGCACAATCTGAGAGCAGCTTTCTTCAAAGATTAAAATAATTGAACTTTTAGCTGGCAATCGTTTCGAGGGAATTAAAAAAAACCTGCTCCGGAAATACGGCGCCCGACAGATTCCGATAAACTCCACTTCGAGTTTGCTTGCATGGAGGTGAGATAACCTACATTTTAATGTCGACTCCTTTGATTGTTCAGTGCCGCACGAGAAAGCTCCCTCGGTGACGCCGCGTATCGCGTTATTGCCGCCCTCCATCGCCTCTCCCCCGCCTCTTCCCCAACCTCCCCGACGGTATCAAGCCCTCCCGTCTCCCGCTCTTTCAGTCGCTTTTATCTCCCACCCTCTCTCAGCTCCCTCAGTGGCCCCCCGTGAAAAGAGCATTCCTGCTCGCATTGCCATCTTAACCCTTTTACCCCCACTCTCTCTCTTTCAGGCTTATCTCGGACATTTGAACTTCCCCTACCGAACCCTCCTCTCCACCCCTCCCACCTCTCTCTCTCTCTCTCCATTATAACCCAACTCCTCCCCTATAACCGTCCCCTTTCGCCATACACAGTCCTAAAGCCTTTTATATGCTTGCCCATCTTCTTCCATCTCCTTTCATTAGAAGGATTTTAATATTCCTGACGTTTAGTGTAAAATTGTGTTTGCGTTCGCCCCCCTCCCTTTGCCTTTGTATGTGTCGCCGGTTTCGGAATAGACGTGTGGACAAACTGGTGTAGAAATGTGTAATCGTTGTTTCGACGTGTCTACGTTTTGCGTTGGTTTCAGCGAAATCTAAATGAAATTGATCTAAGTGTTTGGTCGACACGAAGGTTTTTTCTCTCCTAAATGGTAGATTCTTCATTTAGTGTGAATTTATAGTCGCGAGGGACCATTATAGAATCCCACTTTTTAATTCGTCATATATATAAATGATGTCTGGAATGGAAAGCAAGTATAGGTTTTTTGTTATAATTAATAATAAATTTATGCAAGGTATTGCCTTGAAAATTTATCATATTTTAATTTACGCTATATAAATCCTTGTAATGTTCATTCTTGTTTGAAAAGAACAACAATATGACTCAGTAGCTTTCAATTGTATGCAATTTAACTTCTGAAGAAAGGTTGAATATGACGGTATTCATTTTTCACATCTTTAATGAAAGTACGAGTGAATCTATTTTTCTTTTACCGATGGAATAGGGTGACGAAAAATATCTCGCTACTACGCCCTACTCGAGTTTTTTATTTGGTTCGGATTCGAGTTTTTATTCCTACAGAATATTTATAACAATAGTAAACATGATTTCGTTCGTCATGTGTCATTCAGCGCGGTAAAATTTTTATCACGGATTCGTCCTTTTTATTTTTGGTACCTGTGTCTCAGCTGCAACCCATAAACATTTCACACGCCTTCCTCTTGCTCCCTACCCCTCAATCTCCTTCCTCTTGCTCCACACCCCTCAATCCCCTTCCTCCGACGCGCCAGGGTAAAAAAAGGGAAGAGATACCATTCCTCCGTGCCTACACGTGGTTTTCCACCCGTGGCATCGCCGAAAAGGCCTCATCTTCTTCTCCCTTCCTTCCTGGATCATTCCAGCGCACCATGCCCAGCCTCCCCTAGCATTCTCTATTACTCTCCTCCCCCTTTCTCCTGCCTCCCTCCCTCACTAATTTATGAAGGGAGGGGTTGGAAGCCTTCCCCCGCATTGATAAGTGAAATGGGGCAATGTTGCGAAAAACCGTCGGCCCCATTAAACCACCCATCCCTGCCCCACCTACTATTTTTTCTTCCTGCTCTTCCTCCCTCCTGTATCCTTCCATGCAGGGCACCTTTTTTACTCAGGGCTTTCCGTGAGATGGGTTTTGAAGGGAAGGGGAATGGTGCGAGGGAGGGCAAGATGGGGAATACGGGAATACCCCTATACAGGCAGAAGCTCTTCTCTTTCCTCCTCGCGGCTTCCATGCTTCCCCCTTTCTTACCCCCCGCTCCGCCTCCATCTCCCTGCCTCCCCCTGGCCCTCTAGGGACTGAGTTTGGCACGCTTCCTGAGTACCAAGTAGCGGGGTTGGAGGCTTCAGGCGTAAATAAGAAATAGGGGCATGGAGTGAGGGTTGTGGAGGCAGGAGGGGAGGGAATGGGACCACTGGGAGGGGATCTTCCCGTGCCATACTTGAATCCTCCTTGCCCCCCTCCATTCCGTTCCCCGAATGCGGCCTTCCTTATACACCTCCGCCCACACCCCACCATTTACCCTTATTTTTCCATTTGGGTTAAAAAAAATAAATAAAAAACAACCGGGTTATCTCGGTAAAATGCTTATTATTGGCGGTCCCCTGTACGTTAGGTTGTGGCGCACGGCTGTGCGGCGTTTTTTATTAGCTGCTCGTGTTTTAAAGTTATTTTTTATGGTGGAATCTTAAAATTTTAAATTAATTTGGAGGTTTTCTGCCGAGAAATCAGTTTTTCATCCCGCTTTGCATATGTTTTATGATTGCGCGACGGAATCCTTTGTGAAATTCCTCGACTCACGAAATGCAATCAATATTTGGAAAGTTAGTATTCACGGAAATTTGCAATCTTCGTTATCGATCTCTGCGGAGCACAAGGGGACCCCGTGTTAGCATTTTTGGTGAAGAAATTTGACCCGCTCAGAAAAATCGCTCGTTTTCATAAAATTAGCTTTCGCGGAGACGTGAGGCTCGGATAATATGTGCGATGCACTGAATCACGCAGGACTTCAGGGCAAGCGTAATTAAAATGATGTTGATGTACGAGAGGTCCCTTTTATTTTCCTTCCTTAAGGATACAAGGGTTGTACGGAGTGATTCACATGCGAAAGTAACGTGTGGCATTTTTGCGGCAATGCATCATAATTTTGGAAGTACTTGAACTCGCATGAAAAAATTATTTCTATAATTACGCCTTTCGCGGGGAAGTGCGTCGCCGGTAGTTCCAATTATGCGGATTTATACCGGCAAATGTTTTTCTACTTCACTGAATCATTGCTCCGAAAATGCTGCATTCAATGTTTGTTTTTTTTTTTACTTTTAAGTGCGCCGAAAGGACGTTCAAAATCATTGCAACGTAGACGGGTATACACAGATGAAATAAATTCAATGCTAATTGGAGCGGAATTGTTTAATCACGCGTAATTGTGATTTACGGTCTCGCGTCACAAAAGGGGGATATCATTAGGTAAATTTTAAACCCGAGCTCCTGATTTAATTTCGGCGAACCCGTTACGAATTTTCCTGCTCGTGTTTACAGGAGAAATTTTACCCCCGGGTACTTAGAGAGATGTTATGAATTAAATGTTTATCAATCCGGACTCCCTCTCTCTTTTGAACGCGCTAGTTTCTCGGATAAAAACGGATCCGATAGGTGTTGTATAGTCTATACGCGCTCCGCAGTACATTATGCACCGGGAGCCTTTCAACAAACTGGATAAAAAAATGACAAAAAGAGGCAGAAAGTGGCGGCGGGAAGAAAAAACCCAACTCTTCGATCCTTAAGGGTATCAAAAACTGTTTGCTTGGCTGTTAAGTTTTCCTAAACGTTTATAGTCGATCAAAGCGAGAGAAAGAGGAACACTTCGTTTGTCGTGGTTACATTTTCCCGGCATTCGTTGTTTGGGGAGGGGGGGGGGGGGAGGGCCATGTGGCACGAGAAGGGGAGGGTGGTTGGAGGTGGGAGTCGTAGGGGTAATACCGGAGGGGTTGAAAAAGAGGGAGGGGAGGAGGGGGAGGGAGGGAGGAAGAGCAGTGGAATGGGTTATCAGGGGCGACGTAGAGAGGCAGGGGTTGGGCGGCGAGGAGTCGGCGGCGGGCGCCTCGTTTTTGAACCCTTGCCAGGGTAAATTTGGGGTCCCCGTCCCTGCTGGCTAAAAATAAAGTTTCACTTCGGTCTTCTTCCCATTTATCCGAGAGGCTTTCATATCCTTCTTTTTTCCCTTTCCTTCAAGCCTTTCTCCTCCTCCTCTTTGCCGTTCAATCCGCTCCTATCAATCTGTCCCACTTGTGCGGACTTCATCGTTTATTTTCTTTTAATTTCGTTCTGTGTTAAATACGTATATGCGTCTCCACGGCACAGAAAATTGTCCGGCACAAATCGGGCTGTGTTTCAGGGTTTTACAACAAAGGCAAATCGTATTATCTTTGCTCGAATATTCGCAGCCCAATATAACCGGCTTCATACGGATAGGGGATGATACACAAAACTTTTATATATTTCTATTCTTTTCCGATGGGATAAATTTATTTATATTGTAAAGATTTTTTTGTGTGCTCACTACATAGTATATATCAGAGAGTGAAGCGAGTGTATGCAAGCAATGTGTCGATCATTGAAACTCAGCTTTGTCGTGTGGATAGTGCGGAAAATGAATGGCAGTTGATAAGGAGTATTTATACTTTTTAATATAATGAAGCACGCTATATTTAGTGTCACTATAAAATGTATGTGAACTTATTCCTTCTTCCACGAAGGAATTCGCTCATCGGTAAATTACATTTCCAAATTACCATTTCTCAGATCAAAACAGAAGGCCTTGTTGGCAATAAAATAAATGTGATTTTGATAAAAATCTCCGTGTTTTCCCATTGTCGCGGTATGATTTCCACAGGAATTGCGCGCTTATATAGAATTACGGTCACAGGTCTTCCTCTAGCCTTAATTAACTTCAGTGATTGATACTTCATGTGATTTGTGCTGTAGCATTTAGGTGACTTTAAAGGTGTAAGGCGAACTGTTTCACTTTCCATTCCCTTATCCTCGAGACTACCTCTACGTGTCTCCCTTGGCCCCCATCATTTTTCCTCCTTATCGTATTTATCCCATCGCCTCTAGATATCTCCTCAATCTCCTGATCCCCCCTCTCCTACTCCTCCCTCCATCTCCATCCCTCTCTTTCCTTCCCCTCACCTCCGTCATTTCCCTCATCACATATCCCAATATCCCCATCCAATGTTTTTCCTTATCCCCACTTTTACCAACCAGCCTTCTCCATCAAAACCCTTCTTTAATTCCCCATCCCACTCTTCCCTTTCGCCGATGGGACCTTCCCACTCTCCTATTCTTTTCAATCCCCTTTTACCCCGCCTCCTTTCCTTTCTTCCTCCTTTTCTCTTTCCCTTCCTCGCCATCGAAACTCCTTTTTTCCTTCGCCCTGAGACTCTTGAGAAGGCCGTTTACGCCGCCATCCCTATATTCTCTCTCCCCCTCCATTCCCTCCCACCTCCCCCCCACCCCTCCGCCGACTTGTCTCCTAAATCCCAGCCTTACATGGGGTCGCTAAAGGGGTATCCATTTTCTGCGGAGAAAGTGCGCTGCGAGAGAGTGTTTTCTTTCCTTTTGCGCGCTCGTGTGCGTGTGTGTCTGTAAGGTGTTGGCGCCTTTGGTGCGGGGTTTGGAATGAAAAAAGGATTTTTCGTTCCCCGATATCTCCTTCGCGGATAAGGATGGTTGAGTTGCAATCCATTAATTTCTTTCCGTTTTATTTGTGGGAAAAGAAATGTCATTAGTGAAATCGATCAAACCAAGCATTTAGAAGGTAATTTCGTTGAATATCAGCAATTGTACGACAATAATTTCCATTTACGATATTTGCTCGCGCGGTTTTTTATTATGAATTTTCGAACAATGGAAACTAGAATTTTTGTTTAAAGTGGCTATAGAAATCTGATGAATTGATTTTTAGTGTTTCCTGTGGTTGAACGAATAATCTTTTAAGGGAAATTTTCACGTAGTTTTTTCAGAATGGACTATTAATTTTGAAGGTATATTTAGCTTCCAAAACAGGCATATTTGAATGTCAACACTGATTCACAGTAAGTAAGAAAGATAATATATGTCTATGGTGTAATAGGAATAGATGTGATAGAAGGATCATTTTTATGCGTCACTTATTGGATTTGCAGATCCAAACGAAACTCGTATGTAACGCAAGTATTTCGGCGTTGCGAAGGCTCCCTACCGATATACAGCAGCCTCAGCTTCGACCGGCCTATTGAAGCGAGATACCGGAAGGCGTTACGCGAAACGGGCTCCCGAGGATATCTCCTCTTTAAAAACCATCTTCCCACGTAAGCACAAGGGGCTATCTCAATTTCGAGGAGAATGCGCAGGGTGGCCATCTTGTTTATGGCCTCCAGCCACTTTGGGTGGAGTGAGAGAGAGGGGGGGGGGGAGGGAGAGAGAGATAGTAAAAGGGAGGAGAAGAGGAGAGTGTTTGAGAGCGTTTTGGGAGAGGATGACGGGGAGGCGGGAAGAGAGGGGGGGGAGGCGTGTGGGTAAGAGAAGGGTTCGACGAGAAGTGCGCTTCGAAGCGCGAGTGGCTAACGCTCAGCCTGCACTGTGTGGTTGCGTGGTTTTTGAAAGCAGGGGGGTAGGAGCGAGTGAGAAAGGGTCAGGGGGAGGAAGAGGAGAAGGGGTACAAAAGCATTTTCAGCGAGGACGAGTTCTCCGGGGCTGCGCTGGCGGCGCTCGCGTCGGCTTGTGTGTGCCGGACTTGACGCGCGGCGGTGTCAGGATAATTGAGGGAGGGAAACCGCAAAAAAATACGCACAGTGCGGGCTCAGAGGAGGAGGAGGGCAGGATAGAAGTAGGACGGGGAGGGTGGAGTGGGAGGTGGCTAAAGGATAGGGTGGGATGGGAAACAGAGAGAGAGAGAGAGAGCTGCAACGTTACGGTCGGGTATCAAAAATCATGCTATTCTGCCAAAAGTTGAGGAAGATGCGCGTGGATGCGTGCGTGTATGCGTGTTTACCCGTGCGTGTGTGTGAGTGCGCGCGCGCGTGTGGAGGTTTCGAGAGAGCGGAATTATTCTTCTCGCGATATGAATCTTGCATAAATATTCCGCATAAATTTGGAATGGCTATGGAGTGAGATGGATGGGGGAATGGAGGAAGGGAGAATGGAAGTTTCCCAAAATGCGTGAATAATATATTTTGCAATGCACTCTGGCTATCGCTCCGTTTCGCTCGCTGTAAATGTAACATTCACGTTCGGCTCTATTGCGATTTAATTTCATTACACCATGCGTTTGTTAGGGTCCTGCATATCTGGGATGGTAAGCTTTTTCCACAGAAATAGGCTGTGGTTGTTTGCACATTCAACTGTGGACATAAAATAAGTATAGCTAGAAAAATGCAGGAAACGCTTGAATGGGAATTGATTAGGAAGATCGAGGCAATTTCTCGTATCATAAATCTGGATTTATTAAACATTAATAAATCTCTAAAATGACTCCGGTACATACATTTACCCTCATAAATTTATAAAATTCCTTGAAGTAGTTGTCTAGAAACAGATTAATAACTTTAATTAAATGAGACACTAGAGGAAGAAACTTGTATGAATCGATGCCGATTAATAAATTATATCTTCGGAACTATTCCGCAGGATTTGTGATGCATGAAGTGGAGGATATGAGATTTTATTTTAAAATTACCAAGTCGTAGAGAAACAGGAAATGAATTCGAAGAGGAGATGATTTAGTAGAACGATAGGGGCAAGATAGCAAGCAAAGGGTTGGAATAGGGAGATGAGTGACATACAGGAAGACGAGAGGATGAGAAGAGAGAGAGAGAGAGAAAGAAGGGTGGAAGAGGAAAAAGTATTAATGGTTTAACCGAAGCGGAGTGACACGCAAATGACGGGTATATTTATTTTTTTCGTAAAAACCTTCAAACTCAACATCGGGCAGCAGGAATTATAAAAAAATCCTCCGATGAAAAAAAGGGAAGGAAAATTTCGGAACGATCTGAGTGAGAGAGAAAAGGGAAGGAGAGAGGAGGGAGAAAGCGAGGAGAGAGTGGGTTGTGTTATTCTCAGTGACGTCAGAGAGTGAGGGAATGAGGGATAAGAGAGAGAAATAGAATGGAGAGAGAGAGAGAGAGGAAGGGGGAGAGAGAAAAGGAGAGAGGCGGGGGAAGAGTGAAACTGGTGGCGTGGTGTGGGAAATAATTGGGACCGGTGTTCGAAATTGCATCACGTTCCGATTGGAACATAGCTTCCCTTTTAGCGTAGCGGGACAACCTCACAGGGTAACACTCCCCTCCCCCTCTTTCCATTCCCCCCTGTCCCCTTCACTCAATCCTCCCCTACCATTTTTTCCTCCCTCCCTTACTTCTTCCTCTCCCCAAAGGACATCACTTGCATTACCCCCACGCCTCCGCACTCTCTCCTTCCCCTCTATCTCCCATTCGCTCCACGACACCGCAAGAGGCGTGCGGATGGGGGACGAGGGGCGGTAGAGGAAAGGGGGGGAGGAGAAATGGGTAGGGGTGGTGGGTGTACCATCCTGAAACCACCCCGACAGACTGTGCCGTACCACCAGAACTAGTCCCTCACCGGCAGCCACCAGCAGCTAAAACTCCCCTCCGCCTATTTCACACCCGAAACAAATACACGGCCTCTTCCCTTTGCCCCAGCACCCTCCCTCCCCCTGCTTCTCTCTCTCTATGTACGTCCCGATTCACTCCCATCCTATCTCATAACACTCTCCCCCGCTTCCTCCTCCCTTTGTTTCCCTGCCTCTTCACCCTCCTGCCACCAGCACCCGCCGTATCTTCATCCGCCGCGTAAACTCTTTTACACTAATGATTTACCAAAATAATGCACGTATTATTCACATATCCTCCTTTAATCAGGCGCGAGAGAAAATTAGTAGTATTTAAAAAATGACGAAGGAGTAACCTCCTTGTAACCATAAAAATTAATAAAGAAATACACAAATACACAACGGTTTAGGGGAAATTACTCCACTCCAGGGACCGAAAACTCACACAATCTCACACACTCAGGGTTTAGGGGAAAAGAATTTAGTAGCATTTAATTTATTATTTCTTTTCGCTCTCCTATCGTTATTCCTTGCTGGTTGAGGAACAGAAGTAACTCAAGAATTCGGTCCGTATCATGGTCTCGAAAGGATTCTTCCTCATTAATTAATTAAATTAACTGAAAGGTTACTTTATCTCTGGAAGAACTAAATAGTTTGCTGCGTGGAAAAATACCCTTGTATATTATATATATGTGTATATATTTCACTCGTTTAGATATGCAAGGAGGCGCAGTCTAATCATATTAGAGTCCTGGATATTGAAATTCTGCTCTTTTAGCATTTTGAGGTTTATGTCAATCCTTCAATATTTGTTTTGTCATATTGCCCGATGTTTAACACGTTGGTTGTTTTAAAACGACAGGGGCAAAAAAACAATACGCCTCTTGGTGACGCATATTTATTATGAATTCCTGCATTAATATGAATTTTATTCTTATACGAATTCACCGCAGTGGTTTCATTATAATTGGCGTAAACATGCACATTCGTTCGTGAATAATACATTATACGGGAAATTTTTATTTTGAAAATAAAAGAATATCATTGAATACGCGACAGGGCGAAAAAATTACGATTCCGGTTATAAACTCGGCTATTTTTAAAGCTTTGTAACATATACGTTTTTGTTTCCATCGCAAAATAAAATCCCGCGAGTTTTCGTTGCGTCAGCGTGGGGTCGATATCAAAACGTCCAGCCCTGCACGTATTCCGTCGCTCATTTTTTTCCTCCCTCTCCCGCGCCCTCTTTTGTTTTTCCCTACCATCCACGTGTCAACCAGCTCTCCCGCATGCAAATTCGCCGCGTACTCAAACCCCTTCCCACCGTTTAATGCCCACTATTTCGAAATATCAAAGCGGCGACTGCGGCGACCGTATTTGCATTCCAGAAAAGCCGAGGGAAATAAAAAAAGAAAAAATTCCGAAAAAAAAACGAAAGAATAGCTTACAGCGCGAAACGGAATTTATGCGTACTAAATCGCTTAAACGAAAAGAACTGTGTTTATTTTCAAGATCGGATGCTCTCGATAGCGTCCTTTCCACCCGAGTTTTATGCCACATGAAGCGCTTATCGATGTGTGATGTTTCGGGCATTTCTCTGTGTGTGGCGTTAAAATCGTATCGGTTTCCCGTGCCGTGCGTTGCCAACTAATTAAGGCGGGTGAAAAAAAAACGGATCCGTGTTTTATTCGGGCGTTTCTAATTAAAGTTTTTCCGCGCCTGGCGTATCGTTGGCGCGATAATTGAAGTTTATTTTAGCGGGGTTTTACGCTGCATATCTACGCTACACAGGCAATAGTTGATTTTCCGGAGGGGATTCGTAAAAATATGTCAAAGCCCGAAATTTCGCGACCGAAACGCGACCTAAAACGGTAATTTATCTCGCGTAATGATCCTTTTTTGCGTTAATACGGCCCATCCGCATTACGCGGCGTCTATAAAAGTTGTCCGCGGAGCTCCGGTAACAAAACTCGGTTAGAAAACTAGTCAGAGCGTTAAAACGAAGCGAAATGAATGAATCTGACTTTTAAAAATATTTTTTTTGCATTCACTATCGCGATTCGCTGACTGTTAATTAATACACGATTAAAAAATCCGTAAAACATTTCGAAGGGCGAAAAATGGCATTTTAAAAATGCAAATTAAATTGTTTTCTTCTGCTCATTTCCAGCCATGCGAAAAATAATGCCGTCTTCCTTTTGGTTGTATCCATTTCCTAAAAAAATTAAATCTTTTAAAAAGAAGCGCTTTTGACACACTTCCATCAGCGGGTGAAGTATTTTTCCCCGTTGTAACCAGGGAAGCCCTAATTATTTACCGCCGAACATGAGTACGCCGTCCGTACGCCAACTGGCTGAAATTAAAATGGAGGATCTGATAGATGCCAGATGCGGAGAGAGAGGAGGGTGCAGAGGAAAGATATGGGAGGCGATGGGCGGACATGGGATGCCGGAATCGATTCTCAGAATCTCCGTCCAATAGGTGGCCCGGAAACACACACAATTTTCCTTATTTTTTTCCTTGCCCTAAATTACCCGGCGGCGTTACGGCTTCTCGAAAGAATAATTTTTATGTTTCATCCGTTGTAACCGATTTTTCTGAGGAATCTTGTTATGAGGAAGGAAGTGAAATGCACAATGTTTAAGCATGAATCAATGTTTATTTCCTGGGAAAATCGGGAAGATGTACGGTCAAACTTTCTAACTTTATTGGCGTCGGCATTGGTTATAGAAAGTTCGGAGAATTATTGGATTTTTTATTTTTATTTATTTTATTTTATTTTTATAAATATTATTTTGGAAAATTCGAGAGCCTAAGATAGGGCAGCGAAGAATTGGGATCTTATTTAAGGAAATTCGGAAATTGTCTTATGGTGACGTCATCGTATTACAGATAATATGGGTAAGGCTACGCGCAAACTCGTGGCAAGTTCATTTTTTTCTCGACTGACGACATAGTGTTTGTAAGTAGGAGATTTTTCACAACGCCGCACTTTACAGTCCGTGCTCCGCGGGCCGCAAAGCGAGGGGTAAAATGAAATCGTCACCCGCCGAAGCATCACCAGTGTAGACGTCGATGGATCGCAAATTATCATCGAATTCTAAGTTTGGGAGGAAGGGAGGAGTCGCGAGAGGAAATTTACGCCCACGCGGAAAAAAATATCACTCGGGTTTTATTAACGGCCTTCGAAAATAAATAAAAGGGAGAATAGACGTCTCCAGAGAGAGAGAGATAATCTCCGCCCACTTGCCGAAAAACCACAACGTCTATGCACCTCTCTTGTTTTCTTCCGCTTCGATACTTGCCAATAAAAACGACCGAAAAGAAACTACTATTTTATATTTTTTATTAGTGGGTTTCATTTCCACTGCGAGACCTTCCAAAAAGCGGAGGAAAAGGAGTTAGAAGGCTGACATATCGACATTTCAATGGCTGAGCTTCGAGTAATCGATCCGTCGATAAATCCAACGGGAAGACATACGCACGCGCGTGGGAACCTCCCCCCCCCCCCCCGTTCCCCCCTTTCGCCGCCTCCCGCCCCCTCCTCCGCCTCCCAGAATCTCCCCCGACTAATGGTAATGGGGAAACTGCTGGGGGCTGGGAGGGCCAGGAGGTTTAGTGAAAGGGGTTGGGAGCGCGTATCTCTGCTTGCGCAGTGTCAGGGGGAGGGAGGGGAGGGAGAGAGAGAGGGAGGAGGAGGGGGAGGAAGGAGAACCCAGCGGCTGGGTAGAATGGGGGAGTACGGGGGCGGAGAGGGTGTCGGAGGAAGGGGTTGGGTTTTGCTGGGAGGCGTGGTTTTGGGAGGAAGGAAAGAAATAAACATGGCTGGTACTATGACGACGGGGGAGGCGAGGAGAGAGAGGTGGACGTGGAAATTTTTCGCTTTTTGAGATATTTATGAGATACGGTGGAAGAGATGGTCATGGGCCAGTGGTACGCGTCTTTGCGCGGTTTTGCGTGTGGCTTTGATGGGGGATTGATTCGGGAAAGGGTTTATTTTTATTTTTTTTTATTCCGGAAAAGGGGCGGTCGAATATTTTTTTCCGGTCGTATCTGGTTATGAATGTATTTTTTTTCCGAGTGACACTTTTCCGAGTTATATTCTTCGTTTTGATTTTTATCGCCCCGGAGTTTATTTCCGTTGATATGCTTATGATCCGAATCAAGATTGCCGTCCCTCTCTCGGTTATACTATTAGCTCTTGTAATAGGGAAACGTTTCGAAGGCAGATATAAATTTCCGATTAAGGAAAGACTGATCGTTATTAAACTTGGCTCGAAATCTCTCGTGTGTATCTGGGTTTTCGGAAATGCTGTGTTTTTTTTAAGGAGACGTGATCCCTTGGATAGTCGTGGACACGGAAGGCAAGTAGTCGGCGTTTGCTAATCGCGGCAAAGATGTTTTTGTAGATTTTTGCTCGAAAAAATAAGTATTCCACAAAAAAAATAATTATGAGATTGATCAAGTTTTGCGTCACAGAATCATCCGTGATCTGCGAATGGTGCTTTTTGTAATGATTGTATTCATTGCGAAATTAGGCTTGTAACAGCGTTACTGTGTAAGTTAGGGATCTGGTCTATAAAAAACGCGTTGTATGGAAATGGAAAATCATTTTGTCTTGCTCTTTTATTAAGTTTATCACCAATCTGCAACAACTGCTTTGAGAGATACGCATTGGCGACTTCGTGTACATTTACAAGCGTAGGACTTGCATTCCGCTCGTTAGTCTCTCATGTTGGCAGCGCTGGAGCAGCGTCGATACAAAACTTTTATAGAATAAGTACTCCCTTCTGAATGTTTTAGGAGACTTTTCAAGAGTCGATAAAACCCGAAAAGCCAACGCTATAGTTCGGAGGCGCCACCTCGCGGGGAAGAAGAAACATTAGGGACATGGCGAAAAGGAAGTCTTTTGGACGGAGAAAGAAATAGATTTCCGTCTCGACAAAACAAGGTTACCAACCTGCTTCCCCCTCCCCACCTTCCTCATCAGATCAACCTAAAGCCATACACACACGAATTCTTCCCTTTTGGCGTTAGAGGACGTAGGAATCCAACCAGGTGGCGGAGAAATTTGTCAAGTGGAGAGACAGGAAAGGGGTGTGAGAGGAGGAAGAGATGGCGTACAATCGATAGTTCGATTCCATTGCGAGAGAGGGAGAGCGTGTGTGTCTGTGTACGTGCGTGTATTTCGTTCGCAGTTGCCGTAGGTTAATTCGACTCATACGGCGATAGTACCGTGGTGGAGGGAGATGAAGAAGCGAGGTTGGGAAACAGAGAGAAAGCGAGTTTTTGCGATCGTAATTAGTGATAATATATAACAGGTGTAGAGGTGGAAAGGAATAACGCTATTGGCATTATCTCCACTCGACTGTGGAGTAAAAACATTAGTTGAAGGGAAGGAATCGGTTAATTTGTAGTTTTCTAAGTCTAGGAAATTCCTTGCCTGTTTTCTATCTCAACATTCTGTGGTTCGTAGCAAATAAAATTAGTATGTTTTAATATCAGGCTCCCGCAACAAGTGCTAGAGAGGAAACAGCTGTAAATATCATTGTATCTGCGGTTTTATATAGAATAAAATGGGCTTTTTAATTTAAGTTTTATAATGATACATGTGTCGTACTTATCAGAAATTAAAATTGGATTCAGCCGTTGAAAGAATTGCCTTTGAATGATAGTTAAATTCAAGTAAGACGAGCAAAACTATTTATTTTTCCATTCATAATTTCGAAAAAACAAAAAATCCGATTATAGTGACTCAAATTAAATCAAATCAAATTAAAATTAAAATGTTGAGAAATTCGCTATATAAAATTCTTTAGTAATCAAAGTTTATCTAAATATCTGTTCACCTTTACTTTGATTGAAAAATCGTCTATTGTACAGAAATTTAAACGCGATTCGTAACACTGCTGGAAATGTTGCCCGTACTTCACCTAGACTCTTTACCGTACTCACTGAATCATGATCCTCTCACATCTTCCCTTTCTTAACGCCTCAACCGTCTCACGCCCGAGGGAAGAATCCTATATTTTTTCTTATTTGGCACCAGGCAACTCCATAGCGTAGCATCAGACCAACGCCAAGGAGGCGTGGTGACTGTGTCAAGATTTTTGAGTACCGCACAGCTCCGCGGCGTGGGTGATAAAGGGGAGGGAAGCTAGGAGGCGGGGTGAGGGGGAGGGGAGCCCCGTGTCTGTTAGCATGCGAGCAAGCGTGAGAGAAGTGTGAAAAAGACGCTTTTTTCCCTCTCTCTACTCTCCGTCTCATCCTCTCTTGCGATGAGACGGGATGTCTAATTCTGGATTTTTCGTTGGTTAGTTTGGGAGGATATATTTGTGGACTGTGTGGATAGAAGGAGTCGGGCAGGCTAGCAGGGTTTTGTATGCGAGTCAAGAAAGAGAGAGAGAGGAGTGACGTTGGTAAGAGAGAGATATGGAAATAAAAGAGATGTAGAGATAAGTACAGGGCTGTCGTGGTTGAGCAGAACAAAAAAGCAGGAGAAATACTAAAAATTAGAGGAGGATAAGAGAGAAAAGGGAGGAAGGAAAATGGAAGAGGGAGATTGATAAATAGGAGGAGAAAGACATTGATGGAGAGAAAAGAAAAGGAGGGAATGCGGCAAAGAGAGAGGAAGTTTAAGAAAAACATGAACCGAGGAAGGCGGGGAATAAGAATAGAGAGAAATAAAGATAGATAAGGAGAGTGAGAGATATGAAGAGTAAGAGAGAGAAAGAAAAATTTATTTATTGGTGGGGTTGAGGCTAAGTAGTCCCCTCTTCCACCTAACCATTTTGTTTACATTTAGATAATATAGATTCACTGATTACTGAATTTGCTTTACACGGTGTAAATTGATAAAACAATTAAACATGAACTTCACTGTATTGACATTTACTTGGCGGTATTCCATTTAAAAAAAATCACAAAAATGACATCTACCACAAAACTTTTAATAAAACTCACGAACCGAGTCGTGTTTTTTATTAAAAGTTTCGTGGTATAGTACTAGATGTCATTTTTGTGATTTTTTTAATAAACATGAATAGAGATATTTGAGATAAAAATTAATCACAAAAAATGTGTTCAAATTCACAATGTCAATGGACAGAATAATAGTTAAAACTAGAGAAATATACATGCATGTAAACTTACGCTTACATAGGAGCGATTGTGGAAAAGTGAGAAGGAATTAGGGAAAGGAATGGTGAAAAAATAAAATGTTTGGGATTTTTACAGAAAAAATATTCACTTTCTGGTCCATGAGTTGGAGTGCCGGGAGAAGGGGGATGAAGCTGTCATCTGTAGCCCTTAAAAAAAAATCTGCCTCTCTCCCCCCCCTACCCTCCCTCCTCTCCGCTCCGCCTCTCTTCTAGAACGCCTCCGAAGGGAGAATCGCATCGCTGTAACTGGTTGAGGGTTGAAAAATAGCCGCGAGCTAATTAAATCATTCTATTTCCTGTGAGTGTGTGGATTCGCTTTGACCAGGAAGAGGACGGGGTTTGGGGGGCGCGAGAGGAGGAGGTGGGATAAGGGGGGGAACTAAGTGGAGCGAGGGGTTAAGAGACGCTGCCCCCGTGTCTCTTTCTTGTGCGTGTGTGCTTGTGACTCACGTGCTGGGTCTGTTTTTATGGTGTCTCCTGACTACTAGATGTTTCTTCTCGGTCGTCAAGGCGTGATGTCTGTAGGTGGAGGAAGGAAGGAATAAAGTCTCAAATTTACGAGTTTATGAGCTCGAGGTACGTTTTTTTGATGATTATAACCCTCGAGCCTTTTTGATGCTTAATTTTCTTGGCTCGCTTTGAAATTTCGTTTCGTTGAATTTGTCTAAAAACGAGGATGAGAGGGATAGAGATGGTTGTATTTTAAAGCGGTTACTTCTTGTTCCTTTGCTTTAGCTGTTCATAAACACACCTGTCTGTTGTGCTTCGCATCAGGGAAAAATTTGCGGCGATGCGTTTTCTTTTAAACTATAAAACGAGAAAAAGAATGAGATTAACGTCTTTCACTTAATATAAATATTATGAAAGGTAACTGAGGAAAGTTTTAGGTCCGATCAGATAGGGCGGGAAAGCCTATTCGAATATGAAGTAAGAATTTAGAATGTTTAACGTGGCCCACATTAGCACTAATTAATCTAGCGGTGAAAATATCCCATTCGACATAAAAGTAAGAGAATAAGGTGGTTTATTTCATTTATTGATAGATTTCACTGAATTACTGTTAAATAGTTGGTTGCGAATCTATAATTATCTCGGTAAACCGTCTAAGTGCTTCGAACTCGTTTCTCACGACACCGAAAAAAATTTTAAAACGCGTCCAGATTCTCGCCTCGATCCATCGCCAATCTGGCAGAAAATTTACCCGAATCGTGCCAGCAAAAAAATAGATAATAAACACTCCACGCGAGTTATCTATTCCACCACGCATTAACAACATTTCCACTTTATGCTTGTTTTGAAGTTAGCGACCCTCGGTTTTGAACTTCCCCCGCGTATATCCTTCATAAACATTCTGATGCTACGAACGTAAGAAGCGCCATCATCGACGAGGAAGAGGAAGGAAGAAAAATAAACCCGAAAGAATGTCCACTACGGCGTACTCTCTCTCTCTCTTCCTCTCTCTCTCTCTCACCGAGGGCTATAAAGTGATTAAGTATTTCACCGCGAGAGTGTAGGAAGAGAGAGGGAGAATACTAGAGAAGATACATTTTTTTCGAAAAGATGTTTCTCTTTCATCTGGGCGAAGCGTCCGCATTTTTGCGAGGTCACCTAGGTCCTGTGAAGTTCTCCACCCTCGCTTCAACCAGCGAATTCCTCAAGAGCTCCTGGACGAGAAGATGCGATAAATAGTCTCGCGGAGCAGTAACGAGACACGGGGTTGAAGGATTCCGCCGCGTGTAATGGGAGGAGGAGGGAGGGAAGAGGTGGGGGGTGGTGCGAGAGGGGCGGGTGACGCATTAAGAAGCCCGAAGTATGGCGAGATGCGTAAAAAGTCTCGTGTCACACGATCCCCCCCCCTTTTTCTTCCTCCCCCCCTCTCCCCCTACACCTCCTTTTCTCGCGTCCTCGTGAAAAGTGATGTTTATCTTTTCTGCTAAAGTCTCTCAGATTCTTCGCAGTTAAATGGAGCGAAGATTGGGATTAGGCGACGTGCGAGAAGGATAGAGGGTCATGGAAACTGCTTAAGGTTCCGCGGACAGTTTTTTTTGGGGAGGAGGGGAGGTGACACGATTCACAGCAATTTTACTGTGGTTACATAAAATCCATGGGTTGCTTAGGTGAAAAGTTAATGAAAAGTTTATTTATTGCGTATAGGTTGGTTACATAAAAAAACGTAAGCCGTCTCTTTGACTCGAAAAAAGCAGTATTTTACTATAATGTCCAGCGGCGCTAAAGATAACTTTTAATAAACAACTATAGGTAAAGTTGTTCGAAAATTTCGAGCGGAAAATATCACCGATAAATCATTTTGTCGCGCATTAATTTAATGAAAAACTAATATAAAATTGAAACGACTTGAAAGACTTCGTCACTTAATACATTATACCTGTATCTATAAAGATTGCAATCTGTAAAACCAGTTTAAAAATGAAATTGTTCTAAAACCATCGTCGTGTTACACTTAGATGGGAGAACAATTTTCAAGTAGTCATATTAATGCTTTTCATTCATAACAGAAGTAAAGACGTTTAAAACTATTTCAATTATACGTCAATTAAGTATTTACTTAAATCTGAGTCTTAGATAATCACTCGGTTGTAATGTTTCAAGGTAGAATTCATTACTCTCACTTAATTGTGTTGCAAATAATGCTTCTGAGAAACTAACTATCGCTTCCCATTAATATTTTCCATATGCTTCATAATTATTAATTAGTAAACCTATTGTGTTTCAGATGATCATGCTGACAGCTGTTCCCGATTTGGTAATGTGCAAATTCTTTAATCTGCGATCATTGTCTTGAGTCGCGCTTTAATGTCAATGTTTTACCTCTGTTTTTTCATAAGTAAATTCACCCCTTTCTCATTACATTTGTTTTGTCGTTCAAATTATTAGCACACAACTTTTGAGGCTCATTTATAAATTATTAAAACACCTTATATTCTATAATAACACAATAATTGTGTAGCATTTTATACCGTATTTTCACATCACCATAGTTTCTCAAAATTTAGTCTTTGTATATTCCTTAGAATTTCTCCAAGTATTTTGATTCGTAGATATTCCTTATGTGTGTTAGTTGTCAGCATCTTGTTCATTTACTAAGATAATTTGTAAATATTTTAAAAACATCTATGGGTGTTTTTCTAACAGGAGAAATGGAATTTTTCACGTAGTTATTTTTACATTATAGAAATAATCGCGGAAATAATTAATCAAAGAATTTCTTAATTCCAAAAAAGTTGTTTGTTCATAACAGCAGTGGAATTTATCATTGGTCTCATTAATTCATCTGCACGGGATTCGAAAAAGTGCGTTCCCCGCGTGCATCCATCATTATATTCAAATGTATTTCAGATGCGTCCGATATGTCAATACTTCTCACTCGCCAACGAGCTCAATGCAGAAAAAACAACAAATAAAAACAAGATCAAAATCGCGTTTTGATGAGGGCAAAAACAGTTTTTCCCCCTTCCGACTACGTACTGTTTTTTCGTCGTTCATTTTTTCATCCACGTATCTCTTCTCGATTCCTCTCCCTTCCTCCCTTCCCCCCGCCCTTCCCCGATTTTTATGGAATCAGTGGAATGTATAAGCGCATGCACACCTCGCGAAGGGGGGAAATAAACAAAAGGAGCGCGTTCGGTTATTTTCGGTGATGGATCAGGGAATAAAAATCTCTAGTTTGCCTGGAGAAGATATTAAAAAAAGGACGAGATACATTCCCTATCAGATTCAATACCAAGCACGCCCTCCGCGTTGAGCTAATTTCGATGTTGTTTTGTTTCTTTCGCTTCGTCTCCCACTTTCTCTCTCTCTCTCTTTATCCTCTCTCTAGCTCTTTGCCTCATTGGCAAACCACTCGCTGATGACCCGTACGTTCGCATATGAATTTTTAGATCGTCGTTCGTTTCGGGGGAATTTTTATTCCCTAATTTTTTTCATTATTTTTCCCTCAGAATTTGTATATTTTTTTTTATTCGTCCGCATGAAACTTTTTGTGGAACGAGCATGCAAGGCGTCATTGTCGGATCGGATGAATCTCTCCCAAAAAATTTCCAGCCTTTCCCCAAAGCGTCAGGCGCCATTGAAAATCGTTGAGGGAAAAGGGTGAAGGGAAGGTTTGAGCCAGTTTATCGATTGATGTCGCTTGGCAACGAGGGTACCGCCCCCACTTCTCTCTCTCTCTCTCAAACCCTACCTCCTCCCTTTCTCCCTCCGCGCTTCTCTCTTCGCCTTCCTCCACCTCCTATTCCTTCACCTCTCCCCGGATTAGCCGGAAAATCGTGTAACCAGTCCGCGTGAGAGAGGGTTTCTGGCAATGCAAAGGGAAACTGCTGGATACGTATATATTCCCTTCCTTCCCTTCCCCTCTCGTGTTCCCCCATCCCTACCTCTATACCTCCGATTCCCCTTCTCTCTATTTGGGAAAAAACGACCAATCAGTTTGCTCCCTTTCTCCTCCTATCCGATTCCCGAATTTTATTCCAGTTTTCCTTTTCCGAGGGAAATTTTCGGAGAATTTCGGGAGGAAATCCGGGGAGTATCTCATATTTTTGTCGTGCTTTTCTTCGAATAATACAGCTGCTCTTGCTTTTCGAAATCCCTTCGCTGTTTTTTAGAGGGTTATTTCTACGAAAATATGCCAAAATGTCTTGCTTAGATTTCATGGATTCCTATGGGTAGATTTCATTAGTAGTATTGATTCAAAAATCCTTATATGCAATAAATACTTAAAGAACTAAATTAAGGGAAAAACACTGTTTAAAGTTATAAATTCATTAATACAATTCCGCAACCTGCTTGCTTGCTGAAGCCGGACATTTTTTACCATCGGATATATCAAAGATTGTCTCACCGTAAGTTAATTAAGCAAACTGGACAAATTCGGCCGTTAGCTGCTATTTGCTTTTCTCTACGTGGCAAAAAGTATCACATTGCAGGTCAGGCATTTCTGTCACTGGATGGATATGAAAATGTTTCACATCGACATCAGTCAACATTTATATATAGGCGTAAATTGTATCCGCTCGTAGCACGAAAATATTTTCAATAGCGCGAGAAACTTCCCCAGTGATTTAATACGAGCAGCAGTAAACGGTGGATATAAACTCGATTTAGCTTATATATGCAATACATTATAACTTGTACGTCAATGCCCTTTTTATAAAAAATCTCTCATTTTTTACTTTTCTGCGGCATGAAATTCCACGATACGATTTCGCCCTTGAGTACTGCTCTAAAAAATCATACGACGTATCAAATTATTTAGGCGTCCTTACATATAAAAGTCCATGCCGCTGGGTCGGTTCCAGTTCGGAGTCAAACGGCGGAATTGTGATTCAAGGCGAAACCTCTCGTATCGTTCGCATCCGCGGCGCTATAAATCATCCGCGGCAAATCTCCATGAAGTATGTATCTAAAGTGCTCCGAAGATTGCATATAAACCGCTCCCTTCCGACGAAATACCTCTTTTTCCTCCTCTCTCTTTTGGGAAACAAAATTTTCTCTGCCTCTCAATCCCTAACATTGGAATCCTCTTAAGAGGTCCTCCAGGGCATTGAGAAAAATATTCCGCCCCATACCTTCCAACCCAACCCATTACCTTCCACATATGAATCCGACCACATACAGAAACACACTTTTACCTACTCCCCCCTCTTTCCTCCTCCCTCCATATATCCTATCTCCCTCTCTCTTTCTCTTCCCGTCTCTCTTTTCCCCCGCACTAATATATATGCCTTCCCTTCCTCCGGGCATCTCTTGACCATCAGAGTCCAGTCAGGCCGCAGGGGTCCAGTGCAACCAACCTCATATTGCATACAAATCGTCCTTTTACCTCATCCGAAACGTTGGCTCACGGAGTGAACGAAATTAGCGTTTTCCTGCTCCCCCGACCACCATCTTCTCTGCCTCTCCCTCTCTTTCTCTTTCGCTTCTCTCTCTTCATTTGTTTTTGTTTCCCCCTCAGCTTGTATAGTCCTGTCTCTTTCGCTCATTGTCCAACTCTTTGTACATTTTACTCTAAACATTCCTTATATCTGCTCTTTCTTTTCTTTCTCTCCATGCAGTCTCCTCCACTCGAATTCTTTCCCGTTCTAGGCTTTCTCCTTTCATTCTCATTCCTATCTCTCATTTCCATTTCTGCACAATTTCATCACGTCCCGCTCTATTTCATTTCTCTCTTTTCCCCTTATCCTCTCTTTTTATCTTTATTCCTCTTTCCGTTTATCTTGTTCGCTCATTCACTATCCGTATTCTCATTCTACCTCTTCCGCCAATTGCTACCCTTTTTGTCGTTCCATTCGAATGTTCGTCTTGTTCTCTTTACGTTTTTTTCTCGTCCCCAAACCTATTCCCCTCTTCTTCTCACTCCACTCTCCTATATACACATCAGTCACCTCTATCGCTTCTTTCCCTAAGTGGCCCCGCTGTCCTTTACTCTGTTCCACAGTCCAGCCATTTCCATCTCCTCTCTCTCTCGCTCTCTCTCTCTCAACTCCTGTCGATAAAAAACTGGGTAGAATATAGTAGCGTAGAGAGAGAGAGAGGGAGAAAAAAAAGAGATCGTGCTTTCGGACGAAAGCTTTCGGAGACTCAACGCCCGGGTCCATTTCCCTAGATAGCCAGGAGGAGAGAAGGGGAATAGGATTATGGTGGTATGGGGAGAAAGAGAGGGAGGGGGAGGGAGGGAGGGTAGGAGAGAGAGAGAGATGAGGGGGCGTGTTAGAGGGAGGAGCCGTTTGTAGTTTTATATTTTACTTTTAAGGGAAAGAGGTTTTGTGTCGGGGATAAAGCATCGGGTGAAGAGGGAGGGATAAGAGTGGTATGGATTTTCATAGGTTTTCCTTTCAGATTGGTTCGTCGGATATGCCGCGCAAGATGCGTGTTTTGTAAGGTCGAGAGGGAGTTGCGTCGAAGATTTACGGGCGTGTTCCCTTAAGTCTCGCTCGTATAATCTGCGGGAAATTAGTTTATTTGGGATTTTCGGTCCGCTCAACACCGGAGCGGGTTTAATCCGGACCGAGGTTATAAATAGGGTTTTTTCCTCGAATGTGTTTTTTCCTCTCTGTCTCTCTTTGACGTCGGATATGGCTGAAGGAGGAGCTGAATGCCGCTTAAGGAATTGGTTTTATAGGAATTTTGGAATTTGGACGCGAACGTATCAACTTTTTGAAATAAGATGGGATTATATGAAATACCGCGAGGTATGCATTCTGAAGAGGATACAGGGAGTTTTCTGATGTCGGTTGGTAATAAACGCGATTAGATCGCATTATAATTATAATCCTATTAATTCTTCTAGTCCATGTAGTCCATGTGGGGGACGTGTAGGCAGATTGAAATTTATATTCCGTTTCGTTTGCGGCGGTTCTTATTCCAGCTAATCTAGCGATAGGAAATAACGTCAAATTTATTACAAATTTTTTCAACATTTTATAATGCGCGGAGGTTTCCAATCGCATTACACCAGTTAGCTACGTTATTGGAACAGTTATTAGATAATCCGAAGTTTTCTAACCCTTAATAAACTATATTTCTTAAAACAGGTTATCCTTAATAAAAAGGTTTAGCTTCGAGTGTTTCATTCTTCAAACGTATTCATGCCGTACTGCAGACACAATGATGAAACATAGCCACTATAAAAACTGTCCTCTCTCATTCTTCATTTTATCGTTTTCTTTTCGTTTCTTATTCCTTTGCTTCTTATTCAGTAGACGAAGTGGAAACACCAAACATTTCTCTCTTTCATCTGCAGACAGAAGTGAGAGATATATTCCATTTTGTATTTTCACTTCGCTCTTATATCTTTAGGAGCAATTTTAAGCACGTGTACTTCTCATTCGAGCATTTTCTCTGATCTTTCTCTTTCGCATAATTGCCTCTCTTTTGTCTATTTCGGGGGGTGTCGGTGGTATAGTGGTTAGGACGCTGGATGTTACTCGCCTGCTGCTCGCAAGGGCAGCGAGCACGAATCCTGCGCAAGTAGGATTTTTTCCGAGGCCCCCTTTTTGTGCGGTTTGAGGAGACCGCGCAAATTCAGCGTTCCGTCCTTCGGAAGGGACGGTAAGCAGTTGGCTCACTTGGTGCTTTTCATAAAATGTAGGCTAATGCCGGCACCGGGTTTCCCTCCTCCCTTGTGTGTTTGTCCAGTTGATGACAGTGCAAAATGACCATAGCCGTCGACGCACTTAAAAAATCAATTACTACCTCTACTTTTGTCTATCTCTTCCAGTTTTTCGTTCATGTTCTATCCATCTTATTATTCTTCGATTCTTTTCATTCTCTCTTTCGTCCTTTACCCGTTTTTACATCTTTTGATCTCTTCTTTTTTCTTTTAATTTTCTATTTCTTTCCTTTATCGTCCTTTCTCTTCCATTTTATCTGCAAAACTAAATTTTTCCTTTTTTTCAATTGGTTCTCCTCGAAGTCTCTTATCTTTGCTGTTTTCATGCTAACTTTATACTATTTCTTTTAATTCGCCCATTCCTTTCGCAGTCTTTCTTTTGTGCCATTTATCTCATCTCTCTTTGTCTCCCTTAGTCCGCATGTCCCATTTCACTCCTCAATACCCCTCTCAGTATCTTCACTACCGAAAGCATTCACATTTTTTTAAAGGTACAATGAGACGTTTGCGGGAGAACGCTGATAGAAAAATGATCTCTTCGTCTGACACTGATTTGCGGAATTGCGACCAGAAATGAATAGACAATTATGAAGGTATTCATTTACCTATAACCTTATGCCAAAGGATGAATTTCTGAGTATATTCCGTAAAATACTTAAACGAAATCGTTAGATTAGAATAAATACGTACGCAAATGATGTCATAAATGTTGAAGAGGATCGTTATTTGGAATTACTATATGTCCAGGTAGGAATGGGTTTTTCAAACTTTCAAGCAGTGAGAATTAGAAGACTTCCGAGTTAATGGAAATAAAAAATGATTTAAGAAATGTGTCTTAGCATATAAATGACTTTCACGTTTTGGTTTCTTTTTTATCATATTTGGTCTGTGCGTAGACGATTTAGATTTAAATAAGATGAATGCAAGTACACGCAAAGCAGTTGAAAAAACATTAGTTTTTCAAGGTGCGGATGTTTTAAAGAATAGGACGCTTGCTTTTGAGTCCATAGGGATTTAAGAATACAGTAAAGAAGTCCAGTTAGGTTTTAGAGTTTATTATAAAACGAAAGAAATTTTTACAGCAAATGAGCTCTAAGATTATCGAAAAAAACCATCTTCGTGAAATTATTATTAAGTCAACATAATCCATTTGTGCGAACATTTTGCAACATTATCGCCACGATACACTGGTACAAATTTTTCGTACTTAGATTTTGTTATGGCTATCCACGATAGTATTTTTTTTAAATTGTTACTCGAGAATCCAACAGCCGGTGTTATTTTTCTCTATTGAATTTTATGGATGTTTTTTCCTCGAGAGAGCGAGCTAAGAATATATCTAGTCCTATTCGCTTGATAAAAGTCTATGGATACATAAATTCTTGGCACGGTTAAGTGCAATGCGGATGATACTGCAGCCAATAGAAGTCTCCTACATCCGGTTTGATTGCCGACGAGAGACACTTTCATATATAAATACGCACGCATACATACGTCCAGACCGTCCCACTCCCAAAAAAACCCATCCCACGACAAACCTCGGACATAACTTGTGTGACCGTTGGCAACATCTCCTCCGCACCCTCCTCCCCCCGACCCAGCCTCCCTCTCACTCCACCGACTCTTCTTTATTGCCCGTCTACTCCTACTTGGACCACAGGTCAACGACAGCGTTCGTGGACGGGGCTAGCCTCAAGTCCCTTCGCTTGTGGTGGGAGGAAAAGGCTGAACACTCGTGATATGCTAAGCGGATTCCACGAGACCACAGAACTCCTCCTCCTCTCCATCTCCTCTCCTCCACTTCTGATCTCGTAGGACCTTCTCATTCCCAATCCCTTCTTCCTCCATCCAACTCCGCATCCCTCCTTTTGATCTCCCTATACCCCAGACAACCCTAATGTATATTCCCAATCTTCACATGTCTCTTACGCATAACTTTAAGCTCCTCAACCTCTTATACAAGTCCTTTGCCTCATACTACTACTACTATGAGGAGATGCCTCCCTCCCTCCCCCTCCATTCTCCTCCATCCCCCTCTCCATTCTTTCCTCCTTAACCCTTCTCTCGAATTTCTTCTTTTCCACCTCGTGCTCGTTTCACCCTTTTTCCCCTCTCCTTGTTTGTTTTTTCTTCTTTTTTATCATCGCTTCGTATCGCCTAAGCGCATTTTTCCGAGACACCAAGAAACCTTTTCCGTCGACTTCGTGTTTAGGATATGCTAAAAGTTTGGATGTTTCTGATTCGTGTGTGTATTCCCATGTGTGTGTGTGTGCCTGCGCATGGGAGCGCATAAGGTATCGTAGTGTTGGGGTAAGATTCTCATTGTATCTATTGTTGTTGGAAGAGCAGAAATTCGAATTAGCTTTTTCGAAAGTGGGTTACCCGAAATAATTTTCCTTAGATTTTATTAGTGATTTTTACATGTATGTCTGTTTCATAACAGAAACTTACGACTCAGGTAGCATAATTGTTGTTTCAAAACTTTACGGCAACTTTGATAAAATATCTCTAAATGAGATATTTTATTTTTCGCTGCCGGAATCTAAATTTCTTTGCTAATTTTTGCGCATCAATAAATGGTTTCTTCTCATTGAGTCACCGTCTAGCGAAAAAACAAATGTTTAGTTCCACTCTCTTTATCTAACCTATTTCGTTTTAAGCTAGCATAGTTTTTTCCAAATGAAATGAGAATACCGTAAACATTAATTTACTAAAACGTTAAGCGTCTAGTTTTATATCAATGGCCGTATAAACTGAATGAGACATCTGGGGAAGATATTCGTCCTTCCTATTCGGAGCGTAGTATTTAATTTATTATTTCCAACGAGAATAAGATTTATCTCTTCTGGTCCAAAATCCTCAAGAATTTTAATTGAGTCAATCCGCGAAGGGCCTGCATTAAAAATAATATCTCTTTTTTTTAGCCCGGTGCATATTTTTATTCCTCCGGGTCGTAACGATTCCGAGACGGGTATAAATCTCCGTTCGCCGTATATTTTTTTTCTCTCCTGCTCTGCGCCCCCCATCGTTTCTTTTGGCTGTCCGCCCAATCAGTTTTCACCTTTTTCAGACCGTGACGTTTCGAACTGTCAGCTTAACGAGAGTACAGCGCTGCCGGACAAAAAAAGAAGGAAGTCTCATCAGAGAGGAATGGGAATTTTCCTATTTGCATACGCGCAGTGACCGCCATTAAGGTCTCTCGGTTATTAGAACCGGTCACCAATTATTCCCAGCCGTCCCTTTATATCTCTCGCACTGATCTCTCTCGGAGCAACCCGTTGGGTCGTTGATGGAAAGGTATCCACTTCTTTTGCTTGTTTCGTGTGCTTTTCTTCCCCCATTTGACGGCTGTTTCGAGTCCGAGAAAGAGTAATGCCATAACTTTCGTGACATCCTTTTTTTCGTATAAACGAGAGAGAGATAGATAGATAGGGAGGGAAAAAGTCGTTTTCCGGGTGAAGAAGAGTCAAGATAATGAAATCAGTGTGCGCCTCGTTAGTATGTATGGCTCTCGGAACGGCTGCTCATTTCCCACTTGCGCTCGGGATTCTTCGAATGTGCGCACGTTGGTTATCTTTTGTTCTATTTTTTTAATAGTGTGGGCTCGACGGTGTACTGTGGTGGACTCTAAGAGTTGGAAGATTTTGATTGTTTGAAAACTATTATATAAAAACCTTTCGTTTTCTTTGTAAATTAATGAGATTCGATTTATATTCGCGTTCGTCTTGAATGACCGTGTTCTACCGATGGGAGTTTCAGATAAAATCGGCCGAAGGCCGTAAACATTGTAGATGGAATTGTCGATTGACGCGCGGTAATTTATTTTTTCCGACTTATCCGGGTCGGGTTTATTTCAATCATTGGACGAGGAAATGGTAGCATACATTACGTTTTGCTTGTCGCTAACACGTGAAATTATCGCCGTAATATAGTAAAAAGTCGTTTATATAATTTTTGGATTGTGGCAGTAAATAAATAAGGTTTCTTGGAGTTGATTTAACCTTGTTATCATGCGCAGGAAAAATTACGGCTCTTAACTTAAAAGCTATTGAGAATTACGGCGTAAAAAGTCGTCGATTCGGTTTATTGCCGAAGGATTTTTCATTTTATCGATTTTAAGCAAAGGATTCTTTATTGAGTAAAAAGTGTTACGATATAAACTGAAGAATGCTAGGAAAATAGGTCACGTGAACTATTATGTGGTTCACTGAAATCTTATTTCGAGTGAAAAATCAACATTCGAGAAGAGCCACGGATGGATTTACATATAAGTTCAGGCAATGCTGACCTCAATTTCTCGGAAACATGTGTTTGGAAAATTGCATTGCGTCGACCTTAATATCGCATTATTCGATTGATTTTACCAATGTACAAAGTTGTGAATTTCTAGAAAAGAAAACGATGCTAATATTATTCCGAATATAATTGTAAATTATTCTTTTTCTTGAAAATAAATCCTTGAAAGGCCGCAATAATGTCTGTAGAAAACGTTGTTGCTAGGAATTTTAATTATATCGCCGCGCATTTATTCGTTATTTTTTGCTAAAGCGTCGGAAAACTTCATTTTAAAAGAAAGAATTGTTGACGCTTCTAGGGATACAAATACCGGAATTTTAATGATTTAATCAAGATTGAGTTAAAGTTTATTCTCGGAAAATGAACGGCAGCAAAAAGTCATGAAATTACGCCAGAAAAATATCATAAAATCAACCTCATAGACATGAAGCTGGGAAAATAACGCCGTACGACCGTCGCCATCATTTTCCCTTGCGTAAAATATTTCCGAGAAGAAAAAGAATATTAGAAGACCATTGGTCCGTGAAGCACCTTGCGATCTTCTGCTCAGATGGATTTTACCGATAGGGCGGGAACTTATAATCCCACGACGCCGCTCCTCAAACCCGCCGCCATTCTCCCTCCACCCCATCCCCCGACCCACATACGGTCTCCCCCTCCCACTACCCCGCTCTCGTCCCCGGGGCGTGGAGGCGGTGTGGTTTGGATCTGGAGATAAGCGTAGGGAACCTGGTGCGGGGCGTCGGCGCCCCCGGGGGCGGAGTGAAGGGGTGATTGTCGGCTGTTTGCGAGGACAGGCGGGATAGAAGGGGATCTACTTATGCAGCTATACCTCTCTCGTTCGAAATTCGACGCAATTTTAGTCGGGTGGAAGAGAAAACCCGTTGGTTTTCTTTATTTTTTTTACGCTTTGACGGACTATTCGAGTGATCAGTTACAGAAGATTGCCGAGTTAATGGAGGTAGAGAAAATTTCACGGCGTTTTATAAATTTTCGATGTTTTTTCAAGTATCTCACCAAAGAAACATCCCGGACTTTCACAGGAAAACTAATAATGGCATCAGACCTATAATACCATCCACGAAAATGAGTGGTAGCGCGATTGGTATTAATACGTTTTTATAAATCTTTATCTTATCGTAGTGGAGAACGGCATTCCTGGTTTGTATCTTGAAGCGTTTGGTATCTACGAAGATATATAACAAGCTCTATCAATATGCAAATTAATCGCAGGAATAAGTGTACGTGATATGTTGGGGGAAATTTTCTGAAATGGAGAACAAGCCAATTAATGGTGGCATCTGCTTGGATTATTCCATAGTTAACCTCCATTCGTTCCAGAGTTGGATTCACCTTCCATCTTTTCCCTCTACTTCTCTCACGCTCTTCGATCTAGTCTCTCCGCCTCATTCTCTCCTCCTCCGTCGCAGCCAGACCCAACACTCTTCCCCTCCTCCAACACTTCTCACTCTACCAGACCAATCTCTTTCCTCCACCGCTTTCCTTCGGCCATTTCCTAGTTCTCCTCGCCCCTACGATGATGTCCGTAATGAGGTTGGTTTGTGTATCTGGCCGCCATAACCGATTACCATGGAAGACTGGTCCGTCCAGGTTGGATAGGTCTCCTCTGAGATGGCTTTACTGCCCGCAGCTTGTTGAGCGTACGGTGTGGAGTGCGTGGTGGAAGGGGTTTGCTACAGCAGGAATACGTAGGCAGGTTTTGATGGAAGTTTGAGTATTACCCAGTTAATCTTCGGCGATATTCTGTTCGCGGAAACTTATTTTCCGAAAGTCAACATTAACATTAACCGGTTTTTTTATGTTCCATTTTTTGTAAACATGCTGCTGGATTGTAATAGTACAGCAAAACAATCCTCGTTCCTTTGGAAGTTAGTTCTTGATAGAAATCCATTGATTTTGATTAAATCATTTGCGTGCATAACTACCCACTGGTTATAAGTCGAACTTCATTTTTAGCGTCTTAGAGTTAAAAGTAATCCACATAAATCCTACTACATGTTAATGAACACAATTCATATTACTGAAATATTCTACTTCAAACGTAACCCACTTTGCAGTGGATTTCTGCTATGTTGTGTTGAAATAAATGAATTTTGTATAAATTACTGTCCACAGCTGGAGAACACAATACTTATAAACGGCTTCAATTTCTGTTGTATTGGCTAGCTACGAATGAAATAAAAATCTGCATTCCTAGCGGAAAAGCTACGGTAAAGTTGAATGAGATAATTCTTACCAGTTTTTACGTTTGTATATATTTTATAACTTCATCTGTCTCAATAAACTCCAGTGATTTCTTGAAACATGATGAAAATAATACACGCACGCGATTTCTACTTCTTAGTAATGGCAACCGAGTATTCCTCAATATCGAATTTGTTGAATCGATTCGATCGTTCTTTAGGATTGGGAAATCACTACTCGCAGCTTGAAAGAATGTGAGGTCATTCTTTATCGCATTTAAAGTTGGCTGAGTGAAATCACAGCTTATTTTTTGAAACACGCCTATTCGCCAGTTGAAGTCTCTGCTGCAATCCGTGGGATATTCCTCGATTTTCTCTTTTTTTCATTCTATTCGACCGTCGTTCTTTTTTGCTTCCGCACTCACTGTTCAAGTCTCTTCTTTCTTCGCGTCTCTTTCACTTCCTTTTTTGTGGAGGAGGGAGGGAGGGGCGTTCTGCGTAGGAAAATGGAAGATGGAGGCCGTGGCATTCCAGACATGCAAATGGACTTAAAAGTTCCCGTCCCTCTTCTCGTCTTGTTTTTCCGTCTCGGGTTTATTCATCCTTTAAGAATACCATTCCCTCCCACTCCCATTTGCTTTCTTCCAACCATTCGTTGAATATTTTTTTTGCAATTCCCAGGTACCACGACTTTAAAGGTGAAGTCGGCTTAATTGAATTTTTATGAAAATGGGAGCACGATATTCGCTTCACTGTTCACTATTTTTTCGCCTTTGTCGTACATTTTTAGCATTTGAGAATTGAACTCTTGATGTGAATGGTTTTTAAGACGATTTCGATTTAACTTCGGTTTAAAGACGAAAGAGGATTATTATATCTTAAAACATCTAAGAAAAATAAACAATTATTTAATATTGGGGTAAATTATTATTAATAATTGGAATAGTTTCGAAATTTTTTGTTGTTGCTAATTTTTAGGGTGTTTAAAAGAATTGGCAAAGTTACCACAGCCGCTAGTGTGTTTTGGAGCAATTTTCAACGAACTTTCCAGTTTATAGAGCGAATCTTTTTAAACTGAAATATTCCGTAGTTCGTCTCCGAGTCAGTTCCTTTACCTCCCCTCTCCTTATTACCGTACTCCCCCTCTCCCCCCCTTTCTTCTCTCCCCCTTCAACCGCACCCATTTTAAGATTCACCAAATCAGCGCTAACCCTAGCGCATTTCCACCCAAATGGACGACTCTTCCCGAACCTTTTTATACGTCTTTCCCAAGATGCCCAAGGATGGTTTTTTCATGTCTTTCGCACGACGTACTCAGCTCCTTCAACGGAACGCATCGAAATAGTCGTTTCCTTACTCCTACCACTCTTACTCCGCCAACTTATTCTTTTTTTATTTTTACAGCCCCTCTTTCCTCTCTCTCTATGGATATCTCCGCCTTAGGGGCTATTTGGATCGGATTTGCGGGGAGGAAGAAGGGGGAAGGGAGGAAGTAGGGATGGCCCGGTCGTTTTGAACTGAGGAAAACAGAGAGGGTTAGAGAGGGAGACATCCGAGTGTGTGAGTGAGAGAGAGAGAGGAAGGGAGGGATAGAGAAGAAATTTCAAGGGAGGGATGAGGAGAGGGACAGTTATGTGCACTTTAGATTTCTGCAAGTGGCGATTTCCGACTTCCCCCTTCCACCTCCTCTTCTCCTCTTCCTCCTCCTCCTTCCCTCTTGTTTATCCTTTGCGCCTCCCTCCCTTTTCCTCTTCCTTCCTCTCTCCTCTTAAAACCCATCCCCATTGGCTCGTGGCACACGTAAAATGAAACAGCCGACCTGTTGCGCGTTTTGAGTGCGCGAATGCTTCACTTAGTCCGCGATGGTTCTGGAGAGAGTGCGAGGGAAAGAGAGCATGCGAGAGGGGTGGAGATAAAAAAAGTTTTTCATCGCACTTACATTTTGTTTGAGAATGAACGTCATTACGCTATCAAACTGAGAATATAAAAAAGAAATCCATCCGGTCATTCGGCGGAAATTTTTTATCTACGAGCATTTTTTTTTTGTTTTGGAATAATCCGAGCGGTTGGCAACGCCGTATTCGATATCAAATTTTTTCAAGTTCTCTCTCGGTCGGTGATAACGACGAAAAAGCGGGAATTTATATGTAGTCGCAAATTTCCGACCTCCGTATTTACTGTTTTTATTAACCTTTCAGATGTTTGGCGTGTCGGTAATGAAAGGAATCGCTACATTTTATTAGCGCCGTATCCACGCGATCGCAGGAAGCAAAAAGGACGCAGAGTCGGAATTGATGGGGGTACGCGTGTTTGGCACGCACGAATTTGCCGTAAAACGAGAAATTTTTAAGCCGCGTCCGTGTTTGAATAATCACGTCGCGCGAGACTCGTGAAATAAAAGCAAGTCGATTCGATGCGGACGCATGCAGTTTGAGATTTCGCTAGCCGTAATATCAATGACGCAAATAGACCTTCGAAACAATTTTTTGGGTTGATTTTCTCTCTCTCTCTCTCGCAAAAAAGGCTATAATTTATTCCGTGTCTCTGGAATATATATTTCCAATCGATGCATTTTTTTGTTTTCATAAATAAATGACGGTGATGTAAAAAAAATAATCGACGAGTCGCATTTTCTGGATCCCTCGATTATTATAAAAAAATTGTATTTGGCGCCACGCCAAAAAAATATCCTCAGATTCCGAGAGAATGGCACTCGTATGGTATTGAGCCCACACGATAAACAATGCCGACGAAAATTTACTCGCAATTTATTATTCCGCGTCAATGGAAACTCGAAGGATTTCCCAAGCTCAAAAATTCTCGATTAGATTCTTTAGCTTTGCCTGCGTGAGGGCGACTGCATTAAAATTTCTCCCTGAAAAATTAAAGGCAATCACGGCGAATGCAGCAGCCGAGAGTAATTTTCCATACTCGGTTCTGTCTCTCTCTCTCTCCCTCAACTGACAAATCCCCACCTATCCATTCGTCTCACTCGCTCACTCTGCCTCTCTCCCCCTCCTCCATTTCCACGACCGATTGACTTGCAAATCCCGACCGGGGATCGAAATGGCCTTAAAGGATATGTATAAGGTGAAGAGGGAGAGGGGAAGGGGAGAGAAGCTGCGATCGGAAAGCGGAGGAGAGAGAGAGATGGTGGGAGGAGGGAGAAGGGATAGAAGGGAATAAGGAAGGAATGATATGGGCGGGAGACATTTCATTGCGTGCGGTTGTTCCGTCTTCGTTTTATTTTTATGTCAGCGCGGTTGGTGCGACTGATGGCTTTAAGGACGAGAGAGAGAGAGAGAAATAGAGGGAGTAAGGGAGGAGAGAGTGGGAAAAGGAGAGGGGGGGAAGAGGGGTTCCAAAGGGTCATTCCAAACCTGGAAAGGGAGTGAAGCAAAAGACGATCAACTCCCCGCAATAACGCTCTCTCTTGGCGGCGTCGTGAAACAAGCAATCCTTTCTCCCCATCCCTGTCCTTCCTCCATCTTCTTCTCCCCTCCCCCCTTCCTCTCCTATTCCGCACGTTTTTTTTATTCCTCCGTCAATAAGGTTGCGAGGATAAATGTGTATGGATTTTTTTTAAGGACACACTTCAGACTCGGGATGAGCGGTTCTTTTATGCCCTCTGACACTTCCTCCTCTCTCTCTCTCTATCTCTCTCCATGTCGTGCTCGTGGAGTGTGTGTGTGTGTGTGAGAGAGAGAGAGGCGCGGGTGGCTTGATGCTTTAAGGAGCGAGTATTCGAGGGCGTTGGGATTTGATGGCGACATATTGAGGAGCAATTGAATGGATGCTAATGCCACAATTTTTTTACGTGGTCCGCGCGAGTTTTTATTTGCGGGTGTTTTTTTCCCTTATGGAGAAGTTAATTTTTTCCGGTGGTTGATCTTAAGAGTGCTGTCTTACTGTTAGGGACGTTTTTATTTTCCCGGCGTGGAAAATAAGCGTTCTGGAGAACGGAAATGGAATACATTTCGGCGAAGAATTAGGCGTAAAAACCCTCTCTTCTGCTTTTACGATCTTGTACCATTCTTGTATTCCGATAGGATTTCTTTGCTGTCTACGTTTGACTTTTATATCGAAATGGAGTGGCATTAGGGTCAGTCATTTTATCGCATGCAGTGATAAAATGACATGGGTGTGAACATTATTATTTATTCTTTCAATTGGCGCATTTAAATCGAGTCTAACCAATACTCGAACAAAATTGTCACAAAACTTTGCACAACGACTCGAAAAGATATTAAGTAGCACAAATTAAGATTAAAAATCCCTCAGCAAGGCTCTCGTTCTCCTTATTTAAATCAGGTCACACTTTTTTGAACTTGAATTAACATGTGCCATATCAAATCAATCAAATTTTTCGTCGGTTGCTCGCATAGGTAACTCTCTTGATATCACGCAAATGCATTAAAGTCGTATGTTTTAGCCAATATATGTAGACCTATGCATTCCTCATTCGGTCATGTCTTCTCCACCTTATACGATGTCATTATTTCCACCCCGCATTCCAACTGCACTACGTAACCTTGTCCCTCGGCGCATTAAGACTTTCTTTTGTTTGTCCCGGTCTTGCTATTTGCATGCCCTCCACTCCCTTTGACGGACACCGCCAGAACAAGGGCCTCTCCTGCTTGCGCGCAACGATGTTTTTTTCTTTTTGCATCGTTCAAAGGGATATATGGGAAGGGGAGGGGAAGGAGGTAGAGAAGGGTTAGGAGGGAGAGCAGGGTAGGAGAGAGAGCAGGGCAGGAGGGAGGCAGAAACGAATACCCCTGATGTGGCCATGTGAATGGTTCCGTAGTGCATGCGATTGAAGCTTCTCAGCAAAATGTTATAAATTGCTTTGTGTGCTCCTGCTTTTAAATATTTTGATTCGTAATTTGTAATAGAAATTTAAAAAAATGTTTCTAAAAAATCCCGTGATAAAATATACTGGAGTTAATCTATCCAAGATTCTTAAAATTTGATCCAAATTTAACTGACAGATTTCAACTTTGCAAAGCACACTTTGAACATATACATATCTATTATTTCAGACTCGTTAAAGTTTTGCTCGATGAATGATATTTACGCCTTTAATGTCTTTATTGCCAATGCTTTTTTGCTTTACTTTTATGATCAATGTTTAACGCAATGCGGTTATCCGTATTGATGCGGTTATCCGCATTTTCTCACAATAACTGATTTGTCTAAATTTCCCTGTGTTTTGTTTCGTGTCTTCGCTAACAGGTGACGCCAGTAACGCGAGCATCGGAAGCGGGGAGGGAACGGGGGAAGAAGATGATGACGCGGGGGGAAAGAAGAACCAGAAGAAGAGGGGAATATTTCCAAAAGTGGCCACAAACATACTGAGGGCGTGGCTGTTCCAGCACCTCACTGTAAGTGTTGACTTTTTAGAAATTTATTCCATGAATTCCCATAGTAAACAACTAGGCTGTTTACTTTTTGTTATAGATATAATGTTACTATATTATTTTATCATTTGGATTTAGCTTTAATTACTCAAGGGAAATTATATATTTTTTCTTGAAGGTGTTTGTAATTTAGTCAGGTATTATAAGGCAGGATTAACATGACAAGTCAATCATTCGACACTCTTAAGAAAACTTTTTTCCGGAAAAATGCCTTATTTTAAGGTTAGCCAGGAAATGACGTCGTGACGTATATTAATTATTAATATATTAATCCGCCACTAAGGGATACAATCCCGGACTACGCAATCCGAAGAGTAAAGTGACATTTGAGGTTATGCAAATAGGACATGGATATATTGCGTACATTGGAAATTTTCATGGTCTCGAAAGAAATTCGAATCCATTGCGTCACTTCGAGAGTTGCAATACCCCAACGATGCGGCAGCTTACGACATTATTTACAGTTTTACCTCGGTAGTATAATCGTGCTTTACCAATCTCATGCGTTTCACGCGGCCGTCTTTTTTGCGTAACATTTCCGTACCCTGCGGCAGCCCACAAACCTAGAGGGCGCTGAGGATATGCATACGAGCCAGGCGTAGCTCGCCTCTCTCTCTCTCTCTCTTCGCCTTCTCTTCCCAACTCCCGGGATAGGAAGAGAGCGTGAAAACACGTACAAGAGAGAGAATGTAGGGTTTTTATCCCTCGAAATGTAACCATCACCTCCGGATAGCGTGTGTAAACGGCTAGTTCTCGTTCCCATTGCTAGGGAAAGGGAAGAGTGAAGTGGACTGTCTCGGCAATGTCGTCGGAAGGAATTCTCTCGGATAGAGAGAAGGAGGTGGATATATCTCGTTAAGTAGATTTGGAGTAAGGAGTGAAACGGGAAAAAAACAAGTTAAATTGGAGGAGCGTAGGGAGAAACGGGTAAAGGGGAAGAAGAAAGGGAGATGAAATGTGAACAAATAGGAGAAAAAGAAAGGAAAATAGAAGAGGACATGAAAAACAACTTGATACAGAGATTAAATAGAAAAATCGAGAAGATACAGAGCTAATATAAGCCATGAAGAACTTATACCTATCTGATGTAACTTTTATTGCTATAAAAAATTTGGTAAGCCACGTATAATTCCATAATCAATATTTCAACTTGCAAGGAGGTAAACATTCAGAGAGGAAGAAACAGATAGGAAGGAGCGTAAGACATGTAGAGGGAGGAAAATAAAACGAAGAAGAAAATTAAATGTAAATGCAGTAAAGGATAACCACGGAAAGACAAGGAATGGAAATAGTATTAAAAGGAGTGAAAAGCGAAGGATGGGAAGGAGAGATGGAGATAGAGAGGGAGGGAAGGAGGCAGAGAAAGGAGGGAGCGAGAGGTTGAGTCGCAGGATGGAGAGGAGCGAGAGAAAAGTGGATGAAGTTTTTGAAGTTGAGAAGTTTTGGATGAGTGGCTGATAAAAATAAAATGTGGAACGCAGGAGCTCACAAACTCCTCCGCAGCCAGCGAAGTTCTTAGTCAGTTGTTCGAAAGAAGGAATGAGTGGAAAAGGGAGTGAGGAGGGAGTTGTAAGGTTTTTGGAGTTACAGGGTTTGAGATGTGATGGAAAGGGAGTTTGAGGTGGAGGGGGGTTGAGAAGGACTGAAAGGTTTGGTCTGAGACTCGGGAGGGTTAGAGAGAGAGGGGGAGCAGAATGAGCACGGTGCGGGATTTCTCGAGTAATGGCTAAAGAAAGTTTTCCTTCGATAACAACTGGAAAATCGCGACCGTAAAGTTTGGCATGCTTCTCTCGGCTCGCCCCCTCCACTCTCCCCAGTACTTCTTTTCCTCCCCCAACCCCCCTGAAAAAAAGCTTTCCATCCAACGTATCTCACTCCACCCGCGCAAACCGGAGCGTGCTACGTCACAATCCTTCAGCGGAACCTTTTATTTCTTCCCTCCTCCGTTAGCCCCTCATCTTCTTCCTCTCTTTTTGTCTTCCTCTTCCGTGGTAACCAAAGCCCTGCGTGGCCACTTCACCTAATAATCTCACAACTGCAACGGCTAAAATCTTTTCTTTCTTTTCTCCGGCCTTTGGGGAAAAATTTTTCTAGAGAAAAACATACGTTTGAATAATGGTGCGTGCGGAGCGACCTCACAGTCTCATTTTTTCCGAGCCGAGAGAACGAAATGATACATTTGGTTGTTGACAAAACCAAAAAACGCTCGTACTATCGCTTGGATAAACACGGCTGTAAATTATTCGGGGAAAATATGGATTTTTTCCACCTCGCTTATATCGGGCGGGCGAGGAGTTTTATGTACCAACTCCCGTTGTCGCTTTTTCGGGGATGGCAATAATTTTCGGCTCCTCCCAATCCGGGGGCATATTTTGTCAATTCGACTTTATCGCCGCTTTTCCCCGCGGTGAATCAACAGCCTCCGTTCGTTTCGTGTTCGTCTCTTGAGAGTTAGTTATACGGTCGGTTACTTAAAGGCAATAATTCGGCTCGGGAAAAAAAGTTTCGATAACTTTTAAGATATATATATATATATATATATATATATATATATATATATATATATATATATGCTGTGAGGAAACTCAAAGAGCGTCGAAATTCTTACAATCGGCTTAGGTCTTTCCAGGGGACGAATGTTTACGCTCGTAAAAATAAAATTGTGGAGCTTCGAAGTTATATATGTGGCTCATGAAGTTCTTGCGTCATTGCTTATCTCAAATTATCTTGAAACTAAGCGAGGAAATAAATTAAGCTTGCGTAAAAGTACATTTTCATTAAAATTCTAGGTTTTATCGAGAAATATTTACTCGGTAGTTGTTATTCACGGGTCCATTTTTTTCCAGACTAAAGTAAATAAGATAACGTATGCAGGTAGACTGATTAGTTTTTCTTTCCATTTTCGGGTTTATTTGACCGGAAGAATTCGAAAACCGAAGCAAAAGTGACGCACTGCCAAATACTAAACGGAATACAATTCGTGTGATAAGGCCCCGAATCTTTCCAGAGACGCATAAATCAGGGAATAAACAAATACACGAACCCTTAATATAAGTAGCTCCGCGCGTTTTCATCCTCTCTCCCCTTTTCTCTCCCTCCTCCCTCAAAAACCCTTTCATACTGATAAGTGAGACATTAAAACACGTTGCCGTGCCCGTCCAAAAGTTAAGAGACACGCCGGCAAAACACGGCCGTGTGGTGTGTGTGTCTTGCATGTCTCTCCCAGATAAAGCGACTATTAAATGTCGTTCCACGAGATGGAATGCCCTATGGGGACTTAAACTCGCCTGGATCTGTAATCCACATAGTCGGAGGGTGGGGCGGAGGCGTTGGCGGGTAGGTTAAGAGGGTGCGGGGAAAGCGAGAGGGAAAGAGGAGGGAGAGGTTAGTGTCGGAAGGGTTGATAAAGGGGGGTTGGGTGGTAATTTCATCCCCTCGAGGGAACTCTGGAAGAGAAAGGGTTACATTGTGCCCGGAGTAACTGTGTGAAAGCATTGAGATAGGGATATGAGGCAGTGGTGGGGCAGGATGATACGAAGGAGATTTTTAGTAATTTGCATAGTTACACTATGCATCTCAAACCGTTACAATGGAGAGATTTATGCAGATTTTCGGAAGGGCGGTCTTCGTCTGGTGTAAAGAAGGCGGTTGAAGTATAATTATCAGTTAAAATTCTTCATCCCTTGAGCCGTCGTTAAGAGATATCTTTAGGTAACCTCGTTAAAATGATTTGTGATATATTTTATTAGGCCATAAACTTGTTTAGATTCTTTTTTAACAAGTTTGATTTCAAAGGTTTAGTAGAATATCACTTGGAATCCAGCCACGAGTTTAAAATGCGTCTACGCTCCTTTTGTTTAACCATTTTGAATTTTAGCCGGCAGTCGTTTCTCCGATGTTTATTATTATTACTCTTCCTCTCCGTTTTAAAATCTCCTTACGGCATTTTCTTCAAATCTTTGTCACACGTTTAAAAACGTTTCTAAAATTTATGAACTTTTTAACGTCTAGATTTGAACTTCAGTCAGCGTTTTACGCGCTCCAAAATTTGTTCGTTGTTCTCGAGACTTGCAATTTGCGAAGTTTGCGATAAAACTCCGCGTTGTTTCCTCGATAATGCCTCAGCCACTTCTTTCTCACCTCGCTGCACTCCCTTCCATCCAAAGCCTCTTCCTCCGCCTCCATTCCTTCTTCCATGAGTAGACCTTAGTTGGTACTCTTCGCCGCAGCAAATCTTACAGGCCGTTGGAAAATCCAACACCACACCCACCCACACACACAAAGACGTAGACACGCTCACACACATGCGCGCACACACACACACGTTCTCTCGGAAGTCTCGTGGGAAATCTTTGGGAAGCGAAAGGCTGTTTGTGTAGCGAAGAAGGAGAGGCAGAGAAGGGGGAGTGTTTGTTGGGGGGGAAGAGGGGGTTGCGGGGGTGTGGGAGCGGAGTAAGCTCATTGGTCCGTCTAAGTTGCGAGAGCCAACGGCTATAAAGGTGCTGTCCGCGTTCTGGAGGGATAAAGTAAGTTTTTGGGCGGGGAAGAAGGAGGTTTGGTGTACGTTTGTGGAATTGAGGCAGGGGTTTTAAACCTTTGGAAGAGGGAGAGAGAGAGAAAGAGGGAGAGAAAGGTGGAGAGTGAGAGAGTTCCTTAACTGTTCGCGTTCTTCGAATGAGACGTAAATGGAGGCTGCGGTCAGGTGAATGGATCTCATCACTTGTTTCTCCAAGTGTGCTTTTCCCAATTAAAATTTGTTCGGTGCGTTTGCCAAACTCGTAAATATGTCTTCCTTGATGATCTAAAATTGTGCATTTAGAGCACAATTTAAAAATTTCGAATAGTCATGGAAGTGAAATAATAATAATTATATATATATATATATATATATATATATATATATATATATATATATATATATATATATATATATTAGGCAATATATCTGTTTGTGGATGCAAAAACTACTGGACAAGTCATTATAAATATATTTCATAATTGTTCAACGTATTTATTCGTTGTTCAAGTCTTAGAATAGACGATTGGATTGTGTTCTTAGTTAAACTTGCTGTATTTTTCTAATGTCACTTTTGCCTCATCGCCTAGAAAACTTTAAAAAAGGCGAGTTCAAAATTCAAACAATCACCCTGTTTATCGGATATTCAAGTATGCGGACGGGAATAAACAACCGGTCGTAGATGTCGGATCAGACATCTTGAGGAGATAACTCCATTTTACCGAGTTCAAAGGAGATGGAGAAAGACATCCTCTTTGCAAAAAAAGAAAGACGGGGCGAAGCGAGGATATGGAGGGAGTTTGGTGAAGGAGGAGAGAGGCAAAGAGGGACGCTGTAGGGAGAGGGGAGGAGGGAGAGGGGAGGGTGCGAGGTGGAAGAGTGAGTTAGGATAAATCTCTTCCGTGCACCACAAGGGGGACTTTCATTCGCCCGTTTCTCGAAATTAAACCCAAGTCTCTGAAGTAACCGCCAGAGAGGTCCAACTGTCCAAACTCCGGCGGAGTTTAATTCACTCTCTCTCACCTGCGGGTGTCGGGGTCCACGCCGGGGAATTGAGATGTGGAGGGAAGGGGAGGGGAGAATGGAATGGGAAGGGGAGAATGGAGGGGGAGGGGGAAGTGGCAGATGAGGGTTAGCGAAGAGAAGCACACTTTGATCTATTATTGCTTCTCAGAGACAAGAGCAAATGCTCCTCCTTTCATGTCCTCCTTTGATCGCAAACCATCGCTTAGCAGATAGGAAGTCTATAACAACGATTCGACTGGATTTTTCCTCTTTCTCCTAGATTTCAAGCCGCTTCATTGTAATTGCGTAGGTGTGTAGTATTCGCTTTCCATTTAGAGAGTTATCGATTCGTAATCTTATAAGCTTCCTTCGTGGTTTAGCTCTCATATAGAGCGAAAGAACCAGAAAATTTAATTGAACTATTAGTAAATCCAGAAATGGAAATATATCTCATTGGCCATTTTTTCAGTAAATGATACTTTAAGGACATTGGTATTGTTCATGAGATGATCTTAAGTCGTTAAGCTTGATGTTGACAAAAAATTTTTAAAAGCTTAATAGCATTTATTGAAATTTTTTCCAATATTTGCACATATGTAGATTAATTTTAAATACGAAAAATCATACGATAATGGGGTTTTAATCCCAGTTATACCAAATATTGTTTGGGAGGTGGGTGTGAATGGTTATCAACGGGAATACACACACAGAGGAAAAAATTAAAAAGAAGGTTACGAAAGAACAGCGTAGAGCGATTCCGCGACGAAAGAATTCAGCTTCCCTTCCGAAAGAGGTTTTGAGAGAAGGTTAAGAGGGAGAAAGAGAGCTTAAGGGAGAGAGAGAGAGAGAGGGTCGGGGCGAGTGGGGTGGTAATGAGGCTTGCAGAGGTACGGAGGAAAAAGTAAGAGGACCGCATACGAGTTAGATGAAGGGAGGGGGAGAGAGAGAGGAATGGAGAAGGGAGGGAGTGGGGAAGGAAGGAGGGGCAAGATAGTCCTACGGATGAAATGGAGTGTGGTTGAGGGAAAAAGGAAGGAAACCCGGAGCCAAATGGCTTTCCGTGAACGAGGAGAGAAGAGATGGAAAGAGAGGGAGGATGGACCGTACAAAGCTCTCTTGCTTCCTTGCAATCTTCATCCGACGAAGCCGCGGAAAAACTTCAAACCACCCACTCCGCATATATATATATATATATATATATATATATATATATATATATATATATATATATACCTACGTTTATATATTATACGTATATTCGTACATATATTCATACACACACGCGCGCTCCCACCCCTTTTATCTATTCTTCCATACATCCTGCACCCCTCCCATCGATACGGTCCGACTAACGTTGCCCTATCACGCCGCCCCCCTTCTCTTCAGCCCACCCTCCCCATCCCCCTTTACTCTTTTAGGATGGACCTTGCCCCACCCCTCCCCCTTTTGCCGCCTGATCCTACGGCTCTTGCTTCTTCGCGTCATTAACTCGGCGTTGCTAATCTCTTATGGATTCGACCTCTCCGTCTTCCCCTTCACCCCCGTGCCTCCCCTCGATCGCTGCACACACACACACTCACCCGATCCCTAATACGGCTATGCCATGCAGTCTGCAGCCCTTACTCCCGTTGCCCAAGTGCGTCACTTACCCCCTCCCCACCACCTCTCTACTCCCCCATTCCATCCCTCTATTCCAACCCCTCTATTCCCACCCCTCTATTTCCACCCCTCTATTTCCACCCCTCTATTTCCACCCCTCTATTTCCACCCCTCTATTTCCACCCCTCTACTCCCATCCCTCTACTCTCCTACCTCCATCGCTCTCTCCCTTTTCGATGTTAGACGAGGGAATTATTCATCTAAGCACATCTGATTTCTTTCGTATTTTTCCATGCATGGAGTCGACGGCTTAGTGAAGTTGTTTTTATCGAAGTGCGGATGGGAATGCTATGTTCGCATTTTTTCTCCTGCTCGTCGTTTTTTTTGCCTCTCTCGCGAGGTTGCCAAGTTGACGGAAATTGCTTTCGAATTGTTTTGCGATTTGGATGCGCGAGCCCACACGTGTGCGTCTGGGGAGATAAATTATAGCGCTGAAGCGTGGATGGGGACGACTCGCCGAAATAAATATGTCTTAGGAATTATTTCTCCTGGAGCTGAAAGTGTCGCAAAAAATCGCGAAAAAATTGCGGTTCACCTTTGCTTCTGCCAAATGTTTAATTGCTAGTGGTTTTTGAGTAGGCCAAAATAATCGCCATGTATAGGTACTACACCCAGTATTTTCATTGATTGAAGTAATCGGGTGCAAAATTTTATGATATTATAGTCATGAATACCAGTGATTTTTTAAAAATTGAATGTACGAAGTGAATAAGCATTTTCCGCAAAATACCGTATCTTTGCAAAAATGGCTGAAACGAACAATCGTCATCAATCAATCATCAATCAAACTATTAATAAAAGCCTTAATCTATTGGTTGGTTGGTTGGAACGCTATATGGGATTTCCCATAAGAGTGATATTAAATATACCTCTTTCACACTCGCAGACTTACTTTATTTTGCAAAATTAAATTAGAAGTAATTGACGCACGATCTTCGGGTAAGAACCATTTTAAAGGAAATTAAATGAAGATTCTTATTTTTATCGTCGAATCGAATTCGCTCACATTATGCTAAAATATTCGAAAATTGTCAAAATTTTTCAATTTTATTGATACGTTCCCTTGGCGATCAACATTGTTGTTCACACAGAAAATCATCATATCTGGTGAGTCCATAATAGCTAATTTTGTAGATGTTGTTAACTTAGTTAAAATATTGCATAATCTTATTGTCTTACTATTAAATATAAAAAAATATATTAATGTGAAAACCTGTTCATCTATCTTATCTAATGTTCGTATAAGTGTCAGATTTAGCTCATTTCCTTCCAATATAGTTGAATATATTAAGTTCCAATTTTCCCGTTGAAATTCAACGGGCATTTACACTAGTCTTATTATAATCTGAGACGTGATTCGTTTCTAGTCGAAGAAATTACTCCCGATTTAACCTAGTGATTTACGCGTGTCGCAAACCACCTTTGAATAAGGCGAATGAAACAAAAAACAACCGTATTTACGAAATATTTTCTCTCGCCTCCCACGCTTCCTTTACAGCCGCTAAAACATTCCTCCACTCCTATTTTCACCTCCGACACTCATGCGCCTCGCATCACTGAGGAATGCTAAGCCCACTACAAACTAATCTCGTCCCGGTTTATTTCGTTCCCTCCTGTCCATCCTTCCTCCTCCCTCCATTCCCCTCCCTCCCCCTCTCCTCTTCTGGGGAAAGGGAAAGGCCCCCGGTTATTTCGTATCGCTTCTGTTTTCGGCCGACCCTTTCGAAGACGACAGTCGCGGCGAGAAGTGTGTGCGTGTAGCATTCCAGCAAGCAGCTGTCAGATCTAGTTTCAGCGTGTGTGGGGATGAGTTCTGGGGAGTCGTCATAGTTAATCCCGCTTCCGGTGCGAGGGGACGGGTCGGACACCAGAGGCGGCTGCGGCCGTCGAAATGGCTGCAAGACAAAAGATCTCTTTTTAACTCCCCAAGAAATCTCCGGACAAATTCCCTTCGTTTGCGAAGACCCTTCTCAATTCATGGTCGATGCTAGTATGGGCCTTGCTGTCATTGGTTGCGTCCCCTTCAAAAAATGAGAGGGAAATTTTTAGACTCTCTCTCCGAAGTGATCGATTGTGACTGTATGACGGATTTGCGCCGTCTTTCGTTTTGATTTGTGATCTTGGAACGATATCTCAGGGTTTGAAAAAAAACTACCGCTACACCTGTTAGTTTCTCGAGTTGAAGATAATTCTAGCGTGCTGCCGTAAAAATAACAAAAATTAAAATGTCTTGTGTATTTTATTTACGAAATTCTTCTTACGCGACGGGGAATCGTGTATTAAATCATGCAATTATACAGAAATTTTAAGGCATTTAATATCATTTTGTAGTGTATATTGTCGTGCGAATTTTTACTGTTAAATCGAGCAGTTGCGAATGGTTCAAAATTAATTCAACCCAGTAATTTTGCAGTATATCCGTATTGTATGCCGTCAGCTAAGCCAAGGATTAAATATTTGGCCTGTTCAACTTCATTAATGATGGCATTTGCCTCCTGTGCATCGTCATAACTCGCGATTCCACCTTATTTTAAAGCAATGTATTATTTTCATTGCTCTGAAATTGTCAAGTCGTATTTCCTAACTCGTCGCATTTTCTAGAAAATCCGAGAAACTAGTTCGTGGCGCACGCGACCCTCTTTTACACCCTAATTGATGTCCTTCCTCCTTCAAAACACTAGAAACTCTCCCTCCTTTCTCCCTCTGGATATTCCCCTCCCCACCTCCTCCCACTCCCTCCCTCCCTTTTCATCCTCTCCAACTCCATTTGGCCTCGGTGTCGTATTTATAGTTTTCAACGCGGCGATCTTCACACTGGGGCATTAATCCCAATCTTCTATCCGTCAACTTTCCTCCCCCCCCTCCCCCCGACTTAAATAAATCGCGAGCGATTTTTACTCGTCTTAACTCCCCTTGACAGGTTTGTTACCGCTCCTCTCTCTCTGTGTTATTCGGTGCTCTAGTCGGCTCAAGTGATTGGAGTTTCCGTGGTTGTTGAATTGAATGCCTTTTTTTAGAACGCTTTGACGCTCTATAAATGAAACTTTAAAAAAATCCGATATGGTTAAAGGCGTAGGTGTTTTTTGAAAGTATTGCTTTGAGTGTTGCTTTACAGAACCGGACGCTAGGATAATAAATATCCGTTCTCGTGTCATCTTTTATTATCCTTCATATTTCAAGGAAAGGTTGAAAATATTCCACAAGCCAATATTATCGTAATTAAACTTCTATGTTGCATCATAATTATAATAATTATGATGAATATTCGTTAAAATTTCACAAAGTGAAATCCAGCATTGAAATATGTATTATATAATAGACGTTGGGAAACATACGTACTTATTCAAGATCCTTTAGAATATCATCTGTTAATAGCTTATATTTATTAATTTATTGATTTTTTCAAGCACTGCGGCAAATTAAGACAAATCCTTTTTACCGAATTGAAAAATTAATTTTTGAGCTTTTTTATGCCTTGTATTTATCCAGTTATCATGGTAATTCATGCAACTATGAAACGGTTCATTTTCTTGGCGTATCACGCCAGTACAGGCCAACTGCATCATTTATTTGTCGTTCAGGCCTTAAATCTCGGCTTTCAAAATGTAAAGATTATTTATGCATCTTAATAATTTTTTCAGACACCTTATTCTAAACGTAGACACTACTTGGAGAAGTATGAATGATAAAAACACAAAAAAGGATATTAATTGAATCTTCCAATTAAAGATGCGAAATAATTAGTCTCCTTCTTCCGCTAATCTTCCCCAACCCGCCTCACACTCTCCTCCCAAACTCCTTTCACTTCCTTACAGAGTGAGAGAGAAGAAAGATTTATTCATCTCCCTCTCTTTAATTTCCGAATCAAATTTAAATCAAGGAGAGATTCCTTTCTTCCCATCCCACCCTCTCCTCTCGGAATCATTTCGCGAAAAGAAATTCCTCAAGAAGAAGAGTAAAAAAGACGCGAGAGAGAGAGAGGGAAGGGAAAAAAGAAGGAATAGGAAAAATGGCTCGTCTTTTGGGGTAGGGAGCAGATGTCTTGGCATCTGAAGGAGTGAGATAAAGGAATTTCTTATTGCGTCCTCAGAGAGAGAGAGAGAGATAGATAGAAGAAAAAATGAGGAGAGAGGAGGAAGTTGAGCTTATCCCGAGAAATAAAAGACGAACGACTTAAGAACGACGACTTTGGAGAGGAATTTCGGGTTGTTGGCTTCGCAATATAACTGCCACTCCTCTAGACTGCATAGAACTACCGCGATGTTCTTCTTCTTCCCTCATTACTCCACCCACTTCCTCCCTTTTCGCCTCCCTCCATCCCTCCTTATTATTCTCCATCCCGTATAACGCATTCTCTTTCTCTGTCTCGCTTTCTCTCTCTCTCTCACACACACACACACACACACACACACACAAGACTCCCCGCCATCTTCTTGGTCCATTTTACCATCCTCCCTCATCTTCTCCCTTCTTCCGGCAAGAAGGAAGGGAAATGGCGGTTTGTAGGATACGGAGGACGCAATGGACGATAGGAGAGTTGTTTTCTCGTCCGGGATGCGGTGAACTGACGTCATTTGTTTGCGACGGAGAAGAGCTTTACCCCCTCCCACGCTCCTCTCTTCCCTTTCCCGTTCCATCCTCTCCCCTTCTAAGTCCCTCTTTCTCTCTCTCTCTCTCGTCTCCTTCTTTCTCCAGAGGATGGAAGGAGAAGTGGGAGGAGAGTTGGATTCTGATTGGAAGACTGCCATCTCGTCACATCCTGCTGCCGTCTGCTTCTCGCTTCGCTTACGCCCTGACGGAATGGGTTTGCAAAGGAATGTGGAGGGGATTGGAAGGAGTGGGAGGAGGTGTGGGGAGGGTGTTGGACGGATTTGGAAAAGGGTTGGAGGAAGTTGGACTTTGTTGGAAGGAGTTGGGATGGGGTGGGGGAGATGCTGTGGGTTATTGCAGAGAGTTGGAGGATATTTGAAGGTGTTTGGGCTTAATTACGTATTTCTGGATGAATTTTCGCTGTCTTGAAGGTGTAATGTTGAGTTGTGTGTGATTGGTGGAGATAGTGAAAGTTGACGGTGCATTGAAGTCCACGAGGTCTTGAAAATAATTTTGGATGGACACCTGAGTTGGGAAGGAAAAATCGGTTGCTATGGTCACAGTAAGAGTGAAATTGTATTGGGGTTTATCGATAGAGTTTATAGCTGATGATGAATATATGTTTATGTTCATTGAAATGAACTTGATATTTTAATGCAGGGAGAAGTGGGATAGGTTCGAAGGAAGATACTAAAATATTGGATATAATTGTTAACTTTACTAATTACCCTAGCTTATTTTAGTCAGAAATAATAGCTTGGTGTCGCTCCATAGAGAGGGAGCTTATTTTCATGCGGAATAGTTTATATTTTCATTAAAATCGTTTTTTTTCGACTATGTAGTTGACGTCTGCTCGCTTGTCAGAATATTGACAAAGGTCGAACTAGGTACAAATTCCGATCGCGGCTGCATATGGTTTTTATTCTTGAAGTACATTGAAGAGTTGTATGCCCCCCAGAAAGCTTCTTGCCCTGTTTTAAACCATTTTTTCCTTCTAGCGAGCCATCGCCAGGAGATAGGTGAATATAGGTATATAATATAAATTATATACCGTTATTTATTCATTTAATATAAATATCAATTTCCTAAAAATCTTCATTATTTCTATTTTACTTTCATTTTATAAATTCCTACATATTCTCCCCTTTCTCCTTTAAAATAATGGAGCCACCCCTCCCCCCACCTGCTCCACAGCCGTTTCCACCGCCTACGGCCCCCACCCCTAGCTATCTCTCCTTACCTTCCGTCGCCCCACCGTCACCCCACCCTCCCTGCCCCCTCCACCTCTTTGCCTCCCTCTCACCGACCACCTTCTCCGCCCTATCCATCCCTTATCTTCCTCATGTCCCATTCCGACCAGCCCTTCTCTCTCCCTCGCAGGAAACTGTCGCCTCACCCCTTTCCACCCACCTCCTCTTTTTAACTGATAAGATGTAAGCTACGTCACTCAGGGACGGTATCTACTTCCGAGCCTTGTCTCACGGGGTTGGCTTTTTTCACGAATTTTCTCTCGTTTTTATCTTCTCCTGTTTTTAGCGGCATTCCGACCCTCCCACGCACGGCGCGAATATGCCCACAAAAGGGAATATGCTCCAAAATAATCCCTCTCTCTTTCTTTCTCTCTCTCTCTCCCTGCGGAGAGTTGAAAAGTAAAGCCATTTTAACGGCTATATCCAACCGAATTACCCCGTTTTGTGAAGTAATTAATTATTTAGGGCAATTTGAATGTTACAGTTAGCGAATTTATAATGCCGCGTCGCAAACGGAGGTCCGAATACAGAGCAGAAAGAAGAAATGGCTCTGGTTTAACGGAAGCGTGAAACTGTGATTTGACTGCCAATATATTATCACGGTAGTGTTACGTTCACCCTTTTTTACAATGGTTTGGTATAAATAAATTTAATAATTTCAATTTAATGCATATTTCTCAGTCAGTAAGATTTCATAGGAACCGATTCACAGTTTAGGTGACTGAATGGCTTACTGTGTACTGATTGTTGCTATTTAGATCACGGCTTCTCTACTGCAAGAGTCGGATCTGTTATTTATATACGTACTCGATATATCGTTATGTCCTTCGTAGCCTTTGTGTGCTTTTTATGTTTTAGAGAAATATATAACACGATAATCAAATGCCGGAAAGCAATGGAGTACAACTATTAACTTTTTAATCCGATAAAGTCTACGCAATTTTGTTAAACCAAAATAATATGAAATTAATTATTGAAAACTTTATGTTCGTCGCAATATCCGAACGTTTGAATCGATATTGTATGCAACGGGGTTGATTTATTTAAAGCCTAACTGGTGACTTCATCTACTCCGGCTTTGAGGTATCATTTTTGCTCGTTGTATTAGTTTTTTGTCCATAAATTGTCGTCACAGTGCCGCATTATCGAGGGACGATAGAGGGCGACAAATTGTGACTGAGGTCCCGTAAGAAAGAGCCGCCATCTGCAATCGAACCCGAAATCCACAACATGCAACGAACATCTGTCCGTTTTGGAACTGGCTGTCATTACCATATATTTCCCGTATTAATTTTTCCTCCGAATTTACAAGCTTTTCAATCGCAAAATGACCCAGTGTTTCAGTGGCGCAGAATTCGTTCGAGTAGAGGGAAGGAGAGAGAGAGAGATGGAGAGCGAGAGAAAGGACATAGGAGAGGGATAGAGAGAGAGGAAAAAATGAGGATCGCGGTACAAAACAGAAGAGTGGCGAAAAGGGGAGAATTTCGCTTCCGAATTGCGCCCCTATATACCGAAGGGGGCGGAGGGATGAGGGCAAATAGAGATAGCGAAAAAGAGAAGAGAGAGAGGAAAAGATTAGGGGAGGAAGAGAGAGGTTGGATAAGGGAGGAGGAGGGTGATGTATATGGGATTCGAGAATGAGGGGGGAATGAGGCCTTCCCTCATTCCCGCTTCCTGCAGCGCCCATTACATTCCCCCATTCAGCCTCGGGGAGGCGATCCCCAGGTGCGTCTGCGAGGGGTCCAGAATCCCCGTATATCCCTCATGATCCCTCTCCACCCAATCCCCAAGAAGATAGAATCCTACCCCTCTCCTCTATCCCCCTCTACGCCAGCCGGGACGAGCACTGAATGGTAGCCTAGCTACGTGCTACCAAAGGAGTACCTGCTCTATCCTTCGGAGCTTCTATGCAAATCGTCAACCTATCCGTGCCTGCATTTCGCAACCGTTCAATTTTTTCCCGCTTCATTCACGGTAAATATGCTTGAAAAGTTTTGCAGGAAACATTTTCTACGTTGTTCGCGAAAATTATTTCTGGACTACCGTCGAGTTTTTCGTCGTCTTGTTATGACAAACAAATGGGAAATTGGGCAGCGTAAGGTGTGTATGGGGGATGTTTTTTTTATTCTTTTCCTTTTTATTTTTCGGTTTTTATTCAACGGGGTGAGGGAAATAAGGGTCATATCTAGGAGTGAACTAAGGTATCGCATGGGATTCAACCTCCCACTGCGCTCAATAACGTGTACGGTTCCCTCCCCGACCGTAAATTCCTTATGACCCGGCTCTTAATGTGTTTCGCGGGTCTGGAACTGATTGGAGTAAGGACCATTCCTTACGCTGTGCGTGGTCTTCATTTGGGAAATATTTGGCGTGAAATTTCTTTTCCTGACATTTGAAGTGAAATTGTCTATATATTGGATTCACTTCCTACGTTTGCACATATCTTACGAACTCGCTGACAATTTGGGGTTCCATTTTATATAAGCAACACATTTTTTTGGAAGCGAAAAGGTTGTTGGAATGGAGGTCTTTCAGTTAGCTCTCGGTTATAAAAATGCTTTCACTTAAATCGAAATCCAGACAATTTGGCTATAAATTTTCCAGTCTGCAGTAAAAAGAAGATAAACGAATACCTTCATTTTTATTCGTAAGAAAGTAAAGGGGACATTCTCTATCCGTAAACCTGAAGTATCATTATTATCGCATACTATTTTCGTTCTATAGGATTTATTGTCATTGGATGCAGAGCAATTATAACCGTAAAATTCGCAAGAAAATTCTCGCTTTAAATGGTTAACGCCAATCTCTTCCACGTAGCTGGATCCCTCGTGATCCCGCAATAAGGCCGAATATAAACGCTACAAACTTGTTTACGCGGGCTTACACCAGCGCCAAAGCTGGGCGGAGAGTGCGGAGATATTCATAACTACACGGGTCGAAACAGCGGGGTAGGGTTGGGGGGGGGGGGGAGGGGGGAGGGGTGGTGCTGTATAAAGTCCGTGGTATTCGGAGGAAAAAAACGAGTGAGGGAGATGCTCAGGGAGAGAACGTGGTTATAAGAGAAGAGAGGTGGCGAAGGGTGGGAGGCAGGGGGGGGGGAGGATCAATTCAGCCTCCCATGCCTCACTCCCTCTCTCCTCCCGAAAAGCCCATCCTCGTGGATTTGAGAGGAACCAAAACGGACACGTGTTTGTCCGAAATTCCCTTCCCTCTCTCTCTCTCTCTCTCTTCGTATCTCTCACAGTTTCTCCCCTTTTTCATTCTCTCCTTCCGCAGGGAGAGGGCGCGAGTGTCGCCTTGCAGGATGAAGTGAGATCAAGCAAGGATAGTACACTGGGAGGGGGAGAGGGAGGAAATGGACAGCTCTCTCACCCTCCTAGGATATTTAGGAGAGAGGAAGGGGAAAGAATACGGCGATGAGGGGTGAAGGTGAGGGAATGGGGACGAGATGTATTTATGTAGGGGCAATTAATGGATGGGGTTAAAAATGGAAATGAGAGAATGAGCAGAGAGAGGGAGGGTGTGAGGATAGAAGAGTGTGGGGAATATGGTGAAGGTGTGACAGGAATAGGGAGAAATGGGTTGTTTGGAGGGGCTTAATGAGTAAGAAGGGGGTAGAGGTGGAAAGAGAGGCAGAACGTTGGGGAGGGGATTTGTTTAAGAGTATAGCGATTGAAGGATTTTTTCCGTTGAAAAAGGAATCGTTCGAATGTGAAAAAACTAATAATGAGGAAGAATTTTTAGGGTAAGAATATTAAAATTTCATGGTGGATAAATCCTTGGAATAACAACCCAATTAATGCGGTCATAGTGAAATCGTCCTTGTGAATTTTTTCTTCCGCTTGTAAATCACCTTCAAATTTTCACATTGATAATAAAGGTGGAATCGATGATACAGCAGCGCGACAACGATAAGGCGAAAGTTTTTAAAGGAAGTTTACGATTTATTTGAAACGACAAAAATACCAGCAAGTAAGGCCTAGAGGTAAAGCCGATTAGATTAAAACGAGGAAGGATGGAAGAAACGAGGAATAGAGGAAGAAGGCGAGTGAAGGAAAGATATAAAGAGCGGAAACACCACGTATGTGTGGATGTTTCTGGGTACCTGGGATAGATATGGGTTGGAGAAGGAATTTCCAGGAATTTTTCCCTCTTTTCACCCGATGCGCATTTTTTTCAAATGAAGGAACTTAGCGGATAGGATTTTTGCTATCGGCGAGTGGCATTTCCATTTCCTCTTTTTCTCTCTGCACTACCTAACGGTAGGTTTTTGTGCGCACCTATCTTCGCACGTACGCAAATTTGTTTGTTCATTCATATATGTATGAATTCTTACACGGGTTACTTTTTCTTATTTTAAAAACTTTCTTTATAGACTTTCTTACATCATAGCATCGGAAAATATCGCTTTTTACCAAATGCATGTTTGATTTGTGGCTTGGAACTGTTATCTCTATTAATTAAAGCCTCACTCGGTGCCTAACGCTGACGTTATCAATGGCACCCTTTAACGTGATTTTAACATACTTCCCGATTAGGTGTAAGGTTGAAATTTCGCAGGAATGTTTGATTCAGATATAAAAATTAAATTTAGAAAACAAATACGAAAAAAGGTCCGGGTCAAACTCCATGGGGGCGATTTACGTTTTCCGTAAGATAACACTTAAAAGTCGACTTTATAAAGTGCAGGCTTTTATTATTTTGGAAATTAAAATTAGAAATAATTGACGTAGGATCGTCGAATTTAAACTACGTTTTAGGATAATTAATGAAGTTTCTTATTCTATTCATCTTTTTCCGCCTACCGTTCGAAATCTCCTATAATAAAAAATTTTAATCACATATTTTACAAAATATTGGCTTTTAAACGGGATTGTTGCCTTGCCGACGACGTCATTGTTAAACTTCGAGAATAGATTGTTGTCTCAATCCGCATACATGTAATATATACGAGTGCATGAATTGCCTTAAATGATAGGATTTTTCGCGAAATAATATATTTCTAATGGGACTGGGATTTAGTTGAGATTCTTTTGCTTATCTACACGCCTATATAGATGTCGAGTAAGAGAGACGGAGATGTGGGGAGGGAGATAAGAAGGAAGGGTTAAATAATGGAAAGTACATAGAGAGTAAGGGAGGTATAGAATTAGAAAAGGACTGGAGGAAAGACATAAAGACGGAGAAAAAGTGGGAGAGCTATGGATTGTGACAGGAGGGAATGAGAGAGGAGGGAGGTGTGAGAAAAGAGAGGCAGAGAGAGACAGGGAGGGAGAGAGGAAGGGAGGGAAAGAGGAAGGGAGGGAGAGAGAAAGGGAGGGAGGGAGGGAGAGAGGAAGGGAGGGGGAGAGGAAGGGAGGGGGAGAGGAAGGGAGGGGGAGAGGAAGGGAGGGAGAGAGAGGGAGGGAGGGAGAGAGGAAAGGAGGTAGAGAGGAAGGGAGGGAGAGAGAGGGAGGGAGGGAGGGAGAGAGGGAGGGAGAGAGAGGAAGGGAGGGAAAGAGGAAGGGAGGGAGAGAGGAAGGGAGAGAGGAAGGGAGGGGGAGAGGAAGGGAGGGGGAGAGGAAGGGAGGGAGAGAGGAAGGGAGGGAGAGAGGAAGGGAAGGAGAGAGGAAAGGAGGTAGAGAGGAAGGGAGGGAGAGAGAGAGAGGGAGGGAGAGAGAGGGAGGGAGGGAGAGAGAGGGAGGGAGGGAGGAAGGGAGTGAGAGAGGAAGGGAGGGAGAGAGGAAGGGAGGGAGAGAGGAAGGGAGGGAGAGAGGAAGGGAGGGAGAGAGGAAGGGAGGGAGAGAGGGACGACGAGAGGGAGGGAGGGGAATATTATTATTTATCCATCATATGACGGGCAATACACTAGTATATGCTGCGATCGTAGTGAAACCGGTCGTGCCAAATAAATTTGTGGAATTGACAAAGTTCTTTCTTTTTCTCCATGAGTAAATTCCACAGCACAGGGTTGAGGCCTGACCCCATTCTTGATATTAATACTGACATTTGAATGAAGATGTTTGAGCGGTGGAAGCATTGTACAAATTTGCTTTTCGTAAATCTCTGCGCAGTCAGGGATTTAAATAATTTAATTCGCGTCGTTTATAATATTCAATAATTCAATTTTGAATTCCTTGTCAGATGCGCTTGTATTAATGGGACGTATTGCGTTTATGCATGAAAAGTGTAAAAGTCCCGAAACCGTAGCTTTTTGCACTTTCCCATTGTTCCGGTGATTTAACGAGTCTTTTCTTGCAAAGTTGGCGGTGCAAACACTATAGCGAGGGAGATTCGCACGAAGGCATTTAGTTAATTTTTCCCTCCTCCCAGGAATTCGTATGTCCTCAGTAATTTCATCGGGTTAAGGCGAGTGGAGAGAAGGAGAGGAGGGATGCGGAAGTACAAGGAGGAATAAATGAGTGGCTAATCCTTTCCTTAGCTTCCTTTTGTTCCCCTCGTTGCATTTCCTCCCTCCCTCCCTCTCTCTTTCTCTCTCTCTCCTCTTCCTATTCTCCTCCCTAAGCGATTCATCAAACTCTCCTTCCTGCTCTCTTCCTTAGATGGCGCTCGGCTTTTATTCTTCCTTTTATACATTTCACAAAAGAATCCTCCTTTTCTTTAGTGGGGGTGAAAAATGGTACGCCTATATCCTTGTTAATAGAGCGTTCTTCTTGGGTTTTTTCTCCCTCTTTGCTCGCTGAGAATCAACTACTGAATCGTCTTGCGTTTCGCGCGCTTTATTTTTATTAAGTTTTTTTTTTGCCCTTCGAGTTGCGAAAGAATCTCGGTAAATTGAAAACTGTGTAATGTGAATTTCTCTAGACTTTGAGGAAATCATCGTTAACGTCTCAGTACCTGAACTGTGAATTTAATGATCGGAATTTATGCTAATTATTTAATGGGCTAAAAACGGCCTTCACTGAATATTGCGTTTTAAGAAAGAGACAAATTAGTTCAAGCGATTTGAGAATTCACAAACCAACGTCACGCATTTGATTCGTATCGCCTCTTCTTAGCAAGGGTACTTTTCTTTGCGTTATAAATAAAAAACGGATCGACGAAAAGGTATTTAGACGAAATTTTACAGTATAGCACATTTTTAATAGTCTTCTAGATATCAAGATGTACTCGTAAACTCGGAAGATTACTTTTTTCTTGACTGTAATTTTCCTCAACATAGAGCAAGTTCTGTATATATTTTCTCGCTTCCTATAACCTTCGCTAGCATATCTCCTTTCATTTGCCCATTTCTAACCACGGCCATTCTAACCTTCTTTCCACCCCTCGATATCATCCCTTTCTCGTCCTTCCTATTGCATCCCTTCTCTACGCTCAAACCCTTCCATCATTTATCTACAACTTTCCACCCTCTCTGCTCCCTCTCATACCTTCTTCGTCCCCATTCCATTTCACCCTCTCATTCTCCACCCTTTCCCAACCCCTTCTATTCCGGCGGACCAGTCTCTCTCTCTCCCTCTTTCTCTCTCTCCTATTTTTTTTTCCTCCACGGCTCTGCTCCGCGCTCCGGTGGGCGGCACTGCCGTTATAGGTTGATCGAAAACCGCACATTTTCTCTCGGAATGGGCAGCGCAACCTCCTATTAGGAGCCCCGCCTTGTGTGTATGTGGAGGGTGGGGGTGGAAGGGGGAGGAAAAGGGGAGGGAGGGAGATGGCTACGGAATGCCGTGGCCAAGGGGGGTGGCAGGGATGGGTGTGGGGCGGGGGTGGGGAAGGGGGGGTGGGGGAAGAGAACGAAAAGCCTTTGGCCCAGGGGCTGTAGAAGATGATGTGAAGGAGGTTGGGTCTTGCGCCATTTTTCTTCCGACGATATTGCGTTCCGGAACGCCCACAGCTCGCCCTCCCGACACCCTCCCGAAACCCCTCTTTCCACTCCCCCTCTCCCTCAGCCACCCATAGTGCACCGCGGTTCAAAATTCCCTCTGTTTCCCATGGGAGGGGGGAGGGTTATTTTTATGGGTTAACTCCCTTCCTACGGGCTAGATGTCTGGAAGGTTTTTCTCCTGCACTGTGTGTGTGTGTGTGTGTGTATTTTGGTGCGCGGCTGAGCACCGCGGTATCCCCGCACCACCGCAAGGTCGTCGATCTTGCCAGCACCACCTTTCACGTTGGGTTTTCGTTCGGACGGGATTTCGCTTCCGAGGATGGTGAAATATTTGCTCTTCGTTTTCTTCGGAACGACAGTTTTTTTAAGGGGTTAGCTTTTGCGTTGTTTACGATTCGAAAGCAGAATCCTTTCCGTTTATTCTTTATTTATTTTTAAATTTCAACCCAATATATTGCATTTTAATATATTTCAATAAACGGTTGACTTTATGAATGTTTTTCCCGTTCAACATCAGTTTATTCATTATACTATTGATGAGCGGAAACTTTCGTTGCCACGGGGAAATTTGGAATACGCGATGCTAAAATAGTGTCACTTGATCACTCTTTAAAGTGTTGCGTATCATCACTTATGAGTACGCTATATAGCGTGGGTGGCCAAACCGCGGCTCGCGAGCTGCATGCGACTCTTTTAACTTAACTTGCGGCTCTTATTCATTTACAGTCAAGGGCGTAACGAGGCTTATCACGTCAGTGCGAATAAGACCTTTTGGGGATGCTTAATGGGTATGTAGTATCTCTGTATGCCGTCAAATACAAGTTATGCTTACTGTTCATACATATTTGTGCGCAGTATGCCTGTCTTGCGGCTCTCAAACATAGGAAGATTATCATATCTGAGGGTAAGCAAGCTTGGCCACCGCTGCTATATAGTATATGCTTGCGAAAATTACTGGTCATCAAATTTAACGAATTTATCTGTTTATTTGTTTGTTTAAACAGAAAGGCAAAAATTCTTGGTAAAATAAAACCATGAATAAAATTATGAACTACTTAGTCTAATAACCATATTTTACGAATACTATTAATGTAAAATTTCCCTAAACCTATCCTCCCCTCTCTCTCCTTTCCTCTTTCACCGTCTCTTCCTACTTGACAATACTTGAACAAGATTGGAAAGGTGTACTCCATGTCCGAGTACACAGTTTCCAAATGCGTTCTTAGAGATTTTACAATGTTCTCAATGTTTTTCGCTCATATGAGAACTCAACAAGAAGCAAGCGAGGTACGTTGTAAAATACATGTAGGTCTTCATGTGAAGTAGTCGTAATTATTGTCCGATTTTAACCAAACTTGGAATTACTTAATTAATTTTAACAAAACTACCCATTCCAAAGTTCATCACAATATGTCAAGTGGTTCCCGAGATCAAACAAAAGAAGATTGTAATCTACATGTAGGTCTTCATGTAAAGTGGTCGTAATTGTTGTCCGATTTTAACCAAAATTGGAATCGGTCAATTAAGTTTAGCAAAACTCCCCAATACCAAATGTCATCAAAATAAGTCCAGCGGTTCCCGAGTTGAAACAAAGGAACATTGTAAACTACATGTAGGCCTTCATGTAAAGTGGTCGTAATTGTTGCCCGTTTTAATCAGAATTGGAATCGGTAGACCAATTTTAGTAAAACTTCCCATTACGAAATTTTATTAAAATATGTCAAGCGGTTCCCGAGTTGAAACAGGCATGTTGTTAACTACATGTAGGTCATGTAAAGCGGTCGTAATTGTTGTCTAATTTTAACCCAAATTGGAATCGATCGAACAATTTTAGCAAAACTCACCAATACCAAATTTCATCAAAATACGTCCATTGGTTCCCGAATTGAACAAAGGAACATTGTAGGTCTTCATGTAAAGTGATCATCATTGTTGTCCGATTTGGACCAAAATTGAAATCAGTCAATAAATTTTAGCAAAACTCCCCAATACCAAATTTCATCATAATATATGGCCAGCGGTTTCTGAGTTTTAACATGCGGACGGACGGACGGAAACGACCTCCCCTCTTTGCGTTCACTTCGTGCAAAGAACGCATAACAATGTATCAGTTTGGATTTTTCTATTGGTTTTTTAGTTTAAACATTTTCATTTAAATTTAATGTGCAATACTATCTTTAAATATATTGTACACAACTTCGACTATACATATTTATGCACATATATAATTATCGAAATTGATCTGTAAAAATGCATAAAAGTTAGTGCAAATATGATTTTTGAGCGGGAGACAAGATGACAAAAACACAAACGGAGCAAATTTTACACACACACTATGACAGATAATAGCAGATAGCAGATAATAGCAGATAGCAGATAATAGCAGAAATTCAGTCAGTCATGTTTTCTTTCAAGAAAACTTCCAGATTTGGCTCGAATAACCCTCTGCAAAATAAGAATTTTGTATTCCATTTGCGTACGCGTCGGTCTTTCCCTCCCCCCCCCCCCTCTCCCCCCCCCCCCCTACCCGCTTAAATTTCAAATTCACTTCCGAAAAACTACCAGCGAAGTATGGAGTCTTGTAATGACACCTTGAGACGTCTCCTTAAACGTAAACAGCATCCCTTACATAATCATTCTCGGAACCCGAGGATGGATAAACCAGATGTTCGAGAGTAATGTCTCTGAATGCTGGCTCGCAATTCATGCCATCCCTCTCGCACACCCACTGCCGAAAAAAATTAATCTCCCTTTTCCCTCTCGAAAAAAAGGGAGGAAAAAACAAGACTTCCATTCAATTTTAATCCTCTCTCTCCCTTATTCCTATTTCCCGAATACGCCTCGACTTCCAGGTATTCTCTCTCTCTCTCTCCGTTTTTATGTTATGCGAATTTATTCCGTTCCAAGCGTTCCTCATGCAGCTTTTCGACTCTTCAGCCAAGAGGCGTATTTTCCCGACGGCCTCCTACGCACACATACACACACAAAGGCACACACATACCCGCCCCCTTTCGAGAGAGAAAAAAAAACTCCCGCAACAACGAACATCCTTCAACACCACGCCCCGCTGCTCCCCTGCCCCTCTCCTCGCCAATCCCTCCCGCCTAAGTATTTTTCAAAAATATACATAATTTCGAACCTACTTTTCAATCGGAATAAAAAATAAATCCTCGATGACAAAAAATTATCCTCGGCGATCTTCCATCTTTCTCTATCTTTACTTTCTTCCGAAGGCCGTCTCTGTGCATCGGGTACTTTTTTTTAAAGCTTTTCATTCTCTTATTCATTTTTTTATCCTCTCTCTCTCTATCCACGCCGAAAATGCGCGAGGGGTGCGTACGGTTTGAGGGGCCAGGGGGTGGAAAGGGGGTCGGAGGAACAACAATGGTGGACCCCGGAGTCTGGTTAGAAAGGATCTAATCAATCACAGGGTGTTGGGGGGGAGGAGAAGCAATAGGGGGATGCTTCTCCGAGGGGGCGTGGTGGTGGGTTGCGTGCGGGGGCGGAAGGAGGTGGGGGTGAGGGTAGTTTTTTCGGGTAGGGCGATGCGTGTGTATGTGTTGGAGGTTGAGTTCTCTCTCTCTCTCTCTCTCTCTCTCTCTTTCTCTCTACGACCTTATAACGCGAAGGGATGCGATTGTGGTGGTGGTAGTCGAGGGCCCCTTTCGTAGAAAAAGGCGGGTTCTGGCATCTACCGCTCCGCGGCGCTATTTATCAAGCGTTTTCCGCTCTCGCTTCGACGTCCTGACTCCAGAGTGATTCCAGCGTGGCCCTCTCTTCTCCTCCCTCTCTTCCTGCCTCGCTGGAGTGGCTCTCTTTCTCTCTCTCTCTCTTTCTCTCTCTTTGTCGATTTTTTTCCGGAAAGTGGAGTGTGGGCGTCGTCGGAAAGGAGTGACTTTTAACCATGGTTTCTTGTCATCCCTTTCCTAGTCGTTACGAATGTAGTTTCGACCTAAGAATGGATTAATTTATCGGGCTCCCCTCGATTAATGCTTCTCTTCGAACAACTCGCATTTTCCCTGATGTATGACATCGTCGTATCTTTCGCCTCTTTTGTGGGTTTCTTGAATTAGTTTTGCTGCAGATTTTCGGAAGAATGCATGGGGAGGATTTACGATATGGGCTGTATAATTTTATTACATTTTGTTCGAAAAGGAGTTGGTAATTGTCGAATAATGATCACGAACGATTCTATTTATGTTAGAAATATCTTTTCATTTATTTGTTTTCTTCTAGGCAATAAAACGTTTTCATATGTTACTGACTTGTATCGTATTTGGTGAATGCAGATACGTCCTTAAAAACCATTGTTAAATTCCAAGCGCAAGAAAAATTACGGAAATATTTTAGGAATATTTGTTATCATCTGGAGTACTTGAACCGTTTCTCAGTATTTTATCAAACTTTGCCTCGTCAATCGTAACTCTTTTGAAATTTAATGGGCTACGTTTGGTAGAATCATTTATAGTATATTTGTTTATCTAGACCGACAGAATAATGTCATCTAACATTATAAGTCCTGAATCAGCCCCCGGAAATATTTCCATTAACCTTTAAACGGGCAAGCTTAATTTGTGCCGTAACCGGGCAAGTGGTGTCAGATTTGACCCCATATATTTAAATAGTTAGCAACTTAACTAAAGGAGTATGGATTATTTTTTTACTGTTGCATAAAATTTTAAACATTATATTTGTTTATTGTTGATTTTTATAATTCATTTATTTCCTTACAATGAGGCAAATTTGAATATAATGGTATGAAAAGAACTACAAAATACAATTACAATTTTTATGTAACATTTTTTACACTTAAAATAATATATATAATCTCCACAATTATACATATATACTGTAGCTATTTAAAATTCTTACACTCATTACACGTAGTTTCTCACTGTGCTGCTCGCATATAAATTGATTGCATGCTGTACACTGTATCAGCACTTTCCTATATCTTTTCCTGTCACACATATTGCATCTTCCCCCTCTTTGTTGTTCTCACACTGTATATCTATTTTGATGCTATTTTAATGTCACACATTTATTTCCATTACTCTTCTAATGGATAGATGAAGATTTGGTATTGAATATTTCCAATACACAATTTTATTCACGGAATCGCTAAAAAAATAAAATACCTCAATATTATTATTTATCATATGAATATAAGTATTATTTACATGCTCTTGCATGAAAAATACATAATAAATTACAAATAACACATGTGGGTTTTGGTAACATTACCAGCCAAGTGGGGTCAATAATGACCCCAAACCTAAATTTATTATTTATCTTGTTATATGAACCAAATTATAATAATTTTCTTTCACATAGAAGGAACTTAGTAAACAAACACATACAAAAATCGAGAAATTGCATAAAGTAAAACTTTTCACAATAATAAGCAAAACAACAGAGTTGGGTCAAATATGATCCCGCTTGCCCGTTTATAGGTTAAACAAACTTTATTTACTCAAATAAAAAAATAGTTTACATACCTTTAAATTTGTTCTCAGTATCTCAAAAATATTTCACTCTTGTTGTAGCAAAAAATATGCTGCTGGGAGCACACCAAAACAAACCATAAAAAAGTGAATAACGATATCCTGTTTAAATAGCCATCTATATCATGTTTTAGAAACTGTTGAGGAAGAGATGAAATTAATCCAGCTAATTTAGATACTATGACCTGCATTTCATGTCGATTTTTCTTTGCCGGTACTCAGAAGTCCCGCCAGTAAATAAAGGTTTAAACAATCCAGTCAATTTACCATATCTTAGACGATCGCCATTCAACTGAAATAGTCCTACACCCCCCAACCATTTCTCCCCCTTCCACCTTTCTCTTTCCCCCATACACGCACACATACCCGGACTCAAAATAGTCACCATTTCTGAAAACCCTTCCTCCTCATCCCTAAATCCTCCAACTCGTCCACCCTTTCACTCACTAATCACCCCGTCGCCAATTAAAGCGTCCACCATACTCTTTCCTCTCTCTCTCTCTTCCACCCCTTTACCCTCCCATCCTCTCCCCATCCCTCCCTGCTAGCTTTCAATCCTTTTCCGCCCCCTCACTCATCCCCTCTCCCTCTCTCAACTCCTCGTCGTGTCTCGAACACAGCCCTCCTAAACCTCGTGCTTAGTCCCATCCAAAAGCCTTACCGTCGTCATCTCGTCCGGACCATTCTCCTCCCCATCCCCCACCCTATTTTGCCTCTCGTGCGTCTTTCCTCCCTCTCCTCCTCCAGCCCCTCTGATCCCATATCGCCCCACCTAACCCGCAGCTTCCAGTGTTTTATGGCTAACTACGAAAAGAGAAATATGCGCGAGCATTGTGGCACGGTACACATTAAAGAGCTTTGATGCCGGAATTCGTTAAATGCCGAAATAATTCATTCGCCCCGTTGCATAACCAGAACGTAAATTATTCCGTTATTTATCTTTAGAGCAGACACTGCACTACGTATCTTTCCGAAGAATGTCAGTATTTTCAATTAGGACTAGGCTCTTGGAGTGAGTCGAAGCATTTATTAGTAGCTTTAGTTAGTTGTTGCACATAAGTACTATTCTCAGATTTTTCGGATTTAGTTTCATCTATGATAGGTTTTTTGCGATTTGGGTTGACCTGAAGTAAAGCGATTATAATTTACTGAGATAATATTCGTCGAAATATAACGCAACAATAACGATTTATTTTTCATTTGACAGTCGTGTGATTTACGAAAATAGTAATTGCTTCCGATATGTTTTATATTTCTGATAAAGACGTGACGTAGCTTCTTCAATGTTGCCTAACACATAAAATGAGTAGTTATATTTACGGATTCCAGGCTGAATTGTATTCATACGCAGAATCCTGTATTATTTAAGCTGGAAATGTTAAGGTAAATTGTAATTCTACCTCGGTTTAGAGGTTTGTTGAGTTAAGCATGCAAGAAATGCTTACTTTCTTACGTAATCGCAGAAGGTTAACTGCGAGTAACATATACTGCTGCGCCGTGCGAGTGCACTTCAGCGAAGCGCGCAAACGCATTCGCGAGCGGTTATTCATCTAACACGCTATAAACAATTTCCCTTAACCCTCGTTTTCAGCGCATTTAAAAGCCCTACCCGACTGGTCCCGAGCGAGGTTTTACTTCGCTCGGGACAGCGCTAAATGTCACTCGAGCAGATAAACGAGATGCGGCGTGCCATATACGATTCTCACGCAGACAGGAGAGAGAGAAAGAGGAGAAAAAAAACTTTGATGAAGAATTTGTAATTCTGTTGCACAATGCATGGAACGCATGCAGCCCCTCTCTCCTCCTCCCCTCCCTCTCCCCCCCCCCCCGTGAATGCGAATAGCTGGGAGTGGACGTCCGGTGAGGGGAAGGCGGGGAGGAGGGAGGAATAGCGATCCTTTGCCGTGCTGTGTCACGGGTTCGCACGTAATGGCGTGGTGTTGGCTTGACCTACGTCACGCCGGGACATTTCGGCGGGCGAGGTGGGAAGGGAATGAAATGCGCAAAACGAAACAAGAGAAAAACGCATCCCGAGCGATGGCGTGGCTTCGGGGTAGGGGAGATGGACACTAGGCGTCACGAAATAAAAGAAGGGCGGTATTTTTACGGCGCAAAAATGACGGTAAATTCGCGGCGCCTGAGAGAGCTTTTTGGGTAAACCATACGTGTGATTTTTGATGCATATTTAGGTTTTATTCTCTCTCTCACTCTTTCCGTATTTTTTCGAGCGGGAGAGATTGCGTAGTTTTTTGTCATTCTATCTTTCTCTCGCGTATTACGCCATATTTTTGTTACGTCGTTTTTAGCGTTTTTTTTTCTTTCATATGAAAACGAAGTATGTGCAGGCGTCAAAATAATAAAAAAGGGGAACAGATAGCATTTCCCTGTAGCCGATGGATGGCTGTCGATAGTATCGGGATGATGTACTTGACAACCAATAAGCCATTCTGTGCACATCGGTGCGGTAATTTTACGTTTTTCGTTCGGATTTCGTTTCTTTTTTGTTTTGTGTTTTTGGTTCGGTTTCGCTCCCGGTTCGTTATAGATGGCAGCACGTGTGTCTCTCTGTTGGTGTGTGTGTGTCTGCGGGCTCCGTTCGATCTTTTTTATGCGAGCGTGCTGATATGTGCGTCGCGTTTTTCTTTTGTTTTTCCTCCCCCCCCTCTTCTACCTTCCACTACCTCGCGTGTATTTTCTTTCCCATATTTTCCGCGAGAGTGCTCCACGAGTAGGATTTTTTAAAGAGAAGGAAAAAAATGGAAAAGCGAGCTAAATTAATGAAATTTTGCGGCCGATCTTTTTCGTTTGTTTCGTTGGCTCTTTACTTTTTTCCGCGCTTGCTGAAAAACGCGTTTTTTCCGCCAGCCGGAGAACTGGGACGCAGTGTTTATAATTGGAATAACGAGGACAAATTTTGTGGCTGATGGCATAAATTATATTTATGAGAAAGGTGTATATTATAGGTTTTTATTATTTATTAACCATTTTATACGTAAAACTCGCATAATATGATGTTTAATTTTTGCCTCAATGGTATTTATTTTAATTACTGCCAGAAGATCGTTTTTTTATCCAAAATAATTGTTTCACTTTAAGTATAGGTTTTAGGTCTATACATGTTATTTAATTGAATCAAAAGAGTTTTACTTTTAAAGGAAAAATGTGAACTATCATATTACCTTACTGTAGTGTTTCGCTACAACTTTTATTTCACATGCTTAGTTTTTAAAATTTGTATTTAAACAGAATATGAGGTAAAATGTATCAATGAAAGTATTGCACCTATTTGAACAGGAATTAAAAAACATAAACATTAGGGCGTTTTAGCTAAGGGCAGCGTATTAATTTATAACGCTTTTAGTCGCATATTCCTGACGTCTTTTAGAATACATATCTATTTTCAATGAAGTACGAAGATTTACTTCATTGTGATTTATCCTTTCTATATTTATTTTGCTTAAAAATTACAGATACCTTTAGATGAAGTACCTACATATGTTCCATGCCTTCATTCACAGCATTGATTGTTTTTGAGTGTGCAGGAATGCTCCAGGAATTGCGCATGGAATTACGAAAATTCGACGTTGGATGTCGCTGTTGTGTAGTCCCCTCTTCCTGTCTCTAACTTCCACTCTTCGCAACCGCTTTAGTGTATGGTGTTCCTTTCACCCTCCGGATGCCGTGTCTCGTTTCCCGCGCCTCAATTCCCACCCTCTTTCTCCCCCATATAAACCTCCTTCCCCCCCCTCCCATCCCGCTCCATCTCTTCAATCCAAACAGCGAACCCATCCACCTTCTCCCCCTCCCTCCCCGCGAATCTGCATGTCATGTCTTCTCCCTTCCTCTTCCGGGAAATGAGCGAGTACGGAACGGAGTGAGAGGGAGGAGGAGGCGTGTAAGAGAGGAAGATGGCGGAAGAGGGGGACGGAGGAAGAGGAGGGTTCACTCCCGTCGCTGGGTTTTGTAAACGACAAATTTCCTCCACCCTCACCCACCTCCTATTCTCCACCTTCCTCCCCCCTCTCCTACCCTTTCATTCCGCCTCCTCTCCTCCCCCTACATCCCTCCTCCTCTCCTCCCCCTACATCCCTCCTCCTCTCCTACCCCTACATCCCTCCTCCAGTCCTACCCCTACATCCCTCCTCTCTTCCCCCTACATCCCTCCTCCTCTTTGCCCTCCTCTCCGTACCCGAGGAGAGCTGGCGGTTCCGCTAAACAATCCGCAGATGGACGGATACAAGGAAAGGGAGAATTTTCGGTTGATTCGGCGAAAGCTTCGACTAAAGAGAGGACTCGGTCGACGCGTCGCCCGAGTCGCGACGTGATCTTCTGCATTGCGGCCGATAGAGCGAAGTGGCTGTTGCGTTTTTCTTCCTCCAATCGGAAATGTTTCCGAAAGTTTTTCGTCTTTTAGAAAAAAAAAATGAAAATGCGAGCAATTGTTTACTCGTGGTGAGAGGTAGGTTTATTAATTAATGGAAGAGAGAGGATATTTGAAAGTGAAATTTAAAATTACCAGTTTAAGCAAAATATATTTTCAAGAATGTCAATTCTGAGGGCAATCCACTGTTCAGACATAAAAGATCATTTATTAGGAAATAAGATACTCGCGGCATTTAATTTAATTGCGATTTAAATACGCATATTTTTAAGCGAACGATGTTTATTTCTCTTTTTTTAAATAATCGTCCTATAGGGCGTGGCAAAATATTTCAATTTTTGCTTTAATCGGCGACGAAACGCATTTTCGAGAAATGAATGAATGAAAATATTAAATGGAGGAGGCAATGAGTATAAGGGCTCGCGTTGGAGATTCTACTCGCAGAAACTTGGCATCTGGATACAGGTCGCGAATTCGAAGCACCTACTCGAGGAAGAATAAGACCCGTTTGCGTAAGAAAATATTTGAGAATGAAGTGAGGAAGAGGGAATGGGGGAGGAGAGAGAAAGAGAGAGAGAGGCTGGTAGAGGAATTAAAAGTTTGGAGGCGGGTGGTTGATGCAGGAGCCTTCTGATACTGTTATCCCCCACGGTGCGGCCCTCCCTCTATTTCCCTCGTCCCCTGACTCCCTTCGCCCTACCCTTAAAAAAACCCTACACCCACTCCCAACCTTCCATCAGTTCCCGCTCGGATTTCAACCCCCTCCATCAAATAACCACCCCCTATAACGGCTACCATCACCATTCATCTGCATTTCCCTCTCTTTCCCACACCCTCCTCCGTAACTCCTTCAAAAAACGCATCCTTTCGGGGCAAGATGGCAGAGATAACGAAATACAATGAGCGAGGTTTTCGAGGAGTTCAAAGTTTTCGTCGGGCAAAAAAAATTCGAATTGTCGCGTAGAAATATTTAGTTTTTTTTTCTTCCTCCTATCATTTCCCTGCCTCCGCCGACGTCTGTTTTCTTCGCGAGGCCATTATTTCGCCGTGATCCCCCGCCGAGGATGGCAACATAACGACTGGCGTGGAACTGTTTGGTCGGAATTGAATTGACTCGGATGGAATTGTTATTTTTTTCCCCTCTCAACTCTTGTGACAAAGATGGAGCCGAAAATGTTAAGAGCGTATTGGTTTATAGGAGCGAATTCTATGGGGCGGATAAGTTCGTCTCTTTATGAGATTCGTTCGGGTGTCATCGATCTCGGGGGAAATAACTACGCGAGCATGTTATTTTCTTCCGAATCGGATCAACTGGCGCGCTCTTCTTTAGCGTCAGGTGAAAGGAATGCTTCTGGCCCGTCCACGAAAAATTAATTTGAATTTAAGATTGAGTTTTAGCTTCCTAGCCCATTAATGACTTTTACATTTAATTCTAAAAGTCAATAGTCATATTAACAATAATTTCTCATTGTCGAAAAATTTTCACTTTTTAGTAGCGTTTTTATAAACTTCGAATTTTTACTATTTCTTTATAAAAGTTTTTATATAACCTTTACTTCTTTTGTCTCAATTACCTTAATAACTTGAACTTGCTAATCAAGAACTGATATGACTCATTTATATAGTAGTTTAGTTAGTTTAGTATAGTATTACAAGATTTAACGACTTTTCAATCAGGTTTATGTTAGCACGAATCACCTTTTGGTATTTCGTTATCATAGAAGTTATTTTCTCGAACTTGTTTTAATATTTATTCGATTCCCTAATGGGAATATTCCCATAACAAAACAACATCCATAAGTTTACAATTTTAACTTTTACCGCAACGAATCGAAGATTTCGGAGGTGTCGCGAGCATTTTTTTCCAAAACATTTCGTTTCGCAAACGTTCATATTCTCTCTCTCTCTCACTCGATGAAAAACTTCTTACAAAACTCCGAGCAAGGTAAGGACTTGATAAACAACTCGCGAAGGAGGAAGAAATAGCAAAAGAGTAAATGCGACCGCACCGTTTCAACGTACCTCGTTTCCCATCTCGTCTCCCTCCTGAGGTCACGCGGGAGGTGTCGCCTCCTGGCGAGATGGCCCGGAATCATAAAAATGCGCGAACGGGAGGATATGGAAGGAGCGAGGAAAGGCGTAAAAGAGAGATGCGAGGGAGGTGGGTTTTGGGGGCTAGAGGGGGTGGAGTCATGGGGGCGGATGGGAGGGTGGAGGAGGGGTAGTGATTTGTTGTCCTCCCCCTTATCCCAGAGCGCGCGCTCAGGACGGTCCCAGAGTCCTCTTCAAGAGGGAAAAGGAACGAACATATTTCCCGGCCTTCCGAACTGTGACACGTACTGCTGCGGTGCAGTAAATAACCAAGTTTCGTGCCGGCTAAGGTCTCGCGGGGTTTAACCCCGGGAAGTAGGAAAAGGGGTGGGAATGGAGAAGAGGGAGAGGAAGGGAGGGGGGAAGAAGGGGGTGGAGCGTGCGCGAGAGGGTCGGATTGAGGGGAATGGAAGGAATGGGAGTTCTCGAAGGGCGAGAGAGAGAGAGTGAGTGGGGTGGGGGTGAGGAATGGGGAAATAGGGATAGAGATGTCACGGGAGACACTTGCTCCCATCCGAAAAAGAAATAGTTGAGCAAAATTCCAAGTTCGCAAGTTTCTCAAAATATCCGATGGAAGAATTACAAGCCCCTCGCTGTTCTAATTTGGGCGAAAATTTACACGGGAAAAATTCATCTAGGAAATCGCAGAATCGTAAGAGAGCCGTCATAATAAAACAGTTACCAAAACAAGTTCATTTAAAATAATCCCACTAAATATACTTTAATTTATTCAAAAAATATATTTGTATAGGTACTCGTGGGTCACCTAGGAACCTTACTATTATATTTAACTCTGTGTACACATAATAGGACAGGTATGGTAAAGCTGTGACACATCTGCCGCTTTTGGCACACAAGACGATTTTGATTGGCACTGAACAGAAAAAAAATTTTATTGACTGTCTCCTTAACATTTTCCCATTCTGACACAATATAAAAGACAAAAGATTGCGCTTATTTTTATAAGATAACTGACGAAGTGTGACGAGAACGAGATGCTTGTTGCGCCATAATTGTCGTTCGGCCATAAATAATTTGAAACAATGAGTATTTTTGGACGATAAATAGAATTTTATACAATTGATCTATCGTTTTCTGAGCTCTAACACCGAGACTAAATGATCAGAGTTAAACCATAAAATTATTTCTTTTTGAATGTATTTTAAATTGGTGCGTAAGTTAGAAAAGTAAAGCAAATTTTTGTAATTTTTGCACGGAAACAACCAGGAGGTTATCCATCCACGTGCTAGGATATAGGAGAGTAGTTACAGAAATTAACAAATGAAGCGACTGATTCGCGGTTTGTTCTTGGGGACACATACGCATCTTGGATGACATATGTTTCTATATTTTTGTTAGGGATTAGAAATTGGTAGTATAAGCGTATGGTATGGGTTAAATGTGAGTGAAAGCGAAGCAGGTTGATATATATGTTGGAAGGGAGAGAGGGAAAGGGAGAGAGGGGAGGTGATGGGAAGGGGTTGAAATAAAGCCTGTGATCGCTTTTGTCAACGTGGCGGCGCTGGCTTGATGTAAGGTACTCTTAGGGCGAGGGAGAGATAGGGTTAGCGGAGGCAAAAGGGGGAGAGGGGAGGAAGAAGGACAGGGAGGGGAGGACGGGAAGGAGAGGTACGGGGGGAGAGGGGCGAGGGAGGGATTTGTGGAAGAGACCTACGCAGAGTTTGAAGGTATATTTGATCAAGATACGTGACATTTAGAGCCAAGTCTCCGTAGCCGTTTTCCGCTTAGCTTAATCCCTTCTGTAAGCAAGTTTCCATTGGCTACCGGTAGGGGGATGTCGCTGCTAGGCCGTGGCTGTTTAGACAAGAAAAACCTACTTTATTGGACCGTTGGCGGTTTATTGCAATTGATAGATCTGCGAAACTTTGCTTTCTGGAGGCTGAGGAAGTGTTGTAAAACTAGAGATTTTGATATCGCTGCTACGAAAGTTTTTTTCAGTTTTATTTGTTGCCGGTCCTTAAACAAAAGCGGGTAGTATTCTTAAACGCAGGAATATTTATGTATAAAAATTTCAATACATTTAAGTTTACATAATCTGTCGATTTTAAAAATATTCGTCTTTTTCAAATTAAAAAAATATCACTAGTCTGTTTCGGCGCAGAATAACATATTTGTAGCGAGGAGTGTCCATTATCTATTCATTATCTGCTATCGGGATGGGAATTATGAATCCTGCTTGATGCATACGACTTTTGATTTCGTATTTAATTTGGCCGATACTTTTGCTCGTGGGATTTATATAAGCTACTAAAAATAAATGCTGAATTCTATCTCTATCTATTCTCTATCTCTATCTATTCTATCTCTAACCGCCACCACTTGTGTTTTCGCTTCCACAATATTGTCGGCTGTATCTCGGAACCCAGGATTAAAAAAAAATTTCACCTCGTATTTACATGAGCTGCAGAATCCCCCCCTCCTCCACACACAATTCCACTTCCAATAGATTTGAGACGTCCCAGAAGAAAATAAAACATTTTTCCCTTTTCTCTCTCTCTCTTTAATTCTCGAACAATTTTAACGTCACGGACACACACTCGCCTTCTCGCCCACCGGAATTTTTCCACTGTGGCGCCTCCTACGTCCTCCTCATTGTTGTCCTGGATCTGGTAGTCAAGAGGATGAGGAGGAGGCGGGGGTGGGAAGGGGGGCGGTGCGCGCAGGTAGGCGTGGAACGAGCGGAGGAGGAGTGAAGCGCAAGGGGGGAGAGAGGGAGTTGGGGGTGTCTGAACAGCAAAGGGCACCCCTAGGATTACGTCTGGTGCGTGTGAGCTGGTTGGATGAGGCAATCCTTTACCCGACCTGTCCAGAGAGCCCCTTTTTCGCTTTCCTCCCTTCTCTGAAGGGATGAGGGAGGGAGATGCGAGTTTATTTTGCCGTTGGATTACCGTACGCCCCCCCCCCGCCCCCCTTTCTCCTCCCACGAAACCATTCCTATGCTGCGTTATTCCTCTCCCCTCTCTTTTTTTCCTACTCTCCGCCCACACTAGTGATAATAAAACACCCGCTCAGACGCTTGTGTTGTTGGTGTAGTGAGGATTTTGGGCGGCAGGGGGAGTTTGAGGTGTTTTGCGCAAAGAGGGAAAGGGAGGGATGGATCGGGAGAGAAAAGGGGGAAGTCCGAGGGATTTTGAGGTGGAGAGTCCTGGAGGCCCACCTACTACGTCAGTTTTGAAACCTTTCTCTCTCTCTCTCTCTCTGGCTGCTCCCCCAACCCTCTCCTCTATCAGGTTCCCCCGTACGCCTCCGCTCCGCCCCCCTACACCACGCACTTCTGCTGGTTTCGCTAGATGCGAGTTTACACCGCACACTTTTACGCACGCGGACATTTTACGGTGAATTTATTCGTCGGGTCGACTTTCTCGTTCTTTTTTCCCTCATATTCCTCTCCCTTTACCTCTCGCTTCTCCTATCTCTCTCTTTCCGCGTTTAATCTTTTCATTCCTTCAGATATTTCATATCTTCTCTTTGAAAATTGGAATAAGAATGTGATGCGATTTTTTCAAATCGTCTCTAGGTTGTTGTCACTTACGTCGTGTGTTTCAGTATTAGCTTTGCTTGGTAATAAGAAGCGTGAAAGTAACTGCTAGTCTTCTTTAGTTTTGCGTATTTAAAGGTGCATCATTCGAATTTCACCATTTTAACGTCGCCTTCTTATGGATTTAATTGATATGAAACAATGACAGATGCATGAAAATATGTTTTATCGTGAGCACTGGCTATGACAATCACCTCGGTGAAAAGTTATATTAAAATCCGCCAATTTGCGGATTAATACGATATCACTACTGAAAACTCGGATTTGTATTTAATGCTATGTTTTTATGTGATGGAAAAGTTTTTCTCCAAATCAACCTAAATTTTGATTGATGCATAAATGAACCTTGTATAGAATTCCAAATTAATATAGATTTTTTGCCACTAAAGTAAAATAATTGACTGGTAATTAAGTGGCACAGGTGAAATGAATATGTCGCTATTGAAGACTGACGAAAAAGGTTTACAAAACATATGACAATACATTTTGTCCGAAATTTTGGTCGGTGATATGAGAGAAATGACGATAGAACAAAAATAAATTCCGGGAGCTTGCGAGGATAAGTACAACCGATCGAAAATGCAATAATAAACTCTTATTAAACCGTTTAAAAAAAGTTAGTTTCTGCTGCAATCGCTTCCACTGGAAGGGAAAATTACCCTTTAGGGATTGTTCTGAACGCGCACTTGGAAGGCATACGTAAAAGAGTGAGGGACGAAATACGCAGAGAAAAGCGGAGGAAAAAGTTAAAAGAGCGAAAGAGAAGTGGAGAATGATGGAAGTGGAAGGTATTGAAGAGTTAGGAGAGAGAGAGAGAGTGAGGAGGGGCAGAGGAGGGAGCGGAGAGCAGGGCGGCCAAAGAGGATTGGCCATCCTCTATCGCCGACTTAGGCATGTTTATGGCGCCGCGCGAAACGGCGAGGGGAGGAGAAAAATCGCTCTTTTTCCCTCTTCTCCGATTTTATTTTGTTTTTCCGTATCCCTTCGAAACCTCTTCCCCCCCCCCCCATTCCTCCTCCTCCCCACACTCTCATCTCCCGAAACCCATTCCACGGAATCACGGTGTGTCCTGCGAGTAGTATTGGAATCTCTGCTCCCTCCCTCCATCCTAACCCTCCCCCTCCTCCTCACTCCCTTTCCCAAAATCATATTCCTTTCTTCTCCCTCCCTCTCTCTCTCTCTCTCTCTCCCTTTCCTCCATCCTTCTTTCTCGCTCCGGTCCTATCAACGCTGTCTTGCTTACACGTATCACAAAGGGTGCGCCATAATTCAAAGGGACCCCTTTTATTCATTTTTTTCCGCGCGGTGCGGTTTTAGTTTAACTGAAGAAGGAGTTAGGAGGCGAGCGATAGTGAGGTTTTTGTTATAAACTTGTATTTAAAATGTGGTGTTAATGGTACGGTTTGAAATATGTTATTCTATGATCTCATATTGTCGGAGAAAAATGTTTGCCTTTAAGTAATCGTTATCACATTTTATTCTAGGTTTTTTAATCGTGAAAATATTCAATAGTCTTTTTTTAATTCGGTGTGTAGAATATATGATGGGAATTCGCCAGAGTGAAGATGTTTATTTATCTAATTTGGTTTGAGAAATATATATGTACATATTTATACCCTACCTATATAACACTAGATTTGTTAAACCTAAAAATATATATCGTTGGGTTCATATTGAGTTCTACCAAATTCTAATTATTGAAAAAGTTTTTTATTTTTATAGGAAACGCTGTTTTTAATTACTTTTAAAGGATCTTTTGAATTTTTATTAATTATAAGTTATATAAATCTGATGCTTAATTGGGGCAATATTTCAACCGACAGTTTCAATCAAAAGCTTTAACGATCCTGGGGCCTTTTCTCCCACGCTATCGTATACACTGGGGACAACATTTCCAATTTTCTGTGGAAGTAACTTAGGAGCCTAGAGACGCGTAAAAGTTTTAGAGAATCGGGAGAAGATGGAGAGAAGAGGGAGGAGGTGTAGGAGGGAGGAGTGGGCGGAGGAGGGGGGGGAGGAGGTAGTGGAGGAGGAGGGGGACGTGATAGGGTTGCTCGTATCCAGATAGCGAGGGAATAAGGGAGGAGCCTAGTTCCCAAGAGATACTTCTGGTGCTGTAGGGAGCGCGAGAAGAGGCTGCAACAAAAAAGAGAGAAAGAGAGAGGGAAAATAAAGAATGCTCCGAAATAATAATGCAAACGTCTTCTACTAGACGGATACGCTCGAAGTTTATTTTTCGTTCCCATGGCTACACTACGCGGTCTTTCGATGGCTCCTATGGGTGGCGTTGCGAGGAGATGGGGCGACGGCGGTGCCCCCTTCCCGTCCTTCACGGAAATAACCCCTTTCTCTTATATTTCCCATTCTCTAACGTCGTTGGATGGGACGGGGGAGGAGGGGGGGATGGGTCGTGAGAGAGGTGGGGGAGGGGTGGGGGATGAGGTGGAATTCGACCCTCACCCTCTCTTCCGCAGCACCTTTACCTCCCTATTTCCCCTATCACTCCCTTATATTTTTAGAGGGAGGGGATCAATGGCTCTCTCAGTTTCCTGCCTTTCCAATTTCTTCCACGTACTCAATACCCTAGCCACCTCCCACCCCATCATCCCCCAGCGCACAGCCATCCGGCGGGCTTAATTTTTTTTTCTGCAGGACGGAATTTAAAAATTCCGGGGCTTTTCCAACCCTTATCTTTCTCTCTGTCTCTCTCTCTCTCTGTCTATTACTTTATTCGTGAGAGTTGGGAATGATGGGAACATTTTTCTCGCATTTTCTTTTTCGTGGGGAAAGGCCGGTCAGGCGGAGAGGAGAAAAGCCTTCCTCGGAGCTCCGAAGGGGTTCGATGTTTTTCCATCGGTTTTTTATATAATTTTTCTCCGTTTGTTTATCATGGCGGCTTATGGGAGCGTATTTATCTTTTTATTCCGTTGCGTTGGCGATGGTTGGACGGGTGGCGAAAATGAAAGCGGTGTCGGAGGAGGGTAGGATGGGGGGAAAGAGGAGGCAAAGGGGTTCGCTTCTATGGCTTATGCGGCTCCTGGGATGCAGACGCGGTGCAATGGTCGTCTTGGGGCCTCCCGAGTCATTTTTTTCAGTTTTCGTTCTTATTTTGTTTTTTTTTTGCGAGGGTGTCTTCGTGGTTTACTGTCCGTCGTTTTTTTCCTCTTGTTTGGCCTGGCATGTGAGAATGGCTGGTATTCTGGCGCGGATGCCTTCATCGATGGTGAAGTGTTCTCCTTCTAAGGTGGCTTGGCAGCAAGAATATAAATACGTTAAATTTATTTTTACACAAAAATAAAGTACAATGGGATACTCGAACGATATTAATATACGATTAAATTATGGCCATGTTTTAGAGAAATTGTTAGATTCTAGTTAGGCGCAATGACAAATGTATGAACGTAAGAGTCACGAACTACACGAACTGTTTTGCAAGAGAGTTTAATTACATTTAGACGACCTCGTTCATATCACTTGCATTCAGGTTGATGACAAAAATATTATAATGAAGTGGCAAATCGACAGAAAAACAGAAGTATTATTAACATAATTATCATGTAATTGAAGTAAGATTTGCGAGATATACATCTCCGGGCAGATTGCTTTTTTTTATAGATATGATATTACACCAAATCTGCTCAACTTATAACTCTTCCAGAGTTTTCTTTTTCTTTTTAACAATTCAATAACCCCTCTACTATGACGACAATGCGTTCTCTTTCAGCTATTTACTCGTAATTTAAGTAAGACGTCTGATTCAACTAACAATGTAACACCGTTATTTCATATATTTCAAATAATATAGCTCAATATTTCCATAATTAGGAGCTCTTCATTTCAAGTGGCTCGATACATATTAAAGGTTTTCAAAACGACCCTTCCCGCAGACCTTAAGTTCATCGAATCCAATCACTCCCGTAGCAACAATCTTCCACGTGAGATTCCCTTAAGTGACAAACGACATCATCGATCAACTCACGATCTTTCTCCCTCTTTTTATATCCCACCCTTTCCCCTTTTCACCTTTTCCCGCTGTCCTCCGAATCAAAGCAGTGATTCATCTCTCGCAGTTCCCTTCCCACAATGCATCTCGAACCTTTGGTATCGCCTCCCATAGCAACAACCGCCAAGGATTCCATCTCCGAAAGAACTTCCGAGTAAATTCACTTCGCATGAGTGATGCAAGTGGAAAACGTCACATTCTTTCGTTTTCAACCGGCTCGAAGTGAGCTTAACGGTCTTCTTAGACGTTCTCCCTGCCTCTTCCACCCTTTATCCCTCCCTTTTTCTCCCTCTTCTTCGCAACCGACACACACGCTTGGCCCGCTAACACGTACATTCCCATTTTTATCCGGCATTTTAACAACGCATCCACGCCGCTCTAGCTTTGCGGTGTTATTCCGATAGTTTCTGCCGAGATCCTTATCGGAGGCGGAGGAACATCTCCAACGAGGCTGAACTCTCGAAGAGAGGGAGAGAGGCCGAGGAAGGATATCACGGCGCGTGATCTTGTTCTCGGCTAAGTGCTACAGTTCCTTCCTCTTACCCATTTGCGCCGTTTGTTTTTTTTCCTGATCTCTTTTGTCCTCTTTATGTCTAGAAACGTAACCGGCTTGGCGGGCGACGCAGGGCACGAAAGAAAAAAAAACAATCGCAGCGTTCTCTAACGCGGCTTTTACATTTAATGACGTGTTAAGTCCGTGAATCTCACCTAATACTTCAAGAGAGAAAATTAGTTATGATATTTTCGATGATTTGTTATAAATATCAGAGCTGTATTCTATTAATATTATAGGTGTTTTTGGGAATATATATCTCCATGTACCTTAATGGCAAAAGGTTATAAAAATTTATTTGTTGATTTCTACAAGTCGTTTTCTCATTTATTTGAAATTACGTATTTAATTGTCGCATAACTAAATTCGCATTCATCTGCACTCGACGAGAGACTCACCCGTCGACGGTTCCGACGGAACCCGCGAGTGATTCTCACGCCATTCATCAGATGAAGACTTTTTTTTAACTCTCCTTTTGCGGTCTCTTCAAGTCTTCACTTCCTCCACCTTCGTCCATTCCGCCCTTATTGCGGATCTCAGACGGTCTGCTTTTTTCCATTGCCCCCGCTATTTCCGCGAGCGTACGCACATACACACGCAGTCACACACACACACTCTCTCTCTCTACTCCCCCTACATCATCTCGTCGTTCCCATCCTCCTCCACCCGCCAGGACCGCGTCCATTGTCATGGAGATGACGTTAGAGCATTGTTCATCGACTCCCTCCAGAATACATGAATAGCAAAGAAGGGGGATGGGGGTGGTAAAGAGGGGTGGGGGAGGGTTGGTGGCGAAGAAAGGAGGGTGAGGGTGGATGGTCTCCACGCCGGAGGGAGGGGAAAAACATGTTTTGGTCGGGGCGGAAATGGAAGAGAAAGGGTGAGGGCGGGGGAGAACTGTGATTTGTTGCAGAACAAAAAAAATACGGGGATGAGATTCCGTTAAGGGTTGGAGTATGTCGGGGGGATGGAGGATAAGTATCCCGACGTTCCCTGATCTCACCCTTGAATGCTCCTCCGCGCCGTCACCGACCGATACGTGACGTCATCATTCCGACAACCCCTTCCCTTCCCTCTGCCGGCCAAACGTTTTCTCTGGGGCGGATGGTCGTCTGGAAATAATCACCCTGGTGACTCTTTGCCACGTCTTCATTTCCTGCTCTACCGAAATGGAATGGGGGCGAAGGTTTTTTTGGGGCCCCTTATTGGGACCCTACCCCTCTATTCCACCCCTTTTTTCGTCCGAACCTTCCTCCCCTCCTACCTCGGTCCCTCCAGATGCGGTCATTGGATTCTGCACGTCTGGGTTTGAGGGTGAGGGATGGCTCAGGCTCCTCCCGAGCGCCTGGAATGGATGAGGATATTCCGCTGACCGCCTTCCGTTAAAGAGATTAAAAGGCTATTAAGATTTACGGTCTAGAGAGGGAGAGATACGCTGAAGATTTTCGGACTAGGAGATGGCGGCCATTAACCATTCTAATTATAGGAGTAGTCATTGTAGTGGACGCAGGTCAACTGTGGCTAATTTGAATGAATTGCGAGTTGGTTAAAATGCAAAATAAGATCGTTCGGTGGAGATGTGTTTTGGTGACTGATGCTGCCGATTATAATGAGATCTCTTTCAGTCTTGAGGGTCATAACATTACTGTTTATGCCACCTATTGTTTTTAAATTTCCTCCTGCAAATTCCTATAGTTTTTCGTTTATTTCATATTACCAAACTAATCATCATCATTTTTGTCATGCTTTGTAAGGAGGGTGAACGATTTTCCGAAATATTTTTCTGCATAAAATTACACAGATTATGGCAGTTCCTTTTGGAAAGGAAGAATTAATGCGTTCATGTCGTCCATAAATGAAATTATTCGTAAAATTTACATTGTTTTGCTCAAAGTGTAAAACATTTATTGGGAGTTGCGTAAATCGAATATGGCTTTTTATGAAGCTAGTTTTATCTAGGTTTAATTTTTCATTAAAAATTGTTAAACGTTGCATCTCGAAAATTCTGGAACATTTCACCGAAGTTTATACCCTCGAAATGAGTTAGTACGCTATCTGTATGTATGCGACACCTTATTTCTCGAGAAAGTAATGTCTCATTTTCTATAATGCAACACAAATACCATTACGGGGGAAAAACTCCATCTCAAGGTTGCCTTATTACCCATAGGAGGCAATCCAGCACGTGTCTTCCTTGAGCAGGAGATATAGCGGAAAAAGTAATTTCATTCCTCCATTACCTCGTAGTCTGATGCCTTCCTACGTAATAGCAATCCACGTGCTATGCAGGGGAAAAAATGAGAAGACTGAAGTGAGGTTGCTCCCATGGAAACCCACTTTTCTATGCAGGAATGTCTTGCGTGGGTGCATTACCCATCACCCCCCCTCCCCCCCCTCTCCCCAGGCCGCACTTCAATCTCCGCTCCCCAACTCGTCTGCGGCCGAGGAAAAGACCCATCTCAGTTCCATTTTGAGTGTATAGGGAGGGAGGAGTTGGGGAGAGAGGGGGGAGCTTTCGGAGGGATGGTTTCCGCCGTAGTGGATGGTCCTGGAGGATTTTTTGGAATGCCATTTCATCTCTCTCTCCCCCTTATTCCAGCATCCACGAGAAAATCCCTCTTTTCCTCAATCTCTCCATTCTCCTTCTAATATAAGTTCCGAAGGGATGTAAACAATAAGCTCATGGATAGCATTCTTATTTCGCATTTCCTAACCCTGTCTCTAGGGTCGTGTTAGGGTCTTTACAACCCCGCCAAGGATAGTCAAACACGTAGTCGGAAGTTCGTATCCCGTTCATGCAAGTCATTCCTAGTTCTCCGGAGGTTCCTTAGGAAATATTTCTGTCGATGACGCCTTCGCTTTTGCAATTCAAATTAGTTTCTCAAATGAATGTGTTTTAGACACAAATTCTCAGACGTGGACAAATTTAAAACTATTTTTCAGCTTGAGATATTAATTTCCGTTGATTAGTCGCAGCATTTTCATTCACCCTTTTTGGAACTTTTCGGTTTATCAGCAACGAGGATCTGGAGTACTATGAGCTGTTATTGTCTCCTTCTGAACAAAAGCTTCTATTTATTTCTCGTGCAATTAAGAATTTGTTACCGGATTCAGTAGATCTTTAGAATTCTTCCTCTGTGGGCATCGGTAGTCTCGTCCGCAGAATACCTTCTGGTTTGTTGTCAACTTTGGCCTCGCGTCGCCTGTTATGCTGATTGAAAAGGAAACGTGTCTATTATATGCTAATTTGCAGCAGTGGATGCTTTCCTTTGGTGCCATTTCAATTAACCATTTGAGGACAAAGCTGGCGCCGTTGGCGATTCTTTCTGCACATCATTTGCTAATCCAAAGGCTGTACATAAATTGTTTTGAGATTCTAATTCTTCATCCTCTTCGGTTCCCACCCTCCCATTCTCTTCGTTCGTCAGATTTCTCATATCACATGCACTGCACTACCTCCTTGCAAAGGGGAGGCACGCAATGCATTTCGGGATTGGGAAATTTAAAAGTGATCGATCGCGGCACATCCTCAACCCACGAGACGAAACTATAAGAGGCACATAACGTCCAAGGCTATTACGATCGTCTCCCTGGACGAGGGAGGAACGGAGGAGATCACCGGTAGAAAAAATTTATAAATCCTTCTCCTGTAAAAATAGATATTTTGTATTCCGGACATCTCTGGAGGAGAGATGTTAAGAGTGGGAGAAAGAGAGGGAGATAGAGGAGGGAGAGAGGGAAGAAGGGATGCATTGTGTGGAAGGAGGGGGACTTAAAGGTGGCGATGGGATGGATATCTCTCTCTCTTTCCCTGACATCAAGTCTCCCCGACAGTATCCTTAAACTCCCTCCCCCCTCTTCGAGAGCCCAACTCCCCCCTACCCACCTCCTGAAACCCACGCCCATCTCTTGGCGTGTACCGCACCAATCTCGGAATGACAATAGGAGGATGGAGGGTGTGAAAAGGTGTGGGAGAGCGAGAAGGAGTGGGGAGAGAGAGCGGTGGTGTATATTAGGGGAGTGGGGGATAGAGGGAAGGTTAAAAGGGGAAGTAATAAGGGGGAAGGATGCCGGGGAAAGAGTCTCTTAATGGGGAAGGGAGGGATTTCCCCCCTTTAGAAGGAAGGGGGTGGAGTCACACACACTCGCACGAGAGGAGGTATCACGGTGCCAAGATGAGAGGGGATGGGCCTTCCACACCTCTCAAGAACATAGCCACCCTCTCTCCCACTCTTCTCCCTCTCTCCAGAGGATCCCATCAAGATGGGGTTTCCGTGTCTGTAATGATGACACGCCAACTTCCTACCCTCTCTCCTCTTTTCCCGCCTCCCTCTCTCTCTCTCTCTTTGCCCTCCCTTTCTTCTGCTCACTGCATGAATTTACCTTCTCCTTTCCTCATGTCTTTCACCTGTTATCTGACCGTTATATTACTCCATTTGTTTATTTTTTTCCCCTGCCTTACCTTACTTTTCTGCTTTGTTATATTCTTCTCCTCGCTATTTTTTTGTATTTTCCGTTCTTTTCTTTTCTCTTAACGTTTTTGGAACGTTTTTTAAATGCCCTTATAGTTTCACTTTGGCGTCTGTCTGTCCGCCCGTCTAGAAACTTGCTTAAATTGAAATTGTGACGAAACCATCAACGATAGAAAACTGAAACTTGGAGAAGAGATTTATACGCTACTTCCGTTTGTTTTTCTTTAGGTTTGAGTTTAGAAAAATATACAGGATCCGATGGTGGTCCATTATATTTTTACTAACTTTTATATTAACTTCGCTTTACACATATATATATATATATATATATATATATATATATATATATGTATGTATATGTATGTATATATATATGTATGTAATGTATGTATGTGTTTTGGATTCCGTCTAATCTGAAAAAATCCAAAGCGGCTTGCCGAGTTCAAACCACCTCACCTGAGATAATCATCGCGTAAGACGAGTGATTTAGTCACCTCGGCCACCAGATCTACGCGTTGGCGCTGCGATAAATGTTAATTTGAATTCGCATGATATATATATATATATATATATATATATATATAGTACTAGTGGAAATTTTCATATTTATTTATTGTTTAAAATTACATTTTCGTTTTAGTTGTTCATTTTTAATTTCATTATTTTGACAACATTTATCACATTATTTGTACTATATAACCTTAGCTTTCCTTTTCTGTATTTATATTGGTGAAGCGAATATGAACATATTACAAGCGTCCATTATAGCAACGAGATTAAAAAAAAAACTATTGTCATTGTTCGTGGTGTAATAGAAGTCTCTTTAATTTAATGTGGATTTGTATTAATACGAGCATTCCTACGTTTTTTGATGGGATATTTCTGCCAATATTTGTAAGTTTTTATTTATCGTAATTATTATTGATAGTCAGTTTTTATTAATCATAAAACTTTTATCTTTATTCATTTAAGATTATTCTGAAAACTGTTTTCCCTATAAAAAGGCCATTGAAAACCTCGTTGGTAATCAACAATTTCACTCCTACAAGTATCTAAAACTGAATAACTCTGAACTAGCAGTATATTTTGATTGATTTTAAGTGAGTATTTTCATTAATGAAACAAAAGATACTATCAAACTTCTTACTACTTATATACCAAACATTCTAACGTTTGCCACTGAGTTCTCTACTTCTGTCCGCCATTCTCTCAACTGTAAAAAGATTAAAGGTTAAATATTGAGACCTCCACATCGCTCAACAGCTGGTAGACACTTTTGCAACTTTTACGCCGATGCAAGCAGAAAGGTTATTATAATTATATTATAGAGTTTATTCATATTAAAGTATTAACGGTATAAAATTTGGTTATAAAAATTCATTTTTATATCTTCACTTGTTTTTTAAATATCTCCGGAGGCATAAAAGATGGATGGCTGAAATTTTGAGCGTATATTTTCACAAAATGCCGCTTACAAACGAGGCTCTAGTGACCGAATATGTGGCGGTGTGACCACATACAAAATAAAAAACGCGATAATTTTATTCATGTTCATGGAATAACTTTCTATTTGTTTTTTCGTCTTTCTAAACTACTTTCGCCTCATTTCTTCTTTCGATCGAAAATTTCTCTCTCCTCTCCCTCCGCTTCTTCTCTTTCTTCCGCTCCCACGTCTTCATTCTTCCGTCTCCTCATCTTTAAGTCCCTTTTCTTCTCTTTTCTCTCTCTCTCTCTCTCTCCTTTCCTCTCTCTCTCTCCCCCATCCTTGACCGAGAACCGCATCCTCCTCCGGCTATCTCTTTCACGTCTCTCAACCTATCCTCGCCTTAGCATTAGTCCGTGTCAATTCTCCGCTCTTTACATATAATTCTCCTTATCGCCCTCTCTCCACTCTTCTCCACTCCTCTTTCCCATTTCTCCCCGTCTGTTCACACTTCCAAACACTAAAAGACCTCTCTTTCTTTCTCGGCGACGGAAAAGATTTCTTCCATTTCATTCACCTGCACTCTTGTTTATCTTGTAAGTCCTGCCTCTCTTTATCTCTTCCTCCACACCCATTCTCATCCCTCGTACGCACCCTGCCCTCCATTTACGCAGCATTCCCATTCACAATGGCTCCGTGTTTATTTTTATCCCCTCCCATTCCGCGGAATCTTAATTAATGTATTATATCCCTCGGTATCCCGTAAGCTAACGATCTCGACGCGGTCCTCATAATATCTTCTCTCGTTCTGTTTGGGGGCTTTCTCTTTTATTTTTCCAACTGTCCATTTGTTGTCGTCTCCTCATCTTCAGAGCGGGTGGAATACATCCGTCCTCTCTCGCACCCTTTTTCCCTCTTTCTCTTCATCGTCATCATCAACTCTTTTTTTCTCCGCTCTGTCGGACTCTCCTCCCTCTTGAGTGAGATAGCAACAACACGCTCATATTTCTCCTTTCGACTCTTCACCAATCTCTTCTTTCATCCACCTCTCTTTATCTCTCTCTCTCTCTCTCCCCCTCCTCCTCCTGTCCAAACGGGCGGCGTCCAAAATCCCACTCTACTCCCTCTCTGTTCTCCCCCCATACTTAAACTCCCACCTTTGCGTGTCACCGGTAGAACCACGCCCGTATACCTTCGTTTGTCTTTCTTCCCGCTCCACTCTCCCCATTCTCCTTTCGCCTCCGCCGCCCCCACCTCTCCTTCACGCCCACGCAGAGACTTTCCCTCCCCCTCTCTCTTCTCCCATTCACACACCTCTCTCTCTCTCTCTCTCTCAGTCATCTGGGCCGTCTCATGGCGACACGTGCCGCGTCAGTCACACCTTAGCCTCTTTCAAAACTCTTTGCTCTACCTAACTCCTCTCCTCCTCCCTTCCTCCCCTCAACCCCAAACCCTCTCTCTCTCTCTCCTCATCTCCCTTTCGACCTTCTCCATTACTCTCCCGCTACCTCATATCTGTCAAAGATACCCCTTTAACTCCGCAGTATTCCGTCGTGGGTGGGTTTTCCTCTTCCTCCGCCTTGACTTCCTCTCTTTTGTAAATCGTCGCATGCGTTGCGGGATTGACGGTTGCGCGGGCTAACTCTTTTTTTTTGTGCGCAACTGTCAAGGCGGAATCCCTGCGGGAAAAAGTAGGTTTGGTTTTGAGGTTTTCCTTCTCGTTTCAAAGGGCAAGGAGGTCTTCTTCTTCTATCTCATGGATGACCAAGTTTGGTTTTCCTTTGCTGATAAAGAGTTATCATAGTAAGGTTAAGAGCGTTGCTGTTGATCCGATTGGTGCAGTCTTGTTGATATTTTATGCAACAAACAGAACGCAGATTTCTGTAATTACTTATTCAACGCTTTGTTTTTTTTCTTTTGCATTTTCATGTACGTTACAGTTCGACAATACAGCCACTCAGTTTAAACGCTCATAATACGTCATTTATAAGAAAATACGGTTCCAATCTTTCTTTTTAACTAATCGAGAATCTTATCAATTATAGCTATAGGATAGCGAGGTGATCTGCACAATTATAAACCAGATTCTTCCGTTTAAATTTACAAATAATGTTTGCATCTGCGAAAAAGTAACAGGAGTTGGACCAATGCGAGAAAGAGAGCTAAAATTCTGAATTTCCCTCGGAAGATGGTATCCATCCGAAAGGGAATCCTTCGAAATCCTCGGGAAATAAGGGTATAAAGAAGGAGAAGAGCGATTCACTTCGGCAATCGACCGCGTACGATCACTCCGGCGCTGAAACCGTCTCTATGTCCTCGTAAGCAGTTCGGCCCTTCCTTTAACGTCCGCATCGGCGCTTTTCCCCAGACCCTTCCAAACCCTATTTGTTGTTCATTTGTTCGTTTCCCGTGAGGCGAGATCCACTTTCTGATGCCTCTCAAACGAGGTAGGAGGGCCCCTTGCGTAACGACAGGATCCCATTGGAGAAAGAGAGAGCGAGAAAGGAGGCTCTCTGCCGAATTGGTCCTAGAAGGAAAGGAGGGAGCAACTCCCTTCCTTTCTCTCTCCTCTGCTCTCTTTTTCTCCTGCTTCTGTCTTGTCTCCTCGATGCGAAAGAAGTAAGCGGAAAACGGGCATCGGGAAAAAGATTAAATATTTATCGTTCGAATCTTTTTGTATTTTGTTAGGTATCTGATTCCTAATGCTTTTCAGAGAAATAACGTATTTAATTTATTTATTTAATAACGTAAGATCTAATAGCAGAAATAAAATTTTATACAAATAAATTCATTGAATTCTATAGTTTAAGATCTTATTTAGGATATTACTGCATTAGTGATGTGAATACCCAATAATTTAATGCCGGAAGGCTAACGTAGATATATAAAAGGGAAATAATTATTTAAAGAAAAGAAATTTTCGACGTTGAGAAATTAAAATATTTCCTTCGACAACTGAATCTTAAATTTACAATTTAATATCGTACATTATGTTTAAAATAAAATACCGATTTTGACTCGAAAAGGCGAGCATATTTAAGTTACGAGGAAACTAGGGGCTCTGCCACTGATTTCCTTCTGAATTGGAAGAAAAATGAAATAGTTCGGTAAATGGAAAGAGAGGAAGGACGAACGAGAAGATGAGAGAATGATGGAAGCTCAAAGTACTTGGAGAAGCGAACAGGTAAGATATCTGAGCGATGGTGTAAATTGAAGGGATAAAGAGTGAGAGGATAGGGCGATATAGAGAGTACTAAACGCAATAGGAAAAGCATATGGGAGTGGGAGAAGAAGAGAGGGAGTGGGGAGGGGAGAGAGTGGGAATGGAGGAACGGATGCGAGAGAGATGGGGAGAGAGAGCGAAGGACGCGCCATTTGGCTGTCTGTCCGATTCTCCCACTCACGCCAATTACGTAGATTGTTTGGGAATCGGGTGAGGGAGAGAGAGAGAGAGAAAGAGAGAGAGAGAGAGAGAGAGAGAGAGGGACGAGGGTGGACACGGAGGAGGAGCACATCTATAGGGAGGGAGGATTGAGAAGGCGAGGAACCAATCCACTTCCTACCCACCCACATACATATCCATCCGTCCCTTCCCACACCACCCACTCACTCACTCACTCTGCCCACCGCCATATCCCGCTCCCTCTTCCTTCCTTTCTCTCTCTCCTCCTTTCTCTTCGCTCCCTTTTCCTCCGTCCCGCTTTCTCCGTCCCCATTTGCTTTCCCTCCAAATTCTCTCAGACCAACTCACTAACGGGGAATTTTCCTAAAAGCGTTTATTCCAAATTTCCAAGAACTGAAATAAAAAATAGGATACTTTACTGGTCGGGTTTTTATAATCCTTAAATACGTTTAACTGAAGAAATTCGTTGTTCCATGGGCGAAAAATCGTATTTGGAGAAATTCGACAGGGATGCTTTAAATATTCTCCGCTTTAGTGTATCACGAAATTATGATTTGATAATTTTGACGAATGTATGGCACGCATTAATCGTAATTGGATGAGTGGTTCGACTATGTATAATTGTTGTAGCTTTTATCCAGACCCTTGTATCTTATTGGCTTTTTAATTGTGTTCTTTAATTTGTTTGCAGCATCCGTATCCTTCGGAGGACCAGAAAAAGCAGTTGGCGCAAGATACGGGATTAACAATCCTTCAAGTCAACAATTGGTGAGTGCCAAAACATCGCCTAAAAGCTTTGTTTTATTATTCCCCGTTCTGTTAGTCTTAATTAAGTTGCCGTCGAAGTGCAAATTCTAGTAAAATGCATCACAATGAAAATATTTAATTATTTTTGTGCATGCGAAATGTTTCCATCGTTTCGGTTAGCTAGATTATAAGCAAGGTATTCGTTTAAATTGGAAACAGTATATAATCTACGCCCCGCGAGGCCACTGCACGTTTTGAGTCGATTTTTTTTTCGTTTAAAATGAAAAATCCAATTTTCTCGGACTATTGAACCAATTATCCTAAGCTTCCGCAATTTCGTCCCTTTTACACGCAAAAACAAAAGAAACGCGGCGCGCGCGGAAGGCGAAAAAAAGAAAGATCGAAAAAAAATCGCGTACTCCATCACTTGATGACGGGATCGGTCGAGTGGAAATAGCGTTCTTTCCAAATTAAAAAAAGAAACAGAAGCGGAAACCTTTTTTACTTCTCCGTGCCTTCGTAAAAAACCCCTCTCCCATTTTCCTTCCCTCTCTCTCTCTCTCTCTGGTCCAAGTACGATGTCCTCCCACCTTGCCACCCTCGCTTCCGTCTTTTTTTATTATTTTTCCACCATCTCCCCCCACCTCCTTCCTCCTACTCCCCAGTCTCCCTGACCATCATATGCAGCGCAACCCAACCCAACCCAACCCTACCCCGCACGCCCTCGCTATTCCTCCTCCTCCCCAGTCTACCACTCACGCCAGCAGCAGAACCTTCCTACGCGGTCCATCATCTTGTCACCGGTGAAATAACCATCCTCTCCCTCTCTCCCGTCGGTCTATCCGTTTGCCCTTTTCGCTTCAGCTATTTTCTCCCTTCATCTGTCTCTTGCCGATGCAAGCGCCGTCCGAACACTTGGGTTACGGGGATTACCATGGGGATGATGTGTTCTGAACGAAGGGCCGTGAGAGGGCGGGGGTGTATTTTTTCAAAGAGAAGAAAAGGTGGAGAGAGAGAGAGGAGAAAGAGGGGAAATGAAACTGGAAGAGATGGAAATTAAGTCCAGTGAAAAAAAAACACTTTTTGCGGGAGGTATCGTAAGGTGAGACGTTCTCGAATGCGACGTAATGAGTGATTTTTATTGGCTAAAAAAACGCTAGGATGAGGCGCTGGTAAAATTTCATTGAAAAACGGTTTTGTGTAACGTGTTTCTTATTTTATATAAAGTTGATAATCGGCATGGATCAAATATATTTTAAAAATTACGACCTGTGGAAATTTACCTTAATTTTCGATTTTCAATCCAAATTTGTTCCCTTTAGCCTGCACCGTAATTTCTCCCAGAACATTCAGTGATAAAAAATTAAATAATTAATAGCTTAATCCGAAATGAACACTTTGCGTGAATTTCATAACCCATAAACACGCACTTCACACCTTTTTTGTTGAACGTGTGCATTGTTTTAAACTTGAACAATGAAATGAACTTTATTTCGAATCACCAAAACCCTTTACGGTATCCTCTGATTTTCTCTAAACTCACCACAATCGTCCACAGATGGCAGGATGGACACGGGTATATATTAAGTGACGCCATCTCTTCGCTTGGGAGGGAAGCTTGACCTTGGTCGTGGGAAGACGCAAGAGGGATGGAGAAAGGAAATGGAAGGAGTAAATGGACGAGAGAGAGGTAGAGGGGGGTTGCACAAATGGATACCGGATTGATTAATCGAGTAATTACCGATCAGATTTCCTTGCTAATTACATCCCACAGGACGGAACAACAATGGCCTCCTCTCCCTTGGTCCCTTTTCTTCGCACACAACTCTCTCGGTCCCTTCCGGAATGCTTTGCTTCCTCGTCCTTCCTTCCTTCCTACCCTTTCCTCCTTCTCCTCCGTCCTTTCCCATCCTCCTCGCTTCATCTCACAAATGAGATTATTTCGAAGAAAATTCCCTACCGTTCGGTTCGTCCCGCTTCTGGAGACCCGGGGAAACGGGTGGGAAGGTTGACTGATTTTCGAGTAAATGCCATTGGGACAATGAGTCTGTGTGTGTGTGTGTGTACGTGCTAGGGAGGAGAGATAAATTGTTTTGTTTGTCGTGGGAAAAGGGAATAGAGGTGGACCCTACGGCTTATCAGTTTTTGGGAGAAGCAGTTCGCTTCGATTAGTCCAGCGGAGTGGTTCTTATGGCCGATGCGGTATAGAATTCTGCGCCAAAAAGGGATTTGGGAGTGAATGGGTCGAGTAAAAATTTTATTTTCGAGGCAATCTGAAAGATACGTGAGGAATTCATTTTGGCGACGAGCTTAATGCTAAGTAATCGTCGTAAATATTTATACTAATGGAGATTAATTTGCCTTGCTTTGTCCAAATCCCACAAATCTAACTAGAACCTATAAAAATATTGATCATCTTCAATAAGTAGGGTTTCTTTTATCTTTTACTAGTCTTCGGGAATTTTCATCGCTAGGTTGGATTGAAACTAAACTATTTCATCTTTGGTTCCTTTGATTTGGCCCCAAAAATTAACTGCAAATTGTGTTTACATATATGGTTGCGAACGTTTCGCATCAACAAAACCAAAAATATTCAACATTTCGTAGTTTTGTCATCGGTTGAAAATTAGTCCACTTGACCGAAGAATTCCAATCGTCGAAAACATTCTCTATCCCTCCCTCAGAATTCATACTCTTGAGTCTCCATTTCCCAATTTGCACATTCCTCCAACTCCCATATCAAAACAGAACCTCCTTCACACGTCCATTAAGCCTCCCGTTCTCCGTACAGTAAGAATGAATGCAATGCCGGCGGAACGAGAAGCTGATTGTGGCTTCAAATCCCATAGTCTGGCCTTACCTCTCAACGCCTTTCAACTCCCCATCCCCCTTTACCCTACCCCGCTCTTACACCGCGAGGAAAATTGCTTCTACACGGTCAAGAGAAAGGAGAGAGAGAGATAGAATTGGAGAGAGGAGGAAGGAGAGAGATAGAGGGAGGGGGGGGAGAGAGACCGGGACACAAAGCAAAGATTCTGAGCACCCTGTGTTCCCCATGATTACTTCTGCCACCGCTCTCTCTATGTGTTTTTGTGTGGCCTTTGCAAGCTCTTTGATCCGTTTTGAGCGGCCACTCGAGTTGAAGGGGGGAGGAAGTATATGGCGAGGTGGGAGGGGCGGAGTGTGACCACCGAGGATGGTGTGGGTGGGAAGCAGGGTTTTCGCCGTAGGGGGCGGTCTGAGGGGGTGGTCGGAGCGGGAGGATGTTGGGGGGGTGGAGCGGCAATCTGGTTTTTAGGGCACCAAGACAAAAGGGTGCATGTGGGTGTGGGTGGTTGTGTGTGAGGGGGATTAATAGTGGGGCGAGGTGGTTTGGGTCGGGCGAGAGGATAGAGAGAGGATCGTTTTTGGAGTTTGCGAAGCGCTTGCTGTTGACGTCAAGGGGTTGTTACTTAAGGGATGTAATTTTTTTACCCGCCGGCCGCTTCGCTTTAAACTGTCCCTTCCTTTCTTCGGTTCGGGGCCTATCAATTTTGCCGCCCCGTATTTTTTTTTATTCTTCCCTTTCGCGGAATAGGGCCTCCGGCGATTCTATCCTATTTTTAGGATAGTGTTGTTCACGCAACGATTCGTGTTGTGCCCGTCTTCTTTGCCGTTTCGTTTAAACCGCTTTTATTTTTGGAATTACACTAGTGTAAGCGAGCAGGACTGGATTCGGAAAACGTTTTTTGCTTCGATTGCTGTCGAAGAATCAGGGTCTGTTTTGCGGCGAACGTTTTTTTTTGTGTCGCTCTTATCTGAATCTGAACAATACCCTGCTAGCCACCGCAATTGGTGCGTGGCAGGGGGAGGATATCACCGACCTATTATGTTATATTGCACCTCGAGCAAGTTCTTGAAGGCCTCCCTTGATATTTCGACTGGATAAAGTCTCAAATGATACTGATTTCCTCTTTGTCAGTTCCTAGTGTTTATGTTCCATAATCTTCATGCTATGATGTAGGTTTTTAATGCTGATTATCGTTTATCGCGTAGTTTATAGCACTTTGAAAGTTTTCCAAGAGGCCAATAATTGCCGTAGTGTTATGTTATGCAATGGTTCAGCTAAGAACTTAACTCCGGTAGTTTCGAAACGAGAGCGAATAGAAAAGAACTCTGTGTGGTTACTATTCTCGTTAAAAAAATATAGAGTCCAAGGCAATTGTGCTGAATAATAGCAAAGGTAGTGGGACTAATTATGGTTTATGCCATCACCACCGTTGAGATCATCACATCGCGCTCTTCAAGTGCTCCATAATGGCATATTCTTTATATCCCTTTTCTATTCTTACCTTTTCAAATACATCTCGGAATAGCCCGCGATCGTTTTTTTTACACACAAGCCCTCGAGAGGCCAGGTGATGGACAAATATAATTAACGCTGATTACTCCCAAGACCTAGGCTAATTGTCCCTTACTCTCCAACTGGAGAGAATGATTTAGTTTTTATCCTTCTTCTTAAGTCCCGTCCCGATGGGAGACGGCAAAAGGTTGCATAATGACGTTTGCAAAAAAAACATAAGTAGTTTCTGTCATTCCAGAACTGCATTGTATATTTTGAATGAGGAGATAACGTGATCGTTCCCTGATTAGTTCCAGTTTCCACCTAAAAGTTGGGAAATTTTCAAAATTAAAATTTTCCGCATCAATCGGCTACTCGATTATAATTTCTGCGTCACTTATTTATACAAATTATTTTTCTCGTTTGATGCGAATATGCATGTATCTGGAGTAATAGGAAAAGCTAGTTTCACCCAAAAATCCAACCTTCTACATCAGACGTCAAACTCGAAGAGGCATCAGGGCCGCTTTAAAGCCATGAATGTTATGGAAGGGCCGCATTAGGGTAACAGTTGTTTAATAAAGGCCAGAGTTGGAAAAAATAGACTTTATCTGCAAGTTTGGACATTTGCTTTGCAAAAAAAACTATAATTAAAAAACCCCGTTTTAATGTACCTCAACAATTAACAAAATCTTGTCTCCTCTTCACAAAAACAAAGAATGTATATATAATCTCGAACGATATAGTTGAGAAAAAATTCTCATTCGGGCCGCACTAAGACACAGAAAGTGCCACGTGCGGCCCGCCATTTTGACATGCCTGCTCTGCATGCAGAAGTGGAAAACCTTTATCCATCCTAACATGTGCTTCATATCAGTGTGGTTCCTATTCTCGGTAATATTTACATTGCCACTTTTTTGTTATTGCCAATATCCTAGCTTTTATTCTTGTTTCCCGAGTTTTTTTTACGGCAGGAATTTCATTTGATGTGCTTAATGGATGCGGGGAGCCAAGGGAATGAGTAAACAGCACTATACCATCCCTACCGCAATAGCAGAATGGTATTGCGGAGGTAATGATGCGAGTGACAAAGATGCACCCCGAATGATTTGGCGGATGGGAGGTTGCGCAGAGAGAGAGTGGGGGAGGAAGAGGAAGAAGGAGAGGGAGGGAGTAGGTCCTTGGAGACGATCGTAGAGGAGGAAGGACAAAGGAATAGGAGACAAAGTCGCAATGATTATATTGGAAGTGTTGGAGAGAGAGGCGATAAAGATGAGCGAAGAAAGGAGTTGAGAAGAAATATAAAAAAGTTAATATAGGTCACATAAAAGGTGCTGGGATTAAAAAGAGAATATATTGGAAGATGGTGAAAGCGACGTAAAAAAGGAAAGGTATGGAAGATGGGAGAAAGAAAAAGACCGATGGAGAAAAAGGCGCGTTAATGTGGGAAAATGAGTGAAGAGACATTCGGAAAGAGGAAGAGAATGACTGACGCACGGGAAAATGGAGATGGAGAAGAAAGGAGTTGGGAAGGGAATAAGGGGAGAAGAGTAGGAAAGATAGAAAGAGAATGGAAGTAGAGGAGGAGAAGAGATGGGAGTGGTTCTCTCAGCTGGATCCACGGGAGGGGGAGGGGAGGAGAAGGGGAGGGGGGAGGCAGGAGGGGAAAAGTTGGTTGCGAAGGGAGGGAGGGGTGGAAAACGCACTCTCCGTGGGGTGAGGTTTGGTATGGTATGGAAGGGGATGATCAAGAGAAGATTGCTCCTGCCACCAACAGCTGATGGATCTTCTCCTCCCCTTTCTCGGTCCACCGACCCTCCCCCCACTCCCTCCTTCCGGACCCAAACCTCCCTCCTCTCTCTCTCTCTCTCTCCCTTCCTCCTTTCTCCCTTCCCCGTCTCTCAGAGTCCCTCGGGCGAGCACTCTCATGGTTTCCCTTTCATTCACCCCCGTGGTGATCCGAAACGCCGTCCGCACCGCTGCCGTGCGCTGGAAACAACAACAAATATAGAGGCGCTTTTCACGGTTCCGAATGGGCCGACGTGGTTTTAAAGCTTCCTGTCAGATAGCGGAGACGAATAAAGCGGCGTTGTTAGGTTCGCGGAATACACGTCAAAGGTTTTTTTTATTTTAATTTTACTACGCTACATCTCGTCGCGCGTTTTATGTCCGCTTAAGTTCATTCGCTCGGCGCATGTTTCCCCGTGGTTGTTTTCTTTAATGTTCTGTTTTGGTTTCGCTATTGGGTGCTCTTTCGGTCAATATCCTTATAAGGATTTCAGAGTTATTTGCTAGCAAGGCTTAAGAGCTGATAATTCGTATTGTGAAAGGATGTATTTTGATTTACATCAATAAGAAAAAAATACTGTTAATCATTACCTTCGTTACTTCTTACGTTTCTTTAAAATATAGAAATATGCCATATTATAAAATATAATTTCATAGCAACACTTATTCGATAAGAAGTATATGAAACGTAAGTCTTATTCGGTATTCTTGAATTTCTTTCAACTGGTCTCATCGACTTTCATAATAAGTTAGACTCTATGCATAAAATATTTACTAGCATTACTTCAATTATTTCTGCAGATGATTTAAATGCAGTATTGCCAGCATCATTCACAAATTATTTGAGGAAATTCAATCACAATAATATTCCTCCAGTTTTATTGCGGGCGGTTTATTTGTTTCGGTAATTATGTAAAGGGGAAGGCAGAGCTCTAATCTATTTTGGAAGGTTTTCGTTTGCTCCTTTTCGGCTCCTGTGGGAGACATTAGCACTCCACCTCGCCACCCCTTCCTCCCACTCCTCTCCCTCCATTTCCCCTACTTCCTCCCCTTCTCTCTCTCTCTCGCCCGCACTGCACATCAAACCCTTTTCTCGCGACGCAAATTGGTCAATATTGACGGAGCGCAGCAGTCTCCCCTCGTCCCTATTCTTCTCTTCTCTACCCATTTCAATTATCCAGAATCGATCCCAGCGTCCTTCTCGCACGAAGAAGTCTTATTCCTTTCACTTTTCTCCACCGTCCTCTCGCTCGCACTCTCTTAGACAAAAGTTATTTTACCTTCATATCCATACTTCGTCCCGCAAAACGAACATCTCCGTTTAGATATTCTCTGAAATTTTGCTTTATTTCATGTATTTATTTGATAATTTAAAGCGGAATTTGAATGCGTGTGTACCTATATATACAAAAACTCGCGCACACACAGCGCTGTAACTAGCTATTTTAGCACCCGGGGCAAACTACCAATTATGCGCCCCTCCATGAAAAAGTCTCTAATACCTATATGGATGGAGGGCGAACGATAAATAAATAAAAATAAACTATAAATGATACAATTTCTTACTATAAATGTACATAATTTAAATACATAATTATAAATATAATTACATACAATTACACACGCACAATTTAAATACAGAAAGTATAAATATTTTATTATAGAGTTATTCTATGTGATTTAAATGCAGCCAACTCATCAAAAATCATCGAAATTTATAGTTTCTGCTGTGCGTAATATCTGGAACAAGTATAGTAGTGAAATCTCCCCAGTTCTTGTAACATGCACAGCTTGCCTTTAACGGTGTTTGCGCCCCTTCTTTAGTTACGCCCGGGGCAGATGCCCCGCTTGCCCCGCCCTAGTTACGGCGCTGCATACACATGCATACATGCCTACATGAAATTAAGGCGGCAGTCATTTCACCGACTTACTCGCGCAGGATAATTTAACATGTTTTAAAGCATTTGTGAGCTGGATGATGGATGACGCAAGTAGCAACAACAGCGTGCGTTTCTGCGTTCCATACTAGGTAACAAGTGCCGATCGGGACTTATTGGAGGGCACGCTGCGTTGCAGAACGCCAGGTTGCGCATTCCAAATCCGACGCTGGTCGCAAGGAGTGTTCTTTTTTATTTATCCTCTCCCCGCCATGCAAATTGCTCGATGACGACACACTACCCATTGTTAACGAAAAGAAGAGTGATATCACGTCCTTTTCTTTCTTCCGCTTATTTTTATGTCGGGCGCACACATCTGTACCGGAGTGGCACGTAATGAAACCGTTGACATCTGCTTTTATTTACTTTTTACGCTTCGCACGAAAGCAGAAGCGTTTCCGGTCAGTTGGTTTCGGTCCGTCTGGTCCATTCGTCTGTATTTTACACCTTTCTCTTTGATTTTTATTCCGTTTCCACGTCTGGAGAGACGATCCCAATTCACTTTGGCCTCTCTCTATCTCCTCTCTCGAAATCCCCACATCTTCTCCGGGTTTATCCTCTCCATCTCCCCTTCTCTATTCTCTCCTCTATATCCCTTCCTTCTCCCTTCCTTCTCTCTTCTTCTCTCTCTCTCCCTCTTTCCTTTCCACCCCCTAACGCACTTCCATTTCCTCCCACTGGGAACAACGATTCCTCCCTTTACGACTCTTAAGAGGCCGATTACTGCCCGCCGGAAATGACGCTACAGTCTGACTGACCTGTGACGTCATTTTCAGCATCCTTTCTTCTCTCTCATCCCCCCCTTAATGCCTCAGCATCTCGTCTACCTTTTCTTTTTCATTCCTCTTCTATTAAAGCAAGCTTTAGCCCTGGGATTTCAAGGTTATGTTCCCTCACCCTTTCTTAGTAATAATTCCATAATTATACGACGGTAAATATTCCCATAAGTTGACATGTTACAAAATAATAAAATGCGTAGCGTTGCATGTATCATTACAGAAGAATGACAGGATAGATCGGTGATATTCACTGCCAGCCACCGGCTTGCAGGGTATTTATACAGTTTCAGATCTCCATCTATATATATAAAACGCTAAGGCAATACGTGGCACGCAATAACATTGTGTCGCTAATCAACATGATATATAAACAGCTGTCACTGAAACATATCAAATCTTTGTATCATAATATTAGTATTGTATTGTAAAATCTGTATTAAAGATTATTGTTATTAAGTAGGTATTACTTTTTAAAATTAATTTGCGTACAATCATATATGGTAGATTATATATCATTACGAGCTATAAGTCCGTAAAAAATTACGGAACATAAATGATTAATCGTTTTCATCTACTTAATAACCCGAATCTCTCTTGGTTGGTGAGAGACATTTTTGTTCAATGCGAATTTATAACGCATAAATAAATTATATCATTTAGCATTTCAAGAGATACAGAATTTTTCTTACCATTGTAAAGTACATAATGAATAAGCGGCATTGAACGCTATCATTACTTTTCTTCTACAAAACAAATTATCAACAACTACATCAATTTTAATAATCACAATTACCACACTATACTTACCATTTTGGCAGAGGTACATCACAATGCATCAGATTTAGCCAAATCTTACGTGTTAAATTATTGATTAATTATTAATATTTTTAAATTCATATCATTCGATATAGATACATAACAACAAAGTAGAACTACGTAATTTAAATAAAAACGAAATATTTACCACTTTAGAAGTAATACATGATATTACTTTTCCGTATTAATATCGCAGCCAAATAAACAATGTATAATGTTTATTTATTCAATGTCTCGAGCAGCGTGTTAAACAGCTTCTGTATATCGAATTGAAATACAATATAAAGTTAAAACCATTTAGATAATGTTTATATGCAACTATATATTGATTAATTAAATTAATATTTAAATTGTTTTCTCAGAATAAAAGTAATGGCGTCAAAAGTAACACGTTACGCTGATTATAATGCGAGAAGAAGAGCGGAACGAGCCAATCAATCTGTTGAAGAAGCAAATCGAAGAAGAACGAAGAAGGTAGGGAGACAGAGGTAGAGAGGGAGGGTGGGAGAGAGGGAGGGAGACAGAGGGAGGAGAGAGGGAGGGGGGAGACAGAGAGAGGAGAGAGGGAGGGGGGGAGACAGAGGGAGGAGAGAGGGGGAGAGAGTGAAAGGAAGGGAGACAGAGAGAGAGAGGGATGGCGAGATCATTTGACTCTCTAACTATTGTATCAGCAAATCAAGAGATCGATGCTCTGCGAGGGTAAAGCTAGTTAATAATATTATTCGAAGAATTTAATTTTATACTTACATATAAATTTACGAATGAATTTTGTTTAATAGAGTTGCATGATCAGTCCATCAATTTACTAATTTAACAGAGGTATTTGATGCCTCGGACAAAAAATAAACAAAGAAGCCTTATATTTTAGCATTGTGAGAATAAATTATAGTATCTGAAAGTAGAAAGTATTCTTATAATGAGGCATAACATTCTTTAAGATGGCCACGTTTCATCTAGCAACGCGGAGAAAAATTAACCAACCTCTTGCAAAGCTGGAAAAGGTCGTTGTTGTCGGATTTGATCTAATCCAGATGTATCTGCTAAATAGATGCGCCGTTATATTTCGAAGGAGCGCACAAATTGCTTATCACCGCAATTACAAGTCCCCTTAAAAAATAACCTCCACTTCCTTTATTTGGGGCAGAAACTTCAGGGCGTGCAAAACAAAACGAAAATTAAAAAAACTATATCCGAATTCATTTTTAAGGTAACTTTTATGCGAGGTAATGTATGTACGAGCCCTTCTCTCTCTCTTCTTTTAGCCCTCCCTCGGGTATATAAGGAAAAAACTTTTCATTTTCCCCAAAGTAAACCTTCGGAAAGCATGACAGATTCGAGACCGCCACCTCGGAGAGGAAAAAATAATATGAAAGCGTTATCTCATAGCGGGCCTTTTCTCATTGTCTCACTAGATAGGAGGGAGAACGAGGATCATCATCATGGCTCGGAGGCTGTATGAACCGTTACCGCTTCCCCAATCTCGCAAAGCGTTTCCAGCCTCGCACACACACACACACACACACGCACACCACGCAGGAAGATTCCATAACATTTACGGCCGAGGTAATCTCTACCTGCTTGCCCCCTGGTGGCGAGATGAAGAGGTGAAATATGACGTTGGCTTATCAACCTTTCCTACCCTCACACCACCGAAAGTCGGGAGGGGGAGGTTTCCCTACTCCACGCGACTCGCGCGCCCTCCCTCACCCCCACTTCCCACCCCCTCCCCTACGCTTCTCACCCTAAATCACCCCCTCCGCCTCCTTCTTTGCACCCTGCTCTCCTCCTCCTTTCTCTCTCTCTCTCTATTCCTCTCTCCCTGAAGCATTTCCCACCCATCTGCTCTCCTTCTCCGCCCGCGAAATTGTCTCTTGAATATTTTCCATCTCATTCTCCTTTTCTTAACTCATTTTCCATCTCCCTCGCCTCGTATCTGGGATTCCCATCCATTTTATTTCTCTCTCTCTCTCTCTCTCTCTCAGTCGGAGTCGATTTCTCCGTTTCTCTTTCTCGCACTCTATCTCCCAAGAAGATCGTTCGTCTCTTTCTATATTCGCCATATTTTCCTCCCCCAACCCCTCTTATGACTTGCACGCTACCTTTTTCCCCCACCCCTACTTCTCAATCTTTTCGCATAGCCTCACCCTGCGCATACCTCTGCTTATGCTTTTGAGTTTTCTGCGTGTGAGACGGTAAATAAAGAAACGCGTTCTTAAAAAAATTATAGACGGTGTTGGAAGGCGCTGGATTACTATGTCGGGCGGTTTAAGCCTCAATTTTTTATGGTCAACCTACTTTCTCCGCTTCATCGTTAAAGTAAGAATAATTAATATTAGAAAACGTAGTGTAAGATGACCTGGATTCTTTTTATGTAAATTTATTAGCTTTTATATCTACGCAACTGCCATTTTCAATATAAAATTAAAAATTGTTCCTCAAAAACAAAATATTGAATGCATAAACTTTGAAAATTAGAATTCATGACGAAATGATAATATCTGGCGCGACTTTTGTAGTCAGTTTTTTTCAGGTCAACCAACACACCAACAGTTAAGTGCGACAAAGTGGTTCGTTCGCATACAAAACCACTCCTTATATTTATAATATTTCTCTGATTTAAAAGATGCAGAATCCTTTTCATTGATACCCTTACTTGGCACGTATACTCCAAATTTGCCGTATTGCCATACTCTTTGTAATTTGAAGGGCTAGAGTCGCCAGTAACCATCGCTTACCGTGATCCATTAAAAACTTTTTGAGCGATTAATCGCGAAGTTAACAGCTTTTGTTTCCTCGCGCGAGAACACGCTCTAAACAATGCAAAGTAAATAAAACTCTCCCAACCGTCCTCTCCTCTGCTTTTTTAACTAGATTCGTGGACTTATTCTTCTCACCCCATTGGAGAGGGGAAGAACGTTTCCTCCCCCCACTCACCCTCTCTCTTTGCCTCTGATCCTCCCCTGGTTATTATTTTTTCTCATTTTCCAAAATTCCACCCTCTCCCGCTCCTGCTTCCTCCTCCTTCGCTTCCTCTCTCCCCCCTCCCTCTCTCCCCCTCCCTCTCTCGGTGTCGCTACAGCTCCTCCCCCGCCTGCCACATCCCCCGTCCTCTCCAACCCCCTCCGCTTCTTACTTCATCTCCGCCTTCAACTCCCCTTCCATCCCTCGAATCATACATCATTTCTCCTCTCTTAACTTCCCCTCCCATCTTCCTCCTTTTCTTCCCCCTTTCTCTCTCTCTCTCTATGCCCTCGCAATTTCCCCTCCCTTTCTCCCCCTCTCTCCCCATCCCCTCTTTCCCCTCCCCTCTATCTCCCTCCCAGATTTAACTCTCATTTTTCCCTATCCCGGGTCCCTTCCACGTGATCATTTCCCATTCCAACTTTTTCGTCATTTTTCTTTATTTTTTATACTCCCTACGTTTCCACCGCCTCTTTTGTTTTTTTGGAATATTTTTTTCACGTTTCTGCGGGCTTACGAAGTCATTTCCAGGCCTCCTCCTTGACCCCATCCGAGTCTCCTTCCCCGCTACCTTTGCTTCTATTCTTTCTCTCTCCGCTCCGGGAAATATTATTTTTTCCTCGCTGCTTCCTTTCATTCGTTACTTCATCGTTCAAACGAATATATTTTTTTCTACCTCTTGTAATATGCGCGATATTAAATGCGGAATTCTTGAAGGATTAAAAATCGTGGGCTTTCCTTGCACTTTGAATGACTTCGGATTCAAGGAATCGTTTTAATATTTTATTCACGAAGTGAGCCATCATTCGGACAAACTTCCATATTTGTTCCCGGTGACGATGATTCATTTTGTTAAAAATCGATCTAAAGGAATGCGTCGTTTCTGGCGCTCAGGAATCTTAAGAATTATTTTACACATCCATATTAGAATAGGTAGAAAATAGAAAACCTAACCGACATAATCTATCAAATACGTGCTTAACGTCACCATTTTTTTTAACGATTCATGCTTTTCTCCCCCTGTTTTCACCTACATTTTCTTCTATATCCGACGGTTTTTTTTAAGCTCCGAGGTATCCTATGCGTGTGGAATACTTCTATTTTTGAACCTGGTGCTTATTTCCTCTCGAAATCCTTAATGTTGCCTTATGGTGTTATCGTAAACATACCATCTCAGACGTTTCCATGCATTCAGTTTGAGCCGTTTTTATATTTTCCTCTTCCCATTCATCTCCACCTCTCTCTCTCTCTTTCCCTTTCTCCCTTTCTCATTTTCACAATTCTCGGAGGAAAAAATAACGCATCCGAACTCCCAGAAGGCATCTCCCGCCACGAGAGAAAGAGAGAGAGGACAAATAAAACGAAGCAAACACATCCAGAATACTCGCCATGGCGAAACCAAACAGCCTTATCTCCGAGGTAATTTACGGTTTTCGTTTTCATTGTCGCCTCCCGTTCCTCCGCAGAAGGAGGCGGCAGGAGGGGGAGGCGGAGGAAAGAGGCGAGCAAGATCCCAGCCTCCCTATTACATCCTCTGACTCCGCACCTTCCACCTTTAACCGCAAGCTAGCCTGGGACCGCGTCTCGCTAAAAGTTGAAGTTTTCTCTTTAAAGAACGGGAACTATCTCTCGGTGGATGTTTTAGTCTTCTTTAATGAGATACTTTTTCGGTCGGTTTGACGCCGTACGACCCGTCTCATATTTGGCGTTCTCGGGGTGAAAAATAGGAAGGCTGATTCTTATTGCAAAAATATAAATTTCGGCTACCTCGTCGGTCATTCTTTTTTTTTCTCTCTCTCTCTCTCTTTTTCTCTTTCTCTCCCGCCTCACTCTTTTAGTTCTTTTTTCACCTCCCTGCCCTCTCAAAACCATCCCACCCTCTCTCACTCTTTCTCCCTTCCTTTTCCCGACCCGCCGAACGACCCCCATAGGAGCAATATCAGGGGCCTAATAGCGCACCAAATGGCCTCAGAAACACCTTTTTAATGAACTATTGTAGCAGGAAATGAAAATGGGGAGGAGCCGAGGGGAGGGAAGTAGGTAGGAGGTAGGGTTTGGGTGCGGCGAGATAGAGGAGAGGGGGAAAGGAGGGAGAGGAGGAGAGAGGTAGAGGAGAGGATGGAGGGAAGAGGAGGTAGGCAGTACGAAATCTCCTCACGAACCCACTCCGGATGTTTGGTGCCGGGTGTCTGAGTGTGTGTGGGTGGGTTTTTGGGAAGGATAGCGACGAAAGCGCTGTACGTGGCGAATCGAAGAAGTAAGAGAGGTGGTGAAAAAATGAGGGTCGGTTTTGGGTTGGTAGTTTTTGCGGGAGTTGTGGGTTGGTTCGAGTGGGCTTGCGTCGCTTGAATTTACACTCGGTTTCAACAATGGAGGTGATATGATTGTAACCGTCTCTCATCGATATTATTGGAAGTGAAAATTAACAAAATGTAAAAGTGAAAACGTCTTTTTCCTAGGCCTCTTTAAATCGTTGACAAATATCGAAATGTAAAATGTTGCCATCCTTAGGATTAGCATCTTAAAGTGTTTTTTTCTATCTAAAACAATGATATCCGCAGATCCGTTTAATATTTGAAGTTGCTCGGTATATATGACAAATGGGAGCTCTCAGACATATAACTTATTAGTTTGGCAACATGTAAGAATGCGATTAAAATTTATGTAAGCTGTAAAGATATTCTTTTCAGTTCTATTGACGAATCTGCTAACGTTTTCTGCGAGTTCATGAATCCTACGTTTTGCAAAACTACGTCTTTAAAATCATACTTGAGTATCAAAACGTCATTTAGTAAGAACAAACTGAAATAATGAAATTCATTATTTTTTGCTATATACGGACTTTACACATGGTTTTCTTGTCTAAACCAATGCATGTTTTTAGGCAACAAACGGCTTTGTTCACGTGGAATGAATAATTTCAGAAGAATTGAAATAGACACTTACCGTGCTTTATTTTACAAGGCTCATTATACGCAAGCAAAAAGAAGCAGTAAAGACGATGTAATTGCGACACACAAAATTGTAGGTAGGTTACTGTCACAGTGAATCCGTTTAGAAAGAGTCCCGCTACATATTCAGAATAATCTAAACTGTTCTATATCCCTCTTATGGATTCCGGCATTCCATTCCTCACGATCTTTCAATTCCCTCCCTCTCCCCTTCGCATCGGAAAGCGCTCACCCCCTCTCCCAATCCCTTCTTCTCCCCCTACACTCCGCCCCTTAGAGAGGGTCTGGTAAGGATTCGGAGCTGACCCGACGCCCCAAGTCTTGACAAATAGCTCGCCGTACTCAGCTTCCCTTCCTCTTCCCCACTCTCCTATTCTCCCCTCTCCACCCCTCTCTCTCTCCCTCCCTCTTTCCTCCATTCCATCCAACTCCTCTTTGCCAAAACATCCCTTTTCTCCCTCCCTCTCTCTTCCATTCCATCTCTCCGCTCCCTCTCCCCCGGAAAAGTCTACCATGCTCCGGCTGCCTAATTTGCCGGAAAGCTCCGGCTGAGCGATTCTGGTGTGCATCGGCACCGAAATAAAGAGAGAGGGAGAGAGAGATAGGAGAGGAGAAACTTTTTTTGCCTCTCTCTCTCTCTATCTCGCTCCTCTCTTGGCCCGTAATGTGGTGGCTCCTATGACGTGGTTCTCTCGCATGATTCCCTTCAGACCCCGGCAGACTGACTACTGTTGTAAGTGTAGGAGTTGGAGGGAGGGAGTGGAGGAGAAAGGGAGAGGATGAGGGAGGGAGAGGAAGGGATGCAGAGGATGGAGGACTTCCTCTTTCCTTCCTTCCTCCCTCCCTCTCTCTCTCTCTCTCTCTCTCTCTCTCTCGCACCGTAGAAGTAAGGATTCGGGAAGGTGATGTGGTGGGATTTAGATGGAGATGAGGTGGCAAGAAGGAGGGAATAAAGACACAGAGGAGAGAGAGAGAGTAAAGGAGTTTTAGATGCGCGAGGCGTTAAAGGGAGTTGGAATAGCCGAAAGAGCTCAGAGGTTTATTTCCCGTTCCAGTTATACTCCTTTCCTTTAGCAACGGGTTGGAAATAAACGAAGGTTTTCAGAGAGATCGCGGAAGTCCGTTTTCGGGAAGATTTTTGAAAATCTTCCGATGGATTTAACGGTCCGAAAGGAGAAACGGATTGAAGAGAGGGTTTCTTTTAAAAATAAAAGTGAAAAGTGTTTTGCGGGCATTGCCTTTTCCTTGTTATATCTTTTCTGTAGTTTCGGTGGTATATTTTGGACGTGTTACTTAAGGGGCGTTATAGAATATGTGCCAACGTTGCGGTTGCCTTTGTAAACGCCTTAAGGTAATACAGGATGTTCACAAGAAACCTTTACAACTTTGATTACCAATTATTTTTTTTAAATAATAGATAAAAAGGAACCGTTTGTCCCGAATATAAAGCGACCTCGAATATAACGCGACTTTAAGTTCTTTTGAAAGTTTTTCAAGAAAAAACTAAACCTCGAATATAACGCAACCCCAGACAACCTTCAGCCAATTTAACACAAGTTCCTCGTTCATCCACCCCTTCTCCTACGCGTGAAAGATTTCACCTGACGGTAACTTTTCCTTTGGCATCCTTTTACGATTTAAAATTACGTAGGGTGCCAGTTTTCGCCCGTCGGCCGTGACTGCATGCATCACAGATATCCTTGATTTCTCATTTCCGGTGGATTTTAACGACACCGATTTAGCTACGACTATTTTAAAATTCATGTGATAACTTCGTCGGATTCCTCTGTTAACCTGAGATTTGGAAGAATCATTTCTCTCAACATGACCAACACCCTTTTTGTCACCCATTGTTAACAGTGGATGGTAGATGACTAAAAACTCGCTATGGTATTTACAAAGAATACGCCGACGCTCTTAAAGCGTCAATGCAATGACTATCGAGGGGTTCAGCCGCCGATTGAACTCGATATATTCTCGCCTAGGATGCTTTTCAAGTACAATGTAACGTGCGCCTAATGTGTCTACAATGTCACTTGTATCTTGTATCTCGTAAACACACGTGCGGAATGTACTGCGGATTTCCGAAACACGATTTTACGAACTTTTAAAATCACTAGTAATCGAATATAACGCTGGGGCTACTTTTAAAATTTCATTTTTTGGAAAAAAAACATCGCGTTACATTCGAAACAATACGGTATTAAGTTTTTTTTGCAGGATTGAATAAGAATTGACTGCATATTATTATGTTTCTTTATTCAAGCGTTATAACATTTTAATTTTTTAAAGGTTCCTTGTGGGCACCCACTATATTAAAACCGTAATGGATAAAGCACGATTGATTTTTTTGGTATCTCCTTAGTATTCCTCGCAAAAGGTAGCTAATTCTCCCTTCTGTCATACGCTACCTGTACTTTTAGTTAAAATTGCGTTTTCCTCGAAAAATCACTTTTTCAAAGAATGTCGCTGTCAAAACTATTTTGCCTCGGATGAATTCAAGGTCGCTTAAATAGCCATGACAAAAAATTCTGTCGTCACACTGGACAAAAATTAAGTCAACAACGCGATTTATAAGATTACCCCCATCGTTTATTTGCGCTTTTAGTGTGGAAAGGCATGCGAATTTTATCTGCCTACCTTTTCTTTCTTTAATTGCTCGCTTTCTTAAGGTCATCACGACCGTTTTCATAAATAATTGAAAATCGCGATTATTTTGAATTACTTGCCTCGCGCACTTTCTTCCATAAGTAGGCGACTTTATCTGAACAGATTATCTGGTTATGTATTTGTCTTAAAGTGTACTATGTCACGCGCGAGTTTCGAGAATTTCACTCCACGTGAAAATGCTCACTTCCTCCTTCAGACAATTTCATGGCTTAATACCTAGTTAAATCGAAGTCCAAAAAGGGTTCTATTAAAATTTATTGGTAACCGGGATTCGTTACATAGGGATTCTTTGACGTATTCAAAGAAAAAGAAAATTTGTGCTCTTGCTAATAAAAAACACCTCGTTCGTTTCTGGTCAACTTCATTTTCCTCTTTACTACCGCAAATTGTTGTCGGGTTCATAATATTCGGTGATTGATGCCTTCCATTTCATTCCTCTCCGAAACGAACATCGATCGAGATATCGATTGCTCCTTTGAATCGATCCATATCGAAACCCAGAATCGCTCTATAGGCCCCCGTGGCTGGTGGTAGCCGTGGGAAGATAGGTAACTGACAATGGGCGACGCCGGTACCTGACACTGCCTCCCTGACCTCTCTCCCCTTCCACCTCCCCCCGCTCCTTCCACCATCCCCAACGCCCCCTCTCGTCTCCCCCTCCCCTCCCCTTCCACCTCCACCCTCCCACCTCCACCCTCCCATACACGAGCGTATGACTCTGCCCTCGTTTGTTAGATGCGAGCCTTTCGTCGGCGCCTCCCCCGCGCCATACGCACAGTGAATGGAAGGAGCGCACATGTCCGTGACCCAGCACTTATATGGCGTGGATATCCTCCGTCTTGGCTTTTCCGCAGCGCACGAGGCACCACCGCCCCCGACCTTCCATCCCCGATGCCGCAACCCCCTTTCCACGCCACGTGACTGAAATTCGATTGGGATCGTATTATTCGACCGGCGAGGCAGAGTTGGTACTTCTTTTGTTGCCATCTTTCTGCGGGGAATAAATGATACAAAAAATGAGCGATTATTTTTCCAAACAATTGGTAATGTTTTTTGTCATCTTTTCTTGTGGGATTTTCTCGATGCTTCGAGTGTGCTCGTCTTTTTATAAAATTGCACGTATGATAGAAGCGCACATTTTCTCACTCGGTTGTATGGCGAAAATTATTTTAAAGAGATACTTTTGACTCCAAAAGTGGCATGAATAATATTTGATGGCAATGATCAGAATTCTTCGGGCGCAGTAAAATTGGTTTCTTCACGCACGGTGCGCCTGCATGACAAAACGCAAGAATAGTACCGATGTGCATCTCGAGTGTGTTTAACCTTGTGCGGGAATATTTTCCGATTGTGGTCGGACAATAACGACCCCTTTTTACCTAGTAACGAAAATCTCTTATGGACAATGGAAAGGGCGATTAACGTCGCGCGCTCTTTTTTTTAAAGAGATCCGACGAGATGCCGCATAAAGCCCGTTATTAATCCCACCTTGCGGATGGATACTTATTATCGAAGGCTTGAACCCGGCTTCTTTAGAAAGCACGCAATATCCGCGACGATCGCATTGTTTTTTATTGAAAGGTCAGTCTTAGCTCATAGACTTCGCGGCGAAGGATAATAGTAATCCTAAAAATAACTCCCGAGATACAATGGAATAGCGAGCGGAGAACGAGACCTAATCAGTGGCTCTTCGGATTGTTTATAGCGCCAAACGTCCTCCTGGAACGACTACCCGTGCGCCGGAGTAGATGAGAGGTATTAAGGATCAAAGCCGGGATGATGAGGAAATAAAAAGGAAAAGATGAAAGGAAAAGGGACTAACGATTCTCTCCCCCTCCCAACTCTTCCTCCCTCTCGGTATAGTTCTAATCCTTTCACCTCCACGGGGATACGAATCCCGCCCATAGCAGTAGCACACCCATGGAGATACGATGAGGCGGAGCAGAAAGGCTAATTGCCACGGCATTCCTCGCGGGTTGGCACGCTGGCGCAGAGAGAGAGAGAGAGTGAGTGAGTGAGAGGACAGCAGGGAGAGTAGAGGGAGATAGAGAGAGAGAGAGAAGTAAAGGCTTTTAATGCAGGGAGATGATGCGAGAGGGAGTGAGAGGGAAAGAGAGGCGGCGAAAGCAGCGCCACGTGGTGGGAGGAGGCTATAAGCTTTATAAAAGGGGGCGAAAAAGGGCGGGGCGAACTCAAGATGGCGGAGGCGGGAGTGAAGGGAGTGGCGCTTGGAGTTGGTCTGTAGTTCCACTTAGCGGGCGAGGGGGAGGGCGTGGAGGCGGCTGATAGAGTGGAGAAAGCAACAAAAGAAAGACTGGAAAAAAGGAGGGAGAAATAGAGGGAGAGAGAAAGGAGAAGATTACGGAGAGCGGAGGAAAGGCTCATGCCATTAAAATAAGTCCCCTTAATGCCTCCATGACTTTATATTCTCTCTTTCTTCGTGCATTTCTTTTCGCTTTCCACCCTTCCTTTGTCTTTTTCTGTTTTTTCCCCTTCCGCAAAGGGGCCTCCCGTGGATCGATGGTGAGTAAAGAGAAGTGTGCTTTTTTTTTAAAGAGAACAATGTCTTCTTCTTCTCCATCCACCGCTAGAGAGTTCCCCTTTCTCGCGTTTTAATAACCTTCCCTTCCCTTCTCCCAGCTCAGCCGCTCAGTCATACCTATGGTTGACCAGGGAACTAACCCGGTTTTTCCGTTTTCATTGTTGACTCAACAATGGTATCCTCCTGCACCGAAGACGTGATCCGGGTTCGCACCCCGAGAAGGGCAGACGAGAAGGCTGAGGTGAATTACAAAAAAAACGTTCACATCCCTCGTACGTGTCCATAAATGGGTAGCCCACTCAATGTGCCATTCTCATTTGTTTCTTTCCTGCCTGTTATGGCACATCTTCCGCTAGAAGGAGCGCAATGCTTTTTTGGGTTTGTTGGTATAAGAAGGTTTACGGGATTGAGTTTTCTGGGAAATCGTTAACGAAGTCAGGAGTCATGCGCTCGTTAAAATTTTTTCTCCTCAGTGGAATGCCAGCGTGATTAATATTTGTGAGCTGTTTAGTCATATGAGTTGTCTTTTTCTGTTTGATTCTCTGCCGTGAATAAACTCGAAAGAAAGTTGTTGCAAAATGAAAGATCTGCGAAATCGTAAAAGTTAATACATATATAATATAAATTTGGAAGTCACCTTTCTTCCTAAAAATTTTAACTGTCCAGCTATTCATTGCACTACCTCTCAGATACCCATTGCATGTAGACCAGAGGGAATCAGCAGGTCGTAAAAAATCGTGAAAAAATAAATCGGAATTCAATAAGAAACATTAGGAAGTCATTTTTCTTCCTAAACTTTTGAAACTGATCAGCTATTCATTGTATTACCTCTTAGAGACCTATTGCGCGTAGGCAAGAGGGAATCAGCAGGTCGTAAAAATATCGGAATAAATAATTTTCATTTTTTTCTTGTTAACCAAATGGTTAACAAAGTTGTGATTCATTCTTGGATACGTTGCTTGGATGTCTATTCTGTTTTTTTTCCTTTCAAGTCCTTCCTTCCCAAAAAAATAAACTTCTTTAGAGTAATTTTTTAGCATTTCGGTGTAACTTTCGAAAACATTTTAAGCTAAATTTGAACTGTTCGTTATTTTTGCGACTTTCCCTCCTCGTGAAAAATGCAAATGCGACTTTTAAAGCCGTTATGCGTGTGTTGCGCTGCTTATATCTCCTTAAAACATGGACCACTTCGTTTTCTCCGTGTTCTTTCTCTATTCTACCAAAGTTCCGCCCGGCAGCCTCTACTTCATCACAATAAAGTGCATCTGCGTGGGGAGAATGAAACATGTGCCTCCTGGCATTATTCACTCGAATGACGCGTTTCCCGTGGTACGTATTTGCGAAAAACATACCAGCGTGTAAGGAGAAGAAAAAACTTTTCATTCTCGCTCTTCTCTCTCTCTATCTCTCTCTGTAGGCTGTCATGCGATGTGATTTGTGGACACTTTTCCCCTGATTTCGAATTCATGACTGTCTCCGTGGAAAAGATAATTGTTTTTTTATGAGCAATTTAGGCTAACAAGTATTTGTAAATTAAATGTTCGATTCCTAATACTAAGGTCAGGTCGAGTATTGGCACGCATTGATATTACTCGGACTATATAAAAACAAACGGTTGAAGTGGACAGTAAATGGCGGTTTGTTAAAAAATAATTTTTAGACCGTCAGACGGGCAAACCGAGAAAATGTGCACAACAACACAGAATGGTGAATCTATTGGCGAAGAAACTAATATTCTCTCTGGTTTCGTTTAGGAGGGGATAGAGCTTCAGACAGACAGACGGACAAACCGAACGCATAAGCGGAACTCTCGAGGAAAAAATCGCTATAAAATATGAATTAATGCGTCACAAATTACGCGCAATTCACTCTAGTGTTGTTATATTAGCAGATAGATAGATTAAATTTGAAGAGTGTTATTTTATGGATATAATGTCGTTTTTAATTATATGTATATTGATAGATATCATATTTAGACCCGATTTATTCACAAAGGATTGAATTTTAATCTCCAAGACGTGTGATGTGTTTTCGCCGCTGAAGTAGCTATGAGATTTTTCCATGATTTTTCTATCAATCCGTATAAACTTCCAGAGGTCTCGCGTCTTCTATCATATTCCCTAAGAAATCCTCTTATTCCTAACCATTCTATCGAATCAGATCCCGAGATCCCGGCGTGGGATGGGGGTTAAGTTAAATGGAATGTCGAGTTAAATCATTGTTTCTTTCCGCTCGCTGGAGAATCCCGGACTAAGAAGGAAACGGGGAAAGGAAAATCTCGGAATGGAGTTTTCTACTTGATCGCATTAGTTAGTGCCGCAATCATCGTAAGGATTTCAAAGTTCTAGCTTGGAAAAATAGCGGTGGACGCCATTTCACTAAAAAAATTACATTTATATAAATACACACCGAAAATGCAAATGAAATAAATATAATACTCAAGTATTATCGACCATTTCTTTAGAAATACGTTCCCATATAAACTAAATTTTACTTTTTCGTATGTGCTTATATATTACTTTAAAATTGGATAAAAATTCCATAAAATTGCATAAAATTATTTGAAAATTACAAAAATTGTATAAAAATAGATGAAAATTTCATAATTTATAGTGTTATTGTTGAAAGCAACTCGACTAGACTTTGTGAATCATTCTTGAAAATGGATAGCTTACAATATAATTTGCTAGATTATTTGTATAAAATTTCTTTCATTGAATTCCAATCGAGTGTATATTAAATTCCGTGTGTTCAGTTATTCTGACGTCGTGTTCCCGGAAAACTTGATTCGTTTTCCGCGTTACGTGATCCTTCTTTGAACAAAGATAATTAAATATAACTAAAAATTCTTCCGCGAATAATGGCGTAGCTGCCTCACATCTCTGCCACGAAACCTCGTTTCGTACGTCGTACGTTCCTCTATTTGACCTTCACTTACTCGGCGAGCTCAAGTTTATAGACATTTGCGAAACTTAATTATACAGTTTTATGCGTGGCAAAAAACCACGTGGAGGAGACCGCGGAGTAGATAAAAAAGGAGAGCTTGAAAAAAAATTTACTTCTCCCTCCTCATCCAGAGTAGGCAAGACCTCAAGACTCGATCCAACTCCAACCTCCTCCTTTCCTTCCTCAGTTACTTCTTCGTCCCCGGGGGTGAGGGGAGGGGGACTGTGGGTGGCGCGGGGGAAGGGGGCGGGAAGGTAGGTAGGTTCGCAGAGAATGGCGATCACAAAATAAATTTTCTCCCAGCATTCCCAATGATTTCCTTCGAGACCGGAATTGAAATTGCCAACGGCGGCGGGGTTTTGAGGGCGAGCTGCTGAGAGGGATGGAGTGAGTGCGGGGTTTTGAGTTTAGGGAAGAGGGAAAGGGAGGTAGGAGGAAAGAGATGGAGGAAGAGAGAGGTATTTCGTAATAGAGAAGAAAGAAGAGAGTAAAGAGAGTGGACGGAAAAATTCGAGCATAATCTTAGACATTTAAGTGCAAATGCATTACTCGGATATTCTGTAGACCTATTTGGTGTTATTTTTGGAAACTAAATAGACTGCTATGCAATTTTGTAACAGCTATTATGGCAACTTTCATTTCGTTACCTTTCCTCAATAGAGGGAATCTAAAGGAAATTATTGGAAGACATCGCTTGGCTTTTGCCGACTTTTTTTGTGCGCCATTATAGCATTTGTTATTTTTTTCAATTTTTAATTGAATGTATCTGAATGTATCATGCTCTCCAAAACAATTATTAAAATTTCTAAATCGGACCTCGAGAAACCATACACTACTATCAAACTTCCTAAAATATATTAGCGTGGAGGCCAAGAGTTGCGCGTTGTCCTGCGGTCGGGTGTAATTCCCAAGGAGGCAATGAGAAGGGAGGGAAAAGGGGAAGATAGTCGGTTATAAAATAGAGGTTAAAAGTTGGACGAGGGGGTCGAGAGATAGAGAGAGAAACAATGGCGAGGAGAGTGGATGGTTTTTGAAGGGAGAAAAGGTTTTGAGAGAGTGGGGCGGGAGGTTGAGTGGGAGAATTTAAGAGTTTTCCTATCCTACTGGGAGGTGAGCTTGGGGGCGGCGAAAGCGGAGGTGGGACCAGGAAAGGTTTTATTTTCTCTTTCTCTCTCTCTCTCTCTACGGCTGCGTTTTATTTCAATTTTTGGAAATGCGTCCATCCTCTGAGAACCGGGTTATAAGGGGAAAAGGGGGGGTAGAGAGATGGAAGGAGAAAAAAAGAACGATATTTAGGAAGGGGAGAGAATGGAAAGGGCAGCTTGACTCAAGGCTCAATTACTTTGATATGAAAGTCGAGGTTTTTTCATATTTTCCTCGTGTGCGGTTTGAGATGAAATAAGAAACGATGGGGCGTGGGTGGGTGGGTGGTAAGGAGATGGGGGTTCCGCATTAAGTGGAGGTGGAGGGGTTTTGGGTGGCGAGGAGTGGAGTCTAAAAATGGGGGGTAAAGGCACTTATGGAGCAAAGGATTACATAGGGGAAGCTGCGAGACTTCTTTTTTCCTTTACGTCTTTTCGGAAGGATTATAGGAAGGATTTTATGGGTGGGCGTAAAAAAGCGCGGGGATGCGTCCAGAAAGATCGGATTTTCATTAATATCTAATGAAGTCGAAAGCAGACCATGGAATCCTTGGGAGGTCATTCTTCAACATCTCCTCGATTCCATTTTTGTTGGATGAGTTTAACTGCTCAGCCGTATAATTTCATGTTTGACTGATGCTATCAAATTTTCAGGTCCATGGATATTAGTCAGATAATGCTGATGCGTATCAAACAAAAGAACTTACTTAGACGAACCCAACCATTATTTCTCTTTGAGCTGTAAACGTTTTGTGCAGGTTTCTATAATTTTTGTAAGAACTCCAATTTTTACTGTTATTAAATTGATTAAAATCAGAGTGATATATGCCATATTAATACTTTTGTCCTGCGTATCGCGGTATTGTTGCATAGTATTTATTTTGAGATTATGTATTAATAGCTCGTTATCACATTTTTATTACTAATTTATTGAAATTAAACGTAGGTACATTCCAAAGCCCCTGAACTGGATTCGAGCGTGAAACCTTGACCTTTATAAACCAGGCAAAACGCTAAAAAAATTCAAACTACATATTTCAATGACGACTCGAATGGATTTTAACCCTTCACCGCAGGGAAATTACGCAATCAGGCGACGTAGCAATCCATTGGATTTATTAAAATAGATCGTCTTATACGTTCTAAGCCGATGTGCCATTGCAACCTCACTCAATTTCAATTAAATTCGCTCCGCTCGGAATATCTCAGGAGGACAGCGGAGTCTCAGCCCGTGAGAAACCCTTAGACGCTTCCAACCCACTCGGAATGGGGGAGGAGAGGGGGTGGAGAGGGAAAGGAAGTGAGGGGAGGAAGGGGGGGCCGTCATATCCCCAGGTTTTTAGTCCCGAGCAATTCAACGGGAGAAGGGTAAGATGGAGTGGGGGAGAGATGGTTTCAGCCTAAGAAGAAGGAGGTTTGGTAGGAGGATAGAATGAGGGTAGGGGGTGTTAGGAGGCCACCATAGCCACTCAGTAATTATATCAGAGTGGGAGAATTAACCATTAAGGATTATCTTCTCTCCTCTCCCTTCAGCCTCCCTCCCTCCCTACTACCCTCCTCATTCCGCACTCATTTGGGTAATTGCACGGTAGAGGGCAGTGGCGGCGTCGGAGGAGGCGGGGGAGGGGACGCGCGGGAGGTAAGAGGGAAGGCTCGGAGAAAGTGAAATGAAGGAGAGAGGGAGGAAGAAAGGTAGAGAGAGTGAGTGAAATGGAGGGGGATTGGAACAGAATGTTATGCTACGGAGGAATGAGCGTGGGAGCAGACAGGAGGAGGAGAATGGGGGATGAGAATCTCGTTTACTAAGGTAGAGAATATAAGGAAACGGACGCAGGATGTAATGACGAAGGAGCGTGTAATGACGGAGGCGACGATGTTGAAGGTAATTCAAGGAAGATGGGAATGGAGAAGAATGACGCTTGGAAAAAAGTTTCAAAAAATAGGGTGAGAAGTGCGAAAAGGGACTCGGAATGTGAGAGGGAGGTGGAAGAATGCGCGGTTTTTTGAAAGGAAGACAGAAAAGATGGTAGAGAGTGGGAAAGAAGAGGGTATGCGGGAAGAAGATGGCGAAACGATGGGGTAAATGGAAGTGTGTGGAGGGGAGGAGAGAGGTAATTACCCCCAGTTTTACCGACACCTCTTCCTTACCACCCCCTCCCCTCCGCCGCCCCCTCTCCCCCTTCCGCCACCCCCTCTGAAGCGCTGGCTTAACCACACCGCCATCTCCTCGCCACCTCTCCCGTCCCTACCTCGGTAATTTCAACTCCTCTCTCTCTCCCTCGTAGTCTTTCTCACCCTACTTAATATTCAAAGTCTCTCTCTCATTCCTTCCCCTCTTAACCCTCGCGTACACACCTTCCATGCGACCGCATCTTCTTCCTCACACCCCCGCCCTCTTTTTCACTCTTTAAGGTTGGTGATACTGCTTCTCTCTTATGCGCTTTTAGGTCCTGGATGGATTCTCTCTCTCTACTCTCCTTCTACCGACTCCCTCACTTCAAAAAACCCTTTTATTTTTTCTAAATTCACCAATCCGCTTACGTCTTCAAATTGCCAATGAGGGAGATTTTCTTCGTCCCACCCAAAAACCTTGCTCTGCTTGGTTAGGGAGCCTTTCTCGGGAGGTCGGAGAGGAGTAAGGAGGGAGGGAGAGTGAGGTATATTGTGACCCCTATTAGTAGTCTCCCTCATTTGCGAGAGGAGCGAGCGTGCGTTAGTGTATCTGTGAGTGAATGTAAATTAAAATTCATTCCCGGGACGTTTAAGGAGTTATGCAACCCAAGCTTCTTTTCCGGAGAGGTTTTTGCGGGGCGAGGGATGCAAGGAAGACGGGCGATAATTAAAAGAGTAGGGGTTTTTTTGGGATGGATGGTCTTTATTCCGGGTCTTTAATTGTTTCTCGCTTAATGTGGCATTGCGGAGGTTTGTTCGTCAGCGATTCGGGAGCATAATAAAGGCCAGAAACTGCGTCTTTAATGATTTTTTAATTGCTCGAGAGAGTGGCAGGGGAACGAAATTTACAACGTTATTTTTTTTCATTTTGATTACACTGCGTTCGTAAATGTTTGGACTTTTTTTACTATCTCTCGTTTTTGCAACCGTTTGACTTAATTCGTAATTAAATTAATAATGAAATGTTATGTAATTATTTCTTTCCCTATGTTGTGATAATCGACGTGAAAACTAAAAATTCGTGTCTTAATTAAATTCGTTCAGTTAATGGCTCCATCCGTCAATTTTATTATGAACTTAATTCGGGCGCCCTCCTTTATAGAATTGTATTTTTCAAACATTATTATTAAATTTGACAATTATTTTCCAGTCGACCTGTGTTCTAGATCAGGGGTCGGCAACCTTTTCTGCATGGCGGGCCACATTTGCGGTTGTGAATGCTTCGGAGGGCCGCATTGGGAGTCTAAGAAAGCCTCGGCGGGCCGGATGAGCGAATAAATCAGAAGTTTTCTAGAAATTCTGTGATTTAATATGAACTAAATCAAGTCTACATAATTTACTAGCGTTAAAACTTCACCCGGAAAGGCTTTCAGACCATAATTTTACACAAAAAATATAAAATTGCCCATGAGAAATTTTCCTGATCACTTTTTCATTACAGCTTTGCGGGTCGCATAAAGCCTTCTTTAGGGCCGCACGTGGCCCGCGGGCCGTAGGTTGCCGACCCCTGTTCTAGATAACTGCTCAGTTCTTAGTTTTAGTTTGAATTGTAAAATTTATTCAAATGGAAGAGTCTCCTAGAATATCTGTTGCTTTTTTCCTTTAAAAATCTATAAATCTTGTTACTGCATGTCCTCCGGTCAAAAATTCTTTATGCTCATCGTTAAGGAAAATGGCACGACGGCGTTTTAAAAAGTTCAACATGCCATCGATTCCTTGGCCAAGAAACCTCCTCATCTTTACGTTCGCGCCAGCCAACGAAACCACCATCATGCCCTCTTAAAATAAAACGCGCTTGACATTGAGCCCCGGGAAGAGAAACTCACAGACACACGCAGAAATCATAATGCATCTCTCTAGTATTTTTTTATTTTTCTCGACACATCTCATTCCCCTCTTTCCTTTCCCGTGAGGAAAAAAAGAAACATCCACTCCTCATTCCCAACACTCCTCCCACGCTCGTCTCCCCCTCCAACCACGGTTGCCATCGCAACGCGTCGTAAATAACTTCCATCTCTCGGACGTCAGTCGGACCTTCTCCTTGGAGAGAGTGAGAGAGTGGGGGAGAGGGAGGGAGTGAAGGCGGGGAGGGAGAAAGGGAGAGGGTGGCGAGGAGGAGTTAGTCCAAGAGGTGATAAATTCGGCGAGAGGACAGAGGTGGTGAAAGAGGGATCCCTGCAAGAGGTGGGAAGAGGGAGATAGTGGGAGTGATGCATGTGTCACATGGATAGGAGCGCTGGAATAGGGCGCTTGGGAGTAGCGGGATGAATAATCGCCGCTTTTCGAAGGAGCTCTCTCGGAGAGATCGAAGAATGGAGGAAAGGAGGAGGGAAATCTGGTTTCCATTTCGAAGTTCTATGTTTTTTTTCTTTTCCGATGCCTTTTCCTCCACCTACTCCTTTCGCGAGCGGATGAATGAAGGGTTATCTCTCTCCTATCGCACTTTCGCAGTTCCTTTGTTTTTTTTCGCTTCGGATCGAGTGTCGTGATTCGTGACTTCGATCGGATGCATTCCTTTCTTTACGACTCACGAAGTTCCGGGTCGAACGTTTCCTCGAGTAAATGTGGGTTTTATTCCTGGAGTGGTACGTCTTTAATCTCAGTTCGGTTCATTTTGGATAATTTTGTCTTTAATGCAAGACTGGACAAACCCAGGCGCCTATTGGCCATTGGAGAATATATTTCAGTAGAATTACTAAAGAAGTAACATGTTTACGTTGCATGTATGTATGTATATGTATATGTATATATATATATATATATATATATATATATATATATATATATATATATATATGTGTGTGTGTGTGTGTGTGTGTGTGTATGTGTGTGTGTATATATATAATAACCCTGATTCTGAATCGCATCCAGTTGAACTCTACTCTGGCATCTGAAGTTTGAAAATGGCTCCCTGATTCGGATCAGACTTGTTCAGGCCTGCTTTAGGAAATAATTTTTATTTCCAATCTTAGCTGTAAAATAGAAACATTCTCCGAATTATGAAATAATATAGTCATTTAAAAAATTCCATTTTATAAGTAATTTCTTTCAGCTTCATGGACACTGAAACAATTGAGTATGTGCGCATTTATGTGGAAGCACTCGGAGCACTTTTACGCGTTTCTGAAAATAAAACATTAATAATTCGAAGATCTCTTAGTCTCTATGCCTATCCTTTAAGAATATTTGCGTAGAGAAATGAATATCAGGGCCAAAAAGTATTTCCTTGTCTCTCTCATTATCTCTTTCTCTGTGGCTTTACTTTTTAATACCGATCCTTAATCCGGCTTTCCCCTTCGATGATAGCATGTATCTCCATCACAAAAAATGCGGCGAGACATCTCCCATTCCCCCGGTAATCTCTCGCCCTCCTTCGCCCTTACAAAATAAACCACAACAATAGGCCACGCTGCACCCTCCCCCGCACCCAATCTCCCCCTTCCCCGCACCCAATCTCCCCCCCCTCCCCGCACCCTCCTCACCACCCCCCTCCCCCACGCCCATACCCTCTTTTCCCCCCATCGAGAAGAACCGCCCCTTTTCAAAGCTCAATCCATTCAAGAAGCACGAGAAGAATAAAGAGGTTTGCACCTATAAGCTGATATGGGTCGTCCGGCTGTTTGCGTGCCAAAAAAGAATCGAAACGCGGTAAGCGAAGGGAAGAAAAGGTAAAGCCTCGAAACGACCTTTCCAGCGCGAGCCGCCGTGGATATTTCGAACCACGCCCTGGTTTTCTTTCAAACCGCTTCCACACCCCTCCGAAGAATCGCATTTACCGGAATCTAAGGTTTTTTTTTGGATTTTTTGGTTGGAAAATTAGGGTAGTCGTCTTGAACGCGGAAACTAAAAAAAAAATATTATACCGTTAATTTTATCTTGCAGTTCACGTGGCAGTTTCTATTTTGGAAATTTAACAGTTCCGAGATTTTTTAAAGTTAAATCATCTCGAATATATGGGTCTTCAGCGAGACGTTAGCGTATTTTCTACTATATAAAAATGACTTGGTGCTGGTGGGTTGGACAGCCTTGGCACAAGAGCGGACTAGCGGTAAGAAATTCAACTAAAATATATAACTTGATTCGCCGAAGGCGTCGTGCGTGGCCCGGGAAACGCCGGGTAACCTTTGTTAGTTCATTATTTAAAAGTTTCTGTAATTTCTCGCGTTTTTTTTTGGTGAAGTTCCCAGCCCTTTATTAGCTATTACGATTCGAGGCAGTAATCAATGGCTATTTACTGCTATAATTAGTATGATTCAGTTTTCTGCACGTTTTAAAACCCTAGGTAGTTATCGATCGGGGTCAATGCGGCGTTTCTTCATGACTGGCAACCGCGTCTTCGCCCTTTCGTGAAACCAGCACCCTCCTCGGTTTTTCCTCCCAAGGGGTGTCCTCTCCGACCCCTTCCAAAGCCGCATCTCTCACCCTTCTCTCCCCCCTTCTTTTGTGCGGCTTTACCATCTCCGCACGCCTTCTATCCACCCCCGGACAGAGGAAAAGGGGGAGAATGCTCCGCCGCCTATTGTTGTGCTTATCCATCATTACACGGGGGCCCCAGTGTTTACAGATTTCCCTCTCTCTCTCACTTTGTGTGGATTCGGGTTTCACCATTGTTGTGACTCTCGCTCCACGATCGGGATTGCCAATTTTCCTAGATCTCAGCCTTCCCACGCTTCCGATCGCTATGGGGAATCGGCTCATCGGATTTTGTGGGGTCGTGTTTAGTTTTAAAGCGCCCTCTTTATAAATAAATAAATAAATAAATAAATATATATATATATATATATATATATATATATATATATATATATATATATATATATATATACGATATATACACACATACATGCATATACATATATATCCATACGCGTACGTATTATAGTCATACGAGCTTGGTCACTTTGATTCATATCCTTATAGACTAATTTTAATGTTAATCCTTTGCATTCAATATAAGGCTCGATAACTTGAATATTTACTGGCTTTCTTCTAGAGATATCATCTACCAAACGCCGAGCAGAAATAATTTTACAGCGGTCCGTCATGATATCTCCGACGATCGTATCTGAAAGTCGTAAATTTCCAGCGATGGAGGTTTTTCTAATATTCCGTTTAGCAATTATTACATTTTCGACGAACTCTTTTTATTTCTCCGCGCTCATCCGTCCGTCGAAAATCAAGCGTGATCGATTCGCCGAATTATATCGGTCCGCCATTTATTCCGATTGCTTTCCCGAAGACACTCGGAGGCGAATCACTTTTATTAGTTTTGTCTCTCGCTCGGAGATATTTCGACTCGAATTCTCGCGGACTTGTTCTTCAAGCTTCTCGTTCCGAACCCATTAAACAACCCCATCACCCCTTTTTGCCCACCTCCCTTTCCCCATCTTCCATCAAACCCGCTCAATAAACCTCTCGCACTCACTGGCTGACAAAACCGGTAGGACACGCAGACAACACGACACGACCCTCGAAAGCACGGAAGAGTGAGGAAAAGCGTCGAAACGGAGCTTTATTCGGAGACGGGCTTGTTACGAGAGAATCGCGCTTAAATGCGATCTGCATAGCAAAACCGCCAGGATATGTACACGAGGCCCACACTCCCTATCTCCTCTCTCCCCCCCCCCTTCCTATCTCCCCCTCCAATTTCCCCTCCCACAACGCCCCCCAGACTTCAATGGAAACCTCACCCATCCCAAACCATTCCTCGCTGCAAAACCTAATTAGGCTCTGCGTTCCACGGCCTTCGTATACATAACACTGCGCTCGCAGTTCGTCTTTTTTTATTTTCCTCTCTGTCGTCCCTCTCACTCTCTCTCTCGCCCTCGTCTAGATTTCAATTCGGCTCATTCTATATTCCAGCCATCGTCTGCTCAGCCATTAACGTGCTCGACTCATTTTCGATGAGAGAATTGAGTAGGTGGGCGGCGAGGGTGGTTGAGAGGGCTGGGGGGAAGTTGAGCCTTTTACGGTGCAAGGGGATTAGATTGCTCGAAAGCATTATTCTGTTTCGAAACCGCCGCGGGATATGATCTGCATTTGTTCGCTTCCAGTGTTTTCTGTTGCCTTCCTTTCCGGAGATTTGTTTTCGTCGATGTCGGTGTAGTGGCGGTCTCGGGACACGCTCGAAACGATTATTTTCGTTATGAGTTACAGGCTGTGAAATAGCGATTTTCCTTTGTTTTGCCTGAGTGCGGCTATTACGCGTGTGTACGACGTATTGCCGCTAAAAATTTCCTTTGCTGAAATTCCACTTAACTTTGGAGAAAATTCTTTCAGTGGCCAGTATAGAATTAACTGAAAAATCGACTATTAACCCAACGGATTCCTAACGGACAGACATAATAAAATGATATTCCATTCAAAAACAGTCTTACTGAATGATTAATTTGTATTTTAACCTGCCGCTCAAGGTATCGATTTATTTAAAACCTTCGCTTAAAGTGTTAATTTTTTGCAATGGGAAATTTTAAAAGCGAAAGTCTAATGATAAATTTTCACATAGGAGGCAGATACAGAGCCCTTGGGCAATCATTTAATTGTTTTTTTCCTAGTCCATTGACTCTTTCAAAAAAGTGAAAATTTATCCTACCAGAAGCGACGTGGCGCACACTTTATATCGCATTTAATTTCAAGGAAACGTTTCAAGCGACGTTTTAGTTGTTTACTACGAGAACTGTCCTATAAATTCACAGATAGCGACTTGCGAGCAACAAATACTTGCTCGGGTTGTATCCGGGTCCAGTAAGCAGCGATTCCCACGAACAGAGCACTATGCTATGGGAGAAATCTCCTCACCTTCATAAACTGTTGCCTAAGTCCCGTCAGCCGTTCCGATGGTATATATGGGAACCTCTTTGTGCCGCGTGTTTGAACCAGTGAAACATTTGGATTCATCGAGAGCGAGCAACGCCAGGGCGCTCCAATCCTTTCCCGCGGCAGTGCTTCAATCGCACGCCACCTTGAAGGAGGGCGCTGTTAGGGGAAAGGATTTGTGGCGCCTGGCGCCAACGGAGCGTGCGGATGCAGGAGAGTGTTTTTGCAAATGTGGGAGGAGGAGGAGGAGAGAGAGGTTTGGCGGAAAGTCAGGAAAAATGGAGAAAACAAGGATAATAGATGCGTTTGTATGTGTGTGTGAGAGAGAGGGGGAGAATAGCACGAGTAGTGAGGGCCAAGATTAAATTGCTTCACTTAGGTGCTTCGGCTTGTTTCGTTCCTCTTATTCTTGTTATGTTTATGCTAAAGTTCTTTTTATCAAAGAGAATTATTTTTGTGGGTACGTGGTTTAAGGTTATTTCATTAGTTATTTTTTGTGAAAAAAAATATTTAAAAAAGATATTAATCTTCATGCAGTTGTAATTCTTAAATGTCTTCTCAAACCTGCAAAGGTAATAATAATAGGAATAATGCCCCGTATCTTTCAGATGGGAAAATTTTTAAAAATTTGTCAACTTGATTATATTTTTAGAAACGCTGGTAACATAAAATATACCGATAGCGCTATATGCAGCTTGAGTCGTGCATTATCTAGAGGCGGCGAATCCACTAGTATATTTATATCCGTGCCGTACGCCGCGCGGAGAAAAAATTCACCGCATCCGTTCTAAGGCGTAATGCATGAGTTACGTCGCGTCGTTTGAATGCGCCTTAAATAAAATAAGCCTCGCTGATGCGATGCATGCTATACCATATCTCGCGTTTTCCCCTTCGGATATGTCTCGCCTCGTTTTTTCATACAGAACGCGCCGTCACCGGGGCAAGGAAGCGTTTTGTTTTCGGTTTTCAATCACTGTCTACACCGCGGCATCTACGTCCTTTGTGTGGCCGTCCCCTCGCGTCCTACCGAGCTATGCGGGAATGCCTTGTCATTCTCATAAGGTCCCCGTGTGATCTCTCTCGGCTGCTTTTTTTTATCTTTTCCTTCTTTCCACCCTCCTCCTATGCCGCTCCCACCCCCTTCATTCGGCATTCCGACGGTAGATGGGGTTGGCGGGCAGGGCGGGTATAGGGTCACGACTGTTGAGATGCGAACCGCGAGATAAGGGAAGTGACTCTGGAATGCTCTATGAGGTGATCTCTTCTCAAAGAGGTGAAGGTCATTTGAAGAGGGGAAAAAAGTATTGCGGCGTTTTCCTTTGAGGTGTGCCTTCTTGTGTGTCTTTCGCTCGCTCCCTCCCTTTCTCTTTCTCTCTCCTCTCTCCCCTCACTCCCACTCTTTTCCTCCCTTTGCTGTGGGTGGTGCGACTCCATACCGCCCCATCTCTCGTATACCGCACATTTAAAAGTGCGCTGGCCCACGATTGCACGAGCTTCGAGGTTATTTTTCCTTTGTCTTAGCAATTATAATTAATCGAATTTATAAAATAGACGCCTCCTGATAGATCATTCATTACTTGGAACTTAATCGCTATTTTTTCATGTATAGTATAACTATAATAGTTTATAAGAGATTTGTATTTGTTTGCCAATGTTATATAAATAGAATTGACATTTTTCTGGGCTACTGATTATTCATCGTCACTGTCTGAAATATGTACCTTTATGATAGCATTTTTATTTTTAACTTTTTAATCTTTAGCTAGTAAGTTACTGAATATTGCAATGACTAACGTGTTTTATTTTATGTTTTCAGGTAAGTTAACCAGTCTGTGAGCCTGTATTCTTACCATGCTAAAAGGAAGAGGCCATTCGGTATGATTAAAACTTACTTTTTTATTGATATTCCTTGAGTAATTTTCATTATCGTCCAAACAATGACTCTGCCCTCTCCATGACCTTCGCTTTTCTATTCTTTAAGATTAACGTCTATACGAGAGCCCTAGAGGTTTTTAGAGATTTCAACGATAGTCGCGCGTTGGAAGCAATTCCTTCCGCTCGAATGCTTCGCTCATCGTCGTATAAGGACGCCGTAAGAGAGCGATTATGGAAAATAGAATTCCACCTGCTAATCAATCCGAAGACCCGCGCGTGGGAAGTAAACGGCAATCTAATTTAATTAACGCGCCAGTGCGTTATCGTTGCGTATTGACGTTGAGTAATGCTTTTCCCTAACCGATAGCCGTCGTCACGATCCTTAACTGCGTGGGAAGTCGTCCTTCGTCAAGATTCGATCGTCTTTTTTTTTTACCTCCCCCACTTTATGCCCGAGACGAAACGTGGCGAGACGATGTCCTTCGACTTTTTCTAATCCCTGTCTCAACGGAGATCCCACACCTTTAGAAGCCATTAAGAGACGGCGGCGTTCATAATTAGTTACGCGAGGCCGACAATCGGATGCTGTCGATGTATCTCGAGAAGCTCGTGCGGGAAGAGGGAGTTGTGGGGGAGGGGAGGCTTAGCGGCTGGTTTCTACAAGGGGATTAAAACGCCGACGAGGAGTGCCAGAAGAGGGAATTCCCCGCGAGTTTTATTTCATAACGCTAGGTTATAACAATTGCCGGTTCTTTAGGTTCGTCTGTATGCGTTTAATGTTCTTCAGAATATCAGGTGTGTGCATAGTTAGAATTTGAAGGCCAAGTATTTTATAAAAAAATTTTTTGTGGGTTGATTTTTATTTCGAAGATAACTAAATAATTTGTAGCAATTGTAAAAATTACACCTAAGGAAGTCGATGCCCTGATTCATTGTTTAGAGAATAAAAATCTATAATCGTGATTATAATTACTTTTAAAAATTCGATGGGATCTTTTTTCAATGCCGTTGATTCCACAAAGTTGGGATTATTTGATGGTTTTTCAAAAGTGAATAAATTGTTTCGAATACTATATAGCTGGCACGGTATTACAATTAATTTTCGTTAAGCCCAGGTCGTCTGGAAGATTTAACATTTTTAATGTTTTCTCTTTATGGCTGATTGAAAGGTTTTCTGGTGTCTATACAAACGGAAACGCTTGTTTAGGGACATTTCATGACGAATGCATGTCAAGTTGAATGAAGGTTTAAAAAGCTGGTATAATATACCTATTAAAATTTCATTCCCCCATCAAATGAGGTGTGATTTTCATTCATGCGCAATGGAATTCGTTAAATATCATTGATTCTACATATTTCTCTACAAACTTAATTTTTTTGTCGAAAAATTTATGGAGAAGTTTAGTTTGTTTAATAAATTATCGTAAATCTCATAGGGTAGCATTCAGATCCTTACATTTTTTCGGCGAAAATGCCGCCCGGTGATGTCTTTTTGTTATTTGTCCTCCATCCTTATCCTCGATGGGAAAACTACCGAGAAAACGCCATTCTGACGCAGTTCCCGAAGTACTCTGCCAAATTGAGCATCAAGGACCTCGATCGGGTGATTCCTGGGAAAGCGTTTACGCAGAATTCCCCTGTTATACTCCACCCACACACACATACAGACACACACACAAATGTCATTTATTCCATCTCCGAAGGCGCCAGGCGAGGACTGAGAGAATGGTAAAATAGAGAGAGAGAGAGGAAGAAGGCAGGTATGGGATATCTGCATAGGGGAAAGGAGACGAGGGAGACTAGGGAAGGGAAATGAGGTAAAAGGAGGATGGGAATATAAAATGGCGAGGTGTCCTTTCACTGCGGACGTTGAATTTTAAAATGGGCTTCCTCAAGGACTAGGAAGGCGGGAGGGAGGTAGGGAGAGAACCAAACAGACTGATTGGTTAAGCTGTGTGCGGAGTCCGTGGGGGCAAGGCGATCTGTGACCCTCGGAAAAACGACTACGATAGAGGGTGGAGGAGAAAAAAAAAGAATTTATGGAGACAGGATGTGAGTAATGTTCCCCTCCGTTCGCGGCACTCTTCATTTTTCCAGTCGCTGTCGTTAAGTATCCTCGGCTGCCACCTGGCGGGGAAAGGACGAACTAAAACAATCGATTTTTTTTTCGGTGTCTTCCCATTTTTCTCTCCCGTTTGCGTTTCGCGAATGTTTTTTTTTCCCCAATCGCGACGTATCTCCCTTATTGGTACATCCGAACGTATTTCAGGTTCGTCTGCGACTCGTTGTTTGTGCTAGTAATTTTGAGTAATGGGACAATGTGACCTGGCTCCGGTAATCGTGTTTCATTTGTAATGCAGTCACGGTTTCGACTCCACTATAATGCACTCCTCCCTATCTGTCTCTCTCTCGCTATCTCTCTTTGGCCTGGGGCACACATTTGTCGGTGACGTTAATAGCAACCAACACAATGTCGTAAGTGGGTTTGAGTCGCATTAAGCGTGTGTTTATCCGCTGTGAAAGAGATGTGACACAACGCGATGCATTATGGGTGGAGCATTAATTTCATATTTGATTCCGAGGCACGAAAACCTCTCTTAATACACCCTTGTGACTCCAAGTGATCTCAATTATGCGGCCACTTTCACGGACCAAGTTCATGCCTCGTAAATCCCCTTGTCGAATTTAATTAATCTCTTCGCTTTATTTGAGGCGATTACCGATTGCGAGTCATTTTACGTTACCATAGTGATTTGCGAACGAGCGAACTTTGTGTTTTTTTGCAGTCTATCTCGGAAAAGTCATTTCTGTTTCTTCGAGCAGTTTAATTTTTTTTTTGCTCGAGTGTACGGCGTTTTTTTAGAACTTAGGCTTCCGTTTATTCTTTTCATATCGCATCCGGCGGTGAGTAATTTGTTTATAAATAATCGACTTATTTTCCACGCGAAACTCATCGGCGTATTCCCGTAGAGCGTATAAATTGGAATTTTACCTAATGCCTTTATAAAGGATAGGCTTAGTTTTAGTGCGAAATTATGCTGCTTAGTAACTATAGGGGGGATTTTGCAAGATGCGAAAAGTGCAATTTAAAAAATAAAATAAGCGGAGCGTCGAAAAACGTTGCTGAGGAAATCGACTTTTCGCTTAGAAAGAGCATTTTGAACCATCCCTTCCCGAAAAAAAGGGATTTGCCATTCATTCTGTTTAAGACGAGCATTTTCGCCCTCAAGTATCCGTCTTTTTTTCTCGTATAAAGCAGAAGCTTCTTTATGAAATTGGAATGAGACATTCTTACGTGCTTCGCGAATGTCTTCAGATTGAGAAACTCGGAGGAAACAAACCCCCCATCCCAGCCATGTCTTTCCCTCCAGCCACCCACACCTTCCCCCCTCCACACGACCCTCTCCTGCTGCACCCACACTCCAACCCCCTCAGCGAAACGGCAAACGAGTTTTTAAAACTCATGAACTCAAGCCCTTCTACTTTCCGCGTCTCTCGTGTTGACGTATTATTTATCTGTCTCGAGGAATTTTTTAAAAGGGAAGAGGCTTCACGCTACTATTCATGACTCCCTCTTTCTCCCTCTCGGCTTCCACCTCCTCTCTCTTTCCCTCCCTCCTCTTAATCTCCTCTCCCTCTCCTTTCTTCCTTCCGTTACTTCCACACACACTCCTTTTCATTCCTGTCTTTTCCTCCTCCTTTATTTATTATTTCATCCATCTCTTGTTTCCGCCTTCTTCTGTCCTTCCCCTCTCTGGCGTAATTCCTGCCTTTATCCTGTCTTATTGTCTCCATATTTCTCTCTCTCTCTCTCCTCTTTCTGCCGTGTCCTTTCTGTTCTCCTCTCTTGCAGCGTTTCGTGCTCGGATGGTTTACTCCCCCAACTCTCTTTGTTCTTCGGTGACGCCATTGTGACAAGAGATTTCCATTCCCCTTTCTTTGTGATCGGGTCAGATTTAAGAAATGTTTGTTTTATTTTATTTTTTTCAATTTCAAAGCGATGGGAGTGTTTTTCTTTCGTTCATTTTTTATCATTACTGTGAAAACTTTCAAATTTCAAAAATTTACCGTTTATTCACGTTGCGGTTGAAAATTTCTTTTGATTAATCATTAGAATGACGTTTATATAAAAATATATTATTCTGCTTTTCTTATCTACTTTCATATCACATTCCCAGAATTTACTGATGCTCTGCAACCATCACTATATATCTATGCGATGTTTCAAGGATTTAGGGCTGATGACCATCTTTCGTCCTATGTCGTGCGCGTTCCTGTTTTATGCATTTTTTCTTCCATTAGTTTGCCATTTTTAATACTCGTAATTCAGCATTCTTTTTATGTCATGCTTTTCCACCCATTCGTTGCCATTTCTTTCGATATATTTTCTCCTTTCGTTTTTCGTGTTCCGCCCTCGTATATTCTTTTCCTCTCTATATTTCTCTTCTTACCCTACTTCTCCCCTTCGCTCCCTCCCTTCCTTCCTCCCTCCCTCCCTCCCTTTCTCCTCCCTACCTTTCTCCTCCCTACCTCCCTCTCCTCCCTCCATCTTTCTTGCCATTTTAATTCCCGACGAGCATTCCATTTTTCATCTCCTCCGCTCCGAGGCGTGCATGTAAACGCGTGCATTTCCTCCTTTTTCATATTTTCTCTTCTCTCTCTCTATTTCCTCGCCTCCGGTCCAATCTTGGCCCCGAAAAAGTTGAGATGTAGGCAGACAGAGAGAGGAAATCTACCTCTCGACCGACTCTCCGAGGGAAAGAAGGAAGGCAGTAACGGCGCCACGAGTCGTGGCGAGAATTGGAAGCATAGTGACAGAATGGATACGAAAATCGCGACCCGAGGAAAACTTTATAATTTTAATTTTATATGTGCGTAGGTATATTCGTGCTGCCCACCCGAACACTTTTTTTAACCATAAAGAATGTTCCCTTTATCCGCGTAATACGCCTCGGGTGGAAGTTTTTCACATGATTACTTTCGAAAAACCTTTGCCTGCCCAATTTGACTATATGTAAATTGTAATATTTTTCATTTTCCCGCATGTTTCTCGATTTTTTGGCGGGCGTTTTTCGGAAAAATATTACCTAATTTGAATCGAGGTATTTTGTATTTCGGACGCGTAAAAGGATGTATTTATTGCCAGCGTGCGGTTCTCGTCAAAATGCGAGATCGCTGGTAAAGAATTGGACTTTTAAATAATTTTTCTAATTTCGTTATGCGTCAAATATACTAACGCGATATTTTTTATCGGACTTTTAAGAATTTTTCAACTAAATTTGTTAAAGGAGGTAATGCTCATGGTTTACAATGCGATGTCTAATAATATCCGGCAGTTACGTCAAAGGCCTTAAAAATATAAATTAGAGTTCACTGCGGATGAATTTCACCTTTTTGCATCTGCGTTTACTTTCCTAACTAAAATTACTTTCTCCAAGGTCGACTTATTGAATTTCGTTTTATTTATTATGTAGCGCAACTTTCGCCTAACTAAGCTCCGTATAACTTCAATTCCCAGCGAAGGTTTTCCTTCGCCGTATTATTCCCTCGCTCGGTCTTCAACAAAAGATAATTTAAAATGTTTTTCTTTCCTTTCCGCTTTTTATCTCCCTCCGCAACCGTTTCCTTATATGAATTTTTCGTGTTTTCATATTCCATCGCAACCCATATACTTAACGCTGCTTGTTCCATCGCAGAACCCCGACCTACCCCTCCTCCCTCCCCTTCCCATCTCTCCTCTCTCATCCTCCCTCACCCCGAGAAAACTCTTCTCATCCACCATCCCTCTCCACCTTTCGCCTCTCCTCCCCCGTTTCAATTTTAACAGCTCATTCTTCACGTCGGGGAACTCCGCGAGGAAAGATTTATAAGCGTCGCCTATGGGAGTCTTCGAGGCCCTAGTGAGAAGGGGTGGGGGAGGATTTTGATGCAGAGAGAGAGAGAGAGGGCGGAGGTGGGGCGTGAGAGCGCTTTGGGAGGGAGAGGCCCCCACCCCACCCCCCGCGGAGGGCGTGGAAGGGGGCGAGTCGGGAAGGGGTGGGTCGGTGTTGCGGGTCATGGGTCTGTAGGACGGGCAGAAGATATAGACATCCGCCTTTGCATTCATATAAACGCAGACAGCCGAACACTGGAGCCGCATGATATCTTTCTAACCAAAACCGTTTCTCATGATTCCGACTGTCCGCGCCCTGTGAAGATAATATTGTTTGGCACGTGAATGCGTCCCAACCTCTGCCTCGCTCCCTCTTGTTTCTCTCTCTCTCGCTCCCTCTCCGGCTCTTTCTCTACCTCTCGCGCGCGCCAGAATGAAGTGTTTTGTTTTATTTCGTCGCCGTCTATTTTTCCCTTCGTCATCGCTCGGGCGGGCGAAATTATTACTTTTTTAATATCGCGTACGGAGAATGAATATTGTCGAAATGGAGCGTTTCCCTCCCTCGGCCGTATCTTGCGCGAAAAATAGGAAAATTTATTTACGCAAAATTAAAAAAATGTATATTCCTATATATTTTACTCGCATTTTGAGAGAGAGAGTGAGTTTGCCCATTTCCGAATACTTTTTAACGCGAGGAAAATAAAAGTGACAATGATTACGTTCGACCGTTTTTATGGTTTTGCAGCCGCTTTAGTCATGACTTAATCGTCAAAATTTGGCTAATGAGGGAGAATATTTATCATTAAGCTCTCGGTTAGAATGATTGCACGTAATTTATAAAGGTATTCCTCACGGGGTTATAATTCTCTGCAGTTGTTAGCTATAAAATCATAATTTTAGCAGAATTCGCAGTATTATTTATTACTTCTAGTGGTACCCGCAAAAAACTTTTGCGAAGTCAGTCAGAAATCTGCATGCTTAAAATCATCATCGTTAAAAATGCCCTCAGCCCACACACAGTTTACTAAATAATAATAATCTTCAATTATTAACGTTGCAACCTTAGGTTTGACATTGATGCAGCTATAATTTCGATGCTTTTTAAAAAGCGCGATGCGAATAACGCAATTCTTTTGTTTATTTGAAGGCTTAATAGAAGCTAATTCAATCGGAGGCTACAATGCGGATCGCCTTGGCAACACCCGGAAAGAGTACAAAAAAGTCATAAAATTTCGAAAAGAAAGACGTGTTTTTGAGAAATTCTTCCGTGTAACGTCTAAACATTGCAAAATTAAGATATTTTATAGTTTTTGCCGTCGAATAAAGCAAAAACGGAGAAATTCGGTCCCTATTTACGTATTTTAATGAATGAAGGAAATAAACCTTGCACCTTGAAAAATCGAAACTCCTGTGTATATGGGAAAATGTAATCGTCTCCCGGAGTCGAATCCGGGACACTTATGTAAACGAAAATAGTTTTCCTGGGGTCTCCTAGTTGGCAGAAACAAAATGGCGTTTACAGCATTTCTCTATGACAAACTGTTCAAGAGATAAAAGGTGGACGGACAGACATATATAAAGATGTTTTGAGCAATATCATTATATATAGACGTTACAGAGGATGAAATAAAATATAACATATATATATAACATATAGGAGGATACTAATATCATTATATATAGACGTTCCTTACAGAGGAGAAGGATATAACATGTATATAGGAAGATATTAATATTTAGGAACTTCCAGGTGAGCTGGAGAATCGAAATTTTTTCATAGGTAGGATTTTGTGCAAAACTGACTAGAAAAACGAAAATCTTAAAAAAATGTAACATTGCGGCCGCTAAAAATTAGCAATTGTTTGAACAAAATTTCAAGGTTTATGTATTTCCAAATGTGCTACGGTGGTGAAATTTTTTTAGGTGTAGGATTTGTAAAAAAACGAGATAGGGATTATAAAAAATTTTCTATTTTAATTTGTTTGGCAGTTAAAAATTCTTAAAGTTTAAACAAATAGGTAAATGTTTAGATATTCCTGGGAGAGTTAGAGAGCTAAAATTTTTAAGTCATTTAAAAATTAGTCCATATAAACGAATAAACATTTCAATATATCCATGAAATTCGTATTGCGGCCGCTAAAAATTATTTAAATTTAAACAATTAGATAAATGTTATTTTACTTCTAAATGTGCTAAAAATTTAAAATTTGGCATTATTAACCCAATGTGGAAAAAGTATAATATTCCTAAAATTGCAAAAATTAGGGATTGTTCTACTTCATTATTGTTCCATAATGAATAAACGAAAATCGGTCTCGAGGAGAAATCTTTTGAATTAAAGAAATATTTTTCATGATGAAATATCTTTCTGAAAAATTAATGTTTATTCAAGGTGAGATGAAATGCTTGCAGTATGCAAGCACCTTCTACTAGTTTACCTATATAATACCTTAGGATATAGTTTTTTTATATTCATACTAGCAGAAACGCCTGGCTTCGCTCGAGAAATTTTTCTTTTAAGTTGCAAACGATTTTCATTATTTATTATTTTTATTGCTATATCACTTTTGATGTCATATTACAATAAAAATCTGATATATATAAAATTGAATGTCTGTTTGTCTGTCTATTCCCTATATATTCCCACACCCTTTGACCTATCGGGACCAAACTTTGCAAAGTGATTTCCTATGACCCTACGAGTAACATAGGGTACCCGAGAACCCCGACAACCACCCGCACGGACAGACAGACGGATATACAGCGGGTCCTCGTATATCGATTTGTTTTCTTAATGACAGTGTAGCCTCCGCACAGACAGACAGAAGGAAATACAGCGGGTCCTCATATATCCATTTGTTTTCTTTAACTTATGTGAATTAAAAGAATAAACTATGCATTAATTATAATATCATAGTTTGAGTTTTTAATTTTCAGAAATCGCGATGCTCTAAGTTTCTATAAACTGTTATTATAAGCCCGAGCAACGCCGGTTACTTAATGCTAGTAATACAATAAAATTTAAATTTTACTTACTTACTTACTTTACTTACTTTGGGTTCCCCAAGTTTACAATTGCTGGTTCAGGGGTTTGGGGGCGGAGCCCCCACAAAAAAAGATCCAAACTTTACCAAACGTTCCCCATTCCTTAATTACGCAAGCTATGTTTACATTAACATTTACTATTTGATGATTTGTATTGTAAAGTTTTACCATTAATATAATTACGCATTGACGTCTTACTTAATATTCACATGGATAGATGCACCGAAGCCTTTAATGCAGCATGGATCATGTCAATACTATTAGCCAAAATGTAAACAATAAACAACATCTTGGTTACCGAACAAATGTAAATAGATGTATCGATTTATGTTGCGATAAATCTTTCAATGTTAATGGTAAAAGATAACAATATTCTAATATTCCTGAAAAATCATTTGACTCACTTTAAAAGTATTCATAGACTATATTTAGGCTTGAATCCATTTGTACCCTTTATCTTGGCGTTGGCTATTCTTCCTCTACGGCGTGTATTTTCCGGAAAATTTGTAACCCCGATCTCGGGTCCTTAAAATCCAAAATCTCGGGATTTCGGATTTTTCCTGTAAATTGTGAGCTAATAGCTACCAGTGTGCCAAATTTCAACTTTCTAGGTCTTAAAGTGGGTTAAACATTTTTGACATACAAATATACATCCACTCTGTTTTATATTTATATTTCATACCTGTATTCATTTATACTTTTATATTTATCTCATATACGTGTGTTAGAACAACTTATTCTCTCTCCTCTTGCTTCCCGTCTTTCTCTCTCCTTCGCTATGCCTCTTTCTGTCTCACTACCTACCTTTATTCCACGTCTCCTCCGTCTCTCCTCTTTCCTCCCTCCTCCGCAACCTCCTCCTTTCTCCCCCTCTTCCCTCCCCCTTTCTCATTTGGATTCCCCACTCCATCTATCCCTCTATCTCCCAGATCCAGGCAAACCCCTATCCGCAGAACCTTACTCTTCTCTTTGCCCCCTCCCACTCCCTCCTTCCACCCCCTTCCCTTCAAACCTCACTCTATCCCTTACGCTCTTACTCCCAAGCCCTCAGAAGCGCGATAAGGGAATTGCTCTGTCAAACGCCGATGATGTATTTGGGCGACATTTACATTGCATCTGAGCACCCGAAAGATTCTTGCGAGTTTAGTCTGTGTGTGTGTGTGGAGTGTGTTGGGAAGGAGGATTTTGAGAGAGAAAGAGAGAGGGGGAGGCACGGCGCATTTTGAGTGAGGGATGGTGGGGGTTCCCCCTGCGCGTGTAAAAGAGTTTTACCTGGTTAAGATAGATGGTTTTTCGAGCTAAAGCGCTTCGGTTTGTGTTCTCACGCGATAAAGCAATGGAGTTTAGGGTAATTTTAGTTGCGGATTAAGGGTTCTACTAGGAATGGCAGAGAGAAGAAAGGATTCAGAGGGAGCGATGCATTTCAAACTCTGGTGCAATGAAAAGGCGGACCCTTTGACGTTTGAAATATACGAAATATTAAAGAGACGAGCCTCAAGTTTTGTCAAAATTAATAGAGCTCCCTATTTAATAATTATAAATAAGTTTGCAAATATTTTTCGATGATATCACCTATACAATCTAACTAATGTTTTGGTTCTTGTACGAATTATTTTTGCGAAAAAAGTATCTCATAGAAATAATCATAGCGCGGGATAACTTTAATTGCACAAACTTTCAGTATAAATATGAGATGCACGTGGATGATGGTTTCCTATTAGTATCAAGTTATATAATCCACGATTTATTAACGAGTATGTCGTGAAAATGACGAAAACGTTACGGATTTCTCTGTCAAACGCCTTAAATTCAAATATAATCTCAGCAGGAGTTTTTTGGAAATATTTATCGTAAAAAACTTTAGAGGTATACGTTGGCTTAATATAGTCGCAAGTCAATCACGTGATTATAATTTAGTTTTAAATCGAGATACTCGATTGCTTCGATCTTAAATGTTATTACGTAACCATAGCTTGGCGGATGGGGAGGATGGCAGGAGGAGACACGGAGAGGAGACGGGGGTAGGGAGTGAGGGAGGTAGGGAGTGAGGGGGAATAGGTCGGCTGCCTCGCTGTCACGTATTAGCGCCAACTCCCGGTTCGAAGCGGCGCGGCCAACTTCCTCCCTCGCTCACTCCCTTTGCGCGTTATCTCGTCCGTATCCAAATTAACAGCGGCCCAAGTGAGCGAAGCCCTCGTCCCAACGGCTCAATATCACGTAACCGCTCTCTCTATCCTTCTCTCTCTCTCTCTCTCTCTCTCCTCTCTCTCCTTCTCTCTCTCTCTCTTCCTGAACGGAGTCTCACGCGCTCAGATTTTCAACTCGCGTCAAAACTGCGCCCTCCTCTTCCGAGGGAGAAAAATGCTCATTCGTTATTTTTCTGGATTTATCTGCAATGATCTTTTCCTTCTTCTCCCTTTGCGTGTTTCTAGTCACTCTTGTCAATCCTTTTTTCATCCCCTCTCCTCCGTATCCCTTCTCAATGCCATCTGCGGACAGTTGTTTCATATTTACTTTTATGAAGCTAAAAAAACTTTATTCTGAGAAAAATCGTAGGATTGGTAAACGCACTGCCATGTTCCTCCTCTAGGATTTATTTTCATTCTCTTCAATTGAGTGTTTCATGGGGAGAGAATTAACTCACTAAGTATTCGTATTTATCAAAATCAAGCAAATGTACCGCACATCCGGCATGTTTTTCATTAATTACTCACCCTTTCTCCTATTAATAACGACCTCTTAATAGTTTTCCGTCATTTAATGCAGAACTTTAAGCGACATGCGTTGACTTTTTTGTAGAAATTAATTCTTCTACGGAGCGTTATTCGCTTAGATGTTTTTTTTTCAAAGCGTGTCATTCGTTTTGCCACGACGTATCGCTTATAACACGCCTTCGCATCGGCGTGATTTATTCGTTTTATCTCTTCGTCTCCGTGCGTGTCCTCCCTTTCCGCCTTCAGCCGTGATATTTCTATTCCTCTCCGCTTTAATCCCTTCCCATTTCTCCTCTGGCATTCTCTCGCTGCCCAACGCTCTGTCCTATCTGCGCACAGTACATCCAGGCCTACTCTGAATACGCGCCATTAATTTGGATGTCCCTTTTCCGGATCGAATGAAAGCTAGTCTTTGTGAGTGGTCCGGGTCGTGGAATTTTTTTTTATTTCTCCGAGCGTGCCCATTCTGTGTCATTTCTCCCTCGGTAAGGGACACGGTTTTTTTGGGAAGGAACGCGCGTCGCAATATTTTTCGTTATTCTTTAGCAATTATAAATCATACACTTGATGAGTTTTGTGCTAGTTTATCGCGACAGACTTGGTTTCGAAATACTTACAAAGGATAGATGGATAAAGATTTTTCTCTGCGCTCTTTTTTCGTAGGGAGGATGTTTTAATCACATGCCAGCGGAATAAACAAAGTTAATTTTATCGCGGTTTCAACGAAGTTTCAGTGAAGTATTGTGAAGTATTTTGATTTGAAGTAGAGATTAAGCTGCACTAGCAATTAATTTCGTAATAAGGAGGTGACTAAATGCTGAATCCAAAAAAAAGACTCTTAGGATACTCCAGTGGTTTCGGTGTAATGGATAATATTTTCTCCTGTAAATGAAAGTGATTGGTTTGCCAAAATATTTTCGCCGACAAATTTATCTTTCAGCTGAATTGCAATGTATGACTTAGCCGCGTTTAAACAGTTCTTCCTCCTCGCGCGACACAATCATTCCAGCAATTGCTTCGGAGCGAGCAGAAAAAATCTTCCGTCCGAAGTCCGCGATGCTCTTGGAGACTAAATCTCCCTCAGGGTGGCCCTTTCCAGAAGCGAGGCGTGGGAGGATGGGGTGGGAAGGGATGGGAGAGGAGGGAGGTAGGGGTGGAGGGAGAGGAATCGGGAGGAGAGGAGGAAGGAGTTGATGAAGGGTGGGAGAAGAGAGGGGCCGGTGAAATAGGATGGAGAGGGTTCCTCCTCTCCTTCCCTTCGCAATTGTTCCAGTCCTTCGCTGTCCCTGTCAGTTGGAAAATGGGGATACCCGGAGAGGGAAAGAGGGAGAGAGAATAAGAGAGAGGGGGAGAAAGAGGGATAGTGCGGGGCGGGTAGGACGGAGCCTGGTAGGCTTAAGGAAATGTGCGAGAGAATGAGTTGGGATGGAAGCTTATTTCCACCCTTTGAAAACACTACGTCATCGCGCGCTCGCGCGGTGCATTCACGCAAAAATCTAAACCCAGGACGTAAACATTTGAAGGCGAAACTAGATTTTTGAAAAGATACGAGAACGGAAACGTGGGGAGCCTCGCGTTTCTTCGCGGAAATCTTTTCGTCCCCGCTGAGCTACCGTATCGTGGCGTCTGCTGTTGAGGGGGGCTGGGCCTCCGAGCCTTGTGATTGATGTAGCACTTGATTCAGGCCGGCGGGGCGGAATAAGGGAACGGAAGGGATGGAAAGGAATGGAAGAGGGAGGAATGCGAGGTGGTTGGCGTTAGTGGGAGAAGAAAGCGGAGGCGGAAGAATACGAGAGACAGAAAATAGTGCGATAGAAACTGGGTAGGAATTGTTAGCGCGAGTAAAGGTCTTGTGTCGCATAAAATGCCTTGAGGAATTCGACGCATCGAGACGTATTCAAGTCCCTTGGAATGGGTTCCTCTCTGCGTGCGTGTGTGTACGTGTGTCTGTGATCTGTTAAAGGAAATAGTAAGGGAGGGTAAGGGAATGCTCCTCGCTAAGGTATGAGAGTCAATATATCGTGGAAAAGGAATTGTAAACGCATTTTACGTACGTTGTCTCATTTTCATTCTTTCTCTGCCTGTATTTTTTCAAGTTTCGTTCTTGTGCTATCAAAAAATGGGAATCTGAAGTTATGGATGCTATAGCTATATTGCGTTTTATGTCAGTGAGAATATTTCACGTTTTTTTAAACCAATCAGACTAAGTAAATTCCATTCGCCGGCGAAGATGATTTTTTCAATGGATTCGCAATCGATTGGCTAAGAAAAAAACGAAATATAATTGGATGATAGCACTATAAAAATTTTCAATTCAAATTACTTTTACTCGTCATATTAACGCTATCAACTTGGCTCTCTTCTACAAGACATACTGGTTATCTGCTTTAAAAATATTTTTGCGTTTTTTACAATCGAGCGTCGTGAGGAAACTGAAAGGAGCTGTCAGAAGTAATTACTGAGATCGAATCCCTTAGTTCGTTTTGAACGTGACGTCAGTTTCAATCCATCCAATTACGCTAATCGGATTAATCTATACTTTAATGAATTAAAACCCGGCGGCGAATTACATTCCCCGCAAAATGCAGATAATCATCAAATTACGTCCTCCGAAAAAAGGAGACTTTTCGGGTCAAAGGCACCTTGAGCTCTCGGAGCCATCATTTCTACTTCATATTCCCAGGAAAGGGCGCCAACTGTTCCAATAGCACTCCGAATGATGTACATATTTCAAGCCATTCTTCCCTCCCGTTTCGGCGGAGGTAGGTTGGGCTGGGCGGAAGGAGAGGAGGGGGTTGAAATGCAATTTCCAGCGCCGAAAAAAGGGGTAACCTTGTTTTCCAATATGCATGGGACGTCACTCAAAAGGAAAACCTTAATATTGTCCCTTGAAAGTTCCGGAAAGTGGGAAGGTTGCTAAATCAAATCAATTGGACGAGAGGAACGGGGATAGGGAGAGGAGCTAGGTGCGGGGGTGGGCGTTTTCATGCGTGCTGCGAATATCTCGTGCAAATCAGAACGAGACTGACGTTCTTTTTCTCGCGTCTGGTCCGTCCTCTCACCTGAGAGAAGCTTCCACGTATGCCAAGGAGGGAGATATTGCTCTCTCTCTCCCTCCCTTCCCTCTATCTCTCTTTTCTCTCTCTCTCCCTTTCTCTATCTTCCCCTTCGCTATCCACCTCGTAACGTCTTGTCACACGGTGGGACGCTTTCTTGCTCCGTCGGACCCGTTTGAAATGGCGTCGCTCTTTCTGGGAAGACGCTTGCTTTCCTTCTGAAATTTCCTCCCTCACGTTCGCCTATTTACGTCGCTGCCCTTTTGCTATATGTCGCTCCGAACGTCTTAATTTTCGTCCTTATCGCGAGAATATGACTTTCTCAGATTTCATTCCGGTTGCGTGTTCCGGTTTTCTTTTTATATGCGTGAGCATGTTTAACTTTTCTTTAGAGAGAAGCCGTTATATCCGGAGATAATGTCGCACCTCGGACAGTGTTAACCACTTTATTTCGTAAGTTATGCCTCGTTCTTTTTCTCCTGACGCTGATAATGGCCGTAAATTCGTGTTGATATATTCATTTTAGAAATAGAAGTAAAATATGTTTATACTCGAATGTTTTTAGTTGCTATAGCTTGGTTTAGCATTGGTAGATGAAAGAATATAATTTTTTCCGATGATAAAAATTTGACATATCAGGATATTCAGTAATGCTTGGTCGAAGTATTAATATTACAGACGATCACTCTCCTTAAGTGCGCTATAAAGTGAAGAAGTTAACGCTTTGATTTTCTATACTCTTTCGGCTTTAAAAGGGCAGTAAGAAGTAATTTTCTCGCCTCTTCCGCAGCCGCTCACCATTTTCACGCAGTAAAAAAACGATTAAGTCGGGAATTCCCCGCGCATGTGCGCAGAGAGAAAGAGAGAGAGCAACAAAGATATAAAAATAAAGAATCCATATCGCGATTTTTTCCCGCTCTCAAAATCATCGCCGCGTCACGGTTTCACGCTCTCTTCCTCTTCACCTACCCTCTCTTCGCTCCCCTCCTTCCTCCCTTCTCGAATTCCTTATCTTCGCAATCTCCTTATATACCTCTCTCTCTCCTTCGTCGTCTACCAATCCACCCCCAGTGCCGCCACCTACACAATTCCAACCCTCATCTTTGACTCTTCGCAACCCCACCTCTTGATGGCGAAGGGAACGACCGTAGAGTCATTACTGAAGTAATGTCCTTTCCCCGCCTCCTTCCACCCTTCCACCCTCCCCCTCCCCCCTTTCCAATCCCCTGAGTCCTCTATCTCATTTCGCGACCCTGGTACCCGGAGACGGGGCCTCCGTGGGGCAAGTCCCCGATGCGCCTTAACGGACCATTGCGCCCGAACTGGAAGGAGGAGAGGGAGAGAGTGAGGAAGAGAGGAAAGGAGAAAGGGAAGTTAAATGGATGATGGGAGTGGAGAGGGTCAAGGGGATGAAAGAGTTGAAAGAGGGAGTTGAGAGAAAGAGAACGGAGAATGGAATGAATAATTAGAAAAGAGAAAACGCCTGGAGGAAATGAATTGAATGAAATGTTGTAATTATGTAAAATACAAAAATGATTCCGCTTACGCAAGCAATCACTACATAAGCATACGAAGAACATACGCATTGGAATAAATCGAATAGATTGATAGTCTGAATCGAGCAGGGACGTTTACTTTGTTCTATAAGATTCTCAATAAGATCGGTTTGATTTAACCACCCATTCTATTGCATTTGAATTAATATTCATTCGAGTTATATGTGATTATTTAGCCAATTTTAGATTCCAATGTTATTTTTGAATAATTTATAATAACCCAAAGATACTGGATGCTTTATTAGGAATATTGCATAATGATAATTCGAGGTAGGTACTTAATGCAATTTTTGTAGCAGATACATACAAGTAAGATTAATGCGTGTAAGGAGCGTAGGATAAATTGATGGAGTTTCTATCAAGAGCTTCAGGTGGTGAAATTTTTATTTATCCAGCCCTGTTTTTGCGGCGTTTTTCATTTTTTCTAGATTCTTTTATTTATTGGCTACTTGGTACATCTCATTTAAATATGGAAGATGTATGAGAGTACGGATGCCGAAAGTGGAAACCCGTCTGATCAAAGATGCGACGCCAGAGGAAAGTTTTAATATTTAATAATGCGCTATAATGTCTTTCGCCGTTGACGTAATTCATTTTCGGGACCGCAGGAGCGAATTCGTCAATCAGTAATATCGGTCCATTTTTACCCGAGGGCGAAGGCGTATTCATAGGGGCTGCCTCATGAAATTGAGATGTTGCGGCCAAAGTGAAAGTGATGCGGTGAAAGTGACAGGCACCATGAGAACCAAAAGCTCGGAAGAGAAATTGAAAGAATTAAAAAGAGGTGTGTTTGTTGCTGAGAGATACTTGTCAAGCAGCCAATATCCAATGATCAGCTCAGTCCCGGATACATCGACGGAGATTTCCATTAAGGGAATTTATCGGCGTGGAATACTAAGCGCCTCCGTGGACAAAAAATATGAAAGGCGCAGTAGATTGTTTCAGACACGCAATAGGTAAAGGAGCATACAGGAAGATTGTTTTTCTATTCTAGGTTGGATTTAAAGTTTTCCATCCATCGTATCAGTTTGAGGTGGATTTTTTTGTATTTGTATTTTTAATTATATTTTGTCGTAAATCGCTCCCTCGAATGAATTATCTTACTGAAAAATCAGGAAATGTTCCAGATAGCTTTAGCGTTTAGCATTTGTTTTTTACGTAACTCTACCTGGCGTGACTGATAAAAATACATTTCGGAATTCATATGAAATCACTCGCTCTCCTTCATAAAGACGGATGTATTAAATTATTGCAGGCAAAGTATTAAAAGGACGTAACACTTCCTTTCATCCGGATTCGGACATATTCCGAACCTTGGATGCCAATTTGGCAGACGTGTCCTTCTCCCTCTTTCCGTTCATCGAAACCCTTAATCACCTTCTTCCCTTAACTCCCTCTCCGCGACACGCTCTCTCTCATTCATACCAAACCTTAGAGCAAGCTCACTCCGCATTTTAAAACCACCGTTCACACTTCCTTCCCACCGTCCACGAAACTTTCCCACCCCCTTAACACGCGAAGGGGTCGTGCAATGGATGGAGGGTGTGGATGCTTCGATCCCCTCCCTTGCCTTCCCCCCTCCCTTCCCCCACCCCACCAAACCCTATTTCCACCCTTTCCTTTGTGAATGGTCACTGGAGCGACAAGCTGTACCCTACGTCGAGGGAACTTTGCTCCCCGCAGAATCCCAACACTCACCCTTCCTTCCCCCCGAATAGGGGCGCCCTCCCTCCTCTCTTCCTCCCCCCTCCCTGTCTCCCACCCTCCCATCTCTCTGTCGGATGTATTTCCGTAGTCGTCGACCGGGAAATGCCATTTGCGCTTCAATCCTCTCGTTCACCCCATCGAACTGAGCTCGCTTCCCTCTCTTCCCATCCTCCTCTCTCCCCTTTTCTCCCCCTTACTCCGAAACACACGCCGATATCGCATTCTCCCTCTAGATAGCCTTTTTCGCTTAATGCGTAGTCTAATTCACGTATGACCCGGGCTAACTCATTTGCGCCGTGGGTGATCGATGTTTTAGGAAAGGCGGATCACAATAGGTGCATTAGCAGGATTGGATTTGTTCCGCGTATCCTAGTTAATTAAGCCTCCCGTATTGTTATGCGTGGGATAGTTTTTATTTTGCGCTAAAATCGGGGAATGTGCGATTCGTTTTTTTTTGCCTCCCTTTAATGTTTTCGTCATGCGTGTTCGGAATAGTCGCGTTTATAAAATGCGAGTTGCGGTGGGTTACTTATCAGGCCGTATTTTTGCGCATTTCGCCGTAAATTGACCTCGTCAAAATTTTGATTTGTCAACAGCATTGCAACGATGTTGTCTGTTTAGTGTAACTGATGCAACGACTCTGCCTAAATATCGACTTAAAACAAATGCATTATTAACAAAATCATGAAGCTAAGCAAAAATGTTGGCGAGAGGATTCCATTGAAAAACATAAGGATGAACGCTAAAAGCTGAACTGTATACATTTAAATGGGAGATTCATATCTTTGCTCAAAAAATTGTTTTCGGATTGAACTTTTTCACAAATTTAGAAATCCATGTATCCAGCAAAATTTTTAAAGACTTGTAGCCCGGCGAATGATTTCGTCGAGTTTACTCGTCGGTGGCTATAATTAAAACCTCTCATAATTATATGGCAACATTTATAATTAAGATCATAAAATCCTTTCATTCACGTTTATTTATCCGCCCATTATTCCGAAAACTAATACAGGTGAGCGGCACCATCTGGGGCCATCGATTTTTACTAAAACACCGTCCCCTGAAGCGTTCACGGGCCCGACCTGCCATTTCACCAGATTGATGCACTTCGTTCCATTTCTGGTGGCACCGACCCAATCCAACGCAACACAAAACCATCCCAAAACCCCTATCTCTCGCTCTATCCATTTATATCTCCCATCATCCTCATCTTCTCCTCCCTCGTTCATCTGCGCCCTCCTCTGCTCACCTCCTTTCATCCAAATGATTCCCTTTATCCATCGCTCGCTTACATTTTCCAGCTCACATTTTGCGGCACCGCTTTGAGTTGCTCACATTTTAGAAACGAGGCGTCCCTATCTTTCTTCCTCTATTAAGAAACGCTATTTTTATGAGTGATTTTAACCTATCATTCCTCTCATATTAATTCGAAATAAATTACAGAGAATCCTATAACACCTTCAAAAATCGTAGCGAAAAAGAATAAATTGTTATATATATATATATATATATATATATATATATATATATATATATATATATATCAGTATACTGGATATTCATTTATGGCGGAGATATGGTTCGGAATCTTTTCTCGAACTTGCACCAACCATTTCGTTTTAGCCTCAGGTTAACAAATTAAACGAAAATTCTTGCAATGCGTCAGCTTGAAGCACTGCATAACTTATGCAACCGCAAAAAATTACTACCTTTCTTCTTTATTTTCATGTCTCGATTTTTCCTCCCTTTTCATCAAGCCGTTCTATTCAACCTCGTGTCTGTTAGTCTACGGAATTTCGCAAATACCTCTTTTTTATTTTCGCTATTCCTCGCCACCACATCCCCGCATTTCGTCCTTTTTTAATTCCTACATCTCCCACTTTATCTATCACTTTCTCTTTCCCTCCCTTTCACCTCTCCATTCCGACACCTCCTTCCACTTCTTCCAGCCGCCTCTGCTCCGCCTTTTACATCAACTGTGCTTTATTACGAAGCTTGTGGGTCCCAATTAAGAGGCAGCAGCTGTGAAAATTAATGGGGCTTGGCTTTTAAGATGTAATTGGGCACATTCATAACTTCGTTCCCTCCCCCGCCTTCCCTTACCCCTCCCTCCCACGATCCCCAAGCCTTCTCTCCACCCTCACTCCTCTCTACGTTTCGCGTCCTTTCCATCCACCCTGCACACCCTTCCTCTCCCCCTATCCAAGCCTCCAGCCGTCTATCCAACATCCCTCTACGGACCAACGCCTCTCACTCTCTCATCTCCCTTCCCTCCCTCTCTGCCCCCCGTACCCTTCTCCAGTCCCTTTAAAAACACTTCCCTTCCCGTACCTTGTTCCCGGAGGCGAACCCTTTCGGTAGCTCACCTCTCTTCCCCGCACGCATGTGCGAATCCAGCCCTTGTGGGAGGGTTTTAGAATCGGCGGACGTTTTACGCGGATAGAGAGGGTTGGAGGGGGTTGGTGGGCGAAGGATTGGGGGGTGGGAGAAGGGGAGGAGTCGGCGCGGGTTTAGGGGAGAATTTCGATGCGTGCGAAGAACAGATTGGAGATTCGTCAATGCAAGGGACTTTCTATCTCGCGACGTGAAAATGGACGAAATTTTGGGGCGTTCCCCAGGCGACCATCCTGGGTCCAAGACATTATCTACCGTTTCAAACGCCTCTGTAACTACAAAAAGTTTCTTCCGCTAGATTGGATTCTCTTTTTCTGTTCTAAAGGGATTGGTGCATTTTCTCAGGGTTTGAATGGACCATTTCTATCAATTAAATCTTTTCGCGTATACCCGGTCATGTCAATCAGAAATGAAATGATGTTGTCGAAGTTAATTTTTCCGGTCAGTAGTCAGAAAATAATTGTCAAATTAAAACAAATAGTTAAAGGGTAGAATATGATTATGAATGCATGTATGTTTTAATATCAGTTTCAACAAGATAATGATATTGTTATTGATCGAGAATAAACTAAAAAGATAATCCGTGGGTATTGACAGCTTAGTAATCTACATTACAGATTCAGTTACTTGCTATAAATAAAAATGCAGAGACAGCGTGAGTCTAAACGACTTTTCATATAGACCGATTTAGCAATTTGATTTTCCGTCGCCATTACCAAAGGTCGTGAAATAAATTTATCGTTGCATCGAAATATTGCCCCCAAAATAGTCAAAATGTAATTCCCAACAAGTAGGCATTTCGGTCAGAGGTGCAACAAATTGAAAGTCGCGTTCCTCCCTCTCTCCACCTATCCGACGCCCTCCAGCCGTGCCTACAACGCCATCGCTGCATACATCACACACTCACACAAACGACAAAACACACACACACTCTCGATCGAAAAGCGCAATGCCATTACGGAGGGCGGGGGAGTTGTTTGGGACACGTATGGGATGGCTGTGTATGCGCTAGCGACAGCATTCGTAACACCACCGCGGTACATGTCAACGTGCGAGAATAAAAGCAAGAAGTCACGGGGGTTGGGGACGGGGAGTGACGCGTGACGTAGAGGGGGTGGGGGCGGGAGAGAGGTGGGAGGTGGGGAGAATCATGCAACACAACGGAGAAACGAGAGACCAAATGGGAATATTGAGTAATGGACGGAAGAAGGGTGGGAGGCGGTGGGGAGGGAAGGGAACGGATAGGGTGGAAAGTGGTAGAGAGGGTAGAAATTAGGGAATATCGACGGAGGGTAGAGAGAGAGGGTAAAAGGGGAAGGAGGGATAATTTGCCTTTCTGCGGACTCCTCCCGTGTTTTCGGGTGGGGAGGGACGCTGAGGGGGAGACGTGTGTGGACCAATGCGTTTGTGAGAGTGGATTTGTTTGTGTGTATGTGTGTGTGTGTGAGATGAAGTGGAGGGCGAGGTGGAGGGTGTCTGTGGGCAGCCGTGGAGGGAGGGAGGAGGAAGATGGCTGAGAGCTTCTGTAAGTGGTGTATGTGTGGATGAGAGTGTGAGGGATTGAGGGGGAGGGAAAGTGAGAGGGAAGATAGATATTGGCCGAAGGGTAAAGCGAGTGTGTGTTGGTGGAGAATGGAAGATTGTAGTGGAGGTAATAGGAGTAGAGAAGGGGTTGGGGTCGGCGAAGGGGGTAAATCCATCAAAGAATGGCACAATATTGCTGACGTCTCTAACCCTCTTCTTGCCTCTACGTGGGAATGTTGTTGTGGACCAATATTTAGCTATCACTCTTTCTCCCTTTCTCCTCCCCTTCTCTCCAACCCTTTCTCTTCCTCATATTTGCTCTCCCGACTCGCCCTCCTCCGAGCCTCTCCCTCCTTCATCCTTTCGAGTCTTTCCTTATTGATTTTCGCAATCTCGTCGTCCTTTGCGAGTCTACTTCATTCACTTTTCCGCCATTTTAACGATCTATTCCTGTTTTAATCCCCGTCTTCTCGCAGCGCCTTCCCCTTTCCCCTTTTTATGCAAATCCGCAAATCAAGACTGGTTTTAAAGCTTCGACAAACCTGCTGCTTGGCGCGTGAAGTGCATCTCGATCCGAGAAATCCTAGAATCCCTCCGTCGGAATAGGATAATAGCGCGGTACATTGAAATGCACTTACATCTGCGCCCGCTTCCATCCTCTCTGTTTACTCAATCAACCTCAGCCCCCTCCACATCCCCTCCCTCTATTGCCTTACAGCCTTTTACTTCTTCTTCATCTTCTTGTTCGATTTTTCGGAATAAAATCGGCTCAATCCGAGTATATCCTCTCAGTACTGTCCTTCGCATCTCTTCCGACATTTTTCTTTCTTCTTTCCACACTCTCGCGACACTTTAATCTCTCTTTTACTGCGTATTTTTTTCGTCGTATTCTCCCAGCCTCTCTCCTCTGGACTTGTATTCTACACACACCCCTTCTCTCCCTCACGCACTCTCTCGCTCTCTCTCCCTCCCTCTCTCTCTGTCCCTCGCTTCCTCACTCACAGTCCTTTCAGACTTCCATTACTCCAACGATGGATAATCCCTGCTAATGATCGTCGGCTCTCGCAATTTGCTCCCGGACCCTTTACCCTCACTTCTCTCTCCCCCTCGCGCACTCTCCCTTCATTTCACCCCTTTCACTCCCTCTCTCTCTCTCTCCGTCGTGTCTCTCTCCACCCTTCCACCTCTCGGCTACCAAAACCCTCACCCTCCCTCCTTCACGCACCTCGCCGTATTGGGTTGCAAACGCTCTTGCCCCACCGTGGTCATCCTGCAAGGGTCTGTCAGCTGGGAAAGGTGGAAAGGGACGTTCGATGTGTGTACGAATGCCAAAGAGAGTGAGCGATATCGAGGGCGAAGAAAAGAGTTAAAGAAAGCGTTAGATAAAGAGGTCTCTTGTTTCTATTTCGGAACAAAGCGAAAAGATTTAGTCGATTATATTTAGCGCAGATTTAAACGAAGTTGATGAAATTCAGATTTTTTATTCATATTCGCCAAAATTGTAGACAGTTCATTTTTTTCCGTTTAGATGTATGAATCTAAAGGGAGAAGACTTTAGAATATTAGTTTGATTCTGACGTAGAGAGTTCGAAAAAATGTTTACTTTATGATTTAAAATGGAATTTTTACATGGAAAACGTTTAAGCATCAAATCTGAAACGCCTATTTCTATGAGTAGCATTTTGATAAAAACGAATTTTATGCACGTTCGAAAAGCTTCATATGGCAAAAGAAAAGAACAAAAGAATTCAGGTTTTATTTGCAATATATAATCATCCGGGTGATTAGATATTATATAAACATGGGAAGGAGAAATGTGATGCCATTCCACTAGAAAATTCAAACCAATTGCATTTAGTTCGTGCATTTTTGTAATTTTAATTCGCCACTGCAGAGCAGATGGTTCTGCAATTTGGTTAATTTCCCGCTCCCTCAAAGCAGCAGAAGAGCTAAAAAATTCTCAGACAATGGACCCATTGCCGAAGCAATTACCCAGTCAGAAATCCTATACCTTTGGGGATATCGGAAACTTATTTAGCGTGGGGCGAGAAAGTTGGGAAAGGCTAGGGTTGGGTGAAGGGGGAGATAGGAGTAAAAGGGAGGACGATGGGTTGTGGGGGGGAAGAGGTGGCGGTATATGGAATAAAAGCGAAAGAGAGAGAGAGAGATAAAAAGATTAACAAGTTTACAATGTTTTTCGAAGGGTCGAGATGACTCCGTTAGGGTAGGAGGGTGTGTCGGGAGTGGAGGGGGTGGTTGATTGAAGCGGGAGGGAGCAGGGGTGAGAAAATCGCATTACCAACCCCCTCCCCCAACCCTCCCTTAATCACTCCTTTACTGTCCAATGACTTTGAGGGAGTAAGAGGGTAGCTAGACCGGGGAAATGCATTATTAAGCTTCGCTTTCTCCTCCTGCTTCCCGCCTTCCCCCATCTTCCTTCCCCTATTCGCACGGCGTTTTCCCCCTTCCTTCGGAGGGGGGAGGGGCTGCCGTACTCCAACCCCCGCCCCCAACTCGGACAGTTCTCAGGGACCCAATGAAGTTTTGGGCTCAATTAGATCCGGCACAAAACACGGGGGCTGTTTAAGAGGCCGCGGAGTCGGAGGTAGGGGATGGTGGGGGCGAGGGAGGGGGAGGGGGCGTGGGAGAGGCATTTGGAGGAGGGAAGGGAGAATTTTTCGAAGGGATGAAATTAGCGGAAGTTAAGTTGTGTAAGCTGACGCCTTTCTACCGTTTCCCTTTTCTCATGGGAATTTTTAACCAATTCTGCAGCCTCTCTCTCTCTCTGTATCTCTCCTAAACCCTTTTCACCCCCGAAATTCTCTCTCTCTCACTCTCTTTACTAATTCATTTTGTCTGTGCAATTATCCGATGTTTTCAGCTTTGCGAAAGGGTTCCATCTGGACATCTCGCACTGTTTATCTCTCGATCGTTTCAATTATTTCGTCATAATTTTTTATGCAGCCCCGCATGACGTTTGTCGTTTATGGTATTATCTTTAATCTGCTCTGCTATTATAAAATTCATCTGTACTTCCTTTATGTTTCTCCCAACCAAAATAATCATCCATTCTGTGGGGAAAGTTTTTAAATAACATCAAACTTCCCTCGTTGCGATTTAAATAATTGATAAATTGAGGAACTTCTCCTCCGAAACACCTCCCTCGTTCCGTGTTTCTTCGTTTCAATTTCATTTTTTCCATTCCGTCAAACGGCAGATGCACGGCAGAACGTTCACTTCGTCGTCAATGACAAATGAATTGCTCTATTAATATTGTTTGCCCATTCCATTCGATTGTTTTAAAAAGCTCCATAATGCGCGGATAAAAAGGATGGGACTATTTCCGACGGAGTAGAAAAAAAGGAGCGGATATTTACTCTTACGAACTCTGAATCGCGACTGTGCTTCCGCGTGACCTGAATATCTTTCCCTAGTTAGTCATTTTTTCGCCCGCTCGCGGTCTTTTTCTTTATTTTTTTTTCGGTGGCAAAAATCTAATTTATCTTCTCTCGGAATTTTATCCTTTTAGGAAAACATTCCAGTTCGCGCTCGTACCAATTTTCCTTGTGTTTTCTCTTCTCTGGCCGTCCCGCCGCGCGCCCCAAACTTCATTTGCAATTGAACAATCTCATTACTTCCCTTTAGTTTATTCTCGTATTCCTCTTTCATCGTTTGTTCTTCATTCGCAATACGCGCCTGAAACCAGTAATACGCAAAACCTTTGAAGGCATTCAATCTTCGTTAATTTTGTGTCTTTGAGAAAGTCAGTCGAAGCTTTCCTTAAAAATTTAATTATATTCACAACTCCCATTTCAATACCACTTTTCTCATTTCAAAATTGTCCACAACCTCATTCTTTTTCTCTTTCGCCTTTCCAGCCCAATTTGTTCTTCTATTTTTCTTTATCTCTTTCACTATTTTGCCAGACAGTTCTTCTTCTACACTTCACTACGCACGTTTCATTTATGTCTGGTGCTTAATTTTTCTTTTTTGTTCAACTTACATTTTCTTTTTCTCTACACTCGCAGCTTGATGTCTTGTTTGTTGATACTTTTCCTCCTAGCTCGCATATCAGCTCTAATCATCTCAATAAACCATAACATATTTTTCATTCTGTCTTATAGAATACATACAGCATGCATTTTTATACGCTCTTCTCTTATCCCGGCTTTTTTATCTTCAAATTCAACCCCTGTTTTCTTTAATTTGTCATCCTACGACTTCGTATGTTCCTCTTCCTATTTATGCCTTCCCAAGAATTCTATTGGCCACATTTTTCTCAGAGCATTGCATCTCGAGAAACAACCCTATTAACCTACTTTCCTTAATGTTTTTCTCTTACTTCAACAAATTTTAAGACTTCCTGTTATGCACGTATTTCCGATGCTTCCTGCCTACATATTCCCCAAGCTCATACTTTATCCCGTATCATTGATTCGCTCTTTGTCTCTATCTCTCTCTTCATCTCTCTTCGTCTCTCTCTCCCTTCATCTCTCTCTCTTCATCTCTCTCTTCGTCTCTCTCTCTTTTCATCTCTCTCTCTCTTCATCTCTCTCTTCATCTCTCTCTTCATCTCTCTCTTCATCTCTCTCTCTTCATCTCTCTCTCTCTCTTCATCTCTCTCTCTTCATCTCTCTCTTCGTCTCTCTCTCTTCATCTCTCCCTCTTCATCTCTCTCTTTATCTCTCTCTTCGTCTCTCTCTCTCTTCATCTCTCTCTCTCTCTTCATCTCTCTCTTTATCTCTCTCTTCGTCTCTCTCTCTTCATCTCTCTCTCTCTTCATCTCTCTCTCTCTTCATCTCTCTCTTCATCTCTCTCTTCATCTCTCTCTTCGTCTCTCTCTCTTCATCTCTCTCTCTTTATCTCTCTCTTCGTCTCTCTCTTCGTTTCTCTCTCTCTTCATCTCTCTCTCTTCATCTCTCTCTTCATCTCTCTCTTCATCTCTCTTCATCTCTCTCTTCGTCTCTCTCTCTCTCTTCATCTCTCTCTCTCTTCATCTCTCTCTTCATCTCTCTCTTCATCTCTCTCTTCATCTCTCTCTTCATCTCTCTCTTCATCTCTCTCTCTTCATCTCTCTCTTCGTCTCTCTCTCTCTCTTCGTCTCTCTCTCTCTCTTCATCTCTCCCTCTTCATCTCTCTCTTCATCTCTCTCTTTATCTCTCTCTTCATCTCTCTCTCTTCATCTCTCTCTCTCTTCATCTCTCTCTCTCTTCATCTCTCTCTTCATCTCTCTCTTCATCTCTCTCTCTCTTCATCTCTCTCTCTTCATCTCTCTTCGTCTCTCTCTCTCTTCATCTCTCTTTCTCTTCATCTCTCTCTCTCTTCATCTCTCTCTTCATCTCTCTCTTCATCTCTCTCTCTTCGTCTCTCTCTCTTCATCTCTCTCCTTTCATCTCTCTCTTCATCTCTCTCTTCTTCTCTCTCTCTCTTCTTCTCTCTCTTCATCTCTCTCTCCCTTCATCTCTCTCTCTCTCTCTCTCTCTTCCTCATCTCTCTTCATCTCTCTCTCTCTTTCATCTCTCTCTCTTCCTCTCTCTCTTCATCTCTCTCTCTCTCTCTCTCTCTCTCTCATCTCTCTCTCTTCGTCTCTCTCTCTTCATCCTCTTTCTTTTCATCTCTTACTCTCTCTCTTCATCTCTTTCTTTTCATCTCTTCATCTCTCTCTCTTCATCTCTCTCTCTCTATCTGTCTCTCTCACTTTCTCCCGAATCGTCCTATCCTCATCCTAATGTTCTTCTGGTGTCCTCATTCACTCCCTCCGGCTCTCCCTTCCTCTCTCCATTCCCAATCTCTCTATTAACCGTTCTCTCTCTATTTTCCTCCACGCTCATATCCATTTCGAACCGTCACTTAACCTTCCAAGCTTTCCCATGAGAGTCTGCTAGAAATCGCGCCGCCACAATTTCATCTCCACAAAACTGCCTCCGTTCCCTCCCTTCCTCCTTCCTCTCTCTCCCTCCTCCTCCCAATACAAAAAAGCCTTCTCATTCGCTTCCCCAACCTTTTACCGGATTCTCCCGGAATTGACCCGGTGTTAGAACTGGAGTGGTAGGACGGGTTTTTCCGTTGCGGGGGCGTCGTTGAGCATCGTAGCTACGGAATTCCTTTCGTGTCGTCTTTATCGGCTATTTCCATGCGCGTCACAGAGAAAGGGAGGAGGAGGAGGAATAGCCCTTCGCCCTAACCGATAGATCCGGAGGAGTGGTGGGGGAGAGGGTCAGGGCGAGTGGGAGGAAAATAAGGTCTCGCGGCGCCCCACCACCACTCATATAATATATTATCCTTTTGCACCGGGGGAGAGACGGTGCGTTCGTTCTGCACCTTCGCCCTCTCCCCTCCCTCCTCTTACGTGAGCAGCGGAGGGAATTTGGGAAAGAGAGAGAAAGGAACACCCGCGTCTTACGATCTCACCACGTGACGCGGGTAGATGATTTTTTGTATCGAATCTTGAGGGAGTGGTCCAGTAATTTACGGGTCCGAAATTTGCCAAAGTCGTCCAGGGAAAGTTTGTCCAAAATGTTGCTATCTCACATATTTGTAAGTCGAATTGATTTTGCTTAGCGGTCTATTTATCCGAGTATGTTTACGATAACCAAAGGATGACTAGGTCGCTGTTGATGTTGAAAATACACGCACTTTAATGCTGTTTCTATTATTTGTCAAATTAATTTTCAACAAGTAAATAAAGAGCTGTCAAAGCAGAAATTAAATGGCGATTTTTTTTTAAATTTTAGACGGACAAACCGAAAATGCGTGCACAACGAGACAGAATACTGAATCGATTAGCGAAAAAACGATGTCTCTCTCTCTCTGGTTTCGAGTAAGCGCGTCAGGCAGACTGACGGAAAAACCGAACGCACAAGCGGATTTTTTTTGAAAAACCGCTGAAAATCGATGTTGACGGATTTTTCCACGGGAATATCGTCTCTATGTCGGCTTCTTACAGCGTATCCGAAAAATGGTGCTGCAAAAATGGACGTTTATCGGCGAGTTTAATCCGGAATTCATTCGGAGTTTCTCTGCGCTATATTGTTTATCAAACCCCTTTAGAGCGCAATAGCTGACATCGCCGTGATTTGGTCCTCGCAATTCCGAGCTAGGAGTATTCCGGACCCAAAACTACCCTCCGTTTCGGAGGACTCCTAATAACATAGCCCCGTTTCGAGCGAGACAGAAACATAAGTCATCAAACACTTCACTTGTCACGCCGAAACCGCCCTCTCCGCCCTTATTGGACACCATTTGCTATTGCTTCGCTGATTACCGGGATATCCCGCTCGCTCACGTCCCTCGCACTCTGCATGGCTGTTAACACTCACATATCACGAAACTCTTGGTCCTCCGTCTCCTCCGCTCTCTCCCTCTCCCTTCCTCCCTCTTCCCTCCACCCCTTCTCATCCCCTCTCGATATTGCTTCCCCGCACCCATCCAGTCCTTCCTGTTTAGATGTTTTGATGCAGCTGTTACATTGCAAGCACACGTACGGTGCCGGAGCAGCCCCTCGTCCATTTTCGCGCCTTTTAGTTCGGGAGTTCATAAAGGGGGGTGGGGGAGAGGCCATGTGTCATGGCGGGGGTCAGACTCATCCAGGAAGGGTGGAAGCAATCAAAACCCTCTGTTTCGCACTCAGTCCTCCCATTTCCTCGTCCTCGTTCATATCTCCATGCCACTGCTTCTCTTTCCTCTCTCCCTTTCTCTTCTATTCTCTCCCCAGAAAAGAAATCGCTAGTCTTTCGCCATTCCGACCGTCGTCTCAATCTTGCTCCGTCTTTTCCTTGAAGATTGGTGATCGTGGATAACGTCTCACCATCGTAATGCGTTTTGGTCGAATGAGATAACTTCACTGTGCGTATCATACGGTCGCACTGGCGGGATTAATGTTATGGCGGAGATAGGGGTTATGGCAAGTGTATCGATTAGAATTGACGGTGCATATGTACATACTTTTCTTAGTTATGGCAAATTCCACAACACGAGGCATCATCGCGCTATGATTAGTTTATAGCATATGGTATCCTGTAAAAATCACTTAAATTAAACACACTTAGGTTTATCCATGTTTAAGCGTGTTGCAAGTAATAACTGGTCGTGAAGTAGTTGTTCCGGTTCATAATTTTTATTTTTGCAACAGTTGCAAACTTATTGCACAACTATTTGAAATTAAATAAAAATAAATTATAGCTAATGGATAAGCGTCAAATTATATTTTATTCAGGCAATTCTGTACTAATATTAGGTACGCACTAGTGTTTGTATTTCCTGCATGTTTTCGAAATAACCAACGCTGTTCCTTTTTGTGAACTTACTAAGAGCGAAAATTACTTAGCCATTGCAGACTCTGACCAGATCGTCAAATATGATTGGAATAGAAACGGCAATGTTTCGAAATAGAAATATTTAATCGTGACAATTTTTTAATTGCTCATTTTTCTTGCCTTCGCTCTATCCTAAGTTTGTTTTTTGTCCCTAAACGAAGCTTCACTCGCATTCCGCGTAGGCGCCGCCGTCGCCGTGCGCATTTCTCCTCTCGTCCCATCGTTGTTGTGCCATTCATGAAATCCTTCCGAATCCTCTAGAGCTCCAGCAAGACCTTATCGCAGGAAACGTAGTTTCACCTCCCGTCCCCCCCTTCCCGCCCCCCCTTCCCGCCCCTCCCCCTCACATCCCGGCCCCATCCGTGCCCCCGCAGTTCTCCTTGCCCCACCCTCCCTGACACACTCTTTCTCATCCCCACCTCGACACTTGCCCCCTCCAGAAACATCCTTCATAAGTTCTACTCCCCCGCTTCGCCGATCCCCTCCTAATCCTTCTGACACACACTCTCACACACCCTCTGCCACTACCCTCGCACCTCTCATGCTCTCCATCCCATCCCACCTCCCTCTCCCTCCCCACTCCGACCGGCGAGGCTTTTCCATTCCCCCCCTCTCCAAACCCTCCAACTATTCGCGTAGATGAAAACGTCCGCAGATTGCTAGCACCGGAAACAACAACGGATGTCGCACTGCTCCCCTTCAACTGTTACTATCCCTTCGATCCGGTCGTTTTCACCCCTTTTACACCAATGTTATCGTTCTACTCTTCCGTAGTCTCGTCGTCACTTCATTCTCCGCTTGCGTGATTCTCTTTAGTCTTATACAACGATTTCTGGTGCCAGTGGTGGTCTCTTTCGTCTATTCTCTCCGAAGAGTAATAAAAAATGTTTTTATGTAAGATTTTAAACTTTATTAACGCTTGTTGGTGGACCGATTTATTTTCGATATCTCTTTATGCAACCGTACCCTTACCGCAATGCTCGATTTGTTGCTTTCTTTTCTCACAATTGGATATTTGCGCAGTATTTTAAATCACGTGTAATTTCCATTTTCTATCGCACAATAACTCTTACGTTGAACGTTGTCTCACGTTGCAGTTGATGGCGTGTCTTTTTTATTTACTGTTTGTTTCTGTTGTATTTGTTTTGTTTTCATCCCACGATGTATTACCCTCTTTCGACGATTTTTTTAGTTCCTAATTTCCGACAATAAAAAGAATTGTTCGTCTTCTACCACCATTGCTCTATCTTGTACACGCCTCTCCATCCCCCTCTCTCTCCTCCCCCTCTCTTCTCCCCCTCTAACCTCCCCCTCTCACCTCCCCCTCTCTCTAACCTCCCCCCCCCCCTCTCTCTCCTCAGCCCCTCTCTCTAACCTCCCTCTTTTTTCACCCAGTTTTCACCCCGCCAGCCTCCCTCCCCCTTTACACCCTCTTTCCTCTCTATCCCTCTTTTCGCCTTCCACCTCTCCCTTCTTATCTGCCCTTCCTTTTGATATGTCTGCTCCACCGGAGCGTGTTTTTCGATTAATGTTCCCCGGAGCAAATTGTCCGGAAAAACTTTTCATCCTTGCTCTCTCGCGCACTCTCTCTCTCCTCTCTCTCTCCTCTCTCTCTCCTCTCTCTCCTCTCTCTCTCCACTCTCACTCCTCTCTCTCACTCCTCTCTCTCTCCTCTCTCTCTCCTCTCTCTCTCCTCTCTCTCTTCTCTCTCTCCTCTCTTTCTCCTCTCTCTCTCCTCTCTCTCTCATCTCTGTCTCTCTCCTCTCTCTCCTCGCCTTTTGCTTCTTCCCAGACGCACACACACGCACCAATCACACATATGCCATCCCTCAAATATCGTTCATTCATAAGTGTTAATCCCTTAAAACTTCCTCGCGTCGCGGAGGTATGTTTAACAATCCGGCGATCGTCTGTTGTTTGATGGTCCCCGCGACGGAAATGCTCGGCAAGGAGGGGAAGTAGGGGAGCAATCGTCTTCCAATTTTTTGCTCTTCAGATTTTCTCCAGTTTCGACGTTAGCTCGTTTTTTTCTCTCCCCATTCTTTTTCTTCCTCAGTCTGCGTTTCCGAGCGTTGGAAAATACGAGGAGTTCCGTGTTGGAACAGGTGCATGGAGTTTTTATTATTTTGCACTTGCCCCGGAAAGAAAAAGGAGTTCACACTTCCGAGAGTGATTTCTGGCATTAAAACCTAATCTTGCATGTTCCGCGCGATCATACGGCCTTTCGTGTCTCTCAAAGCGGTACGAAATGGGGGCAGCTGCTCACTGAAAAAGCTTCGAGGTTTATATTAAAAAGCTGTCCCAGTAAAAATGATTCTGTCGTTTGGACAGCAAGATACCAAAATTATCAGTGGCAAAATTGGAGCGATGGAAGGAAATTACCATTATTTTCAAATTAATCGTGATCATAGAATTACTTAAATGCCAACAAAACGATGCAGATGGTGCTATGTAATACGACTTTTATTATTGCCAATGAAATCTGATTTTAGTTGATATTCACACTTTATCGGGTTAAACCCAAATAAGGTTTTCGTGGAAAAGTATTCATAAATAAATTATCATGCTCATTTTATTGCTGGAATCCAGATGATAATAAATTTATTTTTAGAATTAACGGTAATTGAATTACATCTTCTGGCGGTTTAACTATGTATCGATAATTTATTATTGCTTTGTAATTATCAGTACATATATCCCCTTTTTTGTATTCTATTTGCCCTTCAATTCGATCCCCTTTGCTTGTAACTCCACCGTCCAGTGATGCCTCTTAGTCTCCCTCCCTCTCTCTCCCTCTTCCTTCTTCCGATCCCTTCCTCCCTTCTTTCCCTCCCCCTTCGCTCTCTTTCCCTTCCTCTATATCTTTCCTTCTGCCTCACTCCCTCTTCCTCCCACCTATCTATCCCTCTTCGCTCTCCCTACCTAACACGTCACATCCTATCATCTACAAACGTGCGCTAATACATTCGGACACGATGTGATTGGGTTTTCAGCCGGCTGATCGTCGCTCTCCCTCTTTCTTTCCTCCTTTCCCTCTATCTCTCCATTTTTATCCATTCTCCTCCCTATCTCCCTCTTTATTTTCTCCCTCCCCTTGCTTCCTTCATTTTCTCCCTTTCTCCCTCCTGTTCCTCTCTCTACTCTTCTCCTCTCTCTACTCTTCTCCTCTCCTTCCTATCATATTCCCACTCTGTTTCTTCTTTACCTTTCACTTACACTACATTATATTTTCTTCTCTTCCTCTCCTCGTGTATTCTTCCCTGTCCTTCATTTCTCGTTTCTAACTTTAATTCTCTACCGCAATCATTTTCTATATGAATGACAGGAATTTTCCATACTGGCATGTTTCGTTACCGGCCTCTTATATTCTGGTTTGATGTATGGTTCAAATTGCAAAGTGCGCATGCATTTAATTTCATTTATAAACGAGAATCGTTCCCTGATAGGCTTTCAAGAATGGTCTACGATTAAGAAGTATGCATTACGTCCAGTTTTTTTTCATTGAACCAGTATAGAGTAATCGATATTTTTTATCTCCGTAATGGACAAAAGGCCTCTTCGAACACAATCCATTCGTGCTCGAGATGGCGATCAAAAGATTCGGCGCCGAAATCCGGACATGTTGCGACATCGCATCGCATAACTCACAGTCGCTTTCGCCACTCCTCGTGCGAATAACGAATAAATATCAGTCTCTGTCTTTCCTTTTCTTTCTTACCGGGTGCCGAACATAAACGAATCGCGTCATAAAGTCCCCGCGGATCGAAAGGATTTATGCCCTGGGATTCATTTACTCGTGAAACGGCCACGCGGCTTCGTCTATTGTTTTTCTTTCATCCGATTTGTGACCTCTCCTTCTCTCTCTGAACCAGTGGGATACTACGAGGTGTCTTCTCACTTTGGGACCAAATGACGTCCATTTCGAAGGAGCGGACAATCCCCTCCAGTGGTGCGGACGGATTTTGACGTCTGGTTGTCTTTGTCTTATCTACCTTCATATTTGGCGATCTTCGACGCGTATTTTCTTTCTCTTTCAGTTTTCATACTGCTGTTTCTTTGATTTCCTCAACTCATATGAGGAATGAATGGCGTGTACTGTAAACCTTTGCACGATACTTGGTTGTTTCTGTTTCGAAATTGGGCTCTATTATCATCAATAACTGTAAATGTTTCATAAATTATAGTTCGGAATCGATATTTTTTCTTGTTTTAACAATACAGATATCGTGATCAAATAATTCTTTTAATGATTAAATCAAGTCATTGAGGGAATTATCATAGTTGTAAAATATTTTCAGGCATTATTGAAAAAATCTTCGCCTCAAAGCGGCTTTTAATTTTATCACATCAAGTCTGAGAGAAAAATTAAAAATAATTAAAGATTTATTTTTTTAAACGTTGGGTAATTTCAACGTTAATGTGTTAATTGCATTTCCAAGTGTAGTTAATTTTCGCGGATAAGTGGTGATAGGTTCCCAACTAGTTGGGAAATTTGTCGTTCATCACACGTCGTGCATTTCTCACCCACATTACTACTGCACTCTACCAAATGGCAATGCAACCTCCAAGGAAGAACGCGGAGCCAAAATAAGCAAGCAAGTGCCAAACGCCGTGCCATCTATACACTTAGTTCCACTATTATTAACCTAGCCTTTGGAGCCCTCAGTCCTGTTTTGCTATCTCACTTCTTCCGCCCTTCCTCCCTCCTATCCTTCCTCTCAAAAAACGCTCATCCCGTCTCTTTCACCATTACTACCGCATATCCTCCCCCTCCCACTCCCCTTCTATCCACCCCATTTACTCCCATACTTCCATTCCCCTTTCTTGGAGCTCTGACGCGGAGTGATGACCATGTACTCCCGCAGGAGAATGGAATAGATAGAGAGGGTGAGAGGAGGAACGGGAGGAGGAGGAGGGGGGGGTTACGAACCTTCAATTTTTTTTATCCTACCCCACCGGACCCACTAAAGACCATCCCTTTGCTTCGTCACGGTCCGCTCTCTCAGCCTTGCGTCTTCATAATGTCCAAGATTTTTTTTTGTGGGAAGAGGGAATGGGTTCTCCTCGTTTTCCTTCGTCCTTCGGGTGTCAAAGGGATGTCTCTAACGCGGTCTTCCACGCCCCGGATCGATGAGGGAAAAATTGGTCGTTTAAGGGTGCGGCTGTATAGCACGCCGCGCGTTCATTGAATCGGGTAAAAAAATGCTTCGCTTGTTTACGCGTTGTCGCATTTCTCGGATAACCATGCACCTGTTTGGAGACAACTCTTGATGGAATCGATTTTGAAACTCGTCCCAATTAAAACGGCCATGCACTTCCTACCCGATGCGAAGGAAAACTCTAAAATAATTTTCATTTAGAAAAGTATTATCGTTTTCTCCATGGTGATGCCTGTTTCGACATCATACCGAGAGAAAATTTGCCTTGCATGGCTGAAATTCAACGTGTTTGACGGTACGATTTTGTAATAAGGGCCTGGGATGGCATCTTCTGCAAACGGATCATGTGCGTCATGCGTAATTTTTAATTTTAGTAAAAGAATACTGAATTTTATCCGAACAAAGATTTTTCTCGCAAGAAAAGACGTGAAGTCACCCTCCAAGACTCGATATCCAAGCAAAGACGTCCTCTTCACGATCCCAAGATGACCCACTTTTGTCGACGTCTTTTTCTTCACGCTTCTTATCCGTTCCCGCACTCAAACCGTGACTTACACCGGCGTTCCGCGTTCCTAAAGGAGGAATGGATATCCACCTCACCCCCTCCCTCCTTCTCCTGTCCATCCCCCGCCCCTCCTTCCAACACTCCTTCCCACTTATCTCTCGCCGCCGCTGCGATCCCAAGAGAGAATATAGGCCAGTCCCACATCACGCCGAATGACACCTCGTATCGACCGGAAAAGCCTCCCACCTCTGGGTCTCACCCCCTCCCCCCTTCTCGTCCCACTCCCCCTCAGCCGTAGAATCTCCCGAGCGCCTCTCTTCCTCCGAGGGGGGCCACAGTGGCCCCTCTTAAGGGGAGGAGGGCGTCCGTTCCGTCCCCGCATACCATACTAGACTCACTCGAGTGTGTCAATGGAACGACCGTCGGAACCTCTTCTTTCCGAAAGCGTCCTCTATTTTATTTTTGCGGTGGCGCGCACCTCCTTTCCCTCCCATCTCTCCCTCTCTCTCCCTCTCTCTCCCTCTCCCTCCCTCTCCCTCTCTCTCTCTCCCTCTCTCTCTCTCTCTCTCTCTCTCTCTCTCTCCTCCCTCCAAGACGCAGCGGTCATCTGAATTTCATATCTGCCGCATGAGGGACCTCCTACCGCATCTTCCCTCCCCTCCCCCTCTCTACATTTCTCCTTCTCACTATCATATTCACCCCAATGCACACTCTAGGGCAAATTTCTGTGGAATTGGTCGCACTTGCTTCCCCGGAAAATTCGTAGTAGCTTAGAGTCAATCGATTGATTAAAGATGGCCGTGCTCTTTTTCCCTAAAAGAATCGCTTTGTCTGTCCGTCCGTCTGCACTGGCAGTACCTCTGGAATCTTTGGAGAAGCCCAAGTTTTCAGGATGAGGCGAGGCGGTCTGTGTGGTAAAGATTTGGAGGATCTAGGATCAGTCGCTGGGGAATAATCGGCGCCTTTTTTTCGTCCCCTTTGTTTTTCCTGCTCCCATTGATAAAAGAATAAAATCGGTGCGGGGCAATGTTGCATTTTAAAATTGGTTAAAATTTATATATGTACTTGGGACATGAATAGAATTGCTTAAGTTGAAAAGTTTGAGGTTTACAGTTTTTAAAAATAGTATTCAAATCCGTGTCGAATGAGAGCGAATAATTGTATCCAAAGAGAGAGAAAATGTTCTGATTTTTAACAGTGGGAAATGTCAACAACTATGGCAACGAATCCACTACTTAAAAATGGGAAACATATCTAAAATATATAAAAGCCTACTTCTGTCCCTTTGTGGCTCCCTCTGTCACGCTATAAAAATGCGAATAACTCGATAAAAGATCGAGATACCTTTTTGAAATTTGGCAGGAATTATCCATTCCCATATTGTAAGATGATGATGATAGGAAATCCTGAAGAAAGTCCTGGGTTCGTTGCGTTATTTACGAGAAGGAATACATTTGAATGTAGAACATTAATCATTCGCATATTAAAATTAGGTACATACTTAGAATCATAGTAAGAGTTCGAGACTTGGAACAACGAACGACTAAAAGAACGAAAGTTTGTTTTCCTGCCATCCAAAAAATTCAAGGTATATTTATGTTAATTTTTTATTTCGCAAAATCTTTACCGTTAAATTTCAACGGGCATCTCCTTAGTTATTACATAATGCTTTCAATGGGAATTTATGGATTACAACATGAGGCCGCCGATATCAACCAAAGACTTTATCTTATAATGACGTCATAATCCTAAAACAATAAAAAAGCGCCTTACGTAATTTGCTCTGCAATTCTTCCCTCGCTTAGAGATACGAAGACTTGATTGATTAGCCAATGCGACACCAAGATGTTTCCTTACTTGCCTTACATTCCCAGCATCCTTCCAGTTTTGATTCTTTTTGGCCAAAATGCCCCATTCACGTATCCTCTTTTTCGGAAGAAAAGAACACTATCGACTCCCAAGTCTTTTCAGCTCAATAATTTCCCCTATTGCTTTTACCGCATTTCCGAAAGATTTTCTCCACGGCGCGAATTTCCCCAATCTCCTCGCCCTGCTTTGATGCACCACCTCGCCCTCCCCATATCACATACCGCATCCTCATTCCCCGCACCCTTTTATCCTAAAGTGGATTGGGCACTATTTTACGAGCTCTCCGACCAGGATAGTGGGGGCGATGAGGTGTGGGGGCTGAGATGGGGGAGGGAAGGCTGAGATGGGGCGGGGGGGGGGGAGGGTGTGTGAGTCGGGGCTACGGAGCGTGAGAGAGGCGAAGAATAGACCGGAGGGTGTTAGATAGGCTTTCTACGGAGAGATCTTATGGAGTTTTGGTATCCGTGTTGAAAAGGGGGGGGGAGGGGAGGGGGCGAGTAGTATATTTTAGCTCCATGATATCCGAGCAGAATGACATGTCGAATACTTCCTATGAAGCGCTCCTGAACCAAAACGCAATGTCTCTTTTGTTCAAAATTTAGGATCAGAAACGGAGACTAATTCTTAAATTTTGTGGTTAGTGAAGTATATTCCTAGAGCAGTGTTTTTCACTGAGGCCATACATTTTTGTTGTTGTCTATATTAAGGCTGCATCGCTTTATGTGATTACGTGATAGACGAGAATGATTCCTTATGACCGAGGTTAAGAAGAAATATAATGATATTTTAATCTAAAAAACAAAAGACACACCATTTGAGTTTACATTATTTGTGAGATTTCTAGGTTCTATTTCCGACTAAGCAGATGGTTTTATTTGCGGTTAAAATTTTAAATAAATACCTTGATGATTTACTCTTTGTTCCATTCCTGGAAGAAGGATCAGTTGATATGAAAAAGTATCTAGGCGCTGAATTTTATAATCCGTGCATTATTCGAACTCATCCTTTTCGACCAAAATTTTGATCGTCGTTCTCTAACATAGGAAAAGAAAATCGCACGTGCTAATCGTTCCGTTGCTATTATTGTCACATACTGAAACAGTTCGTCTACAGTTGCGATCTTTTGCCGCATTAGGCTTTACTCGATCGAGATCGATATAATTACTCTGAATATCCTCGCGGGAGAATTTTATTTTCGATATTTCTGTCGTTGCAATCTGCGTGGTCTGCGAGGATATTTTTCGTAAATGCATTGGTAGCACTGTTTGTGGGGATTTACCCCCTCTATACCCTTGCTTCTCTTTCCACCGTCTTCGCTCTTTTATTTTGCTTCTTTCGCCTCAAGGGCGTGTGGATATGGGGCGCTCAGGACCATCAATGGATTCTAAGGGCTTTGTCGCCGCCATGATTAACTTCTTTGCTGTGACAGTGCACTTTCCGCCGGAGAAATATATAGGCACGTGAGTGCGGCGTAAGAAAAGAACGGCAGAGATGTGTTTTCTGTGTTTTCTTTCCGCCTTATTCTATGCTTTAGGGTTTTGAGGCAAACACAACGTGATATATGCGTACGTATAAAATCATAAAAATACACATACGCAGAAGTATATATATATATATATATATATATATATATATATATATATATATATATATATATATATACACACATATATATATACACACATATGTACACGAAGGCACACACGCATGCATATCCATGTGAGTGTATGCACGCACATAATGTTAGGCGGGGAAGCCGAGATGGAAAAAACGCAATATTCCCTAGATGCTCTTTTTTTCTCTCACCCCACTCTTTCTCTCTCCTGCTATGCCATATACATTTTTTCCCACGGGCCATTCATGCAAGGCCTTAAGGGGATTCTTTCCATCCGCTACGGTGATATACGACTAACCAATCATTTCGCCTCTTTTCGTGCGGAATTTTTCGGACCCTTATATTCGAGGCGACCATAAAATATGCATTAGCTCGCCGCGATAATGACTTCTGAATTCTCCTCGGGGAGTCTTGGGGTAGTGGAAAAAATATTGATGATCCATTGCGGTTTTTTTATTTTTTTACTCTCGGTCAGCTAAAAATCGGGTCGTTTGAAGGAAGTTCTTTCTCTATGCTTCCGATTCTTTCTTCAAAAATAGAACTTATATTATAATTTCCTATACTTAAATAGTAGGAACTTATTTTTGTGGAAAAGTGGAAGTATGTATTTCCTTTTTCGTATGACTTATTTCGAATTTTTTACCCACGTCTGGTAAATCCAGTCTTGATCAATTTTAGTTTCTATTAATTTTATTAATAAAACGCTTTCCCTAAAATAAGTATTCCTTTAATTGATTGTTTCCAAATCCATAAATTTATGTTGGAGTTTTTAATCGAATATCTCAATTTTGATCGCAGATGTATTTATTAACAATAATTAAAGCGCATATTCAGAAAATAAATCGCTCGAAAATCATATGCTTATTACTTTTTAGCGACGAATTTCCGTTAAATATTGTATCAAGCGAAGTTTTCTCTATGTGGTAAGCGGCAACCCAGCCGAAGACGCGCCTGAATAAATGAAACAATTATAAAAACCGCCAGGACAGCTCTTTAAAGACCTCCACGATCGCCTGTCTCTCAGTAAGCTATTTAGCACCAATCGCTCGTCGTTTTCTTCCCTCGAATTATTGGCCAATCGGTAATTTTTATTCCCTCGCCTCTTAAATCTTCCCGGAGGGATTACAAAAGCGAAGACGAGGAAACAAAAACTCGCCCAACTTCTTCTTACCGGTCTTACTTTCAGCCCGACACTCGGCCGGGGCGTCCCTTACCCCTCGTGTTTGTTTATCGCGCGTCAAGCAGAGATTTATGTAATGCCGTTTGACCCACCCCAAGAATCCACCATTACACACCCTCTCCTGCTCCACGCCCGTATAAACCGTCCCCCGGCTATTACAACGCCGAGGCAGTTTGCGATGCTTTGGTAGTTCTCCCGCTGGCCGATAGACAGCGCCACCCGACGGCCCCAGCGCCTGAGCGGAGGCGGGCTGAAAGAATGGATCTGAGAGCTTGAAGTAGGGGGAGTTAGGAGGCGGGGCTTTAGACGGATCAGCCACGCCCTCCGCGGAGGCGGGAGGTAGGGAAACTAACGGGGGAGGGAAGAGGGGGAGAGGAGGGAAGATATAGTAATGGAAGGGTTTGAAGACATAATGTCTTCTTCTTCCCCGTGTTACTTATAAAGTTGGTTATTTGTTTCGAGAATTGCTATCCCTTAAGTGAGGATTCCTATGGCGGGTCAATAAAAGGTTTTGGGGAAATGCGACGGGTCAATTAAAAAATTTGAATGGAAATAAAAATCAAACCTGGAGGTTTATATAAGTATGCTATATTTAGCAATTGAATTACTCTTTTATTTTAAAATCGGAAACCCTTCTGAACATGTTTACCTTTGTGGGCCACCCAAATCGTGATGGCGGGTCACTCATTGACCCGCGGGTCATAGGTTGCCGACCACTGGCTTAGAGGATAGAACTCGATACGATAGCCATGTGGCCATTGACGCTTTGGAAAAAAGAAATTGCAGAAAAATTGTATATCCGTAATTTTTTTCTTGTCTTAGCTCATACCATTTTTCAATAGTATAAGTCGTTTTGTATTCTTACCTTTGTAACGCCGTATTAATCATCAAAAAGAGCTATATATTCGTTTACAAGTATTTACCTGGTAATAATGTACCATTAGTAGATTCCTCGCGGCAAAACAAAATGTACGCTTAAGTTTTCATTGGCGCGTCAACTTTTAACAAAACAAAAACGCTTTTAATACACTTTGTTTCACTTTTTAAAATTAAAACACTCCTCAGATCTTAAAATGACAACGCGGTCGAATTAGTGAAACCATTATTCTTCGTCTTTCTTGCGGGATAGGTTTTTTCTGCAAAGGAAAATATAGCCATTATCTTTTTGCGCGGTTATCACATCGTCGTAAAGTGTTAATGTAATTCAAACTCTTTGATCAATTCCGGAAAGCTCGTTTTTTTGTTACATTTTACTCTTCAAGTTTTTGTGACGAAAGAAATTCCAAAGACTCGAGGGACGCCCCAAAAAAATCTCCGCTATCATCGTGGAAATAGAGAAAGAAAGACGTCGCTTTTTCGCATTAAAATTTCCTCCATATTTATCGCCTCTGTCTCCTCGGGCGAGGAAGTCATTATTTACATCCTCCTCCGCTAGATGGGGTTGGTGGTGCGAGGGGAGATGGGAAGAGAAGAAAAGGTTTTTCCCCGAGCCCAATTCGCTTCGATATTCCTATGCAATAGTTAAGGGTCCCCGATGCGCTAACGACGAGGGAGGGAGCGAAAAAAAGAGAGGGAGATTCCGAGAACGAAGACCTTTTTTCGAAGCCATTAAAAAAATTATAAAAGGAAGGAGATATGCATACATTTTTCCTGAGTAATTTTTTTTTCTAATTTCCTCTCCCGCTAGTCTTCTCTTCTCCCCTTCTCTCTCTCACTCACTCTCTCCCCCCTTCAAACCCTTACACAAACCGACCGGCAAAAGCCTCTCAAACCAGACTTGAATTTTCGAGCGGCTCAAAATTATCGATTTTGCAATTAATGCTAGCGGTGATAACTGTGTAGGAGGGGGTGCGAGAGAAAGGGGGTGTGTGTTGGGCGGAGGAGGCTGTGTGTGTGTGTGTATGTGGTGAGGCGGTGTGCATGGTGTAGGAAGTTCGAAAAGGGGGAAGGAGGGGTTGTAGAGGGAATAAGGAAAGAATGGAAGCGTGTTGGGGGAAAGGGGAGGATGGGGTATAGCGAAGTTTTAGCCCTCTCCCATTGGCTTGTTCGTGTTTACGGGGATGGTGCGTGCGTGCGTTCGTGTGTGTGTGCGGATTGGACGAAGAGGGAGGCAGGCATCAGCTGGTGAAGTAGTTGTACGGATGGGAGCGTTATTAATCTTTTCGCCATTTCATTTCCTCCGCGCTTTATCGCCTCTCTCAATCCCTCTTCTTCCTCTCCTTTCCTCCCTCTCCTTTCCTCCCTTCCGTCTCTCATCCGTTCTGTCGATTTCCCTTCACTTTTCCTTTGTTTTTCCCTTAAAGCCTTGTCTCGGATCTGCGCTCGCAAACTCCTGCGATTACAGTTTCATTTTATATTTTAGAGGGAGTGATTCTCCTTACTCGGCACGCTGTGCCGGGTAATATGGAATAGATCATAAGACCGCTAATTTGAAGGTTTACCCGAGCATTAAATTTATTGTAGAATTGTAGACTTTATTTTTAAATGTAACATGTCTATTTTACCATAGTATGAAATTTTTTCCTTGGAATAAAATTTAACAGCAATGGCCTCTTCCTTAGTGTTATTATATTGCACCTGTCTTATAATGCTTAGGCTTACCATGGTAAATTTAATTTTAGTTATACTAAAAGTAATCTCCTTAAAACAAAGAAGTACAGTTTTGATTGTGTGTTCATGTCCGCTCACAGCCATATCCGGTGTAATTCACATTTTTGTAACTCAAGTATCATAGAATATATATTATGTTTTTGTATGATATCAAGTCCTTAATTACGTCTACGTGTATGTTCTCTTTATAGACTGATGAAGTAACTTATAATACAACAATTGTCAACGAACTGAAGCAATTTTAGCTTTGTGAAGATGTTCAAATAAATAACGTTTTGTGTACGAGAATCTTTTAGTTTATCTTAAATAAAAGAATCGATTTCACATTTTAACAAATGAAGTGTTGATTCATCATTCGTGTACTTCGTTCGAAAATGTGGCTTGTGAGCATCGTTAATTGTATTGCGGAAATATATCGATGACGTCATGTCACCCTGATTGTTGCTCTTCATTTGTTTCTCACAAACCCCGATTTTTTATCTTGCTTCTATCCCACTTTCTCGCTCGCCCCATTTTTAGGTTCATCAACGCGAGGCGGAGAATCGTGCAGCCCCTCATAGACCAATCTAACAGAGCGGGCGCGAGCGGTAAGTTAGCGGGACCTAACCTTCACCCATGGTAACCCAATTCCATATCCTTACCATCCTGAACCAATCGTCCTGATCCTGATTTACGACCTCGATACAAAAAAAATATCGCGAGCCAGCCAAAGCAGCCAAAAATAAAGAGCATTTGACTTTTTTTTACTTCCATTCCACGGCTTGATTATGATCCACAATAACCTAAACCCATTCCACCGTATGCTTCAGATTTCGTCGGAAAACCAGTACCTTCATGAGATAGTAACTTCTTTTTGTCAAACCTTTCTTTTGAAAGTAATGCTGTCACCCTTTGCTTACGCTAGCGGCCCCCGCCACGAAACCTATAATGTAGTTCTGTTTATCTTCATTTTCACTGACAGTGTGACTGGAGAATTTTCAGCGTACTCGGACATTTGTAGAACCGTGGTAGCTGGCCTTTTATTTTGTCATTCCGTGATTTGAGAGAGCATTATAACAACGCTTATTTATTGTTTATTTGAAAGGACATGCGTAGGCATTATTTCTTCAGTGGACATATTTTCGAATAATTTCATAACTATAGAGTATACTCCAGTTTATCGATGAGTTCATTTTTACATGGAACTTGTGTTTTTAGAAATCGTATTTCCGATGCGATTGCAATTTTACGTGAATAATAGCTTATTGTGTCATTATAGTAGGAAGCCCGACGAGAATTCCTTCAACTTCTAATATTATTTCAAAGTGTACGAGTGTGCAAAACTTCTAATGGAATTTGTGAATCAAATATTCAAGTTCTTAGGCTTTCGATAACTTGAAGCCAACCGTCTAATAACTGGAGGTATATTTTTTAGCATTTGTGGAATCGATAGAACTCTTTCAGGATAAAAGAAAAATCTATGATTCCCGCTGACTTATTACTTAGCCATAACTGTGAGACTTAATCGAAAACGGTAAAAGGTATTACTCACGTGAAGATTCGTCGATTTATTCGCCATTGCTGACTTACGCACACTTAACACGTGTAATCGCGTCGGTAAATTTGCAATGAAAAGCGGTCATTCTTTAATTACATTTTTTCAGAGATGTATCCACGCTCTGCTTTGTGTCACCGACCTGTCGGCCGCCGCCCTATTCTCTTTCACTGCCTCGCTGCTCACTGCTTTGAACTCCTTTTCTAGGGCTTAATAAACCTTCGTGCTCGTCCGCTTCGAACCCTCGCTTCACCTCACCCTTTCTACCACTTTCACCCCTCCTCACCTGTTTTGTCTCGCGCCCTCGCTGTTGAAAGAAAAGAGATACCACCCTACCGGTCTAAATCTCTCGTCTATCAGGGGCTAGGTTCGATTACCCGCCGAGCCGTTGATGACCACTGAGTAAGAAAGGTCTCTTTTACAAAAATTTGTTGAGAAACTTTATTCCTTCCATCAAATTCCTTTTAGCCCTGAACTTCAAATTTCACCCTGCCACCTAATTAACCTCTCTCCCACAAAAAGAACTGTACTCTTTGTAAAAAAAACGAATAGAATCGCTACCCGCTCTATCTATCTATCATCTCTTCTTTTTTCTCTTTTTCTTCCGCAAAGGTTCATCAATGCTCGGCGCCGAATCGTGCAGCCAATGATAGACCAATCGAATCGAGCGGGTAAGTCCGCCTGGGAGTGGTAATAAAGAGAGCGACCTGGATATATACATATATCCCCATCTATATATCCTCTCTTTTTATTAACCCGCTTCTCCATCTGTGCATTCCCCACTTAATAATCGACAACAATAATAATAATACATGTAACAACACCGTGAAATATAGGTTTATAATCAATCCAGTTGCAGGATGTATTGTGCTTATTGCACGTGCTAAGGTAGACGTAACCGCAGGAATCCGTCAGCAGACTTGGACGACATACTCACGAAAACTTTTTAATGTCTTTAATGGTAAAATACCTTTAACATTTCTACTAATGCTGTGTTAACTAAGTAGCGCCGAGGATTTGCAATAAACAGGCTATTTAATTATCGTCTGGAACGTTTTTTATCAATTTTCTTCAACCATTAATTGCCTAGCTTATTTAAGCTATTACCGGAGCCACTTCTAATGAATATAGTCACATATTAGACCCGTTAATTGCATTTGAAAATAAAATCCGAGGAAGATTCAATCACGTGTAATTCAAATTTTCAATAAAGAGAGAAAAATTAAAAAGTGAAGAAATAGTTAATTTTATAACAGGAATTTCAGCTTAATATATCTAATAATCGTGCTAAATTTAATCGAGCTAAATGACTGCTCTTCGTTTTCTCATTTGCAGTTAGTCACATAATAGATAGCATCTTAAAATGAATAAATCACTTGAATTTCTAATTAAATATGAACCGATTTATACATTTGTCTAATAATTATAAATTATATATAAAATTATATATAAATATATTATACATTATATATATATATATATACTAAAGCCAATAATTTACGAAAATCGGATTGGATAAACACTATCTTTAATCTTATCGTGAAAAGTATACGCGAACCATTCGCCATTATAAAAAAGAAGAAAGGTATTTTTCGCTATTCGCAAGAGATATTCGCAGTCTGAGGTAAGATAAGAATGCCATGTACAAAAAAATCTCCCTTGCTTCCCTTTGTCGTAGGAAGGGGAAAGAAATCTCCTACGAAGAGAGAGAGAGAGAGTAGGTAGGGAAGGGGGGAAAACCTCTTTTCTTCTTCCACCAAAAAACCCTAAAGTTTTAAAGTCCACCTGATACCAATTATTCTAGATCTTATCTACCCGCGCCACCCTATTAGCGGCCGGGACAGGAAAAAGGGAGTTGCTGACGCCTTGGGGAGATTCCAGACAGCCTCAGCTCCTCCTTTCCGCCCATCCCCCTTTACGACCACACCCCTAAAAGAACCCACTCCCAATCCAACTGAGCGCCCCCCCCCCCCAATCCTCCATCCCTCTCGCCCCCCACACCTTGGAAATCTCCCTTCAGGGGCCTGGAAATTCGCATCCAAGTGCACATTTGGGCCTTTCCTTTATGGTCTAGATATGAGGGAGAGAAAGAGAGAGAGAGGAAGGGAACTGCTGGGGCGTTTTTGAAACGGCGTGGCGGCTATGCTTACGGAATGGTGATGCTGGGCGTGTCGGGTCGGGGAGTATGGCAGGGGGTGTGAGGGAGAGGGTTGTTTGCGCGAAACTTTTATTTTCACTTCCATCCTCGTTCTCTTCCATTGCATCTACGCCTCCCTCCACCCTCCCTCCGTTCCCCCTTTTAGAATTGCGCGCCTCTTGCCTCGCCACGCACCCCCTGCCGTTCACCCCCGCACCCTCCTCCGTCACAGCCCGCCCCGGAAAAGGAGGCTTCGCATAAAATGGAACTGTTGCTCTGTTCCTTTTTTTCGGGTGCGTCCCTGTCGCCTCCGGGAACTTTTAAGGTAGGGGTAGAAGAGCATAGAAACGGTTTTCAGGTTTCCGGGTGATACCTCCGGGTTGCAGAGATTTTCGATTTTTTTTGTGGCATTTCATGGTTTATGTAAGACGGTTAATTAGCTGAGATGCACATTTAATCGAATTGCGCAGTTAGAATATGTTCGAATGATTAGGTGTGCGAGATTTGAGAGAGAGAAATTCTTCTCGTTCTTAATTTTTGGAATTTAAAACTAATACTTAGCTAAATTTTCTTTTTAAGTTTTAAATCAGTGATGTAATGTTTTTAGGGTAAATTGGTACCTATCAAGCGTTGAAGGTTTTGACGATTGATTGAAAATATCGTTTTAGCTTAAGTAAAATGAAATATTGCATTTAGTAACCGTTTGCAAAATACTTCCGTTACACATGTAACAATCTTTTATTCAAAAGTATTATCAGAATTTTGTATAGATTGTTTAAATAATGTAGCAATAATTATAGGATAATGTATTTTAAAACCAATTTTAATTATCCTTCTTTCCCGTTGATAATTTTTTGCTACAGTTGAATACAAACGAAAGCAATGCTTATGTTTTTACTACTATGTTTAAAATATGAACGTTGTATTGAAAGTATTTTAGTTCAAAAATATTCGTTTTATCATTTTAAGATTCAAAGATAAATATGAATGTGTCTGACATAACTAAGAGGAAAAATTCTCTTTGGCGTAATTACTGGCGAAATTATATAGATTGTTCGTCGGTAGGAATATTCGCTTTAGGACAACCTACGCCGGCAGTATTTTGTGTAACTATTGCGAGAGGGAGACGAAAATGGAAGAACGAAGAAGTAACGAAACATTAAGAAGGAGAAACGAAAAGGAGAAGGAAGAGAATACAGAGAGGAGAGAAACGGAGGGAAGAGGAAAAGGGAATAAGAGGGAGAGAGAGAAAGAGGGAGAGAGAGGAGAGAGAAAGAGGGAGAGAGAAGGAGAGAGACAGAGAGGAAGAGAGAGGGAAAGAGGAGAGCCAGGGATAAGAGAAGCGTCCGTCCACCAAACCTAACCATAATAAATTTTCCTCCATGGTATCTTTGAGTGTGGCCGGACCTCTCCTCTGCCTGGAGGACTCCACCCACCTCCCCCAATCCCTTTCCTCTCTATCCCCCCTCCCTCACACTCTCTCTCCCTCTCCCTCCCTCCTCTTCCCTACTCGACTGTTCCCAGTTTCCATAGCAACGGCCAATATCTCGCCACCAAACCCTACGTCCTGATTGTGCTTGGGAGGGCAGAGCCAAGTCCGGCCTTATTTCCTCCCCCTCTCTCCTCCCCTATCCCCCCCTCTCCTCCCCGATCCCCCCTCTCCTTCTTCCCTCCTCCCCCTCTTCTCCCCTCCCCCACCCTTTCTCTCCCCTCGCAAACTGGACGGGAGATATCCTTCGCCGTCCATTTCCTCTCTGGAAATCTTCCTTTCGATATCCTCGCCGGACCTCTTCAACCCATACCGTTCCCTTCTGCTAATTCCCTCCTCCCTCTTTCTCTCTCTCCCTCCCTCCCTCTCTCTCCCTCCCTCTCTCTCCCTCCCTCTCTCTCCCTCCCTCTCTCTCCCTCCCTCCCTATCTCTACGTCTCTAGGGGACCTCTCCGTTACGTAGTTTACGCACGGCTAAAGGGCGTGAGTTCTGGTGGTTTTGTCCAAGGTTCAAAATCGGTGCTTTTAACTCCGTGCGGCGTTTCAAATGGAGGTGGAACTGTCCTTCTCTCTCTTTCTCTCTAGCCGTGGTTCTTCTAAAATGAATCGTCGGGAAAAATAAGTTTTGGTGGAAGAAATGAATGTTTCCCGTCTATTCAGTATTGCATTTATGTATTTAATTTCTGAACAACGGGAACTTCCAAGATTTATACTTAAATTGAAAAGATAGGAACATATCGCATTGTCAAAAAATATAAATGTCATCTTATTTCTACCGGAAGTTATTGATGATTCGGACGGAATATTATAAAAAATAATCGGTATTTGATAATGAGGCATTATTTTAAACCGTGTAAAAGGAGTGGATGAAGATTGGTTTTAATTAAATATTAGTTTTTTTAATTTCAAGTACAATTTTACGAATTAGTTCGAAAATCATTCTAATATTTTTTGTCAGAGTAAAATTTATCATTGACGTTCAATTTGTCGGGGACAACTAACGGTTTTTTGGTAAAATTATCGCAATTACATCCTTAAATTTAGTTTTCTAAACCCAAGCCAGTATAACTTCATCATTTCAAAACTTCCTTTACACTATGGGAAACGAAACGTCAAGCAAAAATGGTAATAACAGGGGACAAGCAGCTCTTTCTTGTGTTACTAAACAACTTCAAAATATATTCCGGAAAAAAATAACCGGGAATGCTACTCGACTTATTCCTTTTGGTAAAAAAATTCAAGATTGCGGAGAGATATATAATTAATCCTGTCTATGGTGTGGGTGGCGAGTTTTTTTATCCGAGGGACTCCTTTCTTCCCAAACCCTTCCTCTTCTTAACTTCCGTGGAATTTCCTAACTCTCACTGAAGCTATAGAGCTCTCTTTCTGTCCCCTTCTCTCTCTCTCTCCACCCCCTCACACCTCCCACACTCCCTCCCTCTCTCCCAATGTCCCATCAATCATCATCACGTCTCGGGTAATGAATGAAGGAAGAAGGAAAAAAGTGAAAGACGACGGCCGCTTTTCATTCGCCATCCTCCACTTGGCTTTACTCGCTCATAATGCTACTTCATATATAGCCGCCGTTCTCTCTCTCCCATCTCTTTCCCTCTCTCTATCCCTATCTCCTTCTTTCTAACTCGAACCCGCACTTTTGTAATCTCCCACGTCGGTTTCTGGTCTATTGTATTTTTGCCTCTTTTCAGTTTTTTTTTTATTACCCGCGTTTTCGTTGCAAGCGCCGAACCGTCATCATCCGCGTTGAGGATTATTTCGGTCGCTAACAACCGTAAACTTCAATTTTTTTCTATCCTCGTCCACGTTGTTGGCGTAATTAGGGTTGTTGTTTCCCTCATTCGCCCTCTCCACCTTTCAGATTACCTTTAACGGGTTTAAAAAGAGCGAGATGAAATAACAGCGCACGCTCGGCCATTACAAAAAAATCCAAGTTTTAAATCATTCGGAAGATTAAAGGTTAACCCAGTTTACAGCGTCGTATGAACCAGAGTAGCAAGTAATGAATATCGATGTGTCGAATTAATCGGATGTACCTTTTGCCAAGTAGGGGTTTGTTTAAAGTAATATTTGATAGATATTTAAAGTCACGCTGTGTCGATTTGTACTTGTTCAATCTCCATTTGGAATAAATTGCTATATTTTGTGTAATGTTTACCTTTGCGAACTTCTCAGTTTTTATTGCTATAGAAGTCACTTTAAATTCATTTCATAGTACACTTTGAGTTAATTATAAATTTACGACAGCACTGATACAGCTCTGTCGACCGTCATAAATGTACGATAGAACATTTTTACCGGAATAACACTGTATTCTGGTTGACTATTCATTATTTCGCGAAATCTCTAAAAAAAACCGTGGTGACCCCATAAATAAAAGCCGTTAGCATTTTTACAGAGAGTATTGACTGATTTTCATTGTAACATGTATTCAATGGTAATTACCGCATTGCGCCGCTTGTTAAATTATTGCTGGTGTCGCAAAAACTGCATTCGCAACCAAAAAAACACACAACCTTTTCTTTCATCGATTCACCAGAATTCGGAGGCGGGATGCAAAGATCGCATCGAACGGGACATGCATGGAAAATCTGCCTGATCGTGTATGGGCATAGCATGAAATAAGAAGCTTAGAGTGGCAAACAGGCCGTATATATTCCTACCGCCGACCTCTCTCCCTCTCGCCTTGACCAAACCCTATTCCTCCTTATCTTTACGCTGCACCGCCCTCACCCCTGAATCCCCTCACCCCTGCACTCCCGTTCCCGAAATCCCAATTCAGAAAATGAGAGACTGTGTTCCCTTCGGTCAGTGCAGAAGATAGCTTCTTCCTCCCTCTGCCTCCCCATTCAGCGGCGCTAGAATCGGAGAGATATCTCATGTAGCACTAGATAGGGTCCCCCCTTCTCGCGTCCACCTCTGTCAACCACTGCCACGCTCCCTACCAAACACTAACCCTCCCTTTCCAAGGCCATCCATCAGCCGTGTCAATTTGTAATGGCCTCTGGTCACCCAGATGACCATTCTCTTTCTCCCCCTTTTTTCTATCTTTGACCATCCCGTTTTATATAGCACTCTCTTCCGCTATTCTCTCTCTCTACTTCTCTCTCCTTTTTCCATCTCTCTCTCTCTCCTTTTTCCATCTCTCTCTCTCTGTTCGCCTCAAGTTGCTGTTACCTTTATTTGGGATATTTTGAAGATACGGAATCCCATGCGTTCGTCTTCCTTGGGGCTCTGTTTGAAGGGACACGTAGTTTTTACGACGATGCAGTTTATGTTAGCAAACTGTATCTCCACAATGAAGCAGTTACGCTAAAAACCGATGGGGATCCATGGCACTCGGAATGTTAGCATAATACGACACATTTTTGGGCTATAAAAAAGAGTTATAACACGGATGGATGGGAGTTGATCGGTGTGTCGTTTAATAAGTTGTCTGGTTCGGTCTGCTGGGAAAAAACGAAATCCTAAACTTATCCTGTTAAAAATTGCCGAATATAGTTTGCTGGTGTATTTGAGTATTTTTATGTTAAGATACTTATTGATGAGCCGAAATGTTTCGCGAAAAATCAGGTAGAGAAGTGGTAACCAAACCTGCTTAGTTATTTTGCAGTCCATCTCAATAATTATTAACCTAATTCGCGATTGCGGTGTTTTTGGGAGATCCGTGTCTGAAACTGCATAAGAAATCTGTGCGACAAAAATTCGCCGAATTTTTTTGTAACGCGTTTTTAAAGCTCTCGGGCGATGTGTGCCAGATAACACTAACATTGGAAAAAATAAACGTATCTTTTATCTCTGCGAGCGAATTTCCTCCGCCTGGATAAATCTCCTTTTAGATACGAGTCCATCGTTCCGTTGAAAAATGTCCCACAATTGGCTCAGTCCGCGTTCTCTCCGCCGCCCGTCTTCGTCGTAAAACCCGCAATAGATCCCACCTTAAAAATTTCGAACTTCCTCGCAGCAACCCCCACGGCTGCCTATAATTGGCTCGCACATCTTTTGCCCGGAGCGGCAGAACGACTATCTGGGCATATCCCCATCACCCTCACCTCCGCCCATCAATTCCTCCGACCCACACCTCCTCCCGCAGCAGCCAAACAGGACCTGCACCCCTCTTACACTGCAAGACATCCTGATCCACCCCACCTCCTCCCCTCTCCCTCCTCCCACTTCCCCTACCCCTCCCTTTATCTCATATTTCGGGTTCGGGTCGGTCGACTCAGCAGAGGATATTGCAAAGATTTCAGATAATCCTCCCACATATTTCGTACTTCCTCTTTTCCTCCGACCGTTAAGGGCGGACCATTCCTCACGCTTCCAGACTTTCTGGATTCTCCCGGTAGATGTCTCATCATTCGTATGCTCTCGAACTGGCTGCTGCTGCTGCCTCCGCTTAAAGGCGCCGGTTTCCCCAGTATCCGTTCCAAGAAGTTTTGCTGACTCCAGAAACGACTTTCTCTCGGAGAGCTATATGTATTATATTTTTTCCCGCTTCCTCTCTTCTTTTAAAAAAAGGAAAGAATTATTTTTTGTGTCGCTGCGGATATGCCGTGCTTTATCGGTGAGGTTTATTATATTTTTTCTGCCGGCGTAGATTCGTTTGGCATGTTTTGTTGTTTTTTTCGCGAAGATTTCTCTGATGATAAGAGAGTAGATGGGGTCTTTTTGACGCAAAAAGGGCTTTTGCGAGAGTGCCTTATCTTGTTTATGGAAGTCTTGGGGGATAAGGAGGCGATTGGATTAATAACTCAAAAATGTTTTCGGGATCGAAAATTAATCTTTTCGAACAAAGACACGAAAACAAAGGATTTTTCCAGCTATTTGGATTATTTCTTTTATGACTTTTAGTAATGAATACAGAAAAAAGTAGTGTAGCACATAGTTTTAAGAAAGTGGTTTCCCCAGAAAATTGCATGGGGCTATATTAACTTGCTGTTTGAATATTCTCAAGTCGATATATCCTGCAAGAAGATTTAATTTGAGATAATGGTAACATCAAGTTGCATGCTCGGGCACTTCTGAGGATGAGTGAGGTCTTAATAATAAGCAAATCATAATCGATTTCAAAATTGACTAGCTCTTTTGCGTATTAAACATTCCAGAGCATATATCCTCGACGCCCCTCATAGGGCGATTTATAACTATAAAACCGAACGGGATTATTCGTATCAATAACGTCGTCGCCTCCTCCCGATATGACGTAACGCCACAATTCCATCATTTTATTTTTTTAGGAAAAAAATTCCCGAAGCAGTAGTTAAGCCGTTTCAGCGTCAAATACCTTTCCGGATATATGGGAGGAAGCACGTGCTCTTAATACTCTTGGAAAACTCTCTTTCCAACATTATCGATTTTTCTCACTTACTAGCACCTCCTCCTCCCCCTTTTTCCCATCCTTCCGTCTCACTCGATTTTCCCTTTACCTCTCAATACTCCCTTTCTCGCCATCTTCCTCCCCCATCCCCATCGCATCGCCCTCATCTCGCCACCTGCCCTATTCAACACCTGCCCCGCGATCTCTCCCATTTGACACTTCACGCCAAGGGTTCTGGGTTGGCGCTGAAAATAATTATGTGCCAGACCAGAGCTGCTATATATTTAGACTTCTTTTCATCCTCTCTCTTTCTCTATCTCTCTCTCCATCGCTTTTTTAGCGTTTCTCATGCTTTAGCTCTTATACTATGAAGCTCTCATTCATCCGGGACCTACGAGGCAGAATGAAAACGTACCGGGGATATTTTTATCTAGGATACGCTTTTGGACCATTTATTGATTGATTTGAGGAGTCTTAAGGCCGACGTTAAGCCAAATAGTTTCATCTATAAAGAACCAGTTCGATACGAAGACTATAGTACCGAACAGTGGATTCGATCACGCTGTCGTGTAAAGTTTGTGATTATGCTGTCTTATATGTGTTGCATGAGTTCATTTTGACAAACAATCTAGTGCAGATAGTATTCTGGACATGTATTTGGAAATAGAGGGATGACTTAAAGATTGATCGTTAAATTTCTTTCGTTTTTATGTGATATTCGATTTTGAGAGTCATTTATTGGTTTAAATTTGGTTTTAGATGACACCATTCTATTTCGTTAGCTATAGAGAGGAAACAATTGCCAACTGGCCCATTGTTTACTGGAAATTTTGGCAACTATACAAACCAGAATTTTAGAAACCTCCGAACACACGAAATGAACGTGCCATCATTTACTTTTAGGTAAAAATAGATTTTAAATACATATCCCTGCCTTTCAATAATCGGCAGCTTGCGGTAAATTTGATGGGGGCATACAAGTCCAAGGTTAGCAGCAATTTAGAAGCCTTTTTTTCCGAGAAAATGAAATTTTGCGTCACAGTTGGTTAAAATATCAGATTTACGAAAAAAAATATCCATTCGAAGTCGCGTTGCTTTATTTGTCGAATCTTACACTCCGATGTAAAATTCAATAATATCTATTTCCTTACCGAAACCCATCCAAGTACTACGTTACGGTAACTAAAAACACCAGGACGCTAAGCGTTATCCATCTTTAAAGAAATAAAAGCTCCGGTTCGCCTTTTGTTTTATACGGGTTGGTCGTAGTTTTTTTCAGTCGTCTCGTTCACGTCGTTCTCTGGATCCATCCTTACAGCATCCACAAATCGCAGGTGCGTTCAGACTGCGCATCGTGGAGAGAGATAAAGGATTAAAAAAAGAAGGGAGAAGCGCATGTTGTTGACGCTCTTCATTACCTGGGGATCGAGACGCAGGCGGTGTTGTCTGTGCAGACTGGGTTGGGAGGGCGAAAGGAGGCAGACGGGGGGTGGGAGGAGGGCGTGCGTGTGTGTGTGTGCGGGCGGGGAGTGGGAGGAGGACGGCGTGGGAGGGAAAGGAGGTCGGGAAAAGCGGCGTGCAAGAAAAATGCCTGGGTGGAGTCAACCCCGTAGGTGGGAAATGGTTTACGAGGAGAGCACCAGATGGCAGCAGGGGTGAGGCGGAGGTTTTTTTGGGCAATAGTGGAGAGGATAGAGGCCGGAATAGGGTGAGCTTAGAGGGGGTGGATGTAGGTGCTGGATGGAGTGGAGGAAGAAGAGAGGATAGGAGAACATGGGAGAAAGAGCGCAGTTGCGCGGGCGAAATTGGAAAAAAATCTTCTTTCCCAAAGAAGAATGTAAATCGAATCTGCTATTACTTCGTTTTGCTTGCGTGCATTTAGATTTGTTAGATTAAATATGAATATAGTGCTTGGGTGAATATGAATTAAGATTAATTCTTTATCTAATTCTGTGATCTATCTTGAATGACGTCTACTCTCTCTTACTCCACCGTTTACGAAGTTCTCTCAAATGTTTTATTTGCTAGAAGTAACTAATTGTATTATCGCACATTTGGACTTAGGTTCCAAAATGAAACCGAATAACTATCACGACCGACATTCGAATTTGGGGAAATGCTTATTCTATTTATGTCTGTCGAGATAAACCGCGTGTAAGAAGTTACGGAAAATACATTTACTTTAACTCTTAAATGCTACACTACGGGTGAAAAACACCCATAACAGCTGTGTTTACTTATAAGTCAAAAATGTATGAAGTAAACATCGTCCCCCCTTACAATTAGATATGCCTTCCCCTAAGTCTTCTCCTACTGTGGTCACTTCGCTTCTAGACCTTGGTCATAGCGTGTCGCTGTCTTGTAGATCTTTCTATAGTGGAGCTCAAAGCATTTTTGGGGCTGCGAAAAAAGATAATCTTGTTTATCCAAGCTATATTCGGTGAAGTGCACATCATGCAAGCAGTTTGTTTGTGGTCATCATCGCAATATAATCTGTGAAAACTGTATTAAAAATTATTTTTAATATTTTTTGTTAAAATTAATTTTGTATCATTACCAATGTTGCACTAGTTGTGTGTGCAGTACAAGAAATGAACGTTTTTTTAAAAACCATCGTTACTTGTTAAGAACATTTATTCATACTAAATCCGCATACGAAAGCTGCCGGGTGAAGATTCACCCATGTGTAGCAGTAGCGTGATTTTTTAGAAGTGTAGTATTTAAGGGTTAAACCTATTGGACAAACGTAATAGAAGCCATTGAGCTGGATTTTGTTTGGATTTAATGCGGATGAATGTCGATGAGCAGTCCCATTATACTAAAAATTATATTCGTAAACTATCAAGTGCTAAATGTGAACGCTTTAACTTGCCGTCGCAGTACTCAACACGACAGTGCTGTGCTCTTATTTAAAACGCCAAGCAAAAAAAATCACTCGGAAGGAGGCTAAGCTACCTTACATTGGCGGGAAAGGCGTGTCGGAGAGCGGGGCGGCGAAGGCGGGTGGAGGCGTTGGCGGGTAGTGGGTTGGAGCCACGGGAGGCGGGGTTTTTAACGCTGGACGTGGGTAATTGAAATCTACCGCAACACAGTTTTGCACTAGCCAATACTGCCAGCCTCGGATAGAAGGGATGGGTTGTACCAATAAATAAAGCAAGGCTCAACCTCATGGCTTTCTCTCCGCTATATCTCTCTTTTTGGTACCCTACCTCACTCCCTTTCTCTCTCTCTATCTCCGTCTTACTCTCCCTCGTTCGAGTTATGCATCTTCTCTCTCCTCCACTTCATCTGTTCTGCTTCGTTTCCCACCTTCTTATGTTTTCACTCATCCATTCTTCCCATCTTTCTTTCTACTTGTCTCTCTAAACTTCGTTCTTCGCTTTCCCCTATACCTACGTATTCATCATTTATCTCCCACCACTCTTTTTCCTCCCCCTATCCTTCTATCTCTCTCTTCTACATTTTTCTCCCTTGTAACTTCAATTTCCGATCCTTCTCTTTGTCCCTCTTCCATTTTCTTCTTCTTTTCACCCTCCAACTCCTCTATATCCCTTTTCCCCTAACTTGATATCTTTCCCGTAGTCCAATGCGGTTTTCCGCAAGCCATAGCTTTCCAGTGAGGCAATGCTTCTTTCTAAGTTTTCATCCTGCAAAGCGGTTTCTGGTTTCAGAATTCCTTCGTCTTTTTTCAACCTCTACCCATATCCCTCGTTTTAATTTTCGTTCCATAAGTAGGTTTGAAAAAATAACTCATCGCTCTCTCTTTGTCTTGATTGGATTTTCTCTTTCCCTCTATGGAAAAGATCTTCAGTCTTCTGCTTGCTATTTTATTTTAATTTTTACCCAGACCATCGGAATAGTTTTTATCTTATAATTTTAAACTTTGGTTTTTGTCTTGGTTGATCAAGCTTAACGGAAATGTGCATTAACGTTGTTTGTTAAAATCGCGGAGACTTTCTTTTTGGCAATGTTCGCATTTTAGGTTCAAAACATTGTATTCCATTTTTGATGGTCGTAAAATTAATATCCTAGCACGGATTCGTTTCGGACTGTAACTTTTCCGGAAAATTGGGTAAGAATAATTTTTCCGAGGAAACGTGTAGTTTAGCATGTTTGATACACAAACACATTTAAATCGAAAGTAATATGTTTCCTTTTCAACACGTCCACTTCTATTAGGATGTAGCGATGTTTCTCACGATTCTCGTCTATCACCGTTCCAGTGCATATTCCTAAAGCTGTTATTCATTCTGGGTTTAGGGCAAAGTTGGCACGGAAGTGCCAAATCGATGATTATTTACTGCCTCCAGCGAGGAGAACGGGAGACAGGAAGGGAACATGGAGGCGTCACATATCTAAGACATTGCCCGGTTATAATGTATATAAGACTCCTTGAAAGCTCTTCCGAAATGTATCACAATCAAGGAAAAAAGAGGGTGGAATGGACGGGGGTTAGGGGTGGTGGAAAGCAAGGAGATTTACGCCCACGCGCACCCACTTAAAACCGCCATAACCAGTCGAAGGACGCAACGGCCATATCGCACACTCAGAAGGAGGAGGGTAAAAGGGGGAGGGGGTGGGGCGAGGGGATGGCGCTTCGAGGATCCTATTGTGCTCCACGGTTACCCCATCCGACATCATCCCCCATTCTCATCCCTTGCCCTTTTCAGGGCGAAGGGGCGGGAGAGGGAATCGACTCGGGGAAAACTCGACCACCTTCTCACGGATTTCCCGCAAGAGTCCTTTCCATCCCACAATCTCCCTCCCGTCTCCCTAACCTCTACCTCTTTCCCTCCGCCATCCCGGTCGTCACAATGGGCTCTCTCCCTTCCTTCCCTCCTCCAACAATCTCCTCTCCAGAACTAGGCGCTTGTGAGGATGGCGAAGGGAGGACCGCAAAGATCCCCTTCTCCCATTCAACTTGATGGATAACCGTGCGTCCTTTGCGGTCAGTGCTTTTCGCCATATCCTCCTCCTCCCTTTCGAGGATTGTCGGCGAAAGGGACGATGGGGAATGTGTATGTGGAGGTAGGGGGGATGGAGGAAGGAGCTCCCCCTTCCCCTCCCTCCCTCTCTTCTATCGCCCCTTTTCTTCTCCTGGATGAATAGGTTTTGGAAGGATGGAGGGGTTTTTGGGTGGGTTATGGCACCCTCTTTTGAGTAGGAAGGCCTTGGTGTCTCCAGTGTCCACCGCCCTTACCTCTCTCTCTTCCTCACTCTCCTATGTCCCTCGTGTGGCCATAAAGCTTTCATTCGTACCTTTCCCGTGATTACTGATTGCGTGGATGGAAGGCACTGAGTGGGCGCTTATATATATATATATATATATATATATATATATATATATATATATATATATATATATATATATATATATATATATATATATATATATCGCTTGTTTTGACTTAGCGGGTTTATCTCGTTGGATCGACTGTTGATGATTAGTCACGAGTGTGTTAGCGTCCTGAGATTTGAACGATTCCCCTTCCGGAATTGTCCTCATGCTTTGAAGGCAGACGTTAAAAAATACCTTTCCTTTTAGTTTGGCTTGAATAAAATAAATTCAAGACCTACCTAATAAGAAAATGGAAATACTAATATCTAGAAAGGAGAATCTTCGACGACAAACATTAGATTCTTCTTATAAATCCCGAGCCACTGTTGAAACCCATTCAATTTAATTTAAATATGGTGTATATTTACATGCACACAGTATTTTCAGGAGACCGAGATTAAAATTTGTTAATCAGAAATGTAGAGACTACTGTATTAAAAAGAGTAGTGAGATGAAAGAGCTGGATAATATTGTAAATAATAATAACAAACCCAGATGCTTTAAAATGCGGGGATTTCAGACCTATGTTTCGTAGTTTCAGTACATCTGAAAAACTTATTTTTTAAGTTCCAATATTAGAGACAATATTATCCATCGCTCAGGCATGTAATGTTTGGCTTATGTTGGCATTGCCTGCTTCTGACATTAGACGTATTATATCCGTTCTTTAGGGATTAGGCTTAATTTAATCAAAGAGCTCTTACATGAATGTCTTTAAAGCAGCATTACAAATACAAACGACACGATTCGATTGTACTTAAGCGTAACTGAATTTTCGCATTGCTGGGTACAGTCTTGATGATAAATAATTTTTATTTTACTTCGAAGTGTTTAAGCCAGTGATTTATCTAAGATTTCTTTCAGATCTAAAAATCCCTTCGTTGAAAATCCTAACCGATATGAGGAAAAATCCCCTAGGCCTTTAATCTTGTTCGATAGGTGGCTCTTAACGCCGTAAATAAAAGATTAAAACACGAAGCGTTTTTAAGCGCCAGCATGGCGTCTCATTCTTTATACCTGCGCGGGGGAAAAGGCCCTTTTAAAAGCATATTTCTAGCTCAACGCCGACGGGATAAACGAATTTATCCGGATCGGCGTATATCAGACTTTTACGTCGAGCGAAAGAGAACTTTTCGAACTTCCATCAAAGCGACGCGACGCCCGCACGGACTTATATACTTTCCCCAACAAGGATTAAAGGCGAAGATGGCGGACCGCGGTTTAATTCATAGGATGCAGGAGTTCGCTTCCTACCTCACGCCCTGTAATTTTCTCCAACTATATATTTTTTCAAGGTGAGGGAAAGAATAAGGCTGCAAAGATAGACGGACATCAATTTGCGTTCGCCGTGAGTTATTGTACGTGGTTCCTTAGAGAAAATATTTTCCTCGAGCTCTCCCGAAAAACTTTTCCGAGTTTTAGCACTCATCCGCACGCATACATCTTTAATAAAAAAAGCTTATCTTCCTCTCTTCCACTAAACCATCTAAGTACACTTTCAGCCGAACCCTACTTAACACAATTTACTTCTTTTGTGCCAGGCTGCTCTCGCGAAGCCCTTACCCAGAAAAAACCCTTCCAGTATCCTTTTCCTATCAGTATTAAGCGTACCTTGCTTAAAGTATGTCATTTTTATTTTATTTTTTCAGAATAAAAATTTTGTTTATTTATTACATTTTTCAAGGGAAACAATATTTTTGTGAAATAAAATTTGATTTTCTGTTAATAATGTTTTCCCTCTCTATGCCATTTCAAGTGAAAGTTATATTTTTTGATTAATTGCCATGGCGTATAAATCACTAAGAGTTGATAACTTGGTTAAGAAATTTTGACGCCATTTTAAAGTACAATTATCGTATGCAGTTTGAAAAGTAGAATGAGGGTAATATCTTGAAACTCCTCCACCTCACCACCGAAGTCTTTAATGCCTGTTTGGCTATTGACAAATTGATCATGTTAAAAACCTTATTAATTAAATAAACTTTTTTGTGTAAACTTATTCCATGATATCTATGCTAAAAAAGTCAACATAGACACATGAAAGACCGTGTAAATTTTGTAACAATCAAAGGTTGCTGAACAAGACGTTTTAACACGAATCGTTTGTAACCGTAATTGGTCAAAGGTTTTTGCGAATTGCTGTATATTTATCACAATATAAGCGTATTCATTTTATTCTTTCGCTTAGATATTCATTCCGCGGCTGCAACAGTTTTCGAATTGTAATGCGAGTTATTCAGTACTCGCATAAAACTTGCACCCTGGTTTTCCGAAGGGTTTTTAAGAATCAGAGCTTGTGGTATTCGCAAAAAATCTACCTTCGGTGGTGAAAGCAGTCATTTGTTTAGATAAGGAAGAATTCTTCCTTCCCCCTCCGGTCTTCCCTGTCGCAACATCCCCTCCCCCTCCCCCCCCGCTCGCCCCGCCCCTCCCCTGACCGGGAGGGACGGGGCGAGCCATCTCAACGACTACTGAACGGGGCGATGACAACGTTGACATGCAGTTTTCTCTCCGCACCATCCCCACCACCTCCCCCCGCCCCACCACCCCCACCACCCCCCACCATCCGCATCACCTAAACGCAGGGCCCTCCGGAGCCTACAGCCCCGTGGACGGGGCCTCTATGGGCTACATGATGGACGGCGTACAGGGAGGGGGAGGCGGTGCGGGCGGAGGTCCCCCAATGATGCACCACCGCCCTCCGCCCCCGGGAGACCCGGCGGCCGCAGCAGCCGCCGCCGCAGCGGCTGCAGCCTTCCACAACGAGTACCACTACCCGCCTCAGTACTACGGACACCACCTGTAGTGCGCGGAGGCCGGAGGCGGGACCCGGGGGTGGAGCGGATACACCACCCCCGGATAGAGCCGCCGCCATCCCTAAATAAAGAAGGTAAAGGAAAATTAAATTGATATATACAGTAGATTTCGCTGGATTTTACATTTATTAATACAATCAAATCCAGATGTTATATGTAATCAATAATCACGCGATTTTCAACGTCAATAAATATAGGTTACAAATTATTATAACGACATTGTTCTCAATACCTAAAAGTTATATTGGTTAATTTTTTTTAGTTAATGATTCCAATTATTTTCAGCGTTTCAGTTATATAACATCCTTTGTCACAATGAAGGTTAAATTATTGGCGAGTCTTATCAAGGATTATACGCACATTTATAAAATTTTAAAAACAAAAAATATGTAAAAAGATTTGTTTTCTGACGTTTTAAATGGCAACTCGAATGCGTAAAATCCGTGTTTGTACTCTTAATATTTCATAAAAATTATCGAATTATACATGTAATTTAGCAAAAATTATTTTAAAATAAAAAGAACTCCTGCGATGTAATACTAAATGATTCAGTGTTCACTTTTAGTTTATATGTAGTAATGAAAATTATAATCTCCTTATTTGTATAAAGTAATCGTTCTTGTGTAAATTAACTATAAACTCGCCAGTCTTTCATTGTCAGCGCAACGTTCTATACATATTCTTTAAAAAATTTATTTAAAAAAATGTGTCGATGAGTTTCGAATCTTAATCATTCTTAATTGCCAAACGACTTTTTATTTGCATTTCTCAGTCACTTAAGTGACCATGTGAATCGAACTCACATTAATCTGTATTTTATTGCATCAAGTTTCTAAATTATTTTTCTTCTAACGACGAAAATCGAGTATGATGTTCAGAACTGGAATTTGAAAAATACAAATAAGTAAACGTCTTAACTAAGAATAATTGAGAAAGAGGTGATTTTTTCAGATTTCTAATGCTTAGTTCTTAAATTACCGGATTTTTTATGAGTTAAGCTCTTATTTTCTTCTTTCTCTGTGATTGCAGCCGCCAGCTCTGGTTCTTCAGCTCGCCTCCTTCTACGGACGGCGCTAGTCCCATTCTTAACCCCTCGGTCATATTGGTCGAAAGGCACTGGAAGGGCCCCGAGGACCTCGCCCGGATGAGGAAGAAGATTCGGAAGAATACGCGCGGTGTCCTAAATCCGAGGGGGAATGGACACCAGGGCCCGGTTTACCTTACTATGTATACGGGAATCTACAAAATGAATAAAATGTGTGCGTCTCGCCGCTGTATCACTTCGGACTGTACCTCTTTGAAGCATCTTTTCGGAGGGCGTGAGCCGTTTCAACCGCACCAGAACCCCTTCTCCCGACTTATAGAGCTGCAACCCATAAAAATGGAAGGATGGCGATGGATTTAGATTGGGTTTTGACGAGGATTCTCCGAAGACGATCCACAGCATCGTGGAGGAGTGGTTGAAACGCGAACTTTTAATGATACGATTAGCTAGGCTTTCAGTCCTTTTGTTTTGTGAACCATTCAACCAACCAGAGGTCAGGATGAAGTGTTACAAACTCAGACACACCAGCTCATGCTCGATATACGTGTTGCATATATTGCACCCTGGGAAGTGTGGGACACTTTTTACGTTGAAGTGTATACGACAGAAAGAGAGAGGTGATTAAAATAATGTGTATACAGATCGAAGCCGGTGTGTTCGTCTCGGAAGAGAACTTGTCTTTTATTTTTTTTTTGTTTGAAAGAAAAGCTGTCACGCTGTGTGTTTTTAAAAGAAGAAGAAAACTCCTCTAATAACTTCCCCGTAAAATGAGATAAATTGTGTGTGTTAGATTTCTTTGTTTGTTTTATTCGTGAATGTGCGACTGAGGTGAATTATTGGATGTTGATCGTGAAAGGTGAACCGCCGCAAGACACTTGAATACGAGGTGTTGTGTTCTGTATGGATTTAACGGCACAATTAGTTGTCCCGGCAAAGGTGGAAATGATGAAGTGAACTTTGAATGGTAGTGTGGTAAGACTGATTTTTGGCTATCTACGGCTGTAAAAAATTGTTTTCAGCTCATTTTACTATGGCTGGTTTTAATTTGTGAGGTACGGTTTTTTATAACTTTTAGTTTTTATGACTTAAAAGTATGGTTGTTTTGATAGCCTTACAAAGGTAACCGGAACGCTTATAAAAAAAGTGTGGCATCCACTCAGTGGATTTTAAATATAAACTTCTTTCGTGTGAGAATAAAGAGAGGTAGAATAATGGATTCGGTGCAATTCTCCGTTGGATAAATAACGGATCCCCAACTCTGCTAGCGACATCTGGGAGAAGACCCCGTTTTAGCAGCAGACGGCTTTTTCGAGGGATTCTTGTGACGAAACGAAGATTTTAATGAACGCACAGTGGTTTAAAGAGGGCGTGCAAGTATTGATTTGAGTGTACATGAGCGTTGAATATGTTGTGTCCCCGCCCCCCTTTGCCACCATTGCCCACCCCTACACTCGTCCCCCCTCCCCCGGCCCGCGAATTCACTTCTTCATTTTTTGGTTACTTGTTCCCCGTGCCGTGATTAGGAGTGTATAAAGGACAAGCAGCGATTGTGGTTTGTCATTTGATCGCGAGACGAAGACGCGAGTGTGATTGTCGTAGATATTTCGATCATAAAGTTTAATCCCTCCCAAAGTTTCACACGATAGACTGCTCTATGAATGAAAGTGATCTACCTCCGCCGACTTTGATTCTACAGGAAAACCATCAAATATTACAGTTTTAAAAAATGATCCCCACTTAATTACGAATCCAGTGACCGTATAGGTAAAGAAAAGGGTAACGAAAACCTCGCGTCTCGTCTTTGTGAGTTAAAATAAAATCAACGCGAATGATTTATTTAAGAGATTGAATATGGACTCCGCATATAAGTGAACTCACTTAACTCCCAGGAATGCAAAAACGCAGGAAATAAAAAAATACCAGGCGATGAAGTTTGGATTTGAAATGAAACGAACATTTGTAGTAATAATTATATATATTATTATATATATTAAAAGAATTGAATGAACAATAGACTGTCCCCACTCCGACTTGAAAAAATCCCGGTGGTGGATGTGATTCGTGTAAGTCACCTGTGATCTCCCCCCTTCGGAGAAAAACAAAACACAAACTGTGTCCCTAAGGACTTGAAAATTTCAATTGCGGAAGAGAGAGGCAACATAATGGTTGGTACGTGATGAGTGGAGATTTAACAAAAAAAATTAACGAAAAAGGTACCCACGTAGTGATTAGGTTTGAATCTTGTCCTTCATTTTAAGACAAAAAAATACCTAAAATTTTGTCCGTTTTCGTAGACCTTGGAAACGATTAATCCCATTTCTCTCCTTGCAAGAGTATTCCCGGCGAGGGAACTTCGTCAGAGTTTGAACCTTAAAAAAAAACCGCAGCTCCTTAAACCCGTCCTTAAAAAAAGGAGAGAAGAAAATCTCCCTTCCTTCTCTCAAATATCCCCACTTCTCCCTCTTGCCCCCCTTAAAAAAATCTTGTCCTTTTTATCTACTCTCATCTCCTACCTCTCCGTCAATACAAGAAAAAATGCGTAATGTTGTGCATAAAAAAGAGTTTCAAAAAGGTTGTGCTGTTGTGAAGAGAAAAAATCCATAGTTGTTATAACTGTTGTGCTTTTTTATATAAAATGAAACATGGAATAATGTCCGCCTTTGAACAACGATTTTAATCCTCCTTTTAAAGAAAAACAAAAAGAAACACTCCAGTGATCCAGGAAACGATAAAAAACGAAATATCTTTCGGAAATAACCACCTCAAGATCAAGATCACCCACTGTGGAATTGAAAAGAGAACTGCTCCTTTTTCTCCTATTTAACAAAAAAATACAGTTTTTCGCCGGGCCCGGCTCGACTCGGGGAAAGAGTTGTGAATATAAAAAGTATACGAAATATGTACGTGTTGGGCAAACTTAAGAAAAGAATAGTCCAATGTATATTTAGTGTACAGCATGGCAAAGATATTTTGATACAATGTTATCTGTAATAATAATAATAATGGTAATTGATAACTTTTTGGTCTCTAGGTGAGCTGCTAAAGCGTAAGCAAGTATCGCCTAGCGATGTCTCCAACCACGTCCTTTGTCAATTTTTCGTCTAACTCTTTCCCCGCAAGAGAGCCGGACGTTAGTGATTCAATCGATGTAAGTGCTGTGTGCTCATTTTCATTGAAATGCAAATTGAAAAAAAATTTAAAGATACGTAATCAAGTATACGACTGAAGTGAAAGAACAAAAAAGAGTAAAAAAAACTACATTTTTTGAAAATGCTATACCCGTTAAGAAAATGTACGAGTATTTCAGTGCACAAAAGTTTGTTTTTTGGAGATTTTTTCAAAAATCCGCCTGTCCATATACCTTTATTATTATTATTTTTTTTGAGAGACGATGGTTGCATTGGAACGAAAATCACCTTTACTTAAAAGATGGAGCGTTTCGTCGTTTCTTGAGGAAAGGAAAAGGCGATGCGACTCCTGGTTGGTGACCATTGAAAAATTGTTGTCATCTCTCTCTGAATTCTAAAACTGTATTCCCTTTCCTGTTTATGTTTTTTACGACTTCGAACGGAGGTTATGAACTTAATTGCCGGCGGTTCTCGGAAGATGGTGATTTTACGAGTAGTTGGTAAAACGAAACAAATGAATTCGAGAAAACATATATTTGTGATTATGTTGTTTTGATTCATGGTGGAAAAAAGTGTCGAGTTGCATGGAAATTATGAATAAGTATGAGAAAAAGCATAAAAAAATAAAAATCGGACTGGGACTTGTATATAATTATACATATATAAAAAACTTTTGCTGTTAAAATTGTCCGTATTTTTCTTTTACTTTTAATTATGGTTTTTACACAATTCCTATATTACGCAACCCCTAAATGTCCTCCATGGAATGATCATATCCATACTATTGTATAAACGCTACCGTGGTGAAAAATTATGTAATGTTCACTATAAGAAGAGTGGGACATTAAAAACGTTGTAAAAAGAGAAAACTTCGATAGAAGTACTAAAATGAGATACAAAACAAAAACATTGCTTTTTAAGATCAATTTCAAATGTAGAATATATATATATATAACAATCACATTGATTACTTATCACTAAAAATTGCCCGAGTTAGAGGGCCAGTTACACAGCCTGCCTCCAAATAGCAGTGTCACTGGTTCGATCACTGCCGTCAGTACATTTGTGTGAATAGAATCTTTGGCCCCAACATATACCTGCGGAAATCGGATAAAATACTACTACGCGAAATTTGTTCATTTGAGAAAGTCTTATGTAATACAAAGACAGCTTCTTTTATTATTATAGATACATTAGTCAAATCGTACATAATTTTTGTCAAATATGACCCCATGTAGATGTTGTGGTTTGTGCCCACATTACTCCGTATTTTGGTTCTAGGGTTAAAGAAAAGGTTCCACTCTGCCTTCGTCGCGGTTTTTAAGCCTTTACGCCAATCGGGTAGACTGCAATGAACTCCAAAAGAATGGGGAAACAAGGCATCAAAATATTCTGGTCAAAGGTACTGTTCAGCGACCATTCAGAGGGGCTTAAGGCATGTGGGGGGGGGGGGGGGGCAACCCCAGGTTGAAAATCATCATCAGAATTTGAACCAGACCCACCCGTATGGAAGGCCAAACACTGTGAATCATTCCCTATTCGCTTAAAGCCGCAAGATTGTAGAGGTGGTGGCTTATTTTCCACCTCGGCTTGCCTCGTGCTCAACATTTATTCTCAAGCGTCGAATGCTTCCTAACCAAGGTGAGGGTAAGAAACCTCAAGAACATAGAAGCGTTATCCTAGTTCAGATTTGGACGGTTATTGCTATCTGGCGCTGTAAGCTAAGATCTCGGGTTTTAGTCGTTCGCGTGAATGCGGTGAAGGAGGTCGAAAAACACGCGTTTTTGGACTCGCTTCCGTAAAAATCGCGCAAAAGCTTCTTTAAATTGCCGCTGTTACATCTCGACCCTCCCCTACGGACTGCTGCGATCTTCGGCTGCTCCATAAGACGAGGGAGGCTGTGTACGCACTTTTGATGGTAAGTAATTAATATCTCTCTTTGTACATACAGACATGCTCCATGTTGTGTATGCAAGCGCGATTAGAAATATGCAGGAGTGAGTAATTATAAACAGTTCTTAAAGAATTCCGATATAGCGTTTAGCGAAGAGCCTACAAGTAGAGCAGAAATACCGACCGTCGTCAACACCTGATTGGGATTGGGGCACATATGAGGACAGAAGGAAATGAAACACAGAAGTAACGGAATTCATAAACATTTTTAGCTAGAATATATGTACTAGATTCTTGTGGCAAACAGAAATTCAGTGAATGTGTTTCAGGTCGCTGGGTTCCGTTTCTTATAGCGTATCAGTGGTTGAATGGCGTTTTATGTAAGATAAGAAATTTGCGAATAAATCTCTTGGTCATGGAATTCTTGCGGAACCGACTCAAGGGTATTTACCTTGAAATCTTCACTTACTCCTCTAAAGAACTCTGATGATAATCCATATGATGGAATGACTATTTATAAAACTATTTAGCTTTCCTTGCAACATTATTTTATCCGTTTACTTGAATATAACACAAAATGGAAAGATAGTTTTCTCCTATGTTTCGACTGTAAGACTACATGAGGCGACTCGTATTATTGCTTGTTTTGGAAAAACAATCTCATTTATTTATTGAGAGGTTTGTTGGTATCTGTTGCTCAAATTTTGAGTTTCGCTTTTCCGCATTTGGAAAAGTTGTTTAATAAGCAGCATATATAATCATTCATCAGCATCATTAGCGAAAAAAGAAGTAACACTCGCAGGGAAACTACGAACTATGTACAGATCTATTGAAAGCTTGTGGCACCTGCGCACAAACACGAATTCAGCATGGAAGAGTCCATTCTCGAAAGCGAGCTACGAGGGGGTGAGGGTAATCAGTCATTCTCCACAGCCACCTTCCCCTTAAGCTTTTTTCCTCCGCAGCCGCCTTCCCCTACATCACGTGACTCTTCCCGCATTTAGGTGCCATAAGCTTTCAATAGATCTGTACTCTTAAATGAGTGCATGGGGAAAGGCACGGCCGCGATTTTCGCTGGTCTGTCCCAGAGTAAGGACTCGCCTCAGCGGCCCACGTCAGCCCGTAAAATTGGTCGTCGCAGAAGGGAGATATTTGAAAGGACTACTATAGTTGAGCTGGCCAGAATTGGCACTTGGTTGCTGGGAAGCAGTCATATGCCAATTCTGGGGGGAGAGAGCTTTAGCCAATTAGACATCGTAAAGAGCGAGCCGTTACCATGCACTGTTTTCATTTTCTCTTACCTCTGTTTCGCTAGTCCCACACGCGAAATGAGCGGTTACTCAGCAGGTTGGGGTAGTCCGATTGTCGTAACAACATTTGACATCATCGCCTTCCCATCGATGGGTAAGCAACCGGTACTTAAGGTGCCAACTCTGGCCGGCTCGACTATAACAAGTATAATTATCCTCTCAGAACCAAGATATAGTAGCAAGTTTTCAACAGAGGAAACCATCCGTTAAACGTTATTAAAATTTTACAATTTCCAATATTAATGTATTAGTCGCCTGTGAATTCCACTACGGCTGCCCACATGAATTAGTCAAGCTACTTTCAAGTAAGCGCCATTTCACATAAAGTTTTGCAAGTAGAGAAGAGCAACAAGCATCGTTATAAAAAAGTATAGTAGCAATGCACCTAATCGGAGAGATGGCGAAAAAATATTCGTCGCAATCTTACGGATAAAGCTAGCCAACCGATAAGAAATAACCAGAGTTATACTCCTAACGTTCCATCAATGTCAGAAGTTTTCCTATCACGTCGCGAGGAACTCTAGTAATACGCAGAAAACAAAACAAAAGCGTTTCCACGCAATAGAAGGGGGTTAAAAAAAAGAAACGTCGCGCTTGGTCGAATCTGCAGAGAAAATTGTGTCCGCCCAAGAGGGCGGCGAAGAAATACGACGGAACCATCTTTACGCGGTCGAATGCATTGCTTATGAAACTTCTAGAGAGGTAAAAAAATATATAGCGGACATAAAAAAGAAGCATCAATTCGGGCGACGGGCTGGGTAAAAAGGGTCAGGATTGGACGAGATTATGCTGGTGGTGGGGGGAAGCCTTTGGGCAAGGTTAAGGAGGGCGGAAAAGGGAGACCGCGGAAAACGGGGTGGGATTTTTTGGTGGGTGGAGGAAGGTTCTTGGGGGAAAAAGTTGAGGGGAGTGAAGAGGAGGTTTTTGGGAGGAGGGGGAGCAGAGGCGGGTCACATATCTCACTATCTCTCTACGGCGGTATAAATAAGCGAGTCTATAAACAGATGTTTCCATTGGGGGCCGTTGCAGCGGATGGCGCTGGCGTCGGTTCGGTCTCCTACTCCCGTTTCCCTCCATGCGAGAGTCCGTTTGGGTCGTAACTTTCCCCGGCAATCTTGTTCCCTTCACCTACCCGTCTAGATCCTGACCAATTTCTTCTTCCTCCCTCCACTCCCAATCCCTCTCTCTCTCTCCACCGCCATTCCCTCTCTCTCCACCCCCACTCCCTCTCTCTAAAAACCCCTCCTTCTCAAGTCCCATTGCACCCCTCTCCCTATTTACACCCCTACGACTCCGAGAATAACCTCTATCAATCTTCGGACAGGCAACTTCGAACTTTTAACCCTTGCAATTCACATTCCTGGTATTAAGAGAAGGGTTGAAATGGCGCAGAGGTCTTTTGGAATGTGCCCAAAAAATACGAGGGCTCTTTTGTCATTTGTTTTAATTGAACAAAAAATTGTCTCTCGGAGTTCGTTTTTTGGAGCATTTAATTCGTCTGCTACATTATCTCGGCGTCCGTGCCATTAATGCATGCACCGGAGAGGATGCACACATGTTTGATCCGCATCATTTCTCATTCTGCCGAGGATTCAGACGCTTGCTTGTTGAGCCCGTAATTACTTGGAAATATTTTGCATATAACGATCCGATATTAATGCGTATGATACATTGCTCAATTTCCTGCATCTTTGGTAGGTATATTATATTTGCCATTGAGGTAATAATGAAAGAATATTTAAAAGTTTAGGAAAAAATTACGTTTTTACTAATAAACCAAAGTTGATTCTAATATACTTATTATGTAAATTAGAATGTTGTTAATATTATATTTCAGGGGTCGGCAAACTTTTTAATGAAAGGGCCGCATGAAACTTCATGAACCACTTTGCGGGCCACATACAACCTTTCAAATGACCGATCGGGCCGTATGAAATTTTCAAAGAGCAAGTTTTGAGAATTTTTCGATTCTGTAATATGCCATTTGCCTATATCAAAAGTATATTGCATCCAAGTACGCGAAAAATATCGTTTTGATAACATAAACGATATCTAATGAAAACTCCTGCTGGTAAATATACAAAACTTAAAGAAATATATTATGGGGTATGGCGGGCCGAATGAAATCACTGCGCGGACGGGATGTGGCCCGCGGGCCGTAGTTTTGAGACTCCTGTTGTATATGAACTTTATTGTTATCTCAGTGGATCTTCGATTACATTCATTTCATTTAAAATTGATAAAAAATCGAAATCGCTATTCGAACGTCCGCAATTAAATATTTCAAAAGTGTGTAATTGAGACAAAATTATATCGTAGTTTGAATATGATAGGTAGTAAAAGTTACCCCTGTAGTCGTACAACTGTTGAGTAAATATGATCAACGCTTCGGCTACAAAATATCCGTCCTCATTGGTAATCAGCTTCTAATATGAACGTCTATAATTAAGGTTTTTGGACTTTATTGGCCGGAATCGAAACTTTTCTGAGATGTAAAATTTTTATCATTGAGTCTAAGTTCCACGATGTGGAAGACGTACAGATGTACTTCAATCTTATATGACTCGCGAAGAAATGAAATCCAGTTATTTTCTGAAATTTTCGTAATCGAAGTGTGTGGAAGACCGTTTCCCCCGCAATGCATAGTATTTTCATTTACGATTTTGTCAGTTTACCTCGATGGCGGAGCCAACAGATCAAACCGCTGCGATATGGGAGTTCGCATGCATTCCCCAAAAACTTGATAACGTATGAAAAACTTGATCGGCGTTTCCCAAAATGAGTGCCTCGGCACATTAGGGTGCCACAGCTGATTTTTAGGGGCGTCGCGAAATACCTTGCCGATTAAATATAACCAACGGTTTGAAATTGTTAGGCCATCAGAGAAATAATCTTTGTTCTAATATATTGATTATGGTATAGTGTCAACAAATAGATGCGGCCAAAGTTTGTGATGTCCGCATGTGTAAATGCAAGGCATTGTTTCAAGGTGGGCGTGCCGCGAAATTTTATTTAGCATTGCAATGGCGCCGCGCCTAAAAATGTTTCGAAACTGCCGAAATATAGGGAAGGCTTAGACAAGGGGTGGAAAACCATTTTTTAAGATAGGCGATTTTTTGGCGGGCCACTATCCTTAACATCCGGTTTAAATTGATAGCTTAAGCTAATTTAAATTATGCTGAAAATAAACAGGAACGATAAAAACAATAACATACTTAAACAGATTTATTTAAATGACATTTGAAACATTTATTAAAAAAGAAAAATATTGGTATAATATCTCTGTGATTTTTGTATTTGATTTTCAATTAACAATGTATCAATATTAGGACTGATGCCCTCATGAGCGTCTGTTATGACAGATTTATATTTGTTTTTAACAAAGTCCATTGTCGGAAACGTCAGTTCACAAACATAGGTTGATCCAAATTTCCACACAAAACGCAGTGCAAGGGTAGTCGTTTTTGGGAACAAATTTCCAAAAGGGTTTCAAACCTGGGGAAGTTGGTGTCTCACAAAGCTCGCGAAATTTTGCTATTATTATTAATGTAAGCAATTTTTAATTGGATTTCTGGTGGATATTTCTCTATTTCGCAGTCCAAAATAGAGACTGGATTTATGAAGAGAGAGAAAAGTTGTTTCTTTCTGCTTCGAAGTCTTCAAAACTGGAACTAAACGAATCATACAGCCCTGAAATAGCAGACTAATACCTATAAAAGTCCAAACAAACGTCAGGTTTTGGTTCCACTCGGACCAAAATTTTTTTTTCCGGTTGAGTGCTCGACTGAGTACAACGGGGCATATTAAATGTCGTCGTGGGCCATGGGTTGGCCACCTCTGGTTAAGACTTTTACGTACATTTTAAATATGAAAATTTTCATTTACGATTTCGTTCTCTGCATCGCTCTTCGATTGAAAGAAGGAAAAAGGATAGTCGGCGTTCTGCATTATCGTCAAGATAGATTCCTCCTACGCATTGGCACATTTATTATTGCCTTCAAGGCATTTTGGTTACCTGATTGCGACACTGCAAGTCCTACGACCGTGTTAGCCCACCGCGCGTAACTCCTCTTCTGACCCACTTTGCCCGAATACTGGCCGCTACTCATTCTTGGATTCCTCTCTTTTTCACTCTTTCAGAATTATCTTTTTGCTTTCATTCCTCGTCACTAAGAAATTCTCAAACTAACTTATTTCCGTAGCCATCTTTATTGAACCTTATTTTACTCGTTTCTTCTCTAGTCATTCAATTCGTGTAAAATCTTACTATACGAGGAGACGGTTTTGCATAATCACAGTCATTTTTCTGTTAAAAATATTTGCTATCTGCAAGTTAACGGTTTGTATCGATATTATCTATCTGCATACACCGGTTTTTTATTTTTAAATGTTTACATACGATGCCACTCTCAGTGCTAATTAAATTGCACTAGCAGCCCGTGCAGTTACGCTTGCAATTAATTTGTATTAATCTCACCACATCATTCGAATGGTACCCACGCAAAGTTTTGTTATGTCAATCAGAAGCCTGTGCGCTAAAAAATTGTCTTTTACAGCAATACATTAGAGTAATTCCGTCGTCACAATGTCACAGTTACTCATTGTTAGTCTTATATCACGGTATATTCAAAGGGTAAGAATTTAAAAAATCTACCTTACCTTAGTTCCAATGATTATCGCTGCACACTTTATTATAGGGGAAATCGCAAACAATCACGTATCGGATAACGACTGCTATTAACTTCTTACGGGGTATACTACGAATATTAATTCCGAATATCTGTTAATGTTGGAGATAAAATATCTGCAGTTTTGTATTTCATCAGATCTCCATAAGTATGATTAGCATTTACAAACATCTGTTGTTGTTGGACACAAAATATCTGCATTGTTGTATTTCAATTACAAACATTTTGATAAGTCAGTAAAAAATTTGAATGTTTAAATGTCATCTTAGAGAGGAAAATAATGATATTCAGCGATTATTTTCAAAGTTTTATGTTAGTAATGCGTTAAAAAAATTTTATGCAATGTTTTTCATATTTAATTAATTCAACCATTTATATCATTTTTTACTCGTGAATTGTTACCAACGCAAATTTTTCTGTAATTCACAATGTGTTATTTTTCATTTATTAATAATAGCCCATATTCTCCTTGTCATCAAATTGAAAACTGATGCGTAGGCATAACATTTAATATGTAGAATATAATTATGTTACTTACGAAAAAGGTACTATTCTATTATTGAAATAAAGAAAGAAGATTTTTTCTTTTAATCAATCGTTTAAATCGCCCTCAGTCCACACGCAGTTTACTGAATAATAATTATCTGCAATTATTTACTTTGCAATCTAGTATTATGAGAGAATATAATCGTCTCCCGGAGTCGAATCCGGAACTTTTTCCGGGATATTTGATTTTTTAGGGACCACCTCATGGGGGTTTAACGATTGTGAAAGTTTCAGCTCTTATTTCCATTGTGAAATGTCCATAAGTACCGTGACAGACAGACAGACGGACACGAGAATTATTATACAAGGACTAGAGAGATGCCAGTTGAAATTCAACGGGTAAGTAACGAATGTTGTTTTCATTGGTTGCTATGAAAATAATTTCTCTCTCCACTCTCTTTATCTCTTAACAAGATTGGAAAGGTGTACTCCATGTAGGAGTATACAGAGTTTCCGAACGCGTTCTTTGAGATTTCACAATGTTTTCAATATTTTTCGCTAAGATGAGTTTTTAACAAGAAGCTAGCGAGTTGAAACAGGAACATTCTAAACTACCTGTATTTAAATTTTCATGTAAAGTGGTCGTAATTGTTGTTCGATTTTAACCAAAATTGGAATCAGCCGACCAATTTTAGCAAAACTCTCTAATATGTACAAAATTTAATCAAAATAAGTCTAGTGTTTCCCGAGTTGAAACAAGAGCATTATAAACTACAGGTAGGTCTTCATGTAAAGTGGTCGTTATTTTTGTCTGATTTTAACCAAAATTGGAATCGGTCAACGAATTTTAGTAAAATCCCCCAATAAAAAATTTCATCAAAATACAACAAGCGGTTTTCGAGTTGAAACAAAGGAACATTGTAAATTACATGTAGGTCTTCATGTAAAGTGGTTTTAGTTGTTTTCCAATTTTAATCAAAATTGCAATCGGTCGCCAAATTTTACTAAAACTCTAATACCAAATTTCATTAAAATACGTCCAGCGATTCCCGAGTTGAAACAAAGGAACATTGTAGTCTTTACGTAAAGTGATCGTCATTTTTGTCCGATTTTAACCAAAATTGGAATCGGTCGACCAATTTTAGCAAAGCCCCCCAATACTAAATTTAATCAAAATACGTCGAGCGCTTCCCGAGTTTTGACATGCGGACGGACGAACGTACGGACGGAAACGACCTCCCCTACTGTCCTTAGGAAAAGTCTAGTTTAGTTTCACTTTAAATATTTTATATTGGGCTGTATTTGACGAAAAACACGGTTTTTAGGGCTGGAAATCCGATAAGACCTATTTGAATGTTTACAACTCAGAAACGCTACAATTTATCAACTTTCAATTTTAATAGCACTGACCAAAAACTATTTGGAACAAGAACCTGGAAGCGTTATTTTATAACAGCAACATTAATACCAGATTTTGTTACATTTCTGAAATTCGGCTATCTTCGTCGTTCCTTGGTTGTTTTCAAAGTTTGAGGTACCGTTGTCACTGGACAAATGCCTATATTACTAAAATGTAAAAAAGAACATCAGACAATTATTTCCAAAATGATACCGATTTTTATTTCGTCTTTATTCTGCCTCCTCCTTATAGCTAAGTCTGGGGTAGTAAAAAGGCGGGAGTGAGGAGGAGGCAGCGCGCGATGTTGCTGTTCATCGCACGACCGGTCATGTAAATGACTCGCTAACATAGAAGACGTGGCAACAGTGCACGTTGCAATTTGTACATTCTCCTCTCTCCCGCCGTCCAAGGTACGATGTACTTTTTAACTTAATCAGTTACTCTTCAATCCCAAATCTGTGTAATTACGGTCTGAAGGACCAAGCGTGGGCTGTCTTCGCGAGTAGTGCCTCACTATACCAGCCGAAGTAACAGTGCGAAAAGGGCTACTTATGAGATAATCTAATACTAAACATTGTGGCCTTAAGGAGGAGTAAACATTAAAATTAACCATTAGCACTAAGAAAACCAAATGCGTTTCATAAAAAAAGGAAATAAATAAATAAATAAAATAAGGTGTATACCTCTACCTTAGGTTGGCTTGTGTTTTTTTAATTGTTTATATATATATATATGACTTCTCTATTTCTGTCTGATTTTCTCACATCTGGAAAAATATTAAAGGTTAAATATAGAGATCCCCACATCACTCATCAGCTGGTAGACACTTTTGCAACTTTTTACGCCCATACAAGCAGAAAGATTATCATAATTATATTATAGAGTTTATTCATACAAAAGTATTAACTATATAAAAGTTGGTTATAAAAATTCATTTTTATATCTTCACTTGTTAATGGTCAATTCTCCTCCATACATACAGGGTGTTCCTAAATTATACCGACAAAATGATAGGGGTTGCAGGCCGGCATGCACGATGGGCCTGTGTCCGGAACAGTCCTTTTCGAGCTACGAGGTGAGAAATCTCGTACCTAAGCGCCCGATGTTAAGGCAATCCTTGTACTTTACCCGCCACCTGTGATGCGCTGCCTCGGTTCGCGGTGAAATGTTTTGAATACTCTGTTTACTTACAATTAGTATTGCTTGCAGGAATGAGTGCACGGATTGCGGATGGTGCATTCATTGGCACGTGTGTTTGCCGAATTATAAGAAAAAGATAAATTGGGACTTCGGGACGTAACAACATGTATTAATCCACAATTACCGTTATGAGTACGGTACAAGATTCATTAACACCAAGGACGCCGGACCTCTGCTCACAAAGGACCCCGTTCTCATAATTTGATTTTTTTAGTGTAATTTTTATCTACAATTTGAGTTTTAAGCTATTCTTTCATAAGAAAGTAAGGTTAATTTTAATGGCATTTTCAAGCAACATTGTTAGAAACTTACTTTGTATCAAACGTTTATTCCCGCCTGGGTCAAGGTAGACACATCTCTAACTTTCGGAAAATGACGTCAAAATAACATGTGAAAGGTGGGGCATCAAATCAGATGATTTAGAATAACACTGTTATAATTATACGTTCCAATATTATTACTTTTATGATTTTGCTTTTACTGTTTCCTAATATTACTTCTGAGGTCTATATTTTAATGATTGAACTTTAACTGGATGACTTTATTTACATTAAAATTTCATTTAAATTTTGAATAACATATATTATCCAGAGTGGAATTCCTTAGGTTTAATAATAAAATGTTTATAAAACATTAATTATTTGTTTTTTTTTGTGAAACTGTAGATATTTGATACTTAAAATGGTTGGGTTCTTCGGGACCCAGCTCCGGAGTCCGTGTTATTACTATTAGGTCCAGCGTCCGAGTGTTATTAAAGGAGGTGCTCGAATTGGCGGCACCCAACCAGCAAACACAACATGCATCTTCTGAACAATGACTGCCTCGTTCGTTCGAAAATTCCCGCCGTGTTTCTCACCTCGTAGCTCGAACAGGAAACTGCTCCGGACACGGGGACCGGGTGTTTCACACATCGGGCATGTCGCCATACGACCCCTATCATTTTGTCGGTATAATTTAGGAACACCCTGTTTATTCTTCAAGTGTTTGTTACATGATACTATCAAGATTTGTAACTGGACTATTCTTCCCCCTTAAAATCAACATTACTTCCATTACTTGACTCGTCGAAAACATCACAAACACCCAACCTGGCATTCTGAACTAAGAACAGTTATATATTAGACTTTTCCTACTCTAAAAATTTCGAAAATTACCTCTAGCAGTTTCCTAAACGACTAAACTACTGAAATTCTTTTTCTCCTGAGAGTAACTAATTTATTTTTAATTCCTGCCGAGATACCTTATTATTTTTTCGTTTATCTAAATCGATGTCCCTATCCGCAACAAGATATGCTTTTGAATTGAAGTTTTACCAAAAGAGCGAAAATTACGGTGTTTTCCAAGCTTTAGCCCCGTTTGGGATGGGAATTTAAGAGGTAAAATACGAAAATCTCAAGTGGGAAGGTGTTATTTGACAGGTGCAAAAGTTCGTAAATGTTTCCCGAAGCCCAGAGAAGCCAGCAGAGGTTCGAGAGAAAAATAGTAGACGGTTTAGAGGCTCGCAGAAAAAATTTAACGCTTTCAAATTGCGGGTTGGGAATCGGCAAAAACGTGTCAAAAATCCATTTTTGGGGCGGTCATTAAAAAATTAGTCACTTTCCTAGGAAAGAATCCCTCGCGGAAGAGAATGCGTGCGTGGGCGAAGGATGAGAATTTTACGGGGAATTTGCAAAAGGGAAAAGCACTCACAATGCGTGTGTCTACGGGAGCGGGTGGGTTGGAATGGATACGGGAGGGGAGAAGTGGAGGGGGAAGGTATAGGGAGAGGGAAAGGGGTGGGGGAGGATGAGGGTTTTGGGGTGGGCGGGGGATTTGTGGAGCGTGTCCATAGGATTTGGGTGTGCGAACCACTCGGCAACACACCTGCAATTTTAGGGGCGGGAGAGAGAGAGAGTGAGGGAGGGAAGGATGGTTGAAGAGAGAGAGAGAGAGGGAGGGCGGGAAAAACGCACCGCGGGCCATAACTCAACGGGTATTTTGGGTCCTCGTCAATGACCCCGTAAGTAACAATCTGGCGATATGGCTTTTGGCGTCCATTACAGATGCTGATGGCCGTAAACTGCCCAATGGATTTGAGAATGAAAGGTGTTTTTTTTGTATTCTCTCACTCCCACCCACTTCCCCTTACACTTCCCTCCTCCCCCTCTCGAATGTGGTGATGGATATTTGCCTCAATAAGGTCGCCATGCGGACCCCATAAATCACTCCATTATTGAACTTATCTTGGGAAAAAATGCGCACCGCGGCCAGGGGCTGTTGATTCGGGATTCGCCGCCGCGCGAATTAATAAACGGCGTTGAAAATGTCGTTTCACTACCCCGAAAACTCAGTGTTCGCACCTTTTTTCGATTTTGAACTGCATATAGTTAGGTCTTTATTTATTTTAGTAGTTGTAAATCTCGTCCTTATATAGCATTCAGACCGCCTCAACGAATGATAAAGTATATATATTGATATACAATCTAAAAGAAAGCGCGATAGAAATCTATAAAATTCTACTATTACTCATGTTATAAATCATATGTATTTAGGATAGAAATTCCAAAAATCCTTTCTAAGTTGCAATATTTGATTTCTAAGCCATAAAGTAGGCTCTATAAAATCAGGAAATGGTATAAACTCCTGAAGAAACAGTTTAATAGAATTTTGGATGCGTGTTTGTGTTGCTGTATTTGTGAAGCATGTCATTTATTTATGAAAACAGGATAAATTTAGGAAGCGTAAGGGGTTGAAAACAAAAATTTAGCGAAGAAGTTTTCAAATTTGAAAAGTAAATATAACCCCTCCATCTTTCACTATCCCCATGAATTTGCTTATCATTCATACACTACTAGTTCGAGTGTACTTACTGTGTTTGTCAGTCTTTCTTCCATTTCACAGACTCTATTTTGGTTTTTAGGCGTGTCTTCAGTAAGTTTTTAGATCCCATCCAATGGGATTTTCCGGATAGTTTTTTCTCAGCAAGATGGGCTGATTTTTGGAATAATTAAAGCTTGAAAATTAATTTTTTGTGAATCACCTTTAAGCATCAAAACCAAATTTCCGTGAATGCAAAAAACAAGTAAACCATCAAGATTAAATTTGAAAGTCCACTACTCTTTTCTCAAAATGAAGAGATAAAGCAAGTTTACGCTGACAGCATTCCTTGGAAATTATTTCTGGAATTTGAAACTTTGAGAATTTAATATTTTCCGCTAAACAAAACCTGAGGAAATGAATTATTACTTTACATTTGAGATAGTTCCTTTACCTGCATTTCAAATACACTGAGGTTAACCTGATACAGTAGTACCTAGTAGAGTTTTTAAAGAATGTTGACCCTAATATCTGAAAAACTTTTTTAAAAAGATGTTATTTGTAAGATTCACCTAATTGAAGCTGATATGCACAGCTGGTTTTTACAGCCATATTATGGTTATTGTAATTATTTTTAACATCGATTAGTTCATACCGAGATTTTATTTTATATGAAATTTAATGCTTAGCAAATTATCATATTTGCCTACAAAGTTTAAGTATCAACAGAAAAGATAATTAAATGATGCAACTAGCGAGGCATGTATCATTTGATTTATTCCCGTTATTGAGAATTAAACCATTCGTTACTTCTCTATTTGCATATTAATAAAAATAACTTCCATTTATTTTCATTATTAATTTTCTTTTTTGTCATTTAATAGCATTTTGCAAAAAGCCAAGAAATACATAGAAAAGCGCAGACGCTCATGCCAACGGAATGTTTGAATATCGAAAGACGGACAATCTTCTGTCCATGCAAATATGGATTGCTCCCTATTCCTTTTTTTTATCTTAGATACCGTAATTAACCTCAGATGCTTCACATTTATTTACCAGTATTACAGTGTTAAATTAGCCATATCTAAGTATTCGTAGTAAGTACTGATCAGTGAAATAGGATTTGTATCATAACGGGAGGCGTTACTGATAATCAATGTTCATGTATCGAAGAAAAGATTATTCGAATGCAGTGCAAACACAAGCAATGTTATACATGTTAATTTTTCTAAACATGTCAAATTCCCAACACATCCGAAAAGCGTAATTATTCGCAGGTGAGACGAGAAAGAAACTTTTTGAGCCAGTAGTTGTTAGGGTGAGATAAGATGGTAGCAGTGAATTAAGAGCAAAAGAAAGAATAAAAGCATCTTAACAGCCTCGGGGCTCTCACACAAATAAGAAAAGAGAACTTCCCTTTCCCGTTTCAACCCGGATTCCCCCCACACTCTCCCTCCCTCTCAAACGAATATCTCCCTCCTCTTTCTCCCCCTTCCTCCTTCTCCCCCTCCTTCTTTCTCCCCCTCCTTCTTCCTCCCACACCTCTTCTCTTTTCCTCATCCGAATTCCTTCGCCGTTTTTCCTGCTCTCTAGTTTTCCAGCCCTTATTCACCCCTCAAGTAATTTACCCCCGTCTTACTTCCCCTTCTTTCACCCTCTCCCACGCACACACCCTACCTCTCCTCACCCTTTCTTAGCGCTACATCTTCCCCTCTCTCTCTCCTCCTCTCTCATCCCCTCTACCGGCCTCCTAACTGCATCAGGCTTTTTTAATCACTCCGGAGCAAGTCTTCCATGTTATCTTATTTTTCCTCTCTTCCTCTTCATTTCCCTGCCTTTATTTCCCTCCTTCCCTTTACATCTCTCTCCCTTCCTTCTATCTCCCTCCCTCCCTTTACATCTCTCTCCCTTCCTTCTATCTCCCTCCCTCCCCTTCATCTCCCCCTCCATCTATCTCCTTCTCACCCTCTTACTCCCTCCCTCTCTCTTTTCCAACCTCTCCCTCCCTCCCTCTTTCTACCTCCCTCCCTCTTTTCCCCTTCTTCTCTCTCCCTCTTCCTCTCTCTCCCTCTTCCTCTCTCTCCCTCTTCCTCTCTCTTCCTCTCTCTTCCTCTCTCTTCCTCTCTCTTCCTCTCTCTTCCTCTCCCTCCCGCTCTCTCCCTCTCTCCCACTCCCTCCCTCTCTCTCCCTTCCATTCCCTCCCTCCCTCTCTCTCCCTCCCTCTTCCTCCCTCTCTCACCCTCCCTCTCTCTCCCTCCCTCTATCTCCCTCACTCTATCTCCCTCCCTCTCCCTCCCTCCCTCCCTCCCTCTCCCTCTTCCTCTCTTCCTCTCTCTTCCTCTTCCTCCCTCTCACTCCCTCCCTCTCTCTCCCTTCCATTCCCTCCCTCTCTCTCCCTCCCTCCCTCACTCTCCCTCCCTCCCTCCCTCCCCCTCCCTCCCTCTCTTTCCCTCCCTCTATCTCCCTCTCTCTCTCTCTCTCCCTCCCTCTCTCCCCCTCCCTCTCTCTCCCTCCCTCCATCTCTCTCCCTCCCTCCCTCTCCCTCCCTCCCTCTCCCTCCCTCCCTCCTTCTCCCTCTATCCCTCTCCCTCCCTCCCTCTTTCTCCCTCCCTCCCACTATCTCCCTTCCTCTCTTACCCTCCCTCCCTCTATCTACCCCTCCTTCCTTCTCAACCCCACTTCCTTACTCTAGTTCTTTAATTTCCCCCGCAAAGCCGATAACTCTTTTTTATAGAACTTTTCTTTCCGGTGCTTTTTAAAAAGTTTCACTTTGTGAAGAATCGTCGCTGTTTTCGCTTTCTCCCTTTTTTCTCCGTTTTCATTACCTCGCAGTCACTTGTTTTTTGTGTCATACGTCTCTATTCTTATCTTTTCTCTCTGTTTCTGCTCCACTCCTACCTGTATTGCCTATACGCTTTACAAATGCCTTCGTTTTTGTGATGAGATCTCTGTTTTGCCAACTGCATTCCTTTGTCTTGATGTACGCGATATTTTTTATAACGTATGGCGTTAATCACTACGGAAAATATTCACATTTGACCTTGATGATATTAAAGTTTTCCATATTTTTCAAATTTTTAATTTTTAGGCACCTCTTTGTAGTATTATAGCGGGAGAATATCATGTTTTGCACATTTTCGATCGATGTATGGGGCTGTATTTATTTTCGAAGGAATGAATTTAAAAAACTTAATGATAACAAGCAAAATTGAGGAAAGATTTTGGTTATTATTGTTTGTCAGTACAATAACTTCCTTCAAAAAAGAATTATCGATCTCACTGAAATTCATTGGAGCTACCTAATTTTTTATTTAAATACGATGGCTTGATTGTAATTTTGCACCCAAACTGTCTGTTCGCCATCGTCTTTTGTTTCCAGCTGTCTCCAGTAACACTAAAAAATTTATCCTTACATAATTCTTCCTTGGGGTTACAATTCATATTTGTTATGTTCATGACTTAAATGTTTTTGGTTCATTAAGGAAAGTCGTTCAGGGTTAAATAATCTGTGAAAAGATATGTGATGAAATTTCTTCTCAAGTTATTGAAGGATGCCGTCGGATACGACGTAAATCAAAGGACTTTGTTTAAAACTTCAAAATCCGTTAGATACATAAGCATAATCTATTCTTAAATGATTGATGAAAATTTTCTCTCTCCGATCCACTTTTCTCGGATTACATCATAAGCTGATTCATCAATCGCACAAATATTTAATTACAGGGAAAATAAAATTCACGCAAAATAACATATTTCGAAGCTAATATACGGGTTTGGTTACTTACGGCCGTTTGCTGAAAACCAAAGTGATAGTTCGGATAAAATGACGAGGAGATCGTCAAGAAAAAGCTTCGCTACGTAATTACGACCAATTCTCGTAAATTATTCGATTGAAAAATCTGTCAATCTCTTCCATTTCTCGCGTCTATTCCCTTTTCCATCGTGACATTAATCCACCCGCCTTTAGCGCTCACCCCCCAGTCCTCTCATTATCCTCCCCAATCCCTCATCCCTTCCCATCATTCCCTTCTCCCCATCCTCTCTCCACCTTCCCAATAACCCACTCCTTTTTTTCTCTCTCCCTCGTTCGCCCCCTTTCGCGCAGTCGTCTGCTGACGTCACAGATCCGTCCCTCGCCTCCTGAATCCTCCCTCTCTCTCCACCCCCGCCGCCGGGGACGAATCAGTGCAGGGGCAGCGGAGGTCCAGCCGTCTCCCACCTCCTCCGCCGCACCCCCACCCACCCTTCTCCCATTCCTCCCTTACGCCTACACCCCCTGCCACTCGCCATCTTCCTCCTCCTGCTGGCATTTCGAAAACTCTTTCTCCCACTCGTCCTCCTTTGTTCTTCCTTTTGTCATCCTCGCTGTCCTCCGCTGCAGCCCCGCCCTCTCTTGGGAGGACAGCGAAAGAGAACTGCGCGGCCATTTCACAGCCACGCCGTCGCTAATTTTTGTGAACTTTTTTGCTCACTCGTTAGACAGAAAAGGGAGGAAGAGATGATCGTTCAATGGTCTGAACTTCCATTGGGACAGGAAAAACTAGGGAAAAGCGAGCGGGACTCAATGACGTCACCGATCTTTTTCAGAACGAGAAATAAATGAAAGGTGTATAAAACATACAAAGAAGAGAGTGTAAATAACAACTTATCAATTTTACAGCCAATAGTGACAATAATTCACCTAGATATTAAAATACTAGTAACAGTATTTTATAGTTCATATTGTTATTATTGAACAAAATATTTTATATGGTTTCTTTGTTAGTCATTTAATAAGCACCTCTTAAGCATGAATGTTTATACGAAAATTCGACAAAGGTTTACAGACTAAGCTAAGCCATGTGCAAGTAACAATTCACATGGAAACCAGGGTAAACATTACTTAAGTTTGTAGTTTTGAATTGTGCTTGCAATTAGTACACAGTGTACTAAATTTGATTATCAGTGAGTAAAAAAATGAAGGATGATATTTAAATCCACAGAAGGTATAAAGGGAATCAAATTATGTAGAAGTTCAATATTTGTGGAAAAGCGAGGAAAAAAGTTATTCATATAAAAAAGAACGATAAAAGAGTTTATGATGTCAAACTTTTATCTCCCCGAAAAAGGAATTAATTTGGAATTAATCATTAAAACTGTAATTCCATGGAATATTCATATGAAACTGAGGGCGCTTAATTAAACGTCCCCTGTAAATATATGAGAAATTAAAATATCCTCTTCGTCACAAAAGGTGAATATGTTGATATGTTTTTACCGTTCTTACGCCTATAATATCTAGTTTTTCTCAAATATTATGGTCAAAATGAAGAGCTTAGATCAGGGGTCGGCAACATACGGCCCCCGAGGGCGCTTTCTGTGGCCAGCGAAGCCATAATGAAAAAGCGATCGATATATTTTAACGGAAAATTTAGTATTTTTTCAGTAAAATTTTCGTCTCAAAACCCTTTCTGATGAATATTTAACGCTGGTAAATTATTTGACTATAATTTTTAGCCTACTTTCCAGAATGTAAATAGGCTTATAGTTTTGTTGTTTTGTCTGTCTGTCCGTCTGTCTGTCTATTTGTGTACGTCCGTCCCCCCTATTATCTTTTGAACCAATAGACCGATTTTCATGAAACTTGGAGGGAATCTCTTGCCACATGGGCCGAGCTCCCGAGGATATTTATTGTTGCGAAGATATAAGTCCCGGGTTTGACTCCAGGAATTATCCTTACCATTTGATTTACATGGAAAATCTAAAATCCATCGTGCAGGGTAATTTTCTCTCGCACATTAAAATATCTTAGAATTGTAATATCGGAGCGAGTTTTGTACTATTCTCTGAGGAAAGGAATGAAGATTTTAATTTTTATCGTAGAATTTTGCTTATCGATTGTATTTCTTAGAATTTCGTGTAAATACTGGCGATTTTGCAGTTTTTATCACTCATTACGAGAGTGTTGCCATAGCAACAACTATTGCTGGACTCAGGATTCGGTATATTCTCATACGCACACGCGTTATTTTTGCCGCACAAATACGCGTGATCAATTTAATATTCCGTTTGAATGCACTTGTAGTATTTTATAACGCTAAATTATGAAATTTGGGAACACAAAGAGCTGCATATCCGCGATGACTTTAAAGCACTTAAAGCCAATATAAGTATTAAATAAATGATTAAATGGAAAGTAGCCATCATAAGTTTTGTTTAGATCATCTTGTATACTAATATGAGACAGGAGAATATCCGTAAAACATCGGATGTAAACACTCATCCGGCCCACCGAAGTACTCGTGACATTCAATGCTGCCCTCCGTAGCATTCACATTACGAATGTGGTCCGCCATGCACATGAGGTTGCCGACCTCTGATGTAGATCATTTACGTGCAACAAAGTTTTTTTTCCACATTCATTTGCGATTGGTTTCGCGATGGTAACCAGGATAATCTCATTTCGAGGAAATCCCTTTCTTTCCCGCAGATCCTCGTTATCCTTTACTTTGGTCGAAAAAACCTTTCCTCTCCTTCCAAGTCCTACTCACCCAACTACTTGGATCGCGCTCATACCGATCCTTACCGTTCTTAACAATGGACCGCCTTTCGGCGTAGTGGCCTTGCATACCACATTCTCGGACCTGGTTCACGGGTCGCGATGTATTGCTAACTAAAAAATTCGAGGTTTTGAAGCTGCGAGGTGAAATGCTAATGGCTGATGAAAATGAGATGCTCCCTGTTGGATTGATCCAGGAGAAAGTAAATTATAAACTCGAAATACGTAAACTCGTCTTTAACTGTTCTACCAAAAATTGTTACTATTTTTTAGTAGACGATTGGAGCTATGATGCGGTTAGAAATGGATAAACTGGAAATATTTGTTATTAGTGTAATGTTTTAATATATTCATCAATCTACACAAGCATATGTATATATAACTTCAGTAAATAATAATATAGAATTATTTTGATACTCGGCTGGTCAACTTGATTACTATCTATTTACAATATCTAAATCAGCATGTATCAATTCATACGTATCAAATGTACTTTATTTTACTCTGACTTCCCTGCAAATGCTTATTATTTATACTTTTATATTCTCAAAATACATAAAAATCTCTTTTATAAGCACCGAAACACTTCTTTGTCGCTGAAGCATAAAATCATCTTTCCGTAAGATAATTAGAGCAGTCGTGTGCTAATTGTATCTAAATCCAAATTACTCCCTTTCATAGCAATTTTTAAAATCGCTAAAATTATTTAAAAAATCATTTACACTTCAAAAGAATCGTTTAATTTGAAATAATTTTTATCAATGCGCACGGCATTATTTACTAAATTTTTACAACAGTTTTATTTTTAATAAATCCGCTTTGATGTATTATTTCGGAACGCTTTTATGTTTTATTTTATGATATTATTCTTTCATTCCAGTCCATCAAAATCGACGAATAAACCATTTAAATATGTACGGAACGATTACGGAAAATTCTCCACGAAATATTTAAAATATTAACTGCAATTTAAATTGGAGTATGAAAAATTGAAGTACGATTTTTGTCCATGCGCAGCTTCATCTCATCGCAGCTCCCTTGTGCCTCCGCGTCACTCATCCCATTCTCCCTCGCTCCCTTCTCTCCCCTTTCTCTATCTCCTTTCTCCTCTCCGCTTTCTCTATCTCCTTTCTCCTTCTCTTCCTACCTATCTCTCTCTCTCTCTTCTCCGTCCTTTGTTGGTTTCGACTTTGATTTTTTTACACTTTCATCTTCCTTCCCTCCTCATCGCCGCTATCTCCCCCTCCCACCCTTCCTCCGTTCCTCTCTTATCTCATTGGCCTCCGCCGTGTGACCGCTCTCCCGGCTCACCTTATCTCCACGCAGCATCATTAAGGGTTCCTCGAATGCTTTTCGTTGCCCCAGAGAGTCCTGGCCTCTCTCGGAGATTGATGTTGGGAGGCTTCCCCTGAGACAGAGGGGAGGAGGAGGAAGCGGAGTGGGAGGAGGGAGGGGGAGGGGAAAACGCGCGAACGGGAAGGTGGGGGAAGGGAGGAAAGAGGAGTAGGGGTTGAAAGCGGTTTCGTATTAGAAGGTGGGACAGGGTTTTTGAAGGGAGGGTGGCAAATGGAAGAGCGTATAAAAGGTTTTGATAATGAATGCGATAGTGTCTCGTGACGTCATCGAGATTTGGTCGGATACAGTCCGTTTGCAGCGAGCTTCTTCTTTTTTTCGTTATTACTTCGTTTGCCGAGAGAGGGTGAGCAGGAAGGATTCCCGCGTCCTTCGAAGTATGGCAAAATTTGTCCATTAAGGTGAAATTCTACTTTTAAAGAGTAATATGTATGTGCTTCATAAAGCCTCAATGAAAGTGATAACTGTAGCATTCTTCCTAAAGAAAGGTGCGTCGGCCATCGATAAGGATTACGTAATCGCATTCAACTATAGGCAAATAAACTAAATGTCACTATTGAAATTTATATACGGTGATTATTACATGGATAGTAAATTTTACCAGCTAGTTTGAATTAAAAAAAACACCGTATTGAGCAATTTAATTTTCATGCACTTAGTAAAAGATATGCACTTAGATCAATAAAACGAATATTTTCTTTGAACATTAATTTAACAAAAAGGAAAGATTGAATTCAGAATTTCGTATTTAATTACTGTTACATCATATTCCAAAAAGTGCCGCTGTAAATTATTTCAAAGGATAATGATATTTGTTAAAAAATTATCCGAAATCTCTTGAATAAGGGATAATCATTTCAAAATGATTCGAGAGTGTTAGACAAACTCTCCAAATTGGCAAATGGAAAACTCGATGAATTGATTCCAAATGCTTTAATTTATAGATTTCTTGAATTTTGACCGACAGAAATTATCCACTATATTAAATCGTTTGTGAATAAGCATCAGCATTTGATAAAAACTTGTGTAATAAATTGGTATACATTTGATATGTTCTGCAGCAATAAAATATTATGGTAATCAGATGACCACTACGGCTACAAAGAAGTATTCCTCACGGAGATCTACCGATAATTGATCTTAGATGGAACAATCAACCACATATGACGACCAATTCTTAGCCGAATTGCACATCATGCGTTTAAATGCCTTGATTTCGATGCAATATCAGCCATTAGGTGAGATTAGTAATTTATTTTTAGAGAAAATGGCAATATTTTGGCGAAGATAGATCTTTATAAAGGGCAAATTTTGTCTCTCTTGTCATCTTTAGAGCAACACTTTTGTGATTTATTGAAAATTTTAATTCTTTCGTCAATTTTCCGTATTTTGTCGTACACGCTGTGAATTAGAAAAAATTGCCTACCTAGAAAAACGCAGATTGTTTTCATAGCATATTTTGCGAGACATAAACTATCGTTCTTTATCGATTATTCTCGCTGAAAGATTTAAAATACCTGCCCCCTCGCAAAATAATGAAATGCTATTCCTCCGAATGTATCAGGATCGAAACATAGGAGGAGGTATTAGGTTTCTGTTAGGTGTCTATAGTAAAAACAGTGACCCTTATACTCCAAGAGGACTCAAAGTGGATGTTTGAATCATCCTCTAGGAAAAATTACCGAAACGGGCAAATAGAGATATAAGTAACCTTATTCTCATTAAAAATGCTGTAGAGCGGATAGATCCCATTGCATAAACATAAGACAATATATTTTGTAAGGACATTAATTAAGAAATCATGGAAAATAAAACTACAGTAGGTTTCATGATGGTCTATCATAAACATTATTGAAGTAACTGTATTTGTTTCGAGTATATAAGTTGGCATATTTGTAACATATCTATATAATAAAAGTAGTCTAGTTACGTTCCCCTCCATGATTAGAACAGTATGTAACACTGATATCTAAAAATAAGCATAGGAAAAATATTTCAGTCATATTATGTAAGGTCAAGCTATGATTATTAAGAGATAGAGAAATATTTGAATATTTGTCGACGATTATGAAGCATAGAACAGTGGATATGCCAAAAAATTCATCTTAAATTATCAGCCTAATATGTAACTCTGCATCTACCAGTCAATTTCAGCGAAAATCGGTTTTATTTACTTTTTAAAATACAATAAAATTAAATAGTTTTAGTTCGAAAATCGTTTTAAATTTAAGGATATATGTAAATAAAGTCGTGCTTTATTGATCGCTACTTTTTTCATGATATTAACAAAATGAGTTCACAATAAAAATAAAAACTTCAGAGCACGATTTATTTTTTTAGATTTACTCACCCTACGGTTGTTTTTTTTTCTGTTTCTGACTCATTTCTGTTTCTTTTAACTTTTTACATCAGAAGAAATACATTTTTCAATAGCCTGAAATGATCGTTTATTCCGGAAAATTGACATTTGAATTAAATTTTAAATTTCACTATAATTTACAAGTAAAGTTACCAATGTATAATTGAATTTTTTGCGATTTTTAAAATAATTTCTCGTTTTATTTATGTAATTTATTGTGGAGTAGCTTGTACAATTAAAACAAATTGAATTGTTAAAATAATAACTTTCGCGATGATCTCTCTTCCTCTTGCGTAATTTGTGAGAAAGGCTCGGAATTTTTCCCCAGAAATGTACCGTCTTATTGAATTTATTTACTCTTCTTCGGAGAGACAATGTGGCCGCTATATCATCAAACATTTTCCGTGTGACAAACCCTTCACAACTGATCTTACTCAACGCTCCTATGACACTAACTCGGCTTTGATAGCATGTTGACTCCGCTACGCCGATAAAACACGCCGACCGCCGTTCATTTTTTCGCTCTTCTTCTCTCTTTCTCCAGGCGACCGTTCCAACACACCCACCCCCAAAAACCTCTTTCCCTACAAAACCCTCTTGTGCATGCATTTCTACGCCTTCCCGCTTCTTTCCTGACTAAATACAGCCAGGGCCCTATTGATGACAGGGGCGTCGGCGGAGAAGCGATAACAGAAGACGAAATAAAACAAAAGGGGAGTATTTTTTTAAGAAGGATGGTTTTTTCCAAGGGTAGGGTGAGTTTCCTAGGGGGAGGGGGGTTGAGCTTGGTGTCGTGGAGGGTGGGAAGGACGGGGTTTAGATGATGGTAATGCGGGCGGGTATGGATGCTGGGAGAGGAGGGTGGGCGAGGGAGGGAGTAGAGAAAGAAAGAATGGAAGGAGACGGAGGAGGAAGGAGAATTGGCGGCGCGAGGGAGGAAAAGAGAGGGGGGAGGGGCCGCTAGACAAATGACTGTCGTTGCATATGTAAAACGAGGGACGTAGCCGACCTCCGTCCACCATTTGTCACTGTCTCAGGGTGTGGGAGTTAGGGGAGGGTGCTTTTGAAGGAGCCTGTCGTCATGGTTACGGAGGATGCTGGACGCCCCCCCGGCCCTCCTTCCCGCCCCCCCCTCTCCCCATTTTTAGATGATTTTTTTCGTCGAGATGGAGAGAGCGGGGAGTTGAAGGCGGGGGGAGTGGTGGGGGGGGGGTTGCTGCGGATGGGTGGTTTTCTCAAGGGAAGCGAGGAGTAATGGGAGTTAGGGTTGGTGGGGGTGTGAGAGGGGTCGGTACGAGAGCAAAGTTGATCGGGCGTCAACTGTTTTGTGGACCCATGTTGGGAGGGAGGGCGTGCAGGAGATGATCGTGGCGAGGCTAAGATAAGGTCGTGCTTCCCTGACTCGGGGCTGTTCATCAAATGTCGATTTCAGGACACACAGGCTCCTTCGAAATTTTTGGTGTATTAGCGTTTCTGTTTTTTATTAAAATAAATATGGCGCGTTGGGAATGATAAAAAGCATCCTAGATATAAATATTATAATTTTCTAGTTTAACTGTGTACGCATATTTTTATATACTTAATGTACCTATCGATAAGAATGCCGTTTGAGGGATATTTAAGGAACATCGAGATGTATTATCTTCATTTATTTGTTAAATTTTTGCGCATTTCTCTGATAATCTCGGCATTGACGGGAAAAAAACACGTAACTTTTACATCGTTGATTAAAACTTATCACTTGGTAATCATTTTGAAGTGACGGCTGCAAGACAAACTAAACTTCTAAAACCTCCCACTATTCATCAATTTCTTTGATTTATAACCCTTGTTCCTAATACTTCGTCTTGATTCATAGTAAATTCAGATGCTTCATCATGAAAATCGAAATTTGCTCGAGTAAAACAAGGAATAGCTGCAATGGTAGAATGATAGAAATATTCACACCAAGTATGTGTCTCATTAGCTGTGAAACAAACGTTGCCCCAGCATTCCTGCACTATTTGAGCACATATAAATAATAACGGTGTTTATATTTGCCAATAATCGGTTTAAATTCTACCCCATTTACATGAATATTTAGTAAAATAATATTCGCGAGTTTTCCGTCAGGAAAGATTCATTAGAATCAAAACTATCGCCGAATTTTTCTCCCTATAAAAATCGAGGAGCTTTACGTGCAAGTGAAATTTTGCTATTGCGAGCAGGAGCTATTGAATTTTTGATCACGTGATCACGGGTCAGTATTTAAATATCAACCATTTCATAATATACAATTAGAAATAGTCTTCCAGAAATTTCAGAAAAGTAAAAACATCAATGAAGAGTTATAATTAAAAAAACCAAGGTGCGTATTTATACATTTGTTAGCAAACTGTTTGGATATGGCGGCAAATTATAATTATCAATTTCGGTGATGGATAAAGCTAATCCTCATTTCCAATACCAATTCAAGAAAGCGTCATCGTATAGACGTGGACAAAATACATGAATGTTTGAATAGACGCAGCACCTTCCCTACGTTTGGCAGTAATTATTACTAACGCCAATGTCTCTTCACTTAGCGCAATTGCCTAGTAACCCCTCTAACTCTCCCTACCCCTTACTTCCGAGAACCTCGCACCCCAACGCCCTCTCGAGAATTCCACCGATACACTCAAGAGATTCCGCATGAGACTCGGATATGGGTCTCTCCGGTGGATCTATGAAGAAAATCGTTTCTCATTCCTATTTCATAACACAGCCTTCAGAGATGGAATAAGAAGCCTTTTGGATATCCTCCTTCCATGCCGTTTATTTATTTACTATAGCGTCTCCTGCTCCGCTACGCCTCTTGAAGGATTCTCCGGGTTTCCGACCCCTTCTCTTCCCCCCCCCTCCTCTCCACCCCCCACCATTCCCAGACACTTATAACGCTGCTCGCTCAGTCCTCCTAAGCCCCCCGAATACTCCCTCCTAACTCCCCTCTCTCACTCTTCCCTCTAGCATCCATAACCACTTACCGTCATGCAGCACTTCTTCCCGTGTCATTCCTATCAATCTGTCTCTATATCCAGCCATTCCCCTTCACATAAGCGACCCGCGCTCTCTCTCTTTTTCTCTCTCTCTTCCCGTCTCCTCCATCTCTCCCCTTTTTTCGCAGTAACCCTCTTTTGAGAGTCCCTTTGCCGCTGCAACCCCTTTATCCTGACTCACGATACTTCCTATTCGCACCGAGGCGCTTCTTCCTTCCTATCGCTTTCTGCGGCGGAAAGAATTTTTTTTTCTTTTTGCGAGTTGAGTGCGCGATTGAAGTGCAAGTAATACACGCGCTTCTTTCATTAGTATTAAATACCTGTTTTTATTCACTTCGAAATGGATAAGGTGCCGAAAAGTATAGTTGCAAGAATATATTATTTGAACTTTTTGCTAAAAAAGGCCTTTCCAACTGTAAATATATTGGGTACAGCAATATTTAAATACGACGAATGAATAAAAGGAATTCTCTGCAATTAATGTATTTTTGTTGCAGTCTGCTTTTATTTGATGGTGATTTTACTTTAATAATTACTTGTTTATACTATCACACTTCATTTAAAAATTTCCGTTATGGTACAAATATTCATTGGCAATATATTTCTCATCCTTAAAGTTAGGTTATCCCAAATAACGTTTTTTATTTATAATCAAATATACACTAAACCGATCTTAATGAATCGAAATATAAGCAATAAAACGATTAATTTTAATACGATTAGATTTGAATTTTAATTTTCCTGCTTCAAGTCTGTCTCTATTTTGTGGATCGAACTATTTAGTTTAAGCGAAAACGAACCAACTTCTAAATGTATCAACAACCAGGATGCGTGATTTCTCTTTAAGGTGGTCCTAAATCTCTGTAATTTGGTTTGATATACTTTTTGTTTTGACTAATTTCGGGTAATAAAATACTATTCTGGATGCCGCGTTTAACTTATATTTACCATTTTTAGTGTCATAATGCAGTTTAGATACTTTCAAATCTCGTATAAAACTCATTACCATCCAGCGCGATTTTTTATAATGTTTTGTTTCTCAAATGTTCCCTCCTTACCGCTTATAATTCCATCATTTTAGAATTTGACAGATAAAACTACTTAATAAACCATCTCTCCTCGTAGTGGGCGTATTTTTTAACCAGTGCGTTCTCAGCCTGTGTTTTGTGGCCATTGACGCCGATAATCCTCGTTAGTAACTGAAGCATGAAATTAAAAGCCGAGAAGCGATACCACGGAGTTGAAACGGTACCCGTGTTCGAGAAGTGTGTGTAGTTGGAAACTGTTTGTAGTCTTCAGCTACAGAAACGCATTGATAGTGGTCCGTGGTTACATCCTATTCTGCTGAGAGATCACCAATAGCCAAAAAGGTTGAGAAGACCTTTTCTAACTCTTTCAATTTCGTTCCCATTGCTGTCATCTCTGTATTTAGATTGGAAATATTATAATGAACGGAGGCATTCTCTCATTTTCGGAGCATATTCATTTTGTAGATGCTTTCTCGCTGGTTTAAGAGTTAGCTGTTTCTAATTTTAATTTCAAATTTGTAACTACAATTTATTTATTGGCTGCTTATTGAAATTTGCCCCTCTTAAAATAGGGACATCATTCCTATTTTATTTATATAATTTTCATTCTATTTGCCGAAAATCACGAATATTTCCTGGTATGTTTACTGAAACGTGTCTGAAACCTCATAGCGCTTTGCAAATATTCCGTTATTCCAGCGAAATAAAAACACCCTACGAATAACTCATATAATAATCGGATCAATGACAAAATTCAGAGATATTCCCTATCCTAGTTTTTAGACGTTCTTGACCAGCGCAGCGATTATAGCGGAACGTCATATGTGGAGGTCTCGTCTGTGTGTCGCGTCTTATGTCTCTTGAACTGCTCGACGGATTTTGTCTAAATTTAGTATGAGATCTCCTCATTAAAATTCATCGTCGAAATATAATTTTGAGCCGTATCGATCAATCAGTATTTCCACTTTGCATAAGGGCTTAAATAAACTTTTATTCATATATCGTTAAATGTCATCAAAATACGTGAAGAGTTGATAGTTGAAGAACGTTGGAAACAGCAAACAAATTGGCATTCAACTGTTAAGTAAACAACGCTTTTGAAGCAACTAATGGATTTGTTATTAAGTTTTTTATTCCGAGATTCTATACTGAAGTAAGAGTGGACTTCGGGATTGAAAGACAACCTCAAGGTTCGTGGTGCTTGCTGAAAGACAGCATAACAGGGCCTGTAAATTATGATCAGTCAATTAAGATTTTGACGATCATGGAATTACTAGCGCAAGTTTCGTTGTCTTAAAATATGTACTCATAATCGGAGTTTACGCTAGAACTGGCGTCACAGACATCAATATGAAGTTGCTTTTCAATATGGTATTAAGAGCTTCAAATTAAATAAAGTTATGGGCGACTTCAACAGAAATGTTTCTAATCAGACGGCATGGAAAACCAATTTACTTCAGATCGAAGAATCTTCGAATCACTTGATGAGAAATGGGGACGAAGCAACAACTCAAGAATATACAGCAATATGTGTAATTTTTTCCAACTTTGTGGGATCCTATGGACCTCTATGACCAGTTTTCACAGGCCAAAGTTTATAATTGCATTTGTTCATAAAACCTGTTCATATACGATGTTACTGTGCAATGTTTGAAACCTCTTTGTATTCCATTTGTGGAGCACGATTTTCCTTATTGTAACGTTTAATTTTTTAATAGAAATATAACAATTATTGTAATTTCCACTAACAAGAATTTTATCGACCGGTTTCTTGTCAAGGGAAAATTACAATAATTGTTTTATATCTATTAAGGAATCTTTCCACAAAGTCGAGCCTTTTAGTTTAATATTTTGCTTATATCAACTTTCAGAAAGGTCTCTAATTACACGGGACGAGTTTTATCAAAAGTTATCAATGCAGTAATTGCTGTCAAAAGATGTCGATTTAATTTAAATACTATAATTAAAAAATAGAATACAATTTTTATTTCTAGATACTAAGACCATTAAAAAATATAATTTCTCCATCTTAAAAGATGATTTGGTTCAACTTTAAATCCAAGTTAAATTAAAAAGTTGACTCTTTTTTTAATCACCGCGAGTGTGACGTTAGTTTTATCTAAAGCGTTAAAAATTCTATTTCAATTAAAATGACCGAAAAATGTTATGTTCGTGTCTTAAATATCTCCATAAAATTAGCCCGTAAATGCTGCGCAGTTAAACTAGATTGAAAGAGAAGTTATAACGAAAATTATCCCGACGACTTGAATTTTATTCCATTCACGGTTACCATTTTTTTAATCTCCATAAACCAGTGGCCAAAAATTTTCGGCATATTCTTCCGAGAAATCTGCGAACATAAAAATGCGCGACCCGTAACGCGACACACAACCCTCCCTGCCACATCCGCACGAAAACAGAAGCGGCCGATCTCCTTCGAATACATCCCAGGACTTCCGGGGGACACCCTAAAACCATTCTATATACGGCTGGGAAATTATATGAGGGTGGGGTGGGGCTTTGAGGAGGAGTGAGAGAAGGGGAGGAGGGGAGGGAGGGGAGGTAGGGGAGGGAGGGGAGGAAGGGGGGGGGGGAGGGGAGGGAGAGGAGGGAGGGGAGGAAGGGGAGGGAGGGAGGAGAAGGAGGATGCGTGGGAGCAAGTGAGGAGGAGGGAGGATAGGGCAGGGAGTGAGGAGGGAGATGGGGGGAGGGTGCGTGGGAGCAAGAGAGGATGGAGAGGGAGACAAAGATGAGAAAGGACGAGTGGATGTAGGAAAAGAGAGAGGGTGGGCGCCCTGGAAACGGAGTATACCATTAGGGTAGAGGGTGGGTGGGTACAGGGGGAGGAGGAAGGAGGTATGACAAAGTGCGCTGCCAAAACTTCCACTTCCCTCCTTTCTCCATTCCACTCCAGCCTCTCTGGTCGAGATGCGAATGCCAATGGGAGGAGATAGAGAGAGAGAGAGATGGAGGGAGAGAGGGGAGAGTGTGGGTAGAGGAGAGATGAGAGCGAGATGGGAGGGAGAGGAGTGGGGGTGAAAGGGGGGGGGAGATGGTTGAGCGAGTGGCAGGCGAAGTGTAAACGTAAAAGGAAAGAAATGGGATGGGAGAGTCGAGGCGGAGAAAACAAGAGGATTATGGCGGATGGCGATTTCGGCTATTTTTATGAAAGGAAAACGCGTTAATTTTTCTCGAACCTTCGCCTTAGGTATTTGCCGCATATATTTGCTCCATTCGTTTATTTGGTAAATGCCATAGAGGGTACTGCCATTTAAAAATAACTAGGGTCTCTGCCCCTATGCACTACGCGCTTCACCTCCGCCCTCCGCTGGTTTCGCTCGCTCCAGGGACCACGGCGCTACGTGCTTTGCAATGCTGAAAATAATTTTTAGGAACTGCTCTAATCAAGAGGTATATTTTTTGTTCACAAAGTTTTTTTTTCTCCGACGCACAGTTTCCGAAATATACATTTTAAATATTTTAAACGGTCGCCATTTTTTTTAAATATGGCGGTTGGAAGTGAAAAAAGTTTTCCTGCGGTCTTCTTGCTGACAGAAAAAAAATTCATTTATCTTATTTCTCTATGACAAACAGTTCTTGAGATACGGAGGGGGACAGACGTACGAACATAGACAAACAATTATATATATGATTTTTACAAAGGTCAATTTTAATTTTGTAAATTACATCGAGAATTTTTAATATTTGATAGAATTTTATATCTCTTAGATCCATTAGGCTAACCGAAGATGAAAGTTAATCATTTTAAACATTTGGCAAAAGCTCCTACATATAAAGGAGCTAAGTTGTAGATCCGCATTCAGATTATAATCCTCCCTGATTTTTCTGTCTTAGATCATCGAATAAATTATCTATCTCAGGTTATGTATCAACTAATGGTATAAGGAACTCATGCAGCCATAACTAGTTTCAGTAAACCATATTCGTATCAGAACAATACTCGTAGATATATATCCTTTGAAACTGATACCACGCAGGTTAAATGCGCATATTATTGAGTCGATTTTTTCTAAAAATATCTCAAAAATGCGTCATTAAACTCAGGAAAACACCAAAGTACATATATTAGACAAATCTTAGTTGTGCGTAAATCTAATTCAATGGAAAATAACAGCTAAACATTACAAAATTGCTCTTGCTGATATAGAGGGAAAATATAAATTCAAATAATATTGATAATTTCATCATTTAAAAAAATTTCGACGTACTGCTTAAACCTTTTTACTATTTCTGCATTTTCATTCCACTAAAAAAAATGAAATAGGTATGTTAAAAGATTGCGAACATTATTAAAATATTTTATACTTTACATTGTCAGGGGTGCTGAATTAAATTTTCAAGCAGGCTGGATTGTTGAAAATTTGAATTTTGGATCCTTCTGGGGGCCATGAAGTTGAGAGCAAAAATAAAAGGTTAACCTATTTATGACTTTGGAAGAGAGCCAGTAAAAAATAATACAATATAATACATGATCACTTTTTTAGATAAAAGATTTTAAAAGATCATAGCAGAACAAAATAGAGATAGTGACAAAAGTGGCAATTTCTGTCCTGAGAAATTTTTTTGAAGACAGACATCTTCAATAATATGTTTTTGAGAATTGAACTTCTGCACTAGAAACACCTTTGCACACCTGAATAACCTGTCGAGACCAGTTGCCTTTTACATCACATGAGAATTTATTTTTTACTACAGCAAATAAATCAGACCAATTCTGAAGCTCTTGAAATCCCCGAGAAAATTCACTTTTCAAACAATTAAATGAAAATTTCAAAATCATCTTTATGAACATTCATATATTTAAGTCTTGTAAAATGGATACATTCATCAGAAATACCAGATAAGAATAACTCAACTTTACTTTTACATGGTCATAGAGTTCACGGACAGTTTTGTCTGATCCTTGCAAATTTTCGTTCAAACGTTTAAATGCGTAAAAATTTTACACAAGAAAGCAGCTTTACTCATTTCTCTGGTTTTATTAAAAAATCAATAAAATGTTGATTTTGAATATACATGGCTTGACCGAATAATAAATTCAATAAGTTCAGATTTTACTGCGAAAAATCTTTTCAAAAATTTACCTTTACTCAACCCTCTAATAAAATTGTGCAGAAGTAAATCGGGGAATAATTTTGAAACGAGAAAAAAGTCTTATATGACCGGGAATCGAACCTGGGTGTAGAAGTAAATGTGCATGTTCAGCACCTGCCTCCGTTAGAAAGTTTTGCGGTAGTCGTAATCGATAAACTGCATTATGGTATCTCCTGATAACTGTGCACACAATATTGATTGATGAATGATGCATTAGTAAAATACAGTGCGTTCATTAGAAGCTTTATTGAAGGAAACAAGTTCGTTTTTTGAACCGATCATTGATGGGGCACATTTGTTTGATTATGAAATTAGTTTTTCCAGTGATAAATTGTGTTTTGTTAACATCAAATTCAACCCTGCCCACAGATCTGTCTCCTAAGTACTCTCAAAAGATGCCAAACCAAGCTAAGTTTCAACCAAGCGTTCTCCATTGAAAATCGTATGAAAACTGAAAGTTGTGCTGAATCTCTAAGATCTGTAGATTCGTTAATAGCAAGCACATAACAGTCGGCCTGTTTAACCTTCTCTATGTCTGTTACTTTATTTGATGAAATTTCAATTTTACATACATTAGTTAGGTCAGAAAGAGGAATTCTCTTTAAAGCATCCATTACATTTGAGTTATCTTCAAATCAACTTTTACTAATTTCAAACATACATTTCTTTACAATGTATTAATTTAAAAATGCTTGCTAATGTTTGCTTAAAATCCGCGAAACTTTAAAAGAGGCTACTGTAGCTTTTCCTTGAGCTGATGCCATTCGACACACACATTGAAGTAGAGATCCATGTGATGATTTTAGTTGTTGAAATTTAAGTTTTCTTTCAAGAGTTTCCAAAGGGAATGTTTCATTAAAATTTAAATGTTTTGTTTCGACGTGTCTTTTCATTTGGCTGCATTTAATTACAGATATGGATTCTAAATAAATTACACAATGAGGTTTCGGGTCTTGATGTTGCGTTAAAATAAAAAAATATTCGAGTTAACATTTCGCATTAAATTGCCGATTTTCGCTGTCCACTTGGCCTTTCCGAAATGACATTTTTCAGCAGAGTTAGAAAATAATATAAAAACACTTTGGTAATAGTATTAATGTAAAAAAATAAAATATAATAATTACGAAATTAACATTAGTACTTACTTCTCCTTCCACAAAATGAATGACAGCAGTATTCTTAAAAGAGCGAAAATCCAAATAATTTAATCAAAATACTGCTGCCAACTCTCGATTAACAATCGATAGTGCCCGACACTACATGGCTCGTGTCACGAGGCTCTAATCCAGCCGGTCCGCAAAATTCAATGTTTTCCCCACAAAAGTTGAATAATAGGCAGCACTGATTACTTTTACCATTGAAAGTAAATTCATTGAAGATAATATAAAATATAAAGATATTGAAAATTTTTAGTGCTACTCGACGGAATATTTAGAAAGTAGACCGGATCACAATATATTGGTGAGACGAAATTCACTTCTCAAAGCTATATTAGGTGTGTTAACCTCATTTAAAACAAAATCTTATAAACATAAGTTTTGGTTTGGAGAAACATCAATTTTCATTTAAAAAAATACAATGCGGGCCACAAAATTTCTTTCGGGAGCTGGATGTGGCGTGCGGGCCGCCAGTTGAGTAACTCTGTGCTAGGTCTTTGAGCACGGTGTGCACAAATATAAAGTCCTCGTCTTTTTGTTGATAGATGGCGGGGAAAATCGTTTATTTAGTTCACGCGGCAGAAAGAAATGCGCGAATTATTTATGGTAATTGAATCGTACATTTAATTTGACGAAATCAAACAATTATTTCAAATGAGTAGTTGATAATCATTTATTTAACAATATAGCGTATTATCGAGTCCCGAAGGCCACTTTTTAATTACGCGCGGAATAATTTCAACGGTAGTTTTGCATGAGCCATTAATAATATACAGGATCGATGAAATGCGAATCATTTGTCAACAAACCATTGTATGCAAAGGCCAAATCTCCCTTGTGAATGTATATCAAGAATTCTGGATTAACGCACTAAAGCCGTAAAACAATATAAATATGGAACTTTAGAACCACAGAAGTTGGAGGACATACACAGGCGAATTAATCTGAGTAGCAAGCATTTATTACGCGAATCATTGATATAGCTGAAGAAGACGAGTTGCTTTATTCGTTATGATAGGAGCACTCAGGAATTTTGAGGAGACTCACTGGTCACAGAAATAAGAAATACTGGCAAACATACATAGACAGCAAAGTATTTTGATCAAACCATACTTTACAGAACGCTACTTATATATTTTTCCGATGCAAAAAACATGAATTGAATGCAACATTTTTCAAAGTACTTAATACTATAAGTCCTTTAGATTCATGGATTGGTGAGTAGGGAAAGAGGATGAAGTGTGCAGCACGTATCTGCTTGTCTGTTGCCGAGGCAAGTGGAGGGAGATAAATCAAGAAAGATATCTCATATCTTTAATAGAGATTCAATATTCCAGACACCGAGTTTTATTTTTAAAAAATCAGAAAGCATGCTATTTATGAAGCAGATATTCATTCCTAATAATATGTACATCTGCTTTGCAACAAATGCGAATGACGCATTCAAAGTTTGAAGGTCAATTCAGAAAAATAGGCGTATATCGCAAGTATATATTAATGGGACGGAAACTAGCTCTAAAGTAACAGCGACATAATTTTACGATATTTATTTATTTATTTATATTGCCAGCTTTAGTGACAGTGAAGGGGTAGCGATTTCTAACACTCGTGTCGTTGTAACACTCTTATTATGCGTTTTTTCATGGAGTGTAGTGAAAAAAGGTTTTGATTTTGAAAGGTTTAAGGCTCACGGTGGATAATCCCCCTCAAACCTAAGCTACTATCAAAACAGTTGAAGAGTGAAATGTTTACCCCCCCCCATTCTATAATCTTTCAAACATAATACCATCTGCTCTGAGTTGCGGGTAGAGATCTGTGACCAAAAATGGATGGTGGAAGAATCTAGCCGAGATCAACGTCGCGGAGGCATGCTGTATAAAGGCGCAATTATTCCGCGGGTACTCCAAGGATTCACCTCTCCTCGTCATCTCTTGTATCTCCTTTGACCCCAACATTCATGGCCAAGTGCCCATTCGTTTGTTATCCCTTTCAAATCCTTGTTGTTCCTCAGTCATGTTCAACCTTTCTCTACCTTGCACATCTGTGCGCACACGCAATATGTATGACGTATATATAAATCTGCTCTGCTGAATGCAAAAGCGTGCAGAATGAAGAGTAGCTCATGTTTGCACAAAGCACAGCCGTTAGGAATAGGCACGTGTCCAAACGGGTACTTTGTACTTATTTCATTCCTCGAAACGCCTATTTAAATCTTCTTTATCTTTTTTAAAAGTGAGATAAATTTATTCCAACTCTTTCTAAAATAAGAAAATGTCGTTCCTCTGTCTAAATTCGGTGGAGAGGAGAGCCTTTCTTGTGACTCGATGCAGTTTTGTTTTTTCCCCCTCCGACTGAATCAAAACCATACGAGGTAGGTATTACGGAGGAAAGGCTAAAAGGGGTATTCGGGAAATGGGTTTTGCGCTCCATCTTTCGAGCGGAGGGACGAAACTAATGAATTCCTCAGCTGAGTCGCTGAGTCGCGGGTTGGAACATTTCGCGTGAGGGCCATGGACGGTTGGGATTGGCTTCTAAAAAGCGTTCGGTTCGATTCGTAAAAAGGATCGAGAGAGACGATGAGAAATAGTCGAGGCGAGAGAATATGGAACGGAGAGGAAGAAGTAACGCAGGAGAATGTGGAGGAAATCTTATTTATTTCCAAAAGCCTTGTATGTCTTTTGTGATGAAGAAATAGTGTAGAAGCGATCTTTTCGCGTTTTTTTTTAACGCCCGATTCACTTCGCTTTGTCTATTTTCATTGAAAATTTTCATTTTTAAGATCCGATGCGTCGGAATCATTTTTATTGCCCATTCTTTAATTTTCTGTTTTTAAAGAAATTTTACTGTATTTTCCATTATCCTACTCGAGCAGCAACTAATTCATTGGGTATCGTTTTCACGTATTTTTATTATTGAATGTGATATCAGCTTAAAAATGATTAATGCCGAGGATGCTCTTGTCTAAATAATAATTGAATTGGATAATTTTGAGTCAATTCCGAAAGGAAAGGAAGTTATCTTTTTGGAGGGTTCTTGCGGGAAAAGAAAAAATAAATGGCTTAGGAATTATGGAATTTTATTAAATGACTGAATCGAGGTAGTCTGGATTGTTAAAAAACGGGTCCCCCTAAAAAGGTTAAAAAAAACACGGTTCATAAGCGGCACCCAAGACACAGTTAAAGCTACTACTCTAATTTTGCTCATTAAAAATATTAATATTTAATAAAAAAACTCACGGTAGTATTTCTTCTTGTCGTAATGGACATAATTAATATTGTGAATATTCTAATAACTAACTGTGATATATTTTAAAAATAACCCATACATTGCTTGTTATGTATTATTTGTTGTTGTTTTCTATTCCTTTAGTTTAAGAAAATCCTCGGCAAAATATAGTATATTCACTTAAAAAAATGATGATAACATTTGTTATTAATATTGTTAACTTGTTATCTGGGATGAAATCAATTGGATTAACTATTAAAAGTTCAAAAAATCTACAAAGAATCCTCTTAGTAATGATGTTTTAAGGATAACTTTAAAAGTTCGAATTATAGTAAGAATTAATGAAGAATGTGTTGGCCACTATGTTCAAAGTTTTCGTTTATAGGTTTTCACATATACATAAGTTAAAGAAATTAAATCCATATGGTTTTAACTGTCACCTCATAATTTTCAATCCTGAAAATGATTTTGTTCTTATAAACTGATGTTTGCAGATCAGGAATGCGTAAAGGATAGAATACTATAATTTCCCCTTCTTTGAAAATTTCTGAACGCCTTTGAGCATTCCTTATATCTCACAAAACCGCGCTTAGGCGAGGATTAAAAACATATTCCACCTCTTACAAAAAATGGAGGGATTTTGCGACAAAAAGAACATGTCGCAAACAGGCGTCTCCACCCAGGCAGAGTATGTAACCGCTCTCTCTCTCCTTTTACCCCTCCCCTCCGACCAACCCTATTTCACATCCAACCCAACCCTCCCACACAACACTCCAATGTTCCATTCCATCTCATATTTCCCCACCCACGCGCTCCCTCTCATCATCAGCGACGATTCTCCCCCACGCGGACCATCGTGGAAACTCTTTCCCCCTCTCTCCATTCCGTCTCTCTCACCCTTTCGCCTCTCTCTCTCTCACCTCTCTCCGTCCCACTCCCACGCAAACCTTCCACCCCAAAACCCCCTCTTTCAGATACGAATGCTTTTGTGTGCAATCTCCTGTTTGCCAGCGTGCCCCACAGCTTTCCTAAAATTCCGCCGTCGCTGCAGTCGCGTCATTTGTAACTGTCCGGCATCGGGGCACCCATTTACTCCCCCCCCCTCCCTCCACCACCCCCCTCCCGCAGAAAACCTCCCACTTTCCGAAACCTCCCTCTTTTTCATTCCCTGCGAACCTCCCTCTCTCTCGGACTGTAGCGCTCATTAACCACTCCGTCGGCACCGCACTTAGTCGGTCTCCGGCGCTGTCTCAGACGCCCCTGACGCCGACAAGAGTAGCGCCGATAGCGAGGGCAGCGCCTACGGCTTAGGTTGCGGACAAAAGAGGAAACTGTCTTTCTCTCTCCCGCCTCCACCCCTTTCGCGACGGACTTGAAAGAGTGGACCTACGATCTGGGAGGGGGAGGTAAAAAAAGGAAGGGGAGGTAAAAAGGGGAGAGGGAGGGGGAAGGATGATGTTGATATGAGGCGATGAGAGATTTTCCCGTTGCCAATGGCGACGCTGTGAAGAGTCCTCCGCGTTCGGTGGTTTGGTCGGACAGGTCTCCTTTCTTTGTTCCTGTGTGTGGTGTCCGCGAGTGAGGGAAACAGAGGGGGGGAGACGTGGGGAGGGGGCGCAGAATAAGAGTGGGCTGTCTTAATCCGGCTGATGAGCCGGAGATTAGGATGACCGGGAGGGAAATTATGAGGACGGAATAGAGAAAGAGAGAAAAGGCTTTTTAATGAGAGCGTGGTTTAACTGTGAGCAGGAAATGGGATAGCTTGGGTTCGCGTCGGCAAAAAAATTAAGAGAATTCTTTTGGTAATATTCGCGAAAAAGGTATAGGTAACCTCAAAAAATAATTAGCACCATGTTGGTGCATTTAATTTTCCTTTGACCACTATGTTCGATTTCTCTATAAAAATTATGGCGGCTCAGGTTGAGTAGGAAAAACGTCTTCACATTCTGAGAAAATGAGGAAATAGTTCTTTTTAGCACGCTTCAGATCTAACTCAATTTATTTCAACTATCGTTTAATAAAATTTGTGGTGAGTTCATCTTAAAAATTTATCATTTAAAAATCCATAAATACTACTCTTGAGCCTTATGACCATAATTTATTTTAATATTAAGTGTACCAACGACCTATATAATTGTTAAAGATCACGTAAGATCCAGTAGCGCACCGGCCATCCACTCATTCTGCGGCATAAAGGGTCTCACTGTCAAGTAGTATGAAGACTTAACTCTGTAGAAGTTAGTAGCACGCCAGACTATCTGCTTATTATATTGTATTGCCCCTATTATATTTTGAACTCGTTGATGATGATATTACACCAAAAATCTGATGTAGCCACCACATGACATTCTCCATTCATGTAATATTTCTAAAAATTCCAAATAGGTTACATACTCTATATATATATATATAACGCTAAGGCAATACGTGGCACACAATAACATTGTGTTGCTAATCAACAGGGTATATAAAAAGCTGAAACAGCTGTCACTGAAACATCAGATCTTTATATCATAATGTTAGTATTGTATTGTAAAATCTGTATTAAAGATTATTATTATTAAGTAGATATTACATTTTTAAAATTAATTTGCGTACAATCTTATATGGTAGATTATATACCATTACGAGCTATAAGCCCGTAAAAAATTACGGAACTTAAATAATTAATCGTTTTCATCTACTTAATAACCTGAATCCCCTCTAGGTTGGTCAGAGACATTTTTGTTCAATGCGAATTTATAACGCAAACAAATTATATCATTTAGCATTTTAAGAGAAACAGAATTTTTCCTACCATTGTAAAGTACATAATGAATAAGCGGCATTGAACGCTATCATTACTTTTCTTCTACAAAACAAATTATCAACAACTACATCAATTTATATAACCACACTATACTTACCATTTCGGCAGAAGTACATCACATTTAGCCAAATCTTACGTGTTAAATTAATAATAACAGTAAATATTTATTTTTAAATGCATATCATTCGATATAGATACATAACAACCAAGTAGAACTACGTCAATTTAAAGAAAAACAAAATATTTACCACTTTAGAAGTAATACATGATATTACTTTTCCGTATTAATATCTCAACAAAATAAACAATGTCTAATGTTTATTTACTCAATTTCTGTAGCAACACGATAAACAGCTTCTGTATATCGCATTGAAATACAATATAAAGTTAAAACCATTTATATAATGTTTATATGCAACTATATATTAATTATTTAAATTAATAAATAATTTTTTTGCTCAGAATAAAAGTAATGGCTTCAAGAGCAACATGTTACGCTTATTATAATGCGAGAAGAAGAGCGGAACGAGCCAATCAATCTGTTGAAGAAGCAAATCGAAGAAGATGGAAGAAGGCAGGGAGACAGTGGTAGAGAGGGAGGGTGAGAGAGAGAGAGAGGGAGGAGAGAGGTAGGGTGGGAGAGGTAGGGAAAGAGGAAGGGAGGAAGAAAGGAAGGGAGAGAGGGAGGGAGGGAGAGATGGAGGGAGGGAGAAAGGGAGGGAGAAAGGGAGGGAGAAAGGGAGGGAGAGTGAGGGAGGAAGGGGGAGAGGGGAAGGGGGAAGGGGGAGAGAGAGAGAGGGAGGGAGAGAGGAAGGGAGGGAGAGAGGAAAGGAGGGAGAGAGGAAAGGAGGGAGAGAGGAAGGGAGTGGGAGAGGAAGTGAGAGAGAGAGGAAGGGAGAGAGAGAGGAAGGGAGGGAGAGAGGAAGGGAGGGAGACAGAGGGAGGGAGACAGAGGGAGGGAGACAGAGGGAGGGAGAGAGGGATGGCGAGATCATTTGACTCTCTAACTATTGTATCAGCAAATCAAGAGATCGAAAATTGTGTATAAAGAAGTTTATGATACTGATCAATCAAGTACAGGTGACCTCCGAAATAACTCGGCATCACCGTTCCCGCATTCACACAAACGCGCTTGTAGTACGTGGGGTATGGATCGCGCCGTACGCGGCCCAAGGTTAGAAGTAGCGCGGTATATCTGATTCAGTAGTGTTATCTTTATTGAAAGAAAATGCCTGACAGGCCATTTTTATCCAAGGAAGAACGAGTTGCTCCGGGATTCAAAGTGTCAAAGGACAGAATCACTCTCCTCTTTTGTAGTAACGCTTCTGGTGATTATAAATGCTAGCCGTTTTTACTCGATCGTTCAGCAAATATTTCTTCATAAATGTTTTGGTAAGTCCTTGTCATTTAAAATTCTTGCTTTGTTGTTCTCTTTTTTTTAACATGCATTTTTATTTTAAATTTAGTTAAATTTCGATTTCTTAATCGACGCGCGTTCCTAACTAAATTTCGATTTTTTCGATAATCGCATTTCGATATTTTAGGTTTTCTATTTTGGTCCTTTACGTGTTTTAATACAGGGATGGTCAACCCTTTTACATCTTGGAGCGCGAACTCGCTGTCACTTTGGTGAATCTTAATAGAACGTGTGAATGCTTCCTAAATGAAAGATTGCGTGGGAAGTTAGCCTTGCCATTCATTTATTTAAATAACCCATTTTAGCAAAAATTATCAGAGAAACAAAAATTACTTCCTTGTATTTTATGCATTTTTTTGTTTGAATATGTTTTATTTATTTTTATCATAACAACCGTACACCGCCGAACGCGGAATCTCCGTACGCGACCATTGGCTGGAACGTAACCCCCGCGCTCGGCGAGGGTCACCTGTACTAGCGCGCAGATGCTCTGCGCTGGTAAAGCTAGTAATAAATATTTTAAGAAACTGCGAGAAAATTTTAGACTTTAAAAAGAAAAGAAATAAACTTAAACCATAGTCTTCTGATATTGGATATAGCCACAAAGCTCCAACAATTAAGAAAAGACAAAGGAGCGTTACTAAGACTTAACTGAGTGTCAATTGTTAGAAATAGTCGTCGGTAGGTGGCGTGGTTGTGGCAGCAAAAATATAAGATATCTCTTAAACAATGCGTTATATAGAAAAATGTATCAAACAAAGATTGTACAAAATTAAATTTCCTACAACCTTTGCTCCAGTAAATGTTTACATGTATCAAATATTAAAGCAAATATTTCAAAATAACGGATAAGTGACAACCCACTTTTGGTTAACAGATTTTTACCAAAAACTAATCAGTTCTTGTGAATTTTATAAAAATGTTAAATATAAAATTTTGCGATGACCTGATTAATAGTTTTTGAGTTAGAGCACCCACAAAAAAGCTATCACATACGCACACACACTCAGACATCATCGAGAAAATTGTCAAAACGTGTTCAGAGGACCTCAAAACATGTATTTCCCTTGAAATCTCGAAAACAATACTTTCCCCTATACTACGTATGGAGAATGTAGAAACGTTGGTGTTTGTTTTCTTTGAGACGTAACGTTACGTTATTTTTTTGTCAAAGAGCCGTTTTTGTAATGTCCATAGGTCAGTTAGCGTATGTTTTCTGTAGCATATCAACTTGTTTTGTGAAGATGTCTCGCGAAAGGCTATCTTTCCCATAAACAGTTGGCATTATAATCTGAGATTTTCTTTTAGAATCCACTTTCAGCGAATTACCACTAAAACGGCCGTATTGTAGCCAAAATCTGAATTTTCTGTATCTTTTTTAATTTTTTAATTATTTAATTGCTTATTCTTGAATGAGATCATATTTTATATTTGAAAGCATAACTACTATCTAACATTTTTGTCAAATCAAGAGACTTTTATTGTTGTGGACTTCGATCTTATCTCCAGTTTCATTTTGTCTCCAGGAGAAAAACTACACATGAACATCGAGGATGTGTGTGAGTGACAATAAAGGTTGACCGTTATGATGCATCTAGTTCAGTAATAAATAGGGACGTTAGCATTGCGCAAGAATAATAAATATTCTTGGAAACAGTAAAGAACTGCCAGGGAGGATGTTTCCATTGGATATGAATACATTTGCCAACCAAAATCTTTCTGAGAGAGGATATTTTTTGAAGATGTTTAAGATTCTAAAATTTAAACATTGACTTTAACGCTACGGATCCTGTAAACCTAAGGATAAAAAACAGAACAGATTTTTCGATCTAAAGCAGCGCTTCTAACCTGTGTGTCGACAATGGTGTATCGCGAGGAGCCGCTAGGTGCGTCGAAAATTTTAACTGCTTGTAGAAAATAAACTAAATTTTGTTAAGGATTTTTTTCTCTTACGTCGTTTTTAACCATAATAAATACAATTTTTAATCGTAAATTCTACATCATTTGATACATACTACTACTCCTATTTTTATAGTTCACTATGGAAGCCTTAAATATGTGGAATCCCATACTTCGTAACAAAATTTAACTGATGTGGCCAACACATGACTTTCTCCATATTTATATGGCAAATTACGTGTTGTTAGCTCTGGGATCGTTGTCAATATTTACTTCCGGTTGACAATTAAGAAAAGAAAAAGGAGCGTTACTTATAGGTAACTAAGCGCCAATTGTTAACAATAGTCTTCGGTATGTGGCATGGTGGTGGCAGCTAAAAATATAAGATATCTCTTAAACAAGGCATTATATGGAAAAATGTATCAAACAAAGGTTGTAGAAAATAAATTCCCTACAACTTTTATTCCAATACATTTTTACATTCATCAAATATTAAAGCAAATATTTTAAAATAACAGATAAGTGACAAGAGTAAACACCCACTTCCGGTAGACCGATTTTTACTAAAAACTAATCAGATCTTTTAACTTTTATAAAAATGTTAAACATAAATTTTTGCGTTGATCTGATTAATTGTTTTTGAGTAAGAGCGCCCACAAAAATCTATCACATAGAGACAGACAGACACACAGACATCATCGAGAAAATATTCAAAACGTGTTCAGGAATCCTTAAAACATGTATTACAGTTGAAATCTCGAGATCGATTTTTTTCATGAAAACAATTCGATCTCATACTGCGTATGTATATGGAGAAAGTAAAAACGCGAACTATGCATAAATTCCACAATATTGTGGAAGTTTTACATAGATTTTGTTTTATTTGTTCCTCCTCTCTTTATTTCGGCGGACTGTATTATGCAGTGTGTTGCTCATGTGAGCATCGGCCGACATGTGTGCCGCGACGGGAAAAAGGTTGAGAACTGCTGGTCTTAAAGCAGCGGTCCCCAAGCGGTTCGCAAAAGGTTTTCAGGGGGGCCGAGAAGATTTAACAGTGTATATGTAAAGGTTTAATTATTAAAATTTTCGTCAATTTTAATTGCATAGTTTTGTTTAATTATTAATAACTAGCCGAAACACCCAGCTTCGCTCGGGAAAGAGTTTTCTTTTAAGTAGCAAACGATTTTTATTTCTCGGGGCGCCGCGCTGTCGGTGTCCTCAAATGTGTTATTCGGAGAAGAGGTTCATACAGGATTTTAACTATCACCTAAAGAAGCCATTGAAAAATTTTGTCAGGCTTGTGCTCGTGGGTGTATCTCAATGTCGAATCCATCATATTATCAAGGCTGACTGCTTTTCCAAGAATATTTGGCGTAATCGAGCAGTTTTATTAAAATAGGAATTACTCCGAGTGCACCATAAGCCCTGAATTTTCGTTCCCCATTCCTTAATTACGCAAGCAACGTTTACATTAACATTTACTACTTTATGTATTGTATTGTAAATTTTTACCATTAATATAATTACTCATAGTCGTCTTTCTTAATATTCAAACCTTTAAAGCAGCAATAAAATTATGTGAATTATGTCAATACTATTAGCCAAAACGTAAACAATAAACAATATCTTGGTTACCGAACAAACGTAAATAGATGTATCGATTTATGTTGCGATAAATCTTTCAATGTTAATGGCAAAAGATAACAATGTTCTAATATTCCTGAAAAATCATTTGACTCACTTTAAAAGTATTCATAGACTATATTTAGGCATGATTCCATTTGTACCCTTTATCTTGGCGTTGGCTATTCTTCCTCAACGGCGCGCCACGGCATGGATTTTCCTTGTATTAATCTTGACGTGGCTATCTCCCTTTGAAGAGGACAACAATTAAGAAATTTAGCTTTGTTGCCGCCTGAAAAATGCTCATCTAAACCGATAAATGTTAATTAATTAATTAAAGAAAAATTTCTAGCAATTTAGAATGTAATACGTCAAAACATGAACAGAATTAAAATATTCAGTCCTCCTCGCGTAAATGAGCCATTTTTCGTGAAGGTAAGTTAATATTAGGTATATTTATATCCACATCAGTGAAGGGCTGCATGGCGTGCTTCGGCGGTCTGGATTAAAGTTAAATCAGAAGTTACCTAGAGATTTTTAGGCACTATATGATTAAAAATCAAGTTAAAATTAGTTTTTTAGGGTTAACATTTGGATTTTTAAAGTTGTAATTGAATTCAATCTTACAAATGCCTTTGTAAAAATATCAAAAAACAACACTAAAATGAAATGATTTGAATTGAAAAATATTTGTTAAGGGGTACCAATATAACGCTTGATATTTTAACAGATTTTGATCAGTTAAAAATAATATTTGGTAGGTAAATCAAAAGAAAAATTAAAAACGTTTTTAAAACTATGAAACACTGGCGGATGGGCCGCATAAAATTGCTTAGTGGGTCGCATCCGGCCCGCGGTCCGCAGGTTGGGCACCCCTGTCATATAGGAAAAATCTGATGTGGCCACCAAATGACTTTCTCCATATCTGTAATATTTCTAAAAATTCCAAATAGGTTACATGATAATAAATATTTGAAGAAACTGCGAGAAAATTTTAGACTTCACAAAGAACAGAAATAAACTCAAACGACATGGATTTTAACCAAATATGATGTACATAACCTTTATATAAATAAATAACAAAATTATTATATCCAAACCGGGTCGATTAAACAGGGCTACCACAATATCAAAGTTAGAATTTGTCTGTAACCATTAATTTCGAAGATAATGGCTTAACGGATTTCAAAGAAATTTCGTTTATAGGGAAAGTATAGAATGACAAAACGAAATGAACATGTTTAAAACGGATCTAAGAGGCAGGGTTGCCACAATGTAAGAAAAAATAATTTTCTGATTTCAAATTAAATATATTAGTATGCGATTTTACTACGGCGAATTTGACGAAAAGCACTTCTGTACCTTGGGAAACCCGTGTGCATCCCTACTTGTTTTATACTTGTGCCCTACACAGAAAAATGTTAGAATTCATCGATTCTCTGTCTCAACTGTTTCAACCTTGGGATATAGCTCATACGAAAGACATCGAGCTTCCTAAGAATGCCGAACGTTCTTATTACTATCTTTAATAAGATATGGACGTCCTCTAGTTTCTTAATATGCGCAAGGAATAATGAAAGAGGTATAATTAAATTTAATGGTTGGAGAGAGGGGTTATCCTTATGTATCAAGGTACCCAGAAATATTCTGGGACTCAATCGGTAAGATCTCAACTTTTTTTAGATACCATAGCTATAAAGATTATTTTTTTAATATACATTCTAAATATAGTAATATAAAAATTGAAAAAATGTGTTTTATTTATACGATTGTGAGTTAGCTTAGTGAAAGATACAAGCAGCCTGTGTTTATAGTTGCATGACTACAATTACGTAAAGAAACATGCTTTCATATGAATCTCAAACTTAAATTTTGAATTCTTGATTTAACTTTTTAAACAAGATTATTTATATGAATGTTAATTTAAGATATAATTAAAAGACCTGCCACCGGTCACTATTGAAAGATTTTTAAATAGGACAGAATTTCTTTAGTGTCTAAATTTTATGATTTATATCATATTTTGTATAAATTATGACTGATGTACGGTGCTCTAAGCCAGCAGTCACCAAAATATTTACCATAATGGCCGCATGAGACATCACTGAACTGACCTCAAGACTTCTAATGACGATCGTGCCGTATGAAAATTTCAATGAACTAGTTCTGAGTTTTTTTTAATGTCATCCACCTATATTAAAAAACGAAACATTCCATCCAGCAACTAAAAACATTTTAATAATGGAATTAAATAAACCTTTCTAATATACGTAACTCCATTCTGGCATAGATATGCATATACACATTTTAAAGCAACTGATGGGGCGAGGTGGGCCTGAAGAAATCACTTGGCGTGCAGCATATGGATCCCTGCTCTGAGCAATAGTTCCACGTCAAAGATGTGAAAAAAAAACAATTCTATTCATAAAATAGAATTGTCACATTCAGCAATTGTCATTTGGTCAAATTTAGGAAACAATATCAGTAAAATCTCTTGCATTGTATGAAATTCCAGATATTGAGTTGCGTGTTAACACAAGTGCTATGCCTTATTCTTGATAAAGGTTCGCGGAAAAAGTATAATGATACCTTAGAGAATATAATAAAGTATCATTCATCAGAATCATCATTATTTGTCAATTAAAACCCTATCTCTTTAATAGGCCATATAATGCCACGACAAAAGAAAATATTTTGTCATTTCCTCAATCCATTTCGGTAGTGTAAATCACCTTCATCAGTAGAGTGTTTAGGAAGAGAGAGGTCTTTAATGCCCTTACGTCTACCAAGACTGCTTTTAATAATAACAGCAGTCCTAGTTTAATTCGAAGTATAAACACCTATGTAATATATTTCTATTGCTTGAGTTGTGATTCAACCACACTAGAGCATCACCATCATGTAGCAGAGATAGTCAAATTAATTTGAGAAGAGTAATCACGATTTAATTATATTCCTTCACGTATTATCATAATTTACTGCGATAAAAAGATTTAGCCAACTGGAAATTATTGGATGTAAAGATTTAGAAAAAATATCTGAAGTTATTTTCATTTAATAAATTTTCAACGTTATTTCTTGCCAAATGAATTTATCAGAATAAAATAAATCTAATTCAAAATTCCGCAAGATGTCTCAGTCTACCATCAACGAATCATATATAACTCCATAACTTTTATCTAAGAAAATATTCGGATTAATGAACCAGCGGAAGAGGAAAGAGTTACCAATAAGTGAAGTTTTTGAATGACGGAAGGATCTGAAGAACCTATGATAACCTATAATTACTTACCTATCTTCGGACAGTTAATTTAGAATGGCGATTGTAAACATGTCTTAACAGGAAAACAAAACTCGCGTGCCATGTATATTAACATGTCCAATTTACTGCAAAAGATCACAATTTTTAAAACTGGGTTTTAAATTAAGTCTCTGCCTATTCACTAAAAGTATGATTCACCTAACGCAAAGGTCAGCAACATTCCAAAGTAAAAGAGCAATTTTTAGGCACGTTTCGCTTCCATCATGAGTACCTATTAGCTTCGTTCTGTCCGTCCGTCCGCATGTTCGTTCTTGGCTTCTACCTGACGGATTTTCATGAACGTTTATATCAAGGACTTGCATTAGAGGTGCACAACTCAAAAGTGGACAAGGGCCAAAATCGACCTCGATTGGACTTATGCGGACCACGCTATGAAAGCTTTGTATGCACATAAAAAAATTTAAGTACACTATTGTAGATTCGGTAATTACCGTAGCAACTTATGCATGCAATTTTTACGCGTCCAAAATGAGGTGACGAACAAATATAATTTACTTAATGGGATGTGTTGCACCGTTTTCCTCTACACTTACACTACACTTATATCCTGCCTAATGCTGGTGGTTGCTGTTCTTAGAATGCCTATAAAACTCTGATCTTTCGGTGCTGAACGTAATGGAGCTTTGTTTAATTTCATAAGAGAGAATGTTTGGTCGCACATGCGATAAATATCCACAACAAATTTTACTTGTATTTTTTACGGAAAAGGAAAGCACCAGCTGCACCATCCTGCCAGGCCACACAAGATGTGTCGGCGGGGCAAATTTGGCCCGCGGGCCGTATGTTGGGGTGACTTACAGTCAAAGAAAATCACATAAATGAATCACGTAAGCCAATCAGGGGCACCACTTTAATTGTGACAAAAAATGAACTTTTCATCATATCTCGTAAAATATTGATCATATCAAAATAGTTTTCAAACAAGCCTTGTGGAACTAGTAGAGTATTTTTCCTATACATTTTTATCGTAGGAGTAGCCGTTGTCAAGAGAATTAAACAAAAAATCGTAATTCGCTTTGAACTTAGAAAAATGTATGCATGCCTACCTAATTGTGGTCAACGTAAACAATCTTATTAGTAACTGAAGTAAATAAGATCTGCTATAATTATATAAATACATTTAATTTCTTACGCGTGCATGACCGATTTTGTAAACGGAAGGAAATGTTTTATTTACGGCGAAGAAAGAACGTAAACGTAAATATTACAACTGCTGAACTCAAGTGAGGTATGATTTAAGTAATTTTCGATTGTTTGGTCGATTATAACTGATTAGAAAATAAATCGGTAAATAAAAATTTAATATTTCCCTGGCATCATTTCTGACATATCGTTTTGCAGTATTTAGTCATAAAAAGTACGTAATGCACCAAATCGGGGGGAGGGGGGTTAGTAGATAGAGATATAATCAGGTCGTGGTGTTTTACCGTTTAATGGCGTGTTCGTTCAAATAATGTCATTTAGTTTCAAATACCCCATCGTACGAAACGCGTCAATTACTACACTATTAGTTGTACACTATTACTACACTGTATACATTCCTAACTTAGTTTGTTTTTGTCTCATTCCAAAATACTTGGGAGCCACACACTAATAAGCCGTACGATCTTTTTTTCGAGCGATTGCAATAGGCATGTTTCGTGACTGATAAAGGGGTTAGGGAGCTTAGCTAACTTCTAAAGAGCCGCGAGTATGTACTCAATGAGCCATATTCGACTTCGGGCCCGCAGAACCTAACGTATTACTGATTGACAATAACTCATATTCATTTATTTCCTTCAATATTGACTTAATCTGGTGAACCAAATATTTTATTTTACAAATCTCTCCTGAACTTCTCTTCCATATGGGGAGACCTAAAACATTTTCTGCTCTCTGGAAGGCTATCCGACATTCTTAATTCACCCCATTCCTTCTCTCGCCGATTTAATTTTACTGATGGAACGTAACGTCGTCCCCTGCCATTACTCCTTCCCTTCAATTTCCAATTTAAGGCATCCTATCAACTTCCTAGACGGAACCTAATAGCTAGCGAGCGATGGAAACGACTCCGCGACAGTCAATTCGAACCCGGGAAACAATTAATTTCACGGCCCATAAAAAAAGTAGCCGAGACTTTTGCGCGGGCGTCAATCGCACCAGTCAAAAACTTTCCTTTTAACCGCTCCGACCTATTCACGACTTATGGGATCAGTGATTCATCTCCTTTCCTCTCGCCGACGACGGAAAAAAGGAGCCATTTCGACGATTTCCGTCCAACCTCCCGTTTTCTCTCTTTTTTTCCTCGTAGCGTTTTATTTTATCCCCGACTCGCGAGGAATTTAGCACTGCCCCGGTCGCCCCCTTCGCAGCGGTCAGCTCGAACAAAAGACGGACGAAATGTAGTAGATAGGTATGGAGGGAGCGGAGCGGAAGGGGAGGAAAAAGAGGGATTCGTATGGAGCGATGGCAAAGGTTCGTGGAAAGACCGTCCGAGGATATGGAGAAGGTGGGCGGTGTCCATTCCTAAAACGGGGGAGGAAGGGGTGGGGGAGGGGAGGGGTGGAGGAGGAGGAGGCGGCAGGGTGGAGAATGGGGCGTGGCGGAATGGCGTGGAGGGGTGGGGTTGGAAAGGAGGCGTGCCTCTCAAAAAGTCGATTGTTCGTGGAGGGAAGGCGTGGTGAGTCGGTGGCTGAGCCCGTCGTTGCGTCTTTATCAGCTCGCAGAGGTTTTTTTCCCCGAAGGGGGGGAGAGGGGGAGCTGGGAGGGTGGGGGGGGGGGGTGACAATGGGAGTGTATGATCTTGGCGGCCATTAGAAAAACACGCTCTCCGTGCGGCCTCTCTTCGACAATGCCGTATTTTGGAGCGAGTGACTGCGGGATAGAAAGAGAGAGGAAGAATGGAAGGCAAAAAAATGAGTGTGCGGGGAATTTATTAATGGTTTTAAATAGTCGAATGGGGAACGAATGTCGGACTGCGGTTTGGGGAACAGGGTGTGGAAGGTGTTTGACATTGCGAAAGCACTCTTCGACCAGCCTAAATCATTCATTCGTCCCGTCTGACCCTCTTCCCTTCTCCGCCCACTCCGCCTCGCGAGAAAGTCCGGAAGGCCCTTCTTGTTAATATTCGAGTCGCTTTGAGGGAGGATCCGGGGAGAAAAATCGCGGTTTGCAGAGGATTCTTTGAAGTAGGGTTAAAATTTGCCCAGAAGAAAAAAATATTCGATTCGACGCGATTTCAACCAGAATTTTTTATTCGAAAATGATTTATTTTTGAAGGATTTTGTTTAAAATTTCTTTCACCAAGGTTTTTCAAACCAGAAAAGATCGCCTTATCCAAAAACGTCAGTCAAGTGAATCTCTCTTTAGAGTTTTTCGTTAAATGTGAAATTGTACGCTGATCAAGCAGTACGGGGAAAATATCAACCTTTTGAAAAAGATATATATTTCATTTGTTTCTGACTGACGTCCATTTTTATAATATCTCGGATGAAATTCGAACGATGAGATGTACATTTTGTTGGATTCAAATGTTACCTGTCAATTATGATGGAATTTTTGGATACTTCAGATTTTAAAAAAAATCAGGAATATTAAAATGCATTTTTTTCTTATTTACTCGCTGAACTAAAACTTTTGGCGATATCCATTGTAGTGCATGTCTATTAAATGAACTATAAATTTCTTTTTGGTTGCTATAAAAATTTATAAAGGTAATTATGCGTATGCCTTTCCTTTATATTGTTCTTATTATCCAGCGAGGAATTATCCATAAGCTTAAAAATTTTGAGCTCAAATATCCAATCTATACTAAATTTAATACTACGAGTAACTACTTAGACCCTTAAAGTGGTTTACGTTCGTTTTGTAAATATTTGAAAAATAGTTTTGTATCGTTATATTGATTTTCAATAATGTTCGAGTTACTTTGTTTCTATGTTTGTATCGTTCCTGGAATATTTTATAAAAGAATGTGTGCCATATAATTTCAGTGGCATAGGACTGATGGTTAAAGCAAATTTTATGGCCACATGATCTACGACAGGAATTTGCTTGCATTAAATTGGCATGTATTTTTAAATATTTATAGGATACAAATATTCTCAAATGAAAACCCTGCAGGCGGTTTGCAAATTTCACTATAATATGGCACCGAATGGAATGATATATAATCAGTGATTTTTTCCAGTACCTATTTAATATAGGCAATTATCTTAAGTTTGGAACTTATTTACACAAGATTGGATAGCTTTCTGCCAATTTTGACCATCTAGGTTTCATAGTGATATGATGAGATTGAGCTCATTAAACAGATTTTTACTGACGAGGCTTATATATTGCCCCATTTCACTCTGATTCTCCAAAACTCCTATTCAAGGGGATAATAATAACCATACTTCTTTTCACCACATGAGTTTCGATGTAGTACTTTATTCTTACCCACGTACGCACACGCAGAGCGCCCTCTTTGGACGGTATCGTCCACATACGCAGCGGCCGCTCCTCTTCCGCCCCTATCTTACCACTCCTTTCTCCGCATCCTTACCGTAACTCCCGCCCTATCTCCCATACAAATTCTCCAACCTCTCCCTTCCACGCTCTCTCTCCTTTTCCATGCCTTATTCACCCACTGTTCCCTTCTCTTTCTCTCACAGCACCCACTCGCACTCTCCCTTCACTCCTACTTGTACCTACTCTTTCCCTCCCCCTACTCTCGTTCTTCCATCGTTCTTACTTCTTATCCCAGGATCCTTCTCCACTTCCCTTCCTGTTCATTCCTCTCCCTCTTCCACCTTCCCTTCCCTCCTCTCCTCCCTCCCTCTCCGTTACATCCCACTCACACTTACCCATTACCCACCCGCTAGTAATGCAATTCCCCGCTATGCGCCGTTTCGCATGTTCGTCGCCAATGAATTTAGGAACGTTTTTCGTCATAAGCTCCATCGCATCGCGTTTAAGCCGTACGTGAGGAAAAACTCAAGAAAGTCCGATTTCATTATATAAATGTTATTCTAATTTGAAATATCGTGTTTCAGAGTTATTATTGATAATATGATTTCATTTCATTTTGCCAACCCATCTGGGTTCATTCATTGCTGAATGACCCTGTACTTGGTCGCATTATTATGCAATAGTTTAAGCTTGAGAATCGTCCCAGGCGACCTCTTGTACGTGTTAATTTTGTTTATTTTTTTATTAGCACATTTTAAAAACAGTATGTCCTATTTAGCGTGTTATTATGTATTATTTTGGTTATAAATGGTACAAATTTGTCACAAAATATTCGCCAGGAACGTAACCCCAACTGTTTTCATCATGTCTATGGGAAAATAGGTTTCACTACACGTCCTTTTGTTATACGTCGAAATTTTCAGGAACAAATCTCCGACGTATAGCGGGGACTTAACTGCACTCTCCCTTCCCCCTCTCATTTTCACTTCTCCCCCCTTTTCCTCTTCTTCCTTTCCCTCACCTCACTTCCCGACTTCTCTTCCTCTCACCTCCCTCTTCCTCCCCTACTTTCCCCACGCCTCCTTCCCCCTCCCACTCCTCTCCCTCATCTCTCCTTCCCTCAGTTCCGCTTTTTTCCTTTCTTTTTCTCCCCCACACGCCACACTTTATTGGGTTGCGACCCAGGGCTGGGAGTCCTGCGAATGACGGCCATTGTTCCACTGGGTTCACGAGATCAGGGGCGAGGGAGACGAGGATGGGGAGGAGGAGAGGGATGGAAGGGGAAGAAGAGGAGAGAGAAGAGGGTAAACAAAAGGAAGAAGAGGAAAATAGGAGGTCATGATAGGAATGAGAGTGCGATTGAAGTATGCGAGGGTGCGCAAGAAAGACAGGAGAGTCAGAGTGAAAGAGAGAGAGAGAGGGTGAGAGGGAGAGGGTGAGAGGGAGAGGGTGAGAAGGAGAGGGTGAGAGGGAGAGGGTGAGAGGGAGAGGGTGAGGGGGAGAGGGTGAGAGGGAGGTTTTTTATACGGGAGTTATTGTCTTTATGAGTGAGTTAAGGGATCACTGCCATTGCTCAAAAAGTAATTGCGGAAAATCTGCAGAGCATGGTTTACTCTTAGGTTGGCCAAAGGAGGTGCAATTTACAAAATGTAGGATTTTTCGGAGAATTTTTAAAACAAATATATCATCTTTGTTAGCAAAAATCGACAGATAAACGGCTAAAGAACGATTTGGCAGTAATAAATATTTTCCATGCCTCGATAAAAAATCTCACTGTCAGAATATAGACTATAGTTTACTTTAGCACATGACATCCTATCATAATTAGAATAAATAGTTTGGCTTGAATGATTAACGTTTCATTAGCTCGGAATAAGAGAAGTCTGCAAAAGTAAATTAAAGCGTTTTTTGTTTCAACGAAGTTATACATTGTAAAAATGCTTCCATTTTTAATTTTTTAGCTTTCACATCACTCTTAAGCTTTATGAAAATTTCATCTTCGGAATGATAAATTATTCATAGGTAAGATATGTTAAATTTGGAAATTTCATTATAATGATACTTATCCTAATTATACAACATCAAATGAAAAATTTACCTAGCACAAACCAAATTTATGGCGTATAAAGTAAATTTACCAAATGAGATTGTGGGGTAAAATTCTGTGAGCGAAGTAGTGCCAAGCATAGTAAATTCATTTTGATGAGGTAACTCTATCCGAAAATATCTAACGTGATGAATTTATCGGAGCAAGGCTCTCATTGGATAAATAATTATACGAAGGTAAATGAAAAAGGTAGATGATGAAAAGCGGAAATAAAGAAGAAAAGAGGCATAAGCGAAGTGAAAGAATGACTTATAGAAATAAATAATGATAGAGGTGAGGTGGAGATGAAAAGATTATAGGGAGAGAGAATATGGAGAAAGGATAAACGGCGAGGTGGAAAACTATGTAGCAGGAAAACAAAGTGTAGAGGAATATTGAATATCTAGGAAACGATCTAGGAAAAGCGAAAGTGAGGGAATAAAAAGGAGAGAAAGGGAGCGAGAAAGGATGGGAGGTGAAAATTGAGGAACAAATGGAAGGAAGTGAGGAGAGGGAAAGAGATGTGAGAGGAAGGGAAAGGGAGATTTGCAAGGGAGTGAGTGGGAGTGGGAAGCGGAGGAGGGTCTTGGATGGAGGTTGATGCTAGGGATGGAGGAAGTTAGTAGGGTGTGCATGAGTAGTGGGACCCTGGACACCTAGAAGGTGTGTGTGTGTGGGGATGGGGGCAGGTTGGCTGGTCCAAGGGTTTTGGATGGTACCCTTATATAAAAGGAAACCCTTGGAGAATCGAATAAGGGGATCGAAAAGGAGATGTTCTGCTCCGAGTAGTTTAGTCTCCCGCTCCACAGAGGGAGCACAGGTAGGGAGTTTTAAAGGAGGGCTTGAATTAAGGACGGGTTGTGTTTGCCACGGAAGAACGAAAGTTGAGCGAGTTCTGAATGCTTCCTACGACTGTTTAGCCAAGGATGACAGTAAGGATTGAAGTTAATCCGTAGGTCGGTCCTATTTGTCGAGTCACTGGTTCCACGTGTCCATGCTCTGTCGATGGTGCACGAACCGCCGACTTAATTCCTACATAAGTCGGATTCCGCCGTCTTGCTGGATTGTTATTTTATTCATCTACACGAGTAATGCAATTTTTAGGTCTTAATTTTCATTCTAAAAAGGTATCATTATGTTGCGAAAGTTTAGCGATAATTAGAGCGAAGGCAAATTTCATTAGCAAGTTTCTTTTAAATAAGAAAGTCTCTCAAAAATCGTTTATGCATTTTTGAATAACATAAGTTTATATTTTTGTACTCACCAGTAACTAATCAAAATAATCTTTTAATTTTACAAATTCATGTTAAATATGACATCAAAAGAAATATTGCATATGTATCGCCTTTTTCAGGCAAAATTTACGTTTTAGTCGTTTAAAAATCTCAATTTTTGATAAATACATTTCACTGATAAGGTGATCATTAATGCTGTTTGAACGACCTTCTTTATCATTAGTAAAATCAAAATAAATCTAAGACTTTTCGGTAAATAATTTATATGACTCGATTTTGAATAATTTTATCTCATCTTTCAAATCATGTTAAAATTTAAAGAAACTACCAATGAGGAGACAATATGTTTTTAAGATTATACCTACACTAGAAATAGGTACAGTCTATCGTTTTATTTTTTATTTCACTGGAACGATTAGAAAGCTTCCGAATTATACGTAAGTCAGGAACAATTAAATTCAATACTAAAAAGACGATAATAATAAAAAAGACTAACGAATAAATTAAAACATAAGTTCTCGAAATGACTTATCTAAGGAAGAACTTGCATATAAAATTAATTTCAGTAACAGTAAATACCGAACTAAATTTACTTAATAAGAACATAGATGAAAGAAATAAGAGTTAGATATCAATCATAGAAATTAGGAACTAGGTAAATTATACGGAAAAAGAAAAAAACTGTTGAGGATATAGGTAACATTGGATAAAGGGAACGAATATAAGATACTGAACTTTACGCGTTGTTATGGCCATAAAATAGAGAAAGAGACTCAAAGAAAAGGACACAACATTCTGATATGGACAACGGATTATAGATAAGATCAAGGGAGCTTTTGAAGGTGGGACATAGGAGTTGGATGAGAAACGCTGAGGGTTGTAAGATAGCACCAAGAGGAGAGCTGCAGAAATAGCAGGGCGTAGAATACGCCGCTATAAAATAGAGAGAACTGGAGAAAGGATAAGGGGAGAATAGGGAGTACGGGGGAGGGATAAGGGGGAAGGGAATAGAGAGAAATGGGGAGGAGGGTGAGTTTGGTTGGGTCAGGTGAGCGTACACCAAATGGTCCGCCATTGCTAAGTTCTGTAAGTGTGGAGGTGGGCAACGGTCCCTTCAGCCCTTCTCCTACCGACACGGATCCAAGCCCTCCTCCTCCACTATCCGCCCCTCCTGGAGGCTTGGAGGGGGAGGAAAAGAGTCGGGAGGGCGCAGATGTTCCTGGCAGGTCATATCCCCACCACCATCCGGACCACCCCAATTTCATCCCGTCCAACCCCCCACCCCCATTACCCTCTCCCTTCCATTCCTTGCCTTCCACCCTCCCTTTCCCACCCTCCCGGTCCTTTTATCTCCACCTCCACCTCCTCCTCCTCCTACCTCCACATCCTGCAGAAGCTTCATCCACGTCTCTCACTCCCTCGAAAACCATTGTGCTTCCGTAAATTAAAATCCCAGGACCTTTTAATCATCAAAATTTTTCCCTCTCTTTCTACCTCTACTCCCCTTTCTCCTTTCCCCATCCAACTTCCTCACTACTCATCCTTTACGTACGTATTGTTTAAGTTAATTTTTACGTCATCAAGATTCAAGTGTTGTCTTTGTAGATTACGGGGCGTATTAGGCCCTCCTTGTACGGTAAGTGCGGCCCTTGTTTGACTGGCGCGTTTGTTTATGTTCCATGACGGAAATCGCGGCAATGCTCCAATTGTTTTTTCAAGGGAGAGAGAGGTTGAAGTTTTGTACGTCTGACGTTCATAAGCTGTTGTTTGCTCGTTCGCTGGGAAGGAATTATTTTGGCGTCTGCTCTTTAGCGCGCTAGGATTAATTAATTGGGTGTACATGGGACGGAGTGTCTATCGTGTGAACTTCGCACGGCCGTGTCGTGTCCACTAGACGTATCGAAAAATTTTATGGTGTCAATGAACCTTTTTCCTGAACGTGGATATTTCTTATATGAGAAAGGGAATATCTGTCGTATTTTTCTGGTAATATTGACGATAATATGGAATAATTATATTACCGACTAAGGCAATTTCATTTCGTATAACACAATCATAATTTTTCTACTTCTGAGTAGGTATTGGGCGCATCAAACCCAGTCTGTCCGACCTAAGGCCTTTCTCTTCAATTACTAAAACTCATTCCCTTTTTTTTAAATATTTTTTTCTATATGCACACTTAAAGAAAAAAGGAAATATTCCAAGATAAAATATGCGGTGAAAACCAACTACTATCGGAATTAATTTATTTTTATCAAATAATTTACCATATAAGGTAAAGGTGAGGTAAGGTAAAAATTTTCCCCTCCGGATGTCTCGCCATAAATAAAATTGACACTACGCCAATTTCTTCATCCACATTTGTGGGACTGTTTGTTGTTTGTATCCATCCATATTACTTTCTTGATAATTTGTTGAAACGTAATTATATTACATGTTTTATGAACGAAGTAAAAGATACTTATGCAATTAAAATGACTTGTATAATGAGTTCCCTCTAATGCTGTTCTACTTTGAAAATTTGGAAACTTTCGTATTTCTATTCTGTTCAAGACAATTGCATTGTCTGATCCAACGTTAAAATGATTACTCAACCTATTTTTACCGAGATAACAAGGCAAATGATAAATGAGTCGAGGACTACTATTTTCCTTAAACATATCTGCCAAGAAATATAAATCCCTAGGAAAAGGCAAACAACAGGTTATCTAGGTCACGGGATTGGACATAATGAAGTAACTAGTCCCAGACGACCCGAGGAAAAGTCATCACAAATTTCAGCGCAAAAAAATACGGAAGTGAAATTTCTCAAGGCAAACACGGAGATCTTTTTATTTTCCCCTCTCTCTCTCTCTCTGAGGAAAGTAAATAAAAAAATTTGCCCAGCGGTAGCACGCAGCATGAAGGTACATCAAAAGAGGACTTCGAGGGTGGAGAGAATGAGGGAAGAGGGAGGTGGAGGGGGGGGGGGGAATGGAAATAATAATAAGGGCGAGCAATTCCACGTGAGGACGGCGCAGTCGAGAGATGGAGAAATAGCGAAGGAAGGGGGTGGACGCGGAGTTGGAGGCGGCGTGCGAATCGGGTGGTTTTTCGGAGAGAGAGAGAGAGCGTGTATCGTGGGGGTGGGTGAAAAAACGAGGACGTTGGGATGGGGAGAAGGTGAGTTCATTCGAGGGGCGTGGGAGGGGGAAGGAGGTGGGTCCCGCAGACATACCGCGGTAGAAAAGGAAGGAAAAAAGAAAAGATGAAAAGGGAGTTGGTTTTCCAGTGGGAGAAAGAAAGAGGCAAAGAGAGAGAGAAGGCTAAAATATAAGGTGAGCACCGTCTTTTGTTTCCGCGACCATTTGTCCGCGGGTGATGGCGTGTGGCATTTGTTTTCCTTTCCGGAGATAGGGGCGTGGTGACAGGTGCAGCAGGGTCTGTCTGAAGATTAAAAGAGTTGGAGGGTAAATCGTGGGTCAGCGGATGAGAATTCGCCTCCTTGTGGTGGGTTTTGTAACTACGGCTATAAGGGACGTGGCGCGTTCTTCTTTTTTTTGTATTGTGCGCCGTGCACTCTTTGCCTGGAGGGTTGTCGTCTCTTCAGGGGCTCCTTCCTCTTTTTCTCTCTCCGCACCCTGATAGCTTAATGAAAGGCGACGGGGCTATATTAGGACGTAATTTATGAAGCCACGGCGTCTTTGGAAGCCCGATAATCAGTGCAGTAAATGAAAAAAATGTAACGACTCCAGCCGCAGTCAGAGAGAGTATCCTTTGTTTTCGGACAACGTCTTTTGTTAATATTCGCAAAAATGTCTTGATGGAGCCACGTCTGGATATTTTTCATTTGCAATGTTCCAATTAAAATCTATGAAAACTCAAGTCATGCAGCTATATTTCCTCTTTTCAATAATTACTCTACCTTTACGACTTGAACTTGAAATTCTGTAACTTAATGAGAACTTGTTTTCGGACAGTCCCCGAAAAAGGAAAATCTATGGTAATACCTTTGATTTGGTATAAGATTTAAATATTCAATTATTTTGATTATCACACTATTAAACTACCAACAAATTGGTCTCACATTTGTCGATATTTGCAATAAGGAAGGCTTAATATAGAAATTGAAAACATGTAGGTATATGTAATTATAAACACGGGATCGATAGATATCGATTTTCTGTAACAACATGCCCATCGATTGTTCACAACTTTGTATGATAACATGTTCATATTTATAGTGTTTTTTTCTCAAAAAGACGCTTGTGTATTTGGTGTCTGTCCATCCATCTGTACGGGCAAAATTTCTAGAAATTTAACACTTGGAAGAGACAAATTTTTAGGATTTACATAAGGGCCTTAAATTTCAAAATTAAAAACCAAAAATTAACTACAAACAGCGATGCAATATCAAAAACCTGCCTCAAAACTAGGAAGTGAAAATAATCACATAACATTGCAGTTACTTTATTTAGAACTAAACAACGCATAGCAGTATTATTTCGTTTAGATTTTATGAATCCAATAAAAAATCTGAGAGCCATGGACAGATTGAACATGCGTATTATTACAATGCATTAATATTTATAACAAACCATCAAACTAAATGAAGTTAACAAGGCAATGTAAATAGCATAAAAATTGTATAGGAGAAAAGGTAAATATCTGTATCTATATATCTTACTTAATAATAAAATTTCCAACGTAACAAGAACAATATCGCAAAACTCTATGGTCGTGCAAACGCAGAATATAACAAGAAGGAACAGCATACTCCATAAATGGAATACGCAGATATTTCGAAGACGTTATTATGGGATTTATGTGCGAAACGGTATCGAAAGATTGCGCAGTCCACAAATTTTTATCTCCGAAACTATAAGTCGTAATTATGTGTCCTCGCATGTGATCTCGCGGACTTTTTGTGGTAAACGTTGTCCTCTATACGAATAATATTTTTAACCAATACCATACAGATCATATGAACCTAGAGAAGGAAAAATATGGTATTTAATTGTTGCTTGACAGATTCCACTTAAGGAGATATGGGTACAGCTTAACTGATTGTGAGTGCTTACATAATGATGAAGTTCTAACTAATGGATGCAGTTCAAAATCAGAATTGGGCAATAAATTTCAACAGGGATCACTCGTACTTACTTTAATTAAAATCCGTCCAGCGGTTCAGGAGATGAATGTTACGACAGAGGAACGGACGGATGAACGGAAGAGACATGCCCATAAGGCGTTCCGCTACTACCTCTTCGCTTATAAAGAACGCCTTAAAATGAAAATATCCATATGTAGCCTAAGCTGATGTTCGTTATTAGAAGTACTGAAAAGTGAGACCATACATTTCATATCTGTGTATTTAATATTGTCATTGGTTTCGAAATAAATTATCTTCCAAGAATCGAATTTTTCAAGTTATTTTTCTGAAAGACCGGAATGCTTTCACTTTTATGGTTCCTGGATACGGAAACCTTTGTTATTCGACTACCAAGAGGGTATTATTGCGCTCTCGTATCTGAAGGCACATTGGATATTCCATGCAGATGGTTATTTTCCAATAGCTTGATAAAAATACGAGTAAAACCAAATGCGCAAGGCTATCGCACGTCCTGTAAGCTAAGAATATAAATAACCGAGTGTGCAGATCGTATCTCTTGGCTCAGAAGTTTAATCCAACCATTTGGGTTAAATAATGTTTGCATATTAAAAGTATTAAATATTAAATAAAAGTTAATAATTCAATTATTCGAATCAGCTTATATCTTACAATCGAAGTTACTTGATAGAGTAATTTATGAACATTTGTAGTCAAAGTTAATTTTTTCGGAATTCTCAAAGCATTTCTTGAGATCATGTTTTCAATCGTTTTTTCAATTAATTTATTCTACTGGCACTTATTTTATAATCATTAATAATTTTTTTTTAATTCTTCATAAAGTTGATAATTTTTCCAAATATATCTCTTCATTTCAGTTAATGTACAGACCCTCCACATTCACGCGGATTGCGTTCCTGGAAAACACAGTTTGGTAGAGGAATGCAAAAGGGATTTAGATACTGCATTTCATTACACGTGTGCAAACAGAGAGGGAATCGTAGGGAAAACTGAGGGTATATTATCACGTAGGCATCTCGTTTTCCTACCTTCCCCATCCCACGTGTGCGTGTCACTACATCTTAAGTGTATATGTGCCATACAGTTATTTTGTTTTCGGCAGTTTTCGTTGTTTTTCATGGACTATAGCGAGCGAACTGTATATTTTGCATTCGGCGGTCGCTAATAAAAGAAATTTACTTTCTGCAAAAAATCTTACAGTAATTTCTGCGCAAATAAGTTAATCCGCGAACATAAAACCCGCGTAAATTCTTATAATTTTCGTTATTAACTTATCTCCAATGAGACATATAAACAATAAAATGAGAGAAAACCAGTAATTATTGACATATATAAAGCACTAAACAGTAATTATTTAACGGTTGAAACATTGAGTAAATACACCTTGTTCAAAAGTCACGGATGTGTTTTGGGCTGAGGCATTACATAAACAGTCAATTCAATCTATTTCCCACGGAGGAGTGACCTGATATTCCATAAAACGATAATCACGGTTATCCCGAGATATTCGATACAATTCCTCACATGACTCAAGGTGACCCGCACCCCTGCTGCGGCGATTTATTCCGAAAAGCCCTAAAAATGTCGCTGCAGTAAAGGTCATAAGGTGTCCCAAGACGCCACATAATGGGGTGGGTTCAGGATCATAGTTCGCTAGACTTTTAATTTGAGCGTGGGGTAGATGGAGGGAGTGCTGGTCCGTAGTTAGGATATTTGTGTGGGAGGACACGCAAGGCGTACCTTCGATGTAGAGATAGGAGAGAACGCCGCTTCGGAGCTTTCTACTGTTCCCACGGGATATCGCTTCTTCCTGCCTCCTTTCTATCCCTCGCTTCCTTCTCATCCTCTTGGTCTTGACGCGCTCTACTCTTACATTTCTATTTTGAGAACTTATTTTTCGACTCTTCCTTAATTCCACTGATCTTACATCCTCATTCTCGTACCTTACAAATGCAGTGCTATGAAATATAACGACATAAGAGTATATCCATCTAATTTTACATCAAATAATATCCATGAAAATAGGCGTGTATTTGTGCGTAAATGTGTGTGTGCGTTTCATTGCATGCGCCAATATTATTTAAAGTCCATATTTCTCAAATTGGAAATATTATTTTGCCGAAAACTATTTTGTAAAACCTATCTAAACCAAAATATAATAATTTTAAAGTGCGGCCTGAGTCGACTGATTGAAATTGCAAAGGTTGGGCAAAATTCATGAAATAATGACATCAGAAGTATTTAGAAACGTCGTGTAATAAAATTGAGCTCAGTGTTATTTAACGATAAAGTAAATATTTTGCATAGCCAAAGTTATGGAAGGAAAAGAGAATTAAGAGAGTCAATTCCCCTCATTTTATGGATGAAGAATTCATAAGAGAAAGAACTTGAGTTAATTAGAACACGGAATTGCCAAACTTCCATGTGAAACCAAATGCGGCCCGTCGAAGCATTTGAGTCTTTTAATGAGGCTCGCCTAAGAACCCGCAACTGCTGAAGAGGCTTAAATCCTAATAAGTTTGCCCGTCCCTGAACTAATAACTCACTCACGCAAGTTTCTTACATATTGGGAAATCTGGCAACACCTAAAATTTTCCAGAAAGTAAAAATAGTTTTAAGTATATAAAAGTTGTGTAGAATAATGTTTAACAAATAAACCTTCATTAATATTTCCTAGCCACGCAGCTTTTAGATGCCCAAAACTATTTTAACTTTCTGTAAAATTCAGTTATGTGATTTTTATATTTCTTGTTTACTTCTTAGTGCATATTAAAGTAGGTGTCATTATATTTACTATCTCATATAGTACGTAGTATATAGAAAAGTATTGTAATTGCGAAAACATCCGATTTTGAGATTTTGACGGAAATACACGTTTTAGATGTCCCTGAGTCCAAAAGAGTGGTTTTTGCCATTCCCTATGTCTATATGTGAGAGGCCCTAGAGCCTAGGCCAGTGGTGGCGAACCTTTTGGCGAATGAGTGCCAAATTTTAATGAAATCAGAGAATATTTTTGGCTCGCGTGCCAACCATAGCGTGAGCTGGGGACATTGATGATTTTTTACGATAATAAGGAGCATAGGCTGTTTTTATTAAATAAAAACAATTGTTAATTAACGGCATTCCCATTTATTTATTTTAAAGTTTAAATATGCTTTTTATTTTTTATTGAAGAGTATATAACAAAAGTATTGAAATAAATGAAGCATTTCAGGGAACCTGTTTTAATCATTAATTACATATTTGTACTGATTTAAATTAGATGATTTTATAATAACGTCCTAATAAATGTGAAACAAAAAAGGAAGAAATAACAGTGTGACAGTATTAAGCTTGGTTCATATAATGCATAAAATACCAACAAAAATAAAATAAACCATTTTCACAATTAATGAGACTTCTGTTGCTGCACAAAGGATGACAGATATTTTACATCAGGTTTATACTTAGTTGTTTTTAAAGTTACACAGGCTGCACTAGCTTTGTCGGTAAGATTACTCCTAAAATTAGATTTGACGATGTTCATTACTGAAAACAGGGATTCGCAGAGTATGTAGAGGAAAATATTGACAGTATTACCATAGCTACATTTTTCAGGCAAGGAATTCCATACTTTCAGAACTTCATTTTCTGCATTCTTTAGCGTTGATCCGACTAACCTATCTCTTTCAATACTTTACAATTCATTTCTTAAATCGACAAATTTTTGCTTCCAAATGCAGCTACTCTGTAAGTCAATCAACTGCATTTCAAAATAATGCAAATCAATCCATTGCAAAATTTCCAAATTCAGTTCGTTTAATTTTGTTTTGTCTGCATATTTTATAAATTTTGCTTTCTTCAAAAGACCTGAACTGAGTAAATCTTGAAGAGAACTGTTCGAGGGTCGAACTGCTGAGAATTGCATCTGTAGCCTATGAACATCTGGTTTTTATCTTCAAGATCACTCAAATATTTTTTTAGATTTGGAAAATATTCAAATTTGCCAGTGCTGATATCATGTTTAAAAACTTTTAATTTGATTTAAAAAGCTTTTATGAGATCAAACATAACATCAATTGTTTTATTAAACCCTTGTAATTTTATGTTTAATTCATTTAAGTGCAAGGAAGAATCTGTAAAAACATTAATTTCATCTACATCTACAGTTTACCCTGCAATCCACCGCAAGTGTGTGTGGCAGGGGGTGCATTAACACCAAGGGGAAAACTTCAAAATTAGGTCTGGGTTTACGCCCCTACGCGAGGTTACTTTTGATCGCAAGTTTTTTTCTGCTCGGCTATCGTTCCAGGGAAAAATGAGCCTTTGTATCTCACCGTCCTACAGGCTATCTCTCTTATTTTACGAGGATGGTCCATTCTACCGATATAGGTGGGAGTTCTTATTATTTCTTCGACGTCGCTGGAGAAAGTACTCGTTCAAAATCTTTCAAGAAGTTTTAACCTAGCACGTGATCGGCGCTCAGCTAGTGATTCCCATCCTAAGTCCTGTATCAAGCCTGTAACGCTTTTATTTCTATCATAACAATTTTTGACGAATCTAGCAGCTTTTCGCTGCACTTTCTCTAACTCGGCGATTAATCCTTTCTCGTACGGATCCCATATGCTCGACGCATACTCTAGCAGCGGTCTAACTAAAGAAAAGTAACATGTCTCCTTGACTTTTTCTTCGCTTTTACCTACTATCCGTTTGATGAATCCTAGTTTCTGCTCTCCCACGAGAGGTTACTTGTTAAAATGACACCTAAGTATTTGACGGATTCGGCTAATTTTAGATGTACGCCTTCTATACTGTAATTCATCGCCTCAATTTCTTTGTTTCTCCAGAATCTCATGACGGAACACTTACCTAAGTTCAGCTCAAATTGCCACTCTTTACACCACTCGAGAATTGCGTGTAGGTCGTTAGAAAGTAATTCTTGATCAGCAGGACTGTTAATCTCTCTGTAAACTACCGTATCATCCGCGAATAACTTGATTTTACTTGTAATAACATTATCTAAGTCATTTATGTATATAAGGAATAATAGGGGACCGATGACACTTCCCTGTGGAACGCCGGAGGACACGCTGACCGAATCTGATTTAAATCCATCTATGACTACCATTTGTTCCCGATCATTGAGAAAGTCCCTGATCCACTCGATTATCTTTCGATTTATTCCACAGGCTTGTAATTTTTTCAATAAGTTAATATGAGAGACTTTATCGAATGCCTTCTTGAAGTAAAGAAAAACCGCGTCTAGCTGGGTCTTTCGATCACCGGATCGTAGTATATCATGATTTGCAACTCCACAAAACGTCATGACAGCTTCTCATTCATCATAAACATACAATTTCTTCAAAACACTCAACAAATCGTTCAAGAACACAACCTCGGCTAAGCCACCGAACATTGTTGTACATAAGCAGTTCTTTGTACACTGAATTCACCTCGTTAAGCAAATTTTGGAATTGTCTTTTTTTTTAACGGACGCGCTGAAATAAAATTTACCACTTTGGTTACAATTTTAATTACTTCTTCGAGTTATTTAAGTCCAGCTTCTGCACACAAAGCTTCCTCAAGTATAATACAATGAAACCCTAGAATTTGATGTCCAACATGTTTTTTAAACAAAGATACAAAACCTGCTTCCTTACCAACCATACTAGGTGCACCATCTGTTGTCACGGAAACCACTTTTGAAAAGTCAAAATTTTTAACAGTTAATTCATTTACAACTGCCTTAAATATTTCACTCCCTGTGGTCTTTTCAGGTAAATTTACCAAGTTAACCAATTCTTCGCCTATCCCATCACGAAGAGAAAATCTAACAATAATGGCTAACCTAGCTGATAATGTCATACCCGTGCTCTCATCAACACAAACTGAAAGGTATTTACGTGATACAATATCTTGTATTAGCTGTTCTGATATATTTGTTTTCATTTTCAAAATTATATCTTTCACTGTATTTCTATTCAGTGACAAATCATTAATCCGTTGAATAATTTTATCTTTCTCTAGCAAACCGTCAAAAAGGTAAGGAGCGCATTCTATCAGTATTTCTTTAATACTGAATGGTTTCCCATTTTGAGCAATAATTTTTGGTATTTCAAAAGTAGCAGACACTAAGTTGGAACTGCCCGATACAAATTTCATTAAGACATTTGATTAGATTTCCTTTTTATCAACGTCTCGAGCAATATATTCTTTTTGTTCATTCTCATTTATATCGCAATGCCATTTATGTACGGTTTCAAAATGCCGCTTTACCGATGAAGTCCTGCAAACCACTGATTCTGAGCATAAAACGCACTGAGCCTTATCACCGCCTTTCCTCATTCCAAATCTTGTAGTCCACCATTCTTGAAAATTTCTACTGTTGCTTCCCTCATTCAAACACTGTTGTTTCTTTAATGGTTGATCCGACATTCTTGGAAAACTAAGAGAGGTAAGTAAATAACAAAACTTGAAATTATATGAAACAAGTGTTGAGAGCACTATTTAAGAAAACAAGTTTTTAAAACTTCATAAATATATTTAAAATAGAAATGAAATTTTAATTAATTTTTCAAATGTTTGAATATTCGAACCATTAAATATTAAATTCCAAAAAATTCAATATTGTTAAAAAACTATCAAATATGTTTAACTAAAAATAAATAAACTTAAATAAAGTTACTTTCGTTTAAATTGTGAAGTAGTAATAACTGTTTTTGTCAATTTCATATGGTTCGCATAACTAGAAAATTCTTATTGCGAAGGCTTCCGCGGTGTTTTCGTGCTCCTTCCATGTTTTCCGGGTTTTTACCGCGTGTTGATTCTTTCAATGACGACTGTTTCACAACCATTCCAGGTGGCATCTTCAGTCAAGACCTGAAGATGCCACCTGGAATGGTTGCGAAACAGTCGTCATTGAAAGAATCAACACGAGGTAGAAACTCGGAAAACATGGAAGAAGTAGAAAATTCTTGGTGATATATTCCTTTCTGTGATTTTGCATTTGTAATTTTCATCTCTATGTCAGAAAATATTCAATATGAATTTGCAAACAACATAAAAAAGTATGAAGAGAACGAGCGAATCCCAGCAGTTTGGCTTTATTATCACGCGCAGGGTCGATGCTAAATTTTTCTGCCCCTAGGCAAACCTCTTCTGGCGCCCCTTCACTATTGCATTTTTCTCGAATAATCTCGGTAAAGCAAATATTTCCATCGGTGAGTAGATGTCTCAGACAATATACGCACAAATATATAGCGCGACTCAGAATTAAAAGGGTATAATGGGCAACGTTTACATACTTACACATACAAATTGCACTGACTGCTGAGAATATAATGAAACTATAATATAATAATAAATATTAGTGATTGCCGTTTGTATTACTAAATTCCGAGTTACTTCTTGGCCACGCCATAGATTAATTTATAGAAGATAAAGTTTTCTCTTTTTAAATTGAGTACTTTACATAGCTATTATAACTGATCTCCTTTTACTGTAGTATAAGAATTTTTCCTAACCTCAAATTTGAACGATTAAAAAGAAAATTGTGCTAGCAAGTTAGTAATAAATAAGAAAAAATGAAGAGTATTACTCTTTTATTTATGTACCCACCTCATGTAGAAGTGGGCACATAAATAAAAGTGTTATAATTTATATACACCTCTATATGTGTGTGGCAGATCAGGAAGGTTTTTAAGGTTTCCAAGTATTCGGCACATTTTTCGTTTTTGATATAATATGTGAAAATTTGGATTTCCATTTTCTAAATTTTACGTCCAAGTTAATAAATTTAAAACATCTTTAAAACTTTATGTTAGTGCTGTAACGGTGGTAGCTCATATTAGAATTTTTGTAAGTAACACAAAAAGTATCCGAAGAACTCGAATTTCCAGATTAGGAATGTTTCCCTGTTAGAAAAGGTTTGTTTAAAAAAACCATAATCGCCAGAAAATTATTTGAATGCAACTAAGAAAGACTTCGCCGAAAAATGGAGTAGGTATATCAACTAAATCACTAAAAAATATTATAAATAGTGACTTTTTTGGTTAAATTTATTTATGTACTTACTTTCTGATTCGATAAAAGAGGAAGTTGAAAACTGCAAATTCTCGAACGAAGTTGGAAACTGGAAGTTGGAACTGGGATTTTCCCAGGATATTAAACAGCCCTTTATGAGCGGGAGAAATAATATTTACAGTAGATATTGATGATTCTTCTCGAATAAAGACGAAAATGTATCAACAATTCCAAAAGAAAGCTCACCTTTTATAAGAAAATAAAACAATTTTCAAACACAGAAAGAGATCACTCAAGTGATGCTTTCGCAGCAATGGACGTATTCTAACTGATGCGGACAACCTCGTCTTGTTCTGTCACAGATGTGACATACGAGGGGTAGAAGGGGGTAGAAAACATTTGTGAGAAAATATGTACCAAATTCTTAACGCGGCGTAGCGATTCAAAAGAGGCGCTAAAAGGAAAAGAAGCACCCTTCACAAGACAGGAGCCGCTGCAAATAATACCCATAATTGTGAGCGTGCCCGGGTGCACATGGAAACAAAGTAAAGCGTAGGAGGGAAGGTCTTCCGGTGTACAAGGGGAAGGAGGGGTGAGAGACTTTGAGCTGGGAAAAGAGTGGAGGAGAGCAAGTCTGAGACAATTGGAAAATACCAAAGAAACTGCGAATGGAAAATGTTTGACGACCACTCATCCGAGGGATCTTTCCGTTGACAAAGAGGCCTCCGAGTTGTGCGGTGGTTTTCTTTATTTCTCCATCTGGAATTGGGATAGATTTCGGTTTTCTTTGACACCCTCCTGCCATATCCCGCGTGACAAAACATTTTTTCCCGCGTGCCACTTTGGTCACGCGTGCCATAGGTTCGTCACCCCCGGCCTAGGCGGTTCAACGAAATCTAATGATATTTTGTGTTTAGGCATAACATTCCCAATAATAGATGAATGATATAGCGCAACAATGAAGGGTAGTTTATTCTTGCTGATTTACATAAAATTTTGATTTATTAAAAAACAATTTTGATTAAAATTAACCCAGTTATAGAGCATGCAGTCATAAACAATACTGCGTAAGCCGTATTTCTTTTAAAAATAACTGTATAGCATCCAGCGAAATTATAATAAACCGATTTTTGCGCTTAGCTCTCCCCAGTTATCTCAACAATATCAGTGCTTCAGCACCATTCTGCCAATTCTCATAATACTTGGTAGTTATGTAGTAAAACAATTTATCTGGTTTTTATTTTCACATATATGAGGTAACACCAATTATGTGCGGAAGACATTTTCCGCGATCTTGTTGTTTATCTAGCAGTGGGAGTTTCTTCCAATCAGGAAAGACTGTAGTATATGAGAATGTTTTTGCAATGTATATTGTACCGATTATTCAATTAAAATTTTATTTTAACTTAATAATTAGTTCATATGTACCCATCATTTTTGACGGGAAATTACGCTAGTACAGTGGCGGGCAGCCTTTTCTACTTAGTGGGCCGCATTTTTTTCAGTGAAGCCTTCAGTAGGCCGCATTGGAAATTGTCAATACTTCGGCGGTCTGAATTAAAGTTAAATCGGAATTTATTTAGAGATTCTTACGCGCCATATGAGTGAAAATCGAGTTAAGAGTAGGTTTTTAGGGTAAACATTACAATATTATGAATCATGGTGGAATTCAAGCTTAGAAATTCCTTTGATAAAAGATCATAAACAAAATTAAAAAGAACTTATTTGAATCGAGAAATATTTATTAAGTGGTCTGAATTTAATGCTAGATATTTTAACAGTTTTTGCTAAATATAAAATAACATTTGTTGGGTAAATAAAAAAAAATGAAAACAGTTTTGAATACTACGATACACTGGTGGTGGGCCGTATGAAACTGCTAAGAGGGCCGCATTCGGCCCGTCGGCCGCAGGTGGGGCACCCATGCGCTATTAGATTAAGAAAGAGCAGTTGAGAATGAAAAAATTCTTATATTAGGTATCATCTATAAATAACCAGGTGCGTATCTCGGCTGCATTGCAGTCATCTTCAGTGATAATTCACCGAAAGCAGATTTTAATAAGAACACAGGCATTTTCGTTGTATTTATGTGTACGCGGAATGGGAGAGGAAAAGGCGATTTGTGAGTGTCCATTGAGAGCGCGCGTGGTGGAGACTGTCTGCGAACTTGAACGAATGGTATATTGCCATAAGGGGGTGGAAGGGTGTTGCCTGGGCTAAAACTCCAAAGAATTTTTCTAAAAAATCAACAACAAAAATGCCGCCACACGTGTTCCTTTAGAATCTACTTTTGGTGAATTACCACTGAAGACGGCTGCCTTGTAGCCGAAATGCGCACCTGGTTGAACATAATCTTATTCTGCTATTGAAAAAGGAAAAATAATAATTTAAAAAATGTGCCGTTTTCATGAAAACATTTCTGTTAATTTATTAACTTACTATTTTTTCGGATTTTTTGTTAGAACCTGTAGGAAATCAAGTACCTAATTCTGCGTGTGAATGTATTTTTGTACTCATTACTAACTCTAAATAACCACATTATGAAACCTCTCAGAATAAAATGAATAAGGCAGTTTGGCACATTAAAATTAGCACATAGAGTAGTACAGAAATAAATGTTCCTGTATCTATGAATTTGCCGTTATCTACCATGCAGCGGTATTTTCGCAAACTACATTGTCATAGCAGACGTAATATATCGCGGAAGAGGTTCGCCACTAGCTGCCACCGTAAAATTGCGTGGGAATGTGAAAGACCTCCATGCTCGTCGCCTGCACTGAAGGCACCTGCCACTGAAGACTTACTCAAAAGCCTTGAGCACTCAAAGTGTTAATTTACGAATTAAATTATAGTTGAGAACAGGGGCGGCCCAAGGAATTTTGACGCCCCGGGCGAGATAGCACTCCAGCGCCCCCCTTCGTTTATGCTTGTTGAGATATTTACAAAGTACATGTTTATTTATTCATCGCTCTGTAAAAATTATTGATAATGAAAAATTAAAAGGAATTCCATCAAGATTATAGCCTGTTCCTCGATATAAATTGGTAACTATATATATTCACTTGCAAGTAATGCATAGATAAATGATCGGGGTAGCGCCCCCAAAACTTTGGCGCCCCCGGCAGCCGCCCGGCTCGCCCGTAGCTCGGGCCAGCCCTGGTTGAGAAGCAAGTTGTTTCTCGTTGGTGGTGTCACACTGCGAACTAAAATTATTTTTTAGGATATTCCATGTAGTAATATTGTTTATGGTTTTCTTTACAACTACCTCCATATCTTCTATAATTTTGGACAACTTCCGGATAAACAAAACAATGCAACCTGAATTTATCACAATCATTATTTAAGAATCTCATCACCCAATTTCTTTCACTCTGCAACGCTGCTACCCCATCTGCAGGGACGCAGCGCATGTTATAAAAGGTCATTCTCAGCGAATCAAAATGGGATTTTACAACTTCTTAATATTTCTTGCGTTCCGATGTTCTTTAAGAGAAACCAAACAAAAGTTTCTCCTGAAATTTACCTTTTTCAACGTCAATGAAACGAGAACATAGGACTACGTATTTAATTAGTTTTTGTGATACCCTTACTTTCATCGAGAGACAAGCTAAAAAATAGATTATTTGACGTTATTTTTAATTTTATTATCTATATATTATATTTTCCAAATCCCGTAAATATTTGATGCACATTATCTTTACTCAGAGCAATATAAATATAAATAATCGATTAACAGCTTGAATAGCAAGTACTAAAGTTTTGATGAGTTCACAATCTGTGAAAGGCTTTCTGTGCTGGCCAATGCAGTGGTAAGCTTTAATGCAGCTAATAGTAGCTCATCCTCACGCGAAAGGAAAATTTTTATCGATTTTTGTTGACAAATCAATTCATTCCGAATTGTGTTCACAAGTTCTCTGCATGAAGTCACACCACTTTATTTATTCTTTACTTCTAACTCGAGCGTACTAAATGGCGTTGCACCACATACGTTTTTACTTGGCGAAGATCTGTTTTGCGTATCGCACAAATTATTATATTCTAGAACGTATCTGGCTTTAGATACACCAAGTATATTTCTCCCCAATCTTTATTGAACTATCTTTTTTGGCTCAAAAATTGCGGCTACGTTTTGTAAAAGGTGGAAAATTTTTAATCTGCTCTCGTGTTTGGAATCGCACCACCAGTCTATTTCTCCACCTCTTTCTTAAAATAATCAATAGGGAGGCATTTGGCTCTTATCTTTATTAATTCTTAATTTTTTCATTCTGCGTGTATATTCTAAACATTTCCCCTGAGGTCAAGTTAACACAATTGGTAGATGAGAAATTGCGACCGGGTCGAAGAGCACTCCTTTGGATGAGAAGTTATTTGTGGCCGCACTGAAAATCCCTGGTGGCCGCTCTTGAGAATAGCTGCACTAGTGCAATATGCATACGAGAAGTTGCTCTTCTTCGCATTGTATAGTATAACATGTTTTCATGTTTAATGATTAATAAATGTTTAATGATTACATAGCGCAAATATAGCAACATGCGGGGGTTAGCGTCTATAATCCTATCCTATTCAGAAAAATCATTATTCGTTCGAATTTTAAAACTAACGCAAAGTTTAAACGTCAAAGATCTTGGTAAAAATAAGTGAAACATTTGAACATTTTCACAATTCCAGGGAGAAAAAAATCCTTCATTGCTTTTCATATTGCGCTTTCAAATTTGATGGGCAAAATGCAAAACGGCTTGGTTTGGAATGTTTTTCAGGTTTTCCACTCGCCGCTGATCCGTGGCACATTATGTAGTCTGGTGGCAGGACTCCGTTCCCTGTACTGCACATACAAGGAAACTAATATCGCTATTTGAATTTCAATCGTTGGCGGTTATGCTCTGGCGATTTCTCTTTTTGACCTGTTTAGCGTACTTAATGACCTTCTCGGTTGTCCAGCCAAGGCATCAAAGGCGCTCATCTGTTTGCGGTTTCGGAACTTCTCGCTGATATTGTGATATTTTATATTCAAAGAAAAATGCAGATTATATCAAGAAAAAAATAATTAAAATTGGTTAAATTTTAAGCATATTTACGAGTTTTAAAAATATCACTCTTATATATTTCAATAATTATGATGCAAGATATTTTTATTTCACGATAAATAATAGGAGTGAAAGCCCAGGTAGTTGTTTTGGTGTTTCATCCTATTGTGATACCATGTTAATAAAGTTTATTTATCAACACCAAAACCAATTTAAAATTAGTTTTCCGATACATATCTAAATTACAGATTATATTTACTTTTATCGTTTTAGGCGTGTTACTTTATTGAGACACTAGCATAACTCTGATTCCGATCTTTAGAATATCTGTCAAAATGTGCATAAAATATATTAAAAAGTTTACGTACTTGTTATGAGGTGGCATTGTGTCAATTTGATCGGTTTTATTTTCGTAACGTACACGCTATCATGTTAACCAACACGTCTCAGCAAAATCACGTTTTTCTTACAAAATTGACGCGATAGGTATTTCAGCTCAAAGGATAGTTTATGGAATTCGAAAGGTATAGAATTATGCGCATAATATCAGAAAGAAAATGGCGGCCACCCTTTTCTATCATGTCTTCTCTATTTTATCCACATACCAACCTTTTTTCCATAGCCATGTACGTGCAACCACGTTCTAAATATCCCAAAAACTCCGCGACCGGAATACCAGTCACTTCATTCACATTGCATCCATGAACTCTTCTATCCAACTCTCTCTCTCATTCTCTCTCTCTCTTTCTCCCTCGCTCAACTCCCTCAGCCCCACCCACTGCATTTCCTTTCCGTAACCCGCGCACACACATACAAACGCACACACACGAGTTTAATATTTTCTCCAATTCCATCCCTCTCACCTCTTCTCCCCATATCCCCTTCCTACACTCATTTTCCTCCTTCATCTCTTGCCTTTCCTTTCATTACACTCTCATAATGCTCTTTCACTCCTTTTTTTCCTTTCACCCACTTCACTCTTCTTTGGCTGGTTACTTTCTGTATAATTCTTTCAAGTACACTCCACTTATACTTCTTTCCTAATATATTATGCAATCTATTTATAAACACCTTCCATTTTCTGGATTTCCTTTCATCTTTCTCTACCTCTCCGTTGATTTCACCTTTCCGGTCTAGATATTCATTTTCCCATCTTTCTCCTCGTCTATATATGTTCCTCTCTCACCCTCTCTCTCCCTTTTAATACATCTTTCGTCCATCTCTCTTCTCTCAATGTTCTCCTTTGCACTTACAAACTATCTCTCCATGAGTATTCCTTTTCATCTTATGTAAATTTATCTGGTATCTGCCTTTCATTGTATATTTTCAACATTTTTTTCCATCGTTCCAGTTTTGGTTTTCATCAGATTTTTCTCACCTTCTCCTCCCCACATATTACTCTACCTCTCTTCCTTTAAGCTGTCGCTTTCATATTTATCACAATTTTACTTCTGTTATTCTATTCCCTCCACACATTCATCTAACAATATCTTATCCTCGTTGCTTGAATTTAACATCAATCTTTTCTCTCTCTCTTCTATTTATTTTCCTCCTCTCCTTTTCACTACTTTGATTGCTTTCTTCCCTCATTCGATGTGTTTTATTAATATACATGGGCTCCACAAAGTCCTCGGCAGTTCTTAATGTGTGCGTGCATATTACCTTTACCATTTATTTTATATAGAATGTATTTGTATAAAATTAATTTCATTATCCCAATGCTTTTATTCATATTTCAGAATACCAATGTTGCAGAATTAATTAATTTCTATTATGATTTTGTCGAAATGCAAGAGACTTCCTGGACACCCCGTACAATCGAACCTGTATAAATAGAACGTCTTTAATTCAATTTTTCGATTACTCTATTCCCCCATTATCATTCCTATACGTTTAATCAAGGATCTGAGATTCGAATCCTGCCCGAATCAAATTATTTTCTTCTCTGTTGGTTCTATTCTAGTAATGTAAGCCCGTACACAGACCTTAAGCCCAGTATCCTCTTATCTGATATTCTATGTCCAAGATCTCTGCATATCTCCCGTAATGGCTGCATTTCACTTCTCACTCCTCTGCCTTATCGTCTCATACAGAATTCTCTCTCCCTTTCTCTTTCTCCCGCATCTTCCGAACCCTCGCTGGGATCCCTTTGCTCTTCTTCCGTCACTCTCTCCTTAACTTTCACTCTTTTCTCCTCCCCTCGACCCTATTTATTCCATTCGTCCTCTCTCCCTTTCTCTCTCTCTCTCTCTCTCTCTCTCCTATCCCTGTTCTCTTTTGAACAGAGGGGCTTGAAAGTGTAAGAGGAGAAAAGAGTGTATGTGGCCTTTGGGCCATCAACTTCCGAAGCCGACATTCCATGTAATATTCATGGAATGGGAGACAAGACCGCAAAAGTGTTTTTTCCCTTCCCCTCCCGTTATCTTCCCCTACCCCTTTTCTCCTCCTCTTCGTTTTTCAAAAATGCTCGAGCGCCTCTCTTTCTAAAACTCACTCATCTTCTCTTTTCCTCCATCTCTCTCTCTCTCCCGTTCCTTCCTTTTAAACCGCGTCCTAGGAGTCTTTTTCATCTTATTGGCTTTATATTCGCGACACGAATAACACCTCGTCGTCCCTTTGGGTGCTGTATGACCCCGTAGAGTCTTATGGTGCTCATGTTCCTGTAGGATGCAGACGGACTTCTGCGGAGGAAGTCAATGGAGCAATGTCCGCCGGTTGCATTCACCGTGTTAATCCTGATATCGCTCCATTTTGTCTGATATCTTTGGCAATTTCCAAAAAGCGCTTGTTTTTGTAAGATAAACTCTTTCTCGAATAATATCTTTGAGTAAGCCACGGACTTTTAAGATCATTGCGAATTCTATAGTAAACAATATGGCGTTCTCATTTTATTATTTTTTTACTGTGTGGCATTTAGAATATGTGCACGTTATTCTTTGAATCAAATCTATATACAGTAGATGGTAGCTCGTAATCACTTTGGCTCCAAGTTGAACAGTTGTATAAAACTCCTTAAGCCAAAAAAATTTGTAGGGTAAGCCCTATGCATTTCGCCCACTAAGTGGGCATCTTCAGGGGAGAACCTGCCTTGGCAGTGAACAAGGCAGGTTCTCCCCTGAAGATGCCCACTTAGTGGGCGAAATGCATAGGGCTTACCCTACAAATTTTTTTGGCTTAAGGAGTTTTATACAACTGTTCAAATCTATATACGTTCATGTAGATTCCAGGAACAGTTTAATTTCACATAATTATTTTGTGTTTATAATAACTGGAGATACACATATGTATTATTTCTCGATGCATTTTTGAACCCTACTAGTGCCTGACTTCATTCTATTTTCACATTTACTCTTTCTATTTCTCTTATCATAATTTATTTCACCTTCTTCTTTTTATGAATTTTATCCTTTTTCACCTTGCTACTCTTAACCTGTATACATTCAACTCTTCTTTCTCAATCTCCAACTTATTTATGACATTACTGCATTATGATTGTCATCCCATTTTCCTTTTCAATCCTTTCTCAGAACCAAGTCATTTTTTAAACACCTTCAAAACACGCCTCTCTCCTTTCTTTCCTTTCTCTCACAATTGAATTTCTCTTTTATTTCTCACTTCTCCATTTCCTTTTTTGTTCTTTCCACTTTCTCCCTTTCTTCATTCCCTATTTTATCCATGAATTTACTAACAATTCTCGCATCTGTATCGCTTAATTCTCCATTTCTATATTTTTCTAGAAATTTTCTTTTATTATCTACTTCGGCTTTCCGCCTTTCCTACGTATCTTCTTATCTCTTCTTCACGTCCTTCTACGTTTTCACCCTATCTTCTCTTCTTTCATTTTTCTTCTCTTTTCTCCTTCCCTCTATTTTTCCTTGGCGTCCTTCTCTCCAACCGTACCTTTTATAATCTTCCCTCTTCTACCGTAATCCTCGCTCTCTTCCCTTTTCGAACCGTTCTCCCTCTCTCTCCCTTACTCGCACTTTCGGTGGCGCCCGGTCCGTTTTGAGAACGCGGGACCAGCGCGGCGAGGCACCGAGTAAATTATCCCGAAAATGAAACTGTCAGTCATGGATGCGAGTAGAGGGAGAGAGAGAGAGAGGATGAAAGGGAGGCGGGGAAGAGAGGTCGGAGGGAGAGGGAGGTGGGCAGTAAGAGGTTTGATAGCACAGAGAGGGTAGGTCTTGAGCGAGGAGGTGGGGGCTTATGGGAGGTCGTGCGGGTAAGGGGATGTATAGGGAGTTGCGGCTGGCGTGTGTAGTTTGAGGGGGTGGTGGAAGTGGCGTTGTTGTTTCGAGAAGGTGAGCGAAAGGGTGTGTGTCGGGTAGGGGGGGGGGGGGGAGAGTTGGAAGATAACTTCTGGTGCTCGAGGGTCAAATGGGCCAAAGAAATGATGAGCTTTACGCTGCTGGAGTGATTCGGGGGCATAGTAGGATTGCGGTTGCGAATGGGACTGGAAGGCCTATGGCTATATTGATCTTGGATGTGTAGTTGACGCTCAAGTGGGCTTAGTCAGATGGTTCAATGGCGGTGTAAAGTTGTGATAATGTGATAAGTAATGTTTGTCGGGGAAATTCATCTGCAGTACTTTTTTATCTACTCGATAGAGATGGTTTTTCACTGAAAAAACTTTTCTATGTAGGTTTAAGAGTTTAATTGTTGTATACAAGGTTCCTTATTTTTATAATTAATCTTAAAACGTGCTGTTTTTAAGAGTAACACATGTAAATTAGTTATTAATGACGAACCTTCTATTCGAACCAGTGTCATTTAAATGTTTTAATCATTGTTTTTTTGTTTATAGTTTAAAATCAATAAACTTATTTTTTCTTTTAAAATAATTGATTCAATTTTAGACATTCATGTTAAAATTTCCTATTATTACGACGACAAAATATAATTTGCCAGATTATTTCTTGATACAATAAAAAATACAATGAAATTTCATATTCCGGAAGATATTCAATGCTGAAAAACCAATTGAAAATAAATATTATCTCAAAGGTGACATAGCCAGCTCAGCTTATGAACTTGAAAATAAACATTCTCATTTTACTGTAATCCGTGGTCGAGAGACAACGATTAAGGATACACATTTCCAACTTAATATATTAGGAGAGAATAACTATGTAAAAATTCCACTGATTAATGTGGAATTTTTACATAGTTATTCTCTCTTTCTCATTTATTATGAAGTTCCACGGAGTTATGGCTTCATCTGCCGATTTTTTTCCCAACTTAAATTCAAGTTCACTATTCGTAGGGGTTTCGTATATTGTTCATTAGACCATTTTCGCAAAATGTTAATAACATTTTATAGGCTCGACGTAGGCCTTGGAGTACGTAAATCCAATGTTAAGTCTTACCAGAATGATTTCCCAATAAAAATTCGATAAACTGGCGATATACTTTCATTAATATATAAATGAGCCGTTTAAAAATTTCTCATGAAAAATAAAAGCCAATAAAACTCTTTATATTTAAACAAAACTGTTTTTAGTCATATTCCGTTTTACTCTACGCTAAATCTTTAGATGAAAATGGGTGCATTAAAAGGTCAATCAACTTAAAAAAACATATGAGATTACTATCTATTATATATAGACGCTTCCAGATGAATCAGAGATCCGAAATTTTTTGAGTAGATGGACTAGAAAAACCGAAAATCTCAAAAAGTTCAACAATGCAGCCGCTAAAAATTAACGAAGGTTTAAACAAACATTTAAGGTTTATGTATTTCTGAAAGTGCTACGAAGCTGAATTTTTTTGTAAAGTTAGAATTTGTAATATAACCAAATAGGGATTATAGAAATGTTGATATATTAATTTATTCGACTGTTAAAAATTCTTAAATTGTAAACAAATAGATGTTTAGATACTAGGGGACAAGCTAGGGAGCTGACAATTTTTAGTTATTTAATGCTTTGTGCAATTGCACAAATAAACATTTGAAAATCTCCATGAAGTTGTTATTGCGCCGTTAAAAATTTTTGAATGTTAAACAATTAGATAAAAATTATTTAACTTCAAGATGTGTTACCACATTAACATTTGGCATACATATGTGGCAGTAGTAGCCAACAATGAAAAAAGTATAATATTGTTAAAATTTCAAATTTTAGGGATTGCTACTACTCCAATATTGTCCCATAAGAATACAACGGAAATCAGTGCAGAGGTGCAAACTTTTGAATTTAAAAAATATTTCTAATAATGAAATATCTCTCAGAAAAATTAATTTGTTTTTCAAGGTGAGAAGAAATGCTTGCAGAAAGCAAGCACCAACTACTTGTATGTAATATACTTCATTCATTATACGTCATGATATATCTACATGAGGCAATTAAATATTAACCATTTTCCATCCCGCGTTGTAGAAGGTCTTTAACTAAACTCTCGAAAGATAAAAATATAATTTGGCTAGTGGAAATTAAATGAAACGTTTGGGATATACTAATGGTAAAAATCATTCTTCTAGCAATCATAAATTCGACTCGTAGGGATTTCACTAGGTTTGTTTTCCTCCGACCTCCCTGTTGCCAAGGTGCCCTGGATGCGCATATGCGAGCGGAGCCTGTAGTGTGTGCAAGGTGTGTTCTAAGGATGTGTTTTTCGAAATTGGGGATAGAGGGTGAAGAGGGGGAAGGGTAAGCGGAGAGGAAGAGGTGGAGATGCGAGAGAGAGGATAAGGGGAGGTGTAGGAGGAGAGTGTAGGGGAAGGGGGATGTAGAGAGAGGGTGTAAGGGGAGGGGGGTGTATGGGGAGGGGGTGTAAGAATGGATCGCGCTGGAGGAGGAGGAGGCAGGACGGATAGTAATGAGATGGTCTCACACTGATGGGAATAAATGGTTTTTGGGAGTGGGATGGAAGTGAGGTGTTACGGAAAGGGATTCTGGGAGAGAGAAGAAAAAAGACCGAGGAAAATGTCTTGTGGCGAGAAATGGAACTAGTGAGACAAAGGAAGGTGGAGGCACTTTTACCTCAGAGGAAGTTCTTGAAGTTCGAGATACCAGCTCTTAAAGATACTTTGGAAAATCTTGGTTCTGTCAATATATATTGGTATATCGTGTACATATTTCTAGATTACCTAATATTTACAGATAATTAAATATTTTTAATGTACAGGCCTTTTATATTAATATTTATATAAAAACACACAATTCCAAACTTTTAAATAGTAGTTCCGCAATGAAAGCCATTTAATGTTTAGCCATAACAATGGAAAATGTTTCATTTGGGCAAGTTACACGTCCAGATTCTTTTCTTTCATTAGGCTATTATTTTTGCTGCAATAAAGTAAATAACTGTTTATTTTGCAGTATATTATCGTATAAAAATACAAAATGAGGATATGATCCATAGTTTGTTTGTTTGTTTGAGTGCCCAGTCAATTCGCCTCTCTTACAGCACAAATGGGTATCTCAGAGGTAGTGCAATGAATAACAGGGGAGGGAGAAGGGAAACCCGGTGTCGGCATTTGCCTGCTCTTACGAAGAACACCAGGGGGCCAACGGCTTAACGTCCCTTCCGAAGGACGGAACAGCTGAATTTGCGCGGTCTCCTCAAACCACACAAACAGGGGGCCGGGAGACCTTGGAAAAAATCCTACTTGCGCAGGATTTGTACCCGATGACTTTTTCAAGCATCGGGCGAGTAGCAGACAGCGTCCTAACCACTACAGCACCGGCACCCCTAGATCCATAGTTAAAGTAACTGGCCTGCTTGTCTTATGAGATAATTTTCATTATTTATAATAGATATTTGAAAAGACTGCTCGATAAATGTATAGCATAGATGCATTTAAATTGTTCTATTACACTGGATATATTTTGTATACAGCAATAATATTATCAATTTAAATCATTAAAAAGTTAGTAGTATGAGGAAATTATTAAGCAAAGCACTTAAGTGAGACAGATGTATTGTATTGTATTGTATAAGACGACCTCTAATGTAAGACAGAAATTAATTTCTATTAATTTCCTTTCCATTAAAAAGCAAGATAAATCCTTATATTCTGGAAGGGTAAATACGATATTTTAATTTTGAAAGTGCTTATAGCAGCGATGCTTTTAGCATCAATAAAATGTGCTTACTTCCATCCGGCATGGTGAATCATTGCAATGGAAATCATGAATACGGATGGGTTTATTTTTATAAATCTAATCCAAAATACTACAGAGCCTCCTGGTGGAGAACGTTTTAACTATTTCCAACGGCACCGCATTTAAGATTATACCAGTTCCATGTACGGTCAAGAGATGGCAGTAATAAAAAAAATGCACGATATAAATATTTTCTATAAAATTTTCTGTTCAAATTACGTTTTGCGACAAGTTATTAGATTATTTTTAGACTATTAGATTTTGTACTCTTTATTTTAATGTTTTACGACATTAATTTAATGCAATGTAAATCAAGAATGGGTATACCTTTTAGAAATGCATGTCAAAATGCTATAGTGTCTCCTGGTGGGGAACACTTAAACTATCTCTGACGGTCCCACCTTTGTTATACCAGTTCCTTTTACTGCCAAGAGATGGCAGCGTGGTAAAATTGCTCGACAATAATATTTTCTATCAAAATATTTTCAAATTAGATTTTTTAACAATTACTTATGTTAGATACTCGTAGTTTTTTTAAGTTTAATTATCATGGTGGAGTTACCCGTGATCTTCGCATCCTTCGCATATGATAGATGTGAAGTGTCATACGTCTTTTGTGACATACTGACCAAACGCACATAATATATTGATTATTCCACTTTTACATAATAACTAAAAAAAAATGGGGGTGCTGGTGGTGTAGTGGTTAGGACGCTGGCTGCTACTCGCCCGATGCTTGAAAAAGTCATCGGGTACAAATCCTGCGCAAGTAGGATTTTTTCCAAGGTCTCCCGGCCCCCTGTTTGTGTGGTTTGAGGAGACCGCGCAAATTCAGCTGTCCCGTCCTTCGGAAGGGACGTTAAGCCGTTGGCCCCCTGGTGTTCTTCGTAAGAGCAGGCAAATGCCGACACCGGGTTTCCCTTCTCCCTCCCCTGTTATTCATTGCACTACCTCTGAGATACCCATTTGTGCTTTAAGAGAGGCGAATTGACTGGGCATACATACATACTAAAAAAACAATAATTTTATTTTATTGGGAAGCTACCTTTCTTCCTAAAATGTTTAACATTCATAGCACTACCTCTCAGATACCCATTGTGCGTAAGCCAGAGGGAATCAGCAGGTCGTAAGAAAAAATAACTAAAAATATTCGATCATCACTTGATGCATTTCGGCGTGAATAATTTTGATATGTAATAGGTATACAAAAACAGATGAATTTCATTGCCGTTAGGTATATACTTCGTACGCTATTATCATTCAATAGTTATCTCTACGTTTTAATTTAACTTTTGATGATTAAAGGTCTGAAAAATCAGTGTTATAATATTAATCAATTATTATTAGTAGATGATAGCTCATAAACACTTTGGCTCCAAATTGATCAGTGGTGGAGAACTCTTTCAGCCAAAAATTATAGGATAGTCTCTATGCATTTCGCCCACTAAGTAGGCATCTTCAGGGGAGAACCTGCCTTGGCAGTGAACAGGGTTCAACTGCGCAGTTGAACCCTGTTCACTGCCAAGGCAGGTTCTCCCCTGAAGATGCCTACTTAGTGGGCGAAATGCATAGAGACTATCCTATAATTTTTGGCTGAAAGAGTTTTCCACCACTGATCAATTATTATTAATTCAAAAGTTTTTAGTGCCTGTCAAAATTTAATTAATCGCACATGTGTACATAAGGCCTTTTAATTTTGTAACACCAAGGCACTGCATAGAACATTTAGCCAAGAAATTTATTTGCAAGTATAATTTTTCAAATTTTAACTCGATTTTTATTAGAAAACCATAAACTGAGAACAGGTGCTTGAAATTTTGCCAGTGTAAAGCTGTCTATGGGACAAAAAAATTTAAAACTTGGGTCGTAATTTGGCAGCTCGGAACTTGGGCGAGTGGTCAAACATTCCAGTCCACCGGAGATCCTAGAAAATGGCTGAAGCAAAACGCACTTCGCAACGCGAAAACAAGTGAGCAGTCGGAATGAGCAAATTCCCACACCATACTCACGAAGTGAGACAGAGAAGACGATGGAGAGAGGAATTATAGTTTGTTTGTAAACCTTTCCCTCTTGACGTATCGTGGGAATCTTTAAGTCCAGCAACTCCTGTTTTTCTCCGACTCTCTTTCTTTCCCTCCCTCTAGAATCGCATCGCTTCGTCGTTATTCTTTTCTAAGCCCCCCCTCCTCCCTCTTATATCTCACGTCCAGTCTCACTCAGGATCGTTTGCTTCTCTATTCTCTTTTCTTTCTCTTTTCCCCCTCTTTCTCTTTGCCTGCAATGCATCTATGTTCCATTTCCTACTCTTTGCTGGCCTATCCAAGTCTCAGGTCAAACGCGTGGGAGTGGTTTTTATGTCTGTCACGTTACCGAGCGCAACTTATCAAAATACAAAGCGTTGTCAAGGCGAATACTTTTCTTTTACTTTTGCCGAAAAGTTTATTTTTATCAGCGCTTAACATTTCACGACCTTTTTACGGAGAGGTAAAATAGGAATACCAGAAGCATTCATACCACGCCTGGATTAGAACTCGTGGCCGTATTGAGGGATAGGCATTGTTCTCACATCTACTATAGCGTGTTGATTAGGATATTACTGTCTTTAGATAGCGAGTCAGTATCATTTCAATATGTTCTGAAAAGCTTGTACATTTTAGTGACAAATCAATGCTGCCGTTTGTTGAAAAATACCGCCATAAGAGGCAAGACTTTTGTGGTTTCAACATTTACAGTTTTTTTATGTATTTAGGATTTCTTAGCATTTCCTTTACAAATATTATGGTTATAAAATACGTTACTACTTGAAAGTGGAGAGTAATTAATGATTCGATTAGATAAAAACTTAAATATTTGTTAAAGATTATTCCTTTCTTTTTTCTCAAACCATGATGTATGTTGCTTGAATTCCAGAAATATCCGTCGGTTGTTCATGAGAACCCCGAATAATTCAGTGAGAAGAATACAATCCGGTGAAAAATGACTCCACAAATCTGATAAAACCGCTATAGTTTTTCCCTGATTTTCTGCACCTTGTCTTCGACATGCGAAGAATCCGCGCCTTTGGACATAGACCAACGTATATGTCACCGACTATTTTGCGTTACGCAGCGCGTGGTAAAATAAATGTTCCAGTCGGCAAGGAAACATTAGAGCCGCGCACTCTGGATTCGAATCCCTCTCCTAGTTGGCGTACAGGAGGGTGAGGAGAAGAAGAAGAAGAGGAAGCAGACGAGCTCGATTTTCTTCCTCTGGCACGGGAATTGACCAAATGAGAAAGTAAGAGGGGACTGGCGGTTGAGGTGGGATATGGCGTCTTTAGATAATAGAGTGGGACTTGGACGGATAGGGATTGAGAAGGATGTGCGGAAGGAGTGAGAGAGAGAGAGATAGTTGGAGGAACGGTCGGGAGGGGAGCGAGGAGAGGGGAGTATTTCGGTGGGAATAGGTTGGGAAAGTGGCCGGTGTAAGGGGTCATCTATATAGGGGTTTTGGTGGAGCTGCTTCCTCCTTAATTCTCACACGAATGGACCCAATCTCCCGACTAGTAATTAAACTCTCCGTTCTTCCTCTGAAGCCCAATTATCCTTCCCCGCGAAGCCCATTCGCACACTCCACCTCTGGACCATCTCTCTCTCCCGACGCCCCCTCCCTCTCTGTTCCCTCTTCCTCTCTCCATTCCTCCCATACCTTCATCTCGCTCTCTCTCCTCCTCCCCTTCTCCTCGTTGCAACAGCCAACTTTCCCGACCAATTCGGTTCCTCCCGGATGTTATCAAGAGGGGACGAAGCGAATTAACAGCCCAGGCGATAAAAATGTTATTGCCGCTATTACTATCGGTAATGTTGAGACGAGTTTTCGACTTTGATTCATTGTCCCGCGAGTTGTTTTTTCTGACGCGGAGCTTTAATTTTATGGCAGACCAGGAGATAAGTTATGTTTTCGTGGATAGTTTTAAGACGACGGTGCTTGGTATTTGATGAAGAAGAGTTTGCACGCAAATCGTAATTTAAAGATGATCTAAATATACTTCACTGAAGAGACCGGTATCTGATGGAACTCCCCAATAGAAGATTGGGTGTAATCTGAAGTTAAACTAGTGGCAATTGAATAAATGTTAAAATGATTAGATCTTTCATTTAATTTTAATAAATGTATATGATGACATTTTTATTCAATTATTAATTACCACAAAATAGGAATTTCTTAAGAAAGCATATATTACTATTCCTTTACTTTTCACGGCTCCACAAGTATCTTCTCACAGTATTCTACCCAACCATTTTGTTTTTGGACATAAGAACCTTACTCTAGAGTGAATTTTCACCATCTTTTATTTTGTTTTGAAACTACTCCCGCTCGATCCTCCAAATATTCCGCTCCACTCCTAATCTCCTTATATCCTTTGCCGACCTCCTTGTAACGTCGTGCAATTTCCTCCGACTCTTAAAAAGAGGTCCTTATTACCGGATACTCGTTCCCTTTACTCGGCTCTCACCTGCTCCTGAAAAGTTTCTTTTCCCGCGCTAACTCCTTTTTATCCCGTGCACACTGCCTCCTGCCCACCTGAAAACATTCCTTCATGATTTATCGCTAATTGTTTTGGATTGGTATTCTCCAAATGCGTAGCCGTTGCCTGCATACGAGTAACTTGAAGTGCGGAAAAAAAACAGAGCTTGAGAAAAATCAGTCGGTGTCGGATTTTAAAATTCTATTGAAAAGTATTGCATCAGCGTTATTCTAGATGAAATAACATTTTATCATTCTTGATTGCGATTATAAAGCCATGCAAACTCAACACCCGATAAACTTTCAGGGCAAAATTATATGTGCCTGCAAATAGTTTCAGTTATTATAGATCTGTATAAGGATATTTTTGGATACATTTAACAAATAAATGGCTGATTTTGCTTTGCAAAGAAACGCAAAGAATTAGCATATACGGTAATATTTGTAAATGGGTAGGAATATTACTCTGGGAGTTTCTTTTCTTGTGTTATGTTTATTGTGCAGAAGATTTTATATATAAAGTCAGTCTCAGTGCTTAACAGATGGAATGTCGAGCTCATCAACTTATTGGGAGGATCGAATGTATTATATAAGTAATAGTTTTCTTTTGTCATTAATATGTAATAGTATTCGCTGGAAACCCTGTAGTAATGGGAAGTAACCCGTTATTGAGAAAATGGGAACTTTAATCGATTGACAAGACAACCTCCTATAGCCATAAAACTGTTAAGGTTACCAGATGTGCATAATATGGCCTTGATGATAAAATGAACCACATTCCTTTAGGAAACAAATAATTTCCGCTGAGGTAGGTTGATTTGTAGCTGAAATGTTATCTTCGGCTTATTGAAGTTTTTAGATCATCAGTAGAATTATATCCATAAAGCGCACTCGTTAATTCATTCTGTTATTTTTTTAACAACATTATTCATAATTGATAGTAGCTCAATAACTTTGGCTAAGATTAATAAAGGTGAAATACTCCTTTAGCCAAACAATTAGAGGGTTACAACACCCAATGCATTTTGCCCACCTTGTGGGCGAAATGCATTGGGTGTTGTAACCCTCTAATTGTTTGACTAAAGGAGTATTTCACCTTTATCATTATTCATAATAAACAAAAATTCTTCTTTAAATAATGTTGTTCCACAGATGTTGCCCCATTTCTTTTTTCTCGGTCGTGTACATGGATGTCTGGAACATAAGACGAGGGAAATCGAACCGTTCGCCGCCGGAACCAACGTTCGCGCAGAAAACTCTTTTTACAAACCCACTTGAACGTTTCTTTTTCCCTTATCTGAGTCGCAAAACCGTTCCAAAGGCCTTTCTGTACCACCGACCCCGACTCAAAAAGACACCGACAGCAAGCCAGTACGTCGCTCGCATTCGGAAACACTTAAAAACATTCCACATTCGAACCGTCTCCTCCTCTCCCAGTCTCTTCCTCTCTCCATCGACCCCCCTCACCCCATCATCCCCCTCGCTCTGGCAATTTCCCCTTCACCTTCTTCTATAAACCCTCTCCCTCCCTCCCCGGCATTCCCTGAAATATGCATCCGCGGAATCTCCCCACATAAAATTATATCCCGGCGGTGCAGGAGGGAATTTCTGCTTCGCTTGCAACGCACGTTGGACCCAAGGCGTATGGGAAACACGAGGGAGAGAGAGAGAGGAAGAGAGTTACCCTCCTGGGAGAGTCAAGCGACCGCAGCGCTCGCGGCAGCCATAGGGGAGGCTGGTAAGGGAATGGGGAAGAGGGGGAGGGGTGGCAGGCAGCGAGGTATAGAGTAGTAGAGCGTACGACACTGTTGCATTTTGCACAATCAATCTCATACGGCTCGGGCAACGAACATGTTCCAAGAGCCTTTGGACGCGAGGTGAATTTTTCATAACGGTTCTGAGGTGGGGGTAAGGACGGAAGTGGGATGCAATGGAAGGTTTCTTCGGTGAAAAAATTATGGCGAGGAGAGAGAGGGAGGGGGGAGGGGAGGAGGAGATGGGGAGAGATGGGGAGGCGGAATGGAGGATGAAGGCTGGAGAGGAGACACCCTCAAGCTCCCCCGCCTCGTCCCCTCTATACACCTCGCTTCTCTTTTTACCTGCCTATCGGGAAAAAGAAGGGCGATACCGCAATAAAATGGAGGGGTGTGGCAGAAATCGACTCGGGATCGTGTGTGTGCGGTGCGACCTCTTATTTTTAAGCCCCTCTCCCTCCCGTTCCACCCTTCCCCGTCCTAACCCCTCGTATCTTTACTTTTTACCCCCGAGTTTCCACCCAATTCCGAACGAACTCGTGTCCCTCCCCTTCCTCCCCCGCTCTTACCCTCCGTAACACACTTCCTTCTTTCCCTCTCCCCCCTTTCGAGACGGACTTTTCAATGCGTTCATAAATTGATCAGTGGAGCGGAGCGTGCGTTGTTTCCCACCCTCGTATTTTTGTTTGTGTGTGTGTGGGGAGACTTAAGTCGTGTTTATTGTTTGTTGTTTCGGACCGCCTCCGTGTGTTCTGTCCACTGTTTTTTTGTCGCTTTTTTTAAGGGTTCTTATTTTTTCATCTTTCTTTCGGGGAACCGACAAGGTCGATTTTGTACTTTAAACACGAAATTTCATTTAAGGCACTCTTTCAAAAACTGGTTTTTGTTCTCTCTCTCTCTCTCTCTCTCTGCCACCCTTACTTTTCCCCAGCTTTGCTCCAATTTGTGGAGTGCGGGTAAGATGGCGGGGAATTTTTTTCAGGATCGTATGTATTTCTTCGAGTCATTTGAAGGGAACGAAACTCTTACCGTATGCACTGTTCTTATGAAATAATATGTGTGCGCGCACGTATGTGCGTGTACTTGTATACATAGAGCTGATCTCTATGCGAGAAATATCATTTTTAAATTCTATAATCGATTGTGAGTTTTAATTACAGAAAATTAAATAAAACCTAAATATGTTATGATTCTTATAGTAAGCATTTTAAATCCTCGATCTAATTTACATCTCAATAATTTGAATATTAATAATTTTCATATAATAATTAGGGAACGGGAGGATTAAAAATGTGAACTGCAATATTTTTGGTAATTCATGGCGCGATGAATAAATATGATTTTTTTGTATGAAATATGTTTGTCATGAGATTTTAAGTATCTTGGCTTGCAATAAACAAAAAATATGCTTTTGCACCAAAAATTGACTAAGTAATAATTAAAGAAAACTACTGTCAAACAAAGCTCTTTTAAACCAGCTCGTCGGAGTTTTTTGCTGTAATCACTTAGGAATGTGTCTTTAAGAGCTAATAACCCACTGAAATGTACAACTCACTCTTATAATGGAGGTGAAATGGGATGTTTACATGATGAAAATGTGTGGCATCAGAGAAAATAGTTTAAATAAATAATTATGTTCATAATTTGATTCTTTTACGGAGATAACCAATTGACCGTATTCAATTAAAAAGATTTTTAATCCTTTTTAACTAAATTCATGATTTTAAATATATACGACAAATTATTTGATACCAATTACTTCCAATTTCAATCAGATAGGTGGAGTTTCAATCGTAGAATATCCGCAAAGATTGTTTCGTCATTATTGGCGCAGGTGTAGAATGGATGTTGAATAGGGAAAAAAATTATCATACATGAACCGTTTTTTTATAAAAATATACGGTATAAATAATTTAAATGTGCCCGGATGAGCAAACTCTCTTGCTTACTCATCCACGACGAAGGAAAAATCATGGATGACGGTCTGAGAAATGATCAATTACCCGATTCGATTTTTAAAATATTCTCCTATTAATTATTTTTTGAGTTAGGGGTGAAGTAAGGTTTACAGATGTATTGAAAGCTCCGGATATGTTTAAAAGAAAACTGAATCGAGGGAGATGGGGATGTAGAAAAGGAAATAAATTATCTGAGTTTGTCGAGTGATATTTTTGTTTGACTGTTGAACTGAATCAAAATTTGTTCACCACGGTATATATGTCGATGAAATCGTATTAAAAATGTTAAGAAATGTCGATAAGTTGCTAAATATAACTTAAACTGACTAAAAACATAGGAGGAAAAATTAACACATCTACTTCAATAGTAATTTAATTAATTATTTAACCAAGCAAAAGGAACCAAGTTATTAGAGAAAATAAATGGATTAGTAATTTACTGCAATGGCAGGATGGAAATCAATCGATTGGTGTAGTTAAGATATTACGAAAAACTGCGTGAGGTAGGGAACGGGGAAAACGGAATATATACCGAAAAAGTAAATAGTAAAAGATGAGGAAATACTTAACTGAATAAAAGTCAAGTGAAAATAGATGGAAAAGCTGAAGAAGGAACGACAGGGAAATAGCGCGGTGGAGAAAGATTCTGCGGAAGCTGGGTAAATGGAAGGGAAGAAGAGGAAGGGATTAGTAAAATTGACGCGCAAGGGGTTAGCCACCGGGAGAGTCCCAGTCCTTGGGGAACATGACGAAAAAGGAGGGAAGGGGAGAAGCGACCTCTTACGGGCGTAAAAAAGAGGAGTGATTTGAGTGGTAAGCGGCCGAGATGGCTGCACTCCTCAAGGGCACACACACATATTTTTGTGTGCGCGCGCTCAGTGTGTGTTTCCTCCCTCGCAGTCTCTCTCCTCCCTCCCTCTTTCTCTCTCTCTCCGTCATAGGAAGTAAGGGAAAACTCAGAGAGAGGAAAAGGGGAGACGCCGAGGTAGAAGGAAAAGGCGGTCCTTGAAAGATTGATATGGTCCAAAGTGCGAGACTCAGGGTTTGCTTGCCACACGCGTCTCCCTCACGTCTGGATAAGAAAAAAGGTGACGTTCTTTTAGAGTGGGAGAAAATGTTTAGGAGGAGGAGGGTGGAAATGCTGAGATGGAAGGTGGGAGGGGGAGAGAAGAGTGTCACCGGGAATAGTGCTAGAAAGATGGTGTGTAAAGTATGGGGTCTTTCTGGAGGGAGGCAGGAGATGATGTGAGGTGAGGTATAACATCAAGGATATGTGCGCTATCTTAGAGGGAAAGCCTTACTCGGGAAAGAACAATGTTATAAGGAATGGAGTGATAAGAAGAGGAAATTTTGGTGAACTTGGGTGTCATTGGGAGGAGTTTTTCCCCAAGGTATAAAGCGCATATATGTTTATTTTTTCTGTATACTTAAAAGATAATATTAAAAATGTGTAGCAAGAAAACAATCTATTATTAATACATAATTTTATTATCTCTGAGAAGAATGAAATAGCGTTTTCTTTGGAATTAATTCTGTGCCTTGTTGTTATTATTGCTAATATGTTGAAAAATATTTTACAGCTAGCACATCAAAAGAAAGCCGATGCTGACGAAAAAAATATCGTCGCTTTTTCCGACAGATTGTTTGCATCACTTTCTGATAATATTTACTATTACAAATTATATACACGTATATTTAAAATAATAGTAAAACTAGACTAAATATATAATATTATTTGCGCTGGTTGTGTTTGCCTCCCAGTGTTGTTTGCTCGTTTTTAAAGTGCCCGAAGCGTTATTTATTATAATAATTAAATCATTTTTATGATTTATGATTTTTATGACCACAAAATAAGGAAATTTATGGACATTATTTAGTCATTATATGTCACATTTTCCAAAATTTTTAATAAAAGTATTTAAATAGCAATTCGGTAACTCTCACCTCAGCAGCTCAGGTAATGGAAAAATAAAATTTTAGTACTGTTTGTGTGCTGAATTTTAAAACTTAAATTTTCAATTGATTAACTCTTTTATTTTTATCTACTAAAACGGATGTCCTTGCATGGAAATAATTTTTCCTCAGAGTACTTTCTTATATTTCCACGTTGTTTGCATCTGTTCGTGTTTATTCAACTTTTATTTATAGATGTTTTCGAAAAATTATTATCTGATACGTACACAATACAAAATTATAAGTTTCAAGGTATTTAAAATATTCAGGCACTCCAACTTATTTCACTAAAGTAATAAATTTCTGTGATCCCTGCAAACGTTATCGGTGAAAATTTAATTGGCCAATTATCATGGTAATATTTTGAATTTGTTATCTATAAGAAACTTCAGAATAATTTTTCTAATTATATGTTTGAATGTAATACTGCTGTTGTTTCGTTTAATCTATCTTTGTAAATAATGAAATGTGCCTTAAAATTTATTCTTTCAATTTCCCAAGATTAAATCCACCTCTTGAAAAGGTTTCTGTGGTCAATTTATGGTTACCCGTATATAACTTCATAACCATTTACAGATATTTGGTAGTAGTAAAATTGTAATGTGTATAATTCTTACTAATATATATAAAAAACATTCATTCATTTATCTGTAATATTATTCCTATTATTCCATTTCATGATTGTAAATGTGTTATCTAAAATATCCCCAGTAAAGGGATTTAGGCCAATCCGGAATGCGAATTTCTGTATATTAAGTAAAACGTTCAACATAAAAGATAGTATAAAGTTCCTATAGGTAATTATAACTACCAGAGTTTGCAATGTGAGAACAGAAGTTAAGCATTAAATAGGCCCTTGCAAATAAATAAGATTGCAGCGACTCGATCTATTTATCCTATCAATTATTTTGCACGAATAATAAAATAATTGAGGGTTTAAGGTACTTCCCAGGCCAGTAAGATTTATTTGACAAAAGAAATACGTTTCGACTAGGTATTTTAAACTATGGTCATTTTATTTTTATCAACATCGAAGAAGCCATTAAAAAATTATCCAGAAATGCAAAGATAAAATGGAGAAAATAAAAATCATGAATCTTCCGCTTAGATTATGAACTAGGAGAGCGATCCTCCTCCCACTGCCTCCATTTTGCCACTTCATCCGCCGCAAAACAAAGCAACCACAACTCCTTGTCCTCCCTTTCGCCAGTCCGCTAGTTATCTCCCTCCATTCTTTCCTCCTTTCTTTCCTCCTCATCTAAAACCTCCTCTTCCTTCATCCTCATTCCCACCACCTCAAAAATATTCTCATTTCGCCTCACCTCACTCTTCCAAACCTTCCAAAACCCCTCATCTCCCTTCGCGAAACAACACCTCCCCTCCTCCACCTTCTTCACTCCCCTTCTTCCGCAACCCACCCCACCCGCCTCCTCACTCAAGGGGTTGGCCCTCGCATGAATCCTTCATAACGCGGTTGACGCGGAGGGTTTTAAGGGGCTAGAAGGGCTGAAAAATACAAGAGGGGGAGGGATGTGGGGCGGGAGATAGGACTTCGAGAAGGAGATATGAGAGCTACGTATATGCATGAGGGCTGAGGCTATGCATAATAGAGGCGAGGGAAAGAGATGCAAGGTCCCCGATGCGTGCGAGGCAGGAACGGGTGATGTGCGAGTGCGGAGGGAAGAAGAGTGGTGGGGAGAATGGGAGGAGGAGAGTGAGAGGGGGAGGGAGAATAAGGTGGAGGTGAGATTGGAAGGAAAGGAGAGAGTTACAATGCGAGGGAAAGGAGACGGGAAAGGTGGAGGAAATGAGGACGGATAAGGATGGCGGAGAGAGGAGGAAGGGGGAGGGGGGAGTTGGAAGGGAGGGAGGGGAGGGAGGAAGGGGGAGGGAGTAAGGGGGATGGGGGAGGGAGGAAAGGGGAGGGAGGGAGGGGGAGGAAGGGGGAGGGAGTAAGGGGGAGGGAGTAAGGGGAGAGGGAGTAAGGGGAGAGGGAGTAAGGGGGGAGGGAGTAAGGGGAGAGGGAGTAAGGGGGAGAGGGAGTAAGGGGAGAGGGAGTAAGGGGGGAGGGAGTAAGGGGAGAGGGAGTAAGGGGAGAGGGAGGAAGGGGAGAGGGAGGAAGGGGGAGGGAGGAAGGGGAGAGGGGGGAAGGGGAGAGGGAGGAAGGGGAGAGGGAGGAAGGGGAGAGGGAGGAAGGGGAGAGGGAGGAAGGGGAGACGGAGGAAGGGGGGAGGGAGGAAGGGGGAGGGAGTTAGATTTAGGGAGTGGGATGAAGAAGGAGGAAACTAATGGATGGAAAGAGAGAAAGGAGAGAGTGATATGGAGAGGGAATGGAAAGGTTCGAGAAGGAATGCTTTGTATAAGAAGAGCTTAGAGATGTTTCACAGTTTACGTTGAGTTGGATTAGAGATTTATTTGGCGCATTCCTCTCTAAACCCAATCGCCGTACATCCGGTTTAAGATTACATCTGTAAAACGACAGATTTATAGGAATAATTGAAAAATTTTAACCGGTTTTTCATAAATAAATAAAATTAGCACATGCTGGGCTCGGCATGAAGTGTCTGTTTTTAATTTTTGCATAATTTTTTTCCGATGAATTCTGTTAGGGCTATTTTTCATCTTACATATTTGACAAATATTAAAAATGTTCATATCTTTTGCGATAAGTTTTCTTGCCATGCGAACACCCGATTATTTTGTATATAATGAATTCGATAAAAATACAAAGTATTAAAGTGGTCGGCTAAATTTCGATAGCTATTTAATCAATCTGCAAATGTATAAATTTCTAGATCGAATGTTATTCTAGTGTGAAAATTATTTGTATCCAAGTTAAAAAATTATATACTGTAAACTGTAAAGAATCTAAAACAGGAAGTCGTATTTAAATGCTGCTCTTAATCCTGTTTGTGGTCAAAATGTATCGTATCTACTCTTTCGTGGAGTGTCGGAAACGTGATTGCTGGTTTAGAATTTTCTCTTTTAAATTTACCATCATAGCATATACCATTCATTTCTATACAACTATATGGCATTTGATAATATCGGTACTTTTTTGTCGAGCTGATTTCATATGAGAAAAAGCTCCTATCATATTGCAGTTACACCAGGAGTCCGTCAATACTTGGCCAAGATTTCTTGCAGTGATCTTCTTGCCTGCTAATAGCCTGCAGGCTTTTGAAAAAAATTAAGAATTAAAGTCATAAAACTGAAATCCGTCGTTAAAACATTCCAGTTCGGGCTAAAATTAAAAGAATTTATATTACATGAGTGTGCGTGATACCTAAACCTAAATTTCTCTGCCAATATATAGAATATCGGCGTAGTACAAAAATAAAAAAAAATTTACCATTATTTCTTCATTTTCTGTTTATTGCCATTGTATTAATAGGAGCCTGCTATCGTTTAGCGAAAATTTGTTTCGCCCGGACGTTACGTCGAATCACTTCTACCGAACGTGATTGACTTTTCCCATCCCATCACGTATGTGAGGTACGAAAGACTCCGGACTCATCACGTCAATCACTGCAGCAAAAACGGATTACGATGTTAATTCCAACTAGCCAACAAACCACTTAAAACAGTATAGAAGTTAACCTTGGCATAAATCACCGCCAAAGGAGGGAATGAGAGAGAGAGAGAGAAGCGCTCTCTCTCACTCTCTCTTCTTTCGCATTTCAGCCGGACTCCGAACAATGGAAGCATGTTAATCAGCGTCTCTGGCGAGGAAAAGTTTGCGTGTGCGCGTCTTGTGTGTGTGTGCGTGCGTGTATGTTTGAGGAGAGAGGGGGAGGGGTTGGGAAGAAGTTAAACTAGGGATTTGAGAGAGGTAGAGAGAGAGAACGCGAGAAGAAATTAAGAGGAGAGAAACTAGAGGAGATGAGAAGGGAAGGGATGGACCAAGTTGGAGGAAGATGCCGGGGATTGAAGATAGAGGGAAAAAGAGAGAGAGGGGGAAAGAGGCGTGGAAATTGTTATTTAGATGCGTGGGATTGGAAGCGGTTGCAAGGAGGTTTCAAAAGGCGAAAAAGCTTGTAAGGTAGTCTGGTGCTGCGAGTGATTACAATGGGGAAAATCTTACTTTTCGATACGTGGATAAGATTTCCAGCTTTAGTAATGTATTTTTTGCATTTCATGGTGGCAAAGAAACTTGATTCGCTCTGTTGTGGTCTTTACGCTATTTTAATTATGTTCAAGTCTCTGAAAGACACGTATGAGTTAATTTTCGGATAAGAAGGCTAATTTCCATTTACACGAAACTTATAATGCAATATTTCAGCATGATAGTATTTTTCTCCGACTAGGTACGCATTAAAAATGTTATCTCCATCATTGAACTTTGTTATTATTATGAAAAAACAACGGCTCTTGTATATGCATAAATATTTTCATTGTCTAAAAATAAGCACTCGTTATTTTCTTGGAGAAAATTAAGCTATTTGCTCCAGAAAACAATAATCCTGCAAACATATAGGATATCGTTTCATTTGATGACTTAGTTTTATAAAATAGATTAACTTACAGGTAACAATTGCTACCTTATACAATTGCTATGGAACTGTTATGGAAATTTAACTTGCAAACATTGGTAACATTAAAATTTATGATGATCATTCATGAGAAGGTAGAGCTACGGAATAGGAATAAATCAAGAATGTGCCTGTCAAAGAGTTAAAATGCTTGAATTACACAGTTAAATATAAAACGAGAGAATCCAAAGTCATTTCATCAGTTGATTTTTCTCGTGAAAGTAGAACCACAGTTCGTTAGATGATCATTATTGTGAGTAATGCTTCAGGTGTACTTCATAGTATCGGTATTTTTTATCCTTTGTTTTAACGATAAATTTTTTATGCTTTTGCTAAGTATAACTTTCGTTTTATATAGTATTATTTTCAAATTATTGGATAATTTTGGATATTTTGGGCCATAATCCGGAAGGATTGAAAAATAATCGAAAAGAGAAAACTGTCCATATTAGGAACTCATAAATTTTCAAGTGTTTTGTTCCGCAAGCGAGCAATCCTGAAAAATAAGATAGAATATTGAAGATAAATTTATAGAATACAGAGAGAAAAGCAAATGAATAGAGAGGAGGCGAGATAGCATAAAAATAATGGTAAGGTGGGCGAGAAGAAAGAATAGAACAGGTCGAAATGAGAGGGTGTAGTCGATAATGGGTAGAAAGAGGGAGAATGAGAGAGAGAGATAGAGTGAGCGAATATTGCGGCCAGGCAGGAGAGAGAGAGAATAGGAAGAAGAGGGAAGACGTGAAATGTGTCAGGTGAATACGAGGAAGAACTCAAGTTTCCTGCCCCGGCGAAGAATCTTCTTCGGGGAAGACTAGAGGCCCAGAAGTTTCTCCCCGGGTGTCTGGGAGTAAGGCGACGGATAATTGAATTAAGGTGACTTGGGGAAGAGGAGGAGAGGTGGAAGAGGAAAGGGCGAGATGAGACGAGGGTGGAAGGGGGGAGGGCGATGGTTGCAAGACGTGGGTTGGGAGAAGGGAAGGGAGAAGGAGGGTGGCAGGAAGGGGTAGGGGAAGGGGGAAGAAATGTCGGATGGGTGGATAAAGGAGGCTTTGGACGGAGAGGGGTGGAGGGGAGGGGAAAGGGGAGGGGGTGAGAGGGTGCGGATGAGCGAAGGTGGGAAGACCTTCTCGAACACGAACCTAGGGCGCGGGTCTTGACAGCTGGTAAGGTGCAAGGGGAAATGGGGATTGGTTCGGAAGTGGGAGAGAGAGGTGCGGGGAGAGATAGAGAAAAAGGGGAGGGAGATAGGAGGAAGGGGGAAGTGGTGGGGTGGAAGGAATGAGATAGATGAGTGTGTTATCCCTTGAATGGGGGCGGCACGAATAAATGAGAAGAGGCGGGTGTGTGAGATTGCAAATGAAAGGCGTGGGTATTTTCAAGAGCATGTATGTATGTATTCATTCACGCGCATATTCAGACTCCTGATTTTTAAACATTTCTACATTGATGAAGAAATTATGTTGTTTGCGTGATTGGATTTAGAATGTAGTGAAAAAATAGATATTGAACATATCAACATACGGATGGAAACGAAATCAGAATATCAGTCGAACGTCTTCGTGTACTGTGGGCGATAGAAGACTTGAAACAGAATCGAGTGTCTTAAAAATATATCGGTGAACAGAGCAATATAGAGGCAAATAAAGGGATAAAGCTTTCTCTATGTTGGCCATTAAAGGAACTAAGGGAGACATACTTGATTCGTAGGTACGTTTGACCTCTATGGTAAAATGTACATTTACACAATATTTTGACCTGATGTCGTGGCAATTAATAATGATAATAGAATCTTTAACCGTGAATCCTTGCTGAATACATATTTGTCATTTTTCCGGAAATTGTAGATAAAGTTTGTTCATTGTAGTTATCCGTAGGAATAATTCATTTTTTCTTCGTCTATGTTGCTAATGAATTTATAGCGAGTTGGTTCACGTAAATACAATTACCATAGATCAACAACATGTAATCCTGAAAAAGGACCTTCTCGGAGTAGCTTCTTTGCCATAAAAATCCTTCCCCTGTACTCTCAGAAGTAAGCAAAGAAGTAGAAAATATTAATTGATCTAAATCATACATTCTCTGCTATAACATATATGGTGCATCAGAGCCACACACAGTGTTTAAGCTCAACGAGAACTGATATGTAGTAAGAATAATGTTACATCAGAACACATCCCTTTTGATTTATTGATGGCAGGAGGTGAATGCTAGCAATAGAACTCGCTTTTTTCTATAATAATCATATATTGCAGGAGTTCCCAAACTACAGCCCGCGCAGTGATATTATCTGGCCCGCCTTACCTCAACTTCTAGAACATGCATATTAGTATTTTTGCCTGCAGGTGGTGTCATGAGATATCGTTTGAGAAATCTAAACGATATTTTTTTAGAATGTGTGTACCATATATCAGAGCTTCTCAACCTTTTTGGAGGTATGTAACCCTTTGGAAACTGGACACCGCTTCGCGGAATCCCACAATAATGCTCTTCACACAAAAAATATATCAACATCATAGGTAGTCTGTCCGTAGACAGGTCCGTGATTATTCATGGTTAAAGCTGGTTCTCCATTTACTCCTATTTTCCGCTGTCCTCTTCATATCTTGACCACTCTCTTTCCCATTCAAATCGTCTATCATCTGAAACCTTTTCCTACCTCTTTCCCTTTTCCCATCTAGTTTTCCTTCTAACACGTCTTTAATCATACTCTCTCTCCTCAGGTAATGTCCAATCCAGTTTGCCTTCCTCTTTCTGATAGTCTGTATAATCATTCGCTTCTCTCCTATTCTTCGTAGCAGTTCATCGTTTTTCATCCTATCTGTCCATTATATCTTCAGCATTCTCCTCCAAGTCCACATTTCAAAGGTTTCCAAGTATTTGATGTCATTTTTCCTTAGAGTCCATGTTTCTGCCCCGTACAAAGCTATACTCCATACATAGCATTTTATCAACTTCTTGCGGATATCTCCCCTTATATTCCCTGTAAGTAGTTGTTTCTTTCTCCTGAAAGCCGCTTTTGCTTTTCCTATTCTAGTTTTGATCTCATCCGTACATTTTGCCTCTCGTGTTATGATACTTCCAAGGTATTTATATTCTGAAACTTGTTCTAATGGCTTTCCCCCAATAGTTATGTTCAGATTCTCTTCTTTACCCGATATTCGAATGACCTTGGATTTTTCTGTATTTATTTCCATACCGTATTTTCTACCTGTTATCACTAGTCTATTTATCATTTTTTGTAGCTCCTCTTCCTTTCTTGCTAGAAGTACTTGATCATCTGCGTATTTTACTGTTCTTATAATCCTTCCTCCAATTTTGAAATCCCCTGTGCCTTCTAAAGCTTCTTGCATTAGACTTTCTCCATATATATTGAATAGGGTAGGCGATAGGCAGCAGCCTTGTCTTAATCCTCTACCGATATTTATTCCGCAGGTGTCCACATTCTCAAACCTGACCTTTACAACTTGATTCTCATATATATTCCTAATCAGTCTCCTGTCTTTCCAGTCTACACCTATATCCTTTAATATCTTCATCAACATTACCAAATTTACTCTATCAAAGGCCTTCTGCCAGTCTACGAAACTTACGCAGATATCTTGATTGTACTCTATTGCCCTTTCTTATATGTTTCTAACTACCCATATAGCATCTCCAGTTGGTCATCCTTTTCTGAAACCGAATTGATCTTCCCCTAAAATTTCTTCTGCCTTTTATTAATAATCCTCGTGATGATCTTCGAAGTGTGTGACAGAAGGCTTATCGTTCTGTAGTCTTTACACTGCACTGCCATTGGCTTCTTCTTTAGAGGGATCATTGTTACTTCTAGGAAATCCCGAGGCCACTCTCCCGTGTCGTAAATCTTATTAATTAATTTCCGTGATGTCGCTCTCATAATACTTGGTCCGAAGTTGTCTTCTTCAATATTTTCCTCATCTTCCAGTTCTATTTTTGCCGATCCTGCCTGCCTGTTGTATAATTCCTTAATGTATTCTTCCCATACCTGTGCTACATCCTTTGTTTCTGAGACTATCTTCCCATCCGTATTCATAATTCCTTTACCACGAATTCTATTAGACTTCATATCTTCTAATTCCAGTGCCCTAGCGTACATCATATCGTACCATCCTAACTTCTCCATTTGTTGTATTTCATAACATTTTTCTTTTATCCAATTTTCTCTAGCTTTATCTGTTACCCTTCTCAACTCATTGTTTATATGTCTATAGTTGGCTCTACCTTCTTCACTGCTAACGTTTTTCCATTTTCGTTTCACATCCATTTTCTCCAGTATTTCCTTAGTGATAAATGGCTGTCTGATATAAAATATATAAGGAATATAATATAATAACAAAGTAAACAACCTATACAGGAAAACGGTTAAATTTTACTCTGATGGCTACTAAAATACTAACATAATAGCATAAAAATTAACAAATAACAAAAACAAACAAAAAAGCAAATGGCAAATAACGAAATATGATCGATAAAGAGGCCCTTCCAAGATGATATTTTAATGTTTGACTATCAGTTAAACAAAAAAATAATAACACTACCATCTAACAGCCCAAAATGCTAAAATTAAATTGCGAAAGGGATTTAACAAATTAATGTACTACAAAAAATTGTAGAAAAAGAACAATTACAATAATGAATCTTTTATTAAAACAAGTAACTTAAAGATATGTGGAATAGTTGAATTGAGTATTTTATGGTGCACCAGAACAAAGCTCAAAACTGATATATAATAAATTAATATTGATACGTTTTATTTCATGTCCAAAAAAAATAAAATTTACATTGTATTTACCACACTCCATCTTACAATCAATATCCAACTTAAGGTTGAAGAAGGTCAAGTATTGATATCATAATCAATTTAATATTCCTTTTAAATTATATTTTTAAAATCGGAAGCGTATTTTGGGGAGGCGGGAGGGGGGAAGGGTCAAAATTGGAAATTTTTTGGCTGACACCGAGCCATACTTTCCCTGCTAAAGAAAGTCTGTCACAGTAACACACAGCTGTGCCCAACAGTCACTTCAACAGTCATTAAAATCCTAGAAGTTTCCGGTATGTGATACTGTATAAATTTATTTATATCAATCCATGTTAACATTTAATTGCAATAATAAACCGCGTATGAATTAGAAGTGAATGGTTTCTGTTGACATATGATGTTTATATATATATATATATATATATATATATATATATATATATATATATATATGGATGGATGTCAACAAGGTGTTGGGATATATATATATATATGTGTGTGTGTGTGTGTGTGTGTGTATGATTAAACCACATCCTTTCTGTTATACAGGTATTCATTTTCGCGGAACCCCTGGACTTCGTCGGCGGAGCCCAGGTTGAGAAACACTGCCGTATATTATTAATACTGGCTCATGGCATATTAACCAATTTTGTGTGTCCTCTTGGATTATTACAGCATTAACCAATTCAAACATTCTCTTTGAAATTTACGCACGGCCCTATCAGTCATTTCAAAGGTCGTGTATGGCCTGCGGAGAGATATATAAAGCCTCTTGTGACCCTTATAGCAAAAAGTTAGGAGACCGCTGATGCAGTGTTTTGAATTAAGGGGCCCTTTGAAGCCAATGTGATGTGACTCAATTTCCCTTATCTTATCAGCCTCTAAAATCTCGACTGGTAGGTTAATCCCAAATTCGCTGAATTTATCGGATGGATAGTATTTTACCTGCCGAGATCCTCGTTACAATAGCAGCAATAGCGGCCTATGTAAGGCGGATAGGTTTCAACAATCCAACTCAACGTCAGTTTAGGAATTCTACCTCTTTATCGGCTGCCCAAGCATTACCAATGACAATAAAACTTTAAGCAATCGGGAAATCATCACCAAATTTCTTGCAGTAATAAATTCACTGAACACATTTTATTTAACTTAACCATAATTGTGAGCACATGATTTTTTATTCTGGATTACAGACGTGTTGTCATGTAAGAACAATTGAATGCTTAAACATAAACATGTCATCCTTAGTTTACTTAAAGGCATGAATTTTTAATAAAAAGACAGCGCAAGACATGACTACGGCCTTCATGCTTTTGATTTTAAAATTTTGTAGCTTTCATAGCGACAATCTACTAATTTGCTCTTACTGTAGGCATTAAAATAAATTTTTAAAAGTTAAAATATATATAATAAAACGTTAGGTTCAATCAATGAAAGATAAAAGAATGAAATTATTTCCACGGTAAAATATATTTATTTTAAGAAATTCAACTCCTTAACCGTAAAATTCAAAATTAGAGTCACATAATGAAAAAGGGGGGAGGAATGGAAGGAAAAGGCAAAAGACAAAAAAAAATTATAAACTTACAGGTTTAGAGGTTGTTACTCCACGCCAGGGATCTGATGTCGCTCACACATTCACTCACTCAATCGCACAAGCACTAATCTTAAAGGTGGAAAGGAAACGGGACAGGGTTTGCGAGAAATTACTCTTCGCCAGGGACCCAAAATATCACACCGTTGCTAGAAGGTTTGTGAGACAGTACGACCGCGACAGGGGCCTACTAAGCAACCGCAAACACACGCACACGTACACGCTAAGAGGTAAAGGGAAAAAATAAAGGGGGAAGGAAGGGGGAATGTGAATGAGTGAGTGTGTGGGTGACACCAGGTCCCTGGCGTGGAGTAACAACCCCTAAACCTGTAAGTTTATAATTTTTAGTCTTTTGCCTTTTCCTTCCTTTCCTCCCCCTTTTTCATTGTGTCTCTCTAATTTTGAATTTTACGGTTGAGTTAATTTCTATTTAACATCAATTTCGCCGTAGTCACCATCTTTACTTATTTATTAAGAAATTCATACAAAACATGTTTATGTGGCGTCTGTTTATAAACTTGAAAATATCTTCCCGCTCCATTGAAGGATATTTCTTGGAGCAGCATTCTCTTCTTCCCGTGAGAACAGAGCAGCTAAACATAAAGGAGATACATATTTCAGAAAATACAACTACTTCTACAATAATACGAACGATTCGAAACGGAGGCATTTCAGTTGACGTCAGTTTGAGGAGTGTCTCCCCGTCTCTTCCTCTCGCGCGCGCGCGCGCACACACACACACGCAGATGCGAAGTTCTGTGGATCTGCCTGTTTTTTCGACTCCCATACCTTTCCTTAATTTATTATTCTAACCATTCTTTTCTTCGCGGAAATGCCCAGATGCGAGGTCACGCGCCGTTGCAAAACCTGAAAAATAGGAATAACGCGCAAGCATCATAAACCTCAGAAGGCGATTGTCTATGTAATTCGACGCATTATCTTGAATTCTTAATATGTACGACTATTACCTGTGCTGTAGCTAAAAAGAAGAATCTTTTCCACGATTTAGAATAAAATACATAAAGAAATAAATGCAAAAATTTTTATATTTAGTATTTATAAATGCGAAAAATGTTAACAAAATTTTAATTTTTATATTTATAAGTTGTGTAGGTTTATTCTTCATCATGTTAACGAAACACTTTTCTTGCACAAGTAATAAGTTGTTTAAATTTAGAGACACTTTTACTTACTAAGTTATAGAGTATTGTACTAAATATGGGTCGGAATTTTTCTTCTAAAATATTACTTCCATATGCAACCTTCATTTTTGAGCAATCCTTTAATGGTTTTGGTTCTTGCTCAAATTGATTATAACTTTTCAAGATGTCCGATGATGAACTGCATTCTACTAACTAAGCAACTGAGTTAAAAAGCGATAAAATTCTATTTTAATTTAAAAAATTTTCATATTTAAAAATTATTCAAATATCTTACCACAAAAAATTTCCTTATTATAATTATATGCTCCCTATCGAAAAAGTTATTTCAGTTAGATCGTCGGATGTTTTATAAAAAAGTGTAACGGTTTCGTCAGATATGTTGGCGATAAGATGATGAGAATAAAGAGAAGACATGTCTGCGCACGCGCAAAGGGTTCCATCGGAAGTATTTCCAGAGATTCATAAAAGAGATATCCCTTTTAAACGGTGATGGCGTCTCCTTGGTTTGGAATTTAAGCGAATTGCTATTTGAGAGAGAGAGGGGGAGGGTTTGGGCATGGGGAGGATGGAGGGTGGAGGAGGAGAGGGAGGCAGGGAAGAGATTGAAGTTCTCGAATGAGCCGTGGAAGGGGGTGGAGTTGGACCCTCCGAGGACATTAAGGTCCCGGAAGGAGCAGGATGCCCATTGGTCATTGGTCATCCCCCATTCCCCGTCCACTTCTCATTTCCCCTTTCAACCTCCCGTTCCACCTCCTACCCCCCCCTCCTGCCTCCCATTCTACTTTTCCAGATATCTCCCTTCTCTACTCTCCCCGGAACCCGAATCTTTCCCCGGAGTACTGGACTTCACCGCAGTCTCCCTCTGGACCCACACCTCCCGGAAATTGTGTTCGCCTTCGGCCAAGCCTACGCCTATCTGCCTCTACTTCCCCTTTCTCTCTCTCTTTCTCTCCTCTTCCTCCTTCATCTCTCCCTCCTCTTCCTCCCAACTCCGTTAGTCTCGTTTCTTACATCCCTCCCTTCTCTCTCCCTCAACTCCTCTCTTTCACAATGCTAAAGGTTGGAAATGTTTCTTTTCATTCACCTTTTAACGGTTTCCTACACATCTTACACGGATCTCCTCTTTACCTGCTCTTCTCCCGAAATGAATATTCGCTCGCCTCTTTCGAGCGTTACTTCTCTTTTCATTTCGCCTCCTTCCTCCGACCCTCTTTCTCTGAGTTACTTTATTCGCCTACAAATTCTGAGATTTTCTTCTCGTTTTGCTAACTTTGCCTAGCTTTGATTTTTCCTCAACTTCTCTACATAGTTACCCACTCTCGTTCTTGTTGCGTGCTTTATATTTTCGTTATATTATCCCTGAAACCCACGTACCCTTTATTATATGTACTTGAAATTCCATTATTTGTATCATTCTTTCGTCGTTTCTCTATTCCATTCATACGTTATATTTTTGGAAGGTAGAGATAAGTTTCAAATAATCAATGATGTGGATTAGGTTGCTATGCTAATTTTTTAGCCGTCAAGGACTTGTATAGTTGAAATCATGAGAATTGTTTTAATTAATTTAGGTGAATGTGTAAAGATTTTTAATAAATATGTTTCGCAACTTTACCGTATTTACCATTAAACATATCGTCAGCATTAATTCCTGAAGACGGAAAGTGATGACTGAGTAATCTCATTGCAATTTCAGCATTTCATTATTTCTCAGTATTCTTATTTAATCTTCCAATCTCATCTTCACGCCCTATACTTTCTTCTTTCCATACCACTATTTTTATTGCTGCGCACTTGTCTCTCTATCTATTCCCTTTCTCTACTTCTTCTTCTCTCTCCCTCTCTTCATCTCCCCTCTCCCTCCATTGCCTTGCCTACCCTTTCCTCACTCTTAACTCCTGAAATAGTCGTTCCACTCCCGTGGACCTTAACTGCTTCCTTGTGGTACGCGTTCATCCGTTCCGGGCAGTTTGAGAACGAACGCTTTTCCCGTCGATTCCGTTTGTCACCATTGTGCCATAACGTCTTACATCGAAAACTTACGCTTTCGAAAGAAAGATGGAGGGAAAGAGAGAGAGAGAGAAAGAATAAAGGGTAGGGAGACGTAACGTATCCACCAAAGCAGCAAAATTATTCCAAGTTTTAGAAGTTGAACCGAGTTTTATTTTATGGCCTCCCGGACGCCTAAAGGACTTTTTACTGCTAGTTGGAGCTATTGGTTGCCAGGAGATGTATCGGAAGAAATCCGACTAGAAAAACTTTTTTGTCGGCAGAAATTTCCCGATCATTTCTCACGCGTGCATTAATATATTATTTGTGTTAAATTGACATTTTATGAAGAAATTATTTCAACTATAATTCTACATGCGGTCATAATAAATAATTGTAGTGTTATTTGCAAAGAAACGGAAAATGAGACCGGGACCTACCCATTAAAAAATTAATGGCATTAATTTCGCAATGAAATATATGGATTAGAATGACAAAATATCCTTAGGCATTGAAGGAAGTAATGATATATTTTTTACTCGTTATTTCGCTAAGCAATGAAAAAACTTTGTATGAGGTTATCTGAATTACATAGTTCCATTTTTCTAAGTAATTTTATGCTGGTTAAACATATTTGAGGCATATTTATCGAATAATTACATTCGCTCAAATTTTACAATGTTCTAACCATTTTTATTAACACTTGTCCTTGTAAAAAATGGTTCCTGTGAGACAAACAAACGCATGATAAAAAATACGACCCATTCTCATCAAATAAACACTTTCAAGGATAGTCCGAAAATGCCATTTCACTCTCCGACACTCCTAAAACTTGCCTTATCTTGGCTGCTGCCCACCGCCTCCCCATCTAACCCCTGCCCCCGCCATCTCTCCCCCTTCCCCTACTTCCACCTCCGTTTCCTTCTTTCCTCCCCCACCTCCTCACTACGCACAGCCTCTTCATCCCTCTCCCGTTTTTTTATCCCCAATGGCCATCAAAGTCTTCCATCCCCAGAAGAACGATCTCCAGTGCACGACGTCCGCTCTGACCACCGAACTTCCGGTTTCCGGTCAAATCTTCAAGCTCCGCCCCATACCATCCTCTCTCCCTTTGCCTGCCGTCCTTCACGATCTCCCAAAGTTCTCAGCATATGCCCTTTTCCCCGCAAATAGCCGCGCAATCCCTTGCCTTATCCCCGGTGCCGGATCGCGCATCAACAAATTGAAGGGAACCCAAAGGCGTTCGGAAGAGCCAAATATGTCGTCACAGGAGTGTGCGGGAAAAGGGAGTTGTATCGAGGATGGTGGTCGTTCTATCAATGAATTAGAAGTGGGCAATTAATTAAAACGATGTGCTATGTATGTTTTTTTTCATGCTCATAGTTTTAACTCGTGGGAATATTTCTACAGCGACAATTTAGAATTATTCAATGTGTCCAGCTACCTTGAAATTAGGTATACGTGTACTCGTATATGCGTTAAATTCACAAAAATATTTATCTTGCCTAAGATGGTTGTCCATCATTTGAATTACTTGAGGTTACGTATTAGGAAGCATAAATTTTTCAATGCATCAATAATGTCTTAAACACACTCAACTTATTAGATTCAGTTTTACATGAAAATTATCGAAAAAAGCAACTTTTTCGCTAATTCAACTGTTATTAATTCATAGTTAAAGGCAATAAATATCACTAAATCCCGTAAGGCGAACGTATTTCTTGGATACGATTTCATTGTAATATTTTCCCCCGTTGAATGGTTCGTTTTTATCCTTCTTGGGTCGCACACCGACCGTAACCTTCTCTTACGCCCATTTTGAACGCTGCTTTCGGTCTCTTTGCGGACCGAGGCCCAAATGCGATTCCTTCCCCGCACCACAGCGCCGCGCTCCCTCGACCTTTGAACCCCTCCTTCTCTTCCTTCCCTACCTACCCTTCCCCTCTTGCGGAGCCCTCCTTCACCGCTCCCAGGAAACGTACAGAAGTCCGGCTGATCCCAACCCTAACCTCCCTACCTGATTTATGAGGTCATTCTCGCTCTGTCCTAGCCTCCGTTTCCAACCTCCTCCTCGTACTTTTCCCTTTCCCCTATCTTCCCCGATTCCTCCTCCTTCTCCCCCCTCCCAGGCACCCTCCCTATTTCCTATCGCAAAACACTCAACATTACACACACACAGAGACGCACGCATGTCTCCGTCTTGCTCCCCGCTTAAATTCGTGGTTGATTCCATCTCGAACCAACCTCAGCAATGCCCATTTCTTCCTGTTTAACATCTCATTTCTCCAGCTTATACCGCTGCCTCGCCTTTATTCCGTATTCTCGCTCTGAATCTAAGCCCTCGGAGATATTTTTATCGTCAAACATCACTCTTCTCGTCTCGTGTTTATTCCGCACACTCTGAGGTATTACTATACTGTAGTGATTTCATTCTCTACCGAATAATATTGGTATTTGTTTTGCTCCACATCAAAAAATTGCTTGCGGCGATTAAAATATGAACTCCTCTTCCGTCCACCTCAATTTTTATTCCTGATCTCCGCCTCGGTTTCCGTATCTTCGACCTTCTCTATTTTTCCCTTTCGATCTCTCTTCCGTACCTGGAGCTAGGGTATTGCTTCTCTTTCTTCGCCGTTTTAACGATCATATGAATTGATGCCGTCGATCCGCTGTGGAGCTCAACAGGATTTTGGCGGCGGACCTAGGTATGTGGACTGAGGTCGTGGATCACAGTAGTTTCGTCCGATTCCTTCGAAGTTCTGGACATTTCAGGAGCCGATATTGTGTTAGTTTTGCCCTCTGAATTTTTCATATAGAGAGCAAGAATAGCTTCCTGTTTTTAGGTTGAACAAAGTACAATTAAATTCATTATGGCTCATAAAAAATTAATTTCATATCCTGGTGAGTATCTCATATCTCGATATCCATTCAAGATGGATTGAGCAATTCGCTAAAATAAGAATTTTCCTCTAAAAACCCAGTTGAGAGGTCAAAATCCCCACTTCCAGTGTATGAATGTGTACACATGTAAATTTATTCCACAGATAAAACCATATGATTTACTAATTATTGAAGATTTTACAATTTACAAAGGTTGATTTGGATAACATGACATTTGTAATATATCATAATTTGTGAAATTTGATCTCATTTCTTCCTTTACAACGTATTTGTTAAGTGAATGAATTTATTGTGATAGAACTCCCTGCATTATATATTAAATGCATATAAATGTAAAGATATTACTATAACTTGTGCATTGATTTTAATGTTTCGAAGAACCGTTAATGGAAGAAATACTTGCGAACATATCGACTATCTACAGTCGTGTTTTAACGCAAAATATCATGTTTTTCATATAAATTTTGAATACTTCTGCTATAAAACCAACGTGCAGCTTAAAGATATACGATAAAATTATTGCGACCGGCTCATCACGAAATGGACGTCGCGGTAACATTATTTCTCATTTTAATGCGATGAAATACCGCGTCCGCATTAAATAACCCGACGCCGCCCATAGATAAAACTCTTTTAGCTAGTCGGTTTCCGCTGTATATTATTCCATTTATCTGCTTATCTATTACTCTTTTCCCTTATCCCGCTCACCTGACTCTTCCCCTCCCTTCCCCCTCCCTATCCCCCCTCAACAACCCTTCCCTTCCTCTCAATCTTAAATACGACTCAGGATTCCAAACCACATCTAATCTCGCTGGATCTCTCCAGATTGATGTCTCCAACCTTATTGCCTCAAACGGCCGGGCCGCTATCTCTCGCGTTTTTCCTCGACCCTCCGCGCCATTTCCTCCAGTCTCTCCTCCCACTTTCCTCCCTCCTTCCCCTCCTACCGCGTAACCTCCTTCTCTCCCATCTCCTCCTCCTCGTCCTATACTTCTCTGCCCTCACAATGTCCCCTTTGCCCTCGACTGCCCGCAGCAGAACTTCTATCCCTGGCTCGCTCTCCACCATCCTGCGTCAACCCGTGCCTTTTTCCGGAGGAGGAGGTCCAAAAACTCCACGCTCTTCTCTAGTTTCGCTTCTTTTTTTTCTTAGTCGTTTCGAGTTCGGAAGGCATTGAACGGAGGAAATTTCTTTGGAGTCCAGCGCTGAAATTATTATCCGAATATTTCGAAAAGTGTGTACCCGATGATTTAGTTTCTTATTAAAAATATTAATCATTACCATTATCATTATATATAGACGTTCCTTACAGAGGAGGAAGAGGAAGAAGATATAACATACTAGTAGTTGGTGCTTGCATTCTGCAAGCATATCATCTTAACATAAAAAAACATTCATTTTTCATATTTCATCATTACAAGTATTTTTTTAATTCTAAATATTTCGTTTTTCCCTAATGTAAAAATAATAGATTAAAGCAATCCCAAAACTTCGAAATTTTAAGAATTTTATACTTTCTCCATTATGAGGTAGTAATGATACACATTTCTGCCAAATTTTAAAGTTGTAGACCATCTAGAAGTGAAATAATATTTTTCCAATTGTTTAAAATTTAAACATTTTTAACGGCCGCCGCAATCTGTTTATGGAGAGATTCAAATGTTTATTTGTGCAAATGCACTACTCTGTACATAACTTGAAAATTTCAGCTTCCTAGCTCATACCGTAATGTCTCAACAGTTATCTATTTGTTTAAATTTGAAGAATTTTTAACTGCCAAAGAAAATAACATATCAAAATTTGTATAATCCTATTTTGTTTTTTTTTATGAATTCTACTTATTAAAAAAACTTCAGCTCCGTAGCACATGCGGAAATACATAAACCTTGTAAAATTTTTTAAACAATTGCGAATTTTTAGCGTCCGCATTGTTGCACTTTTTCAAGATTTTCGATTTTTCTAGTCGGTTTTGTAACAAATCCTACATAAGAAAAAAATTTCGAATCTCCAGCTCATCTGGAAGTGCCTAAACATTAGTATCCTCCTATATGTTATATCCTCCAAACGTCGATATATAATGATAACATATATGATGATACTAATGTTTAGGCACTTCCAGATGAGCTGGAGATTCAAAATTTCTCTCTTAGGTAGGATTTTGTGCAAAACCAACTAAAAAAAACGAAAATCTTGAAAAAGTGCAACAATGCGGTCGCTAAAAATTCGCAATTGTTTAAACAAAATTTCAAGGTTTATGTGTTTCCGAATGTGCTACGCAGCTGAATTTTTTTTTGAGGTAGGATTTGTAAAAAACGAAATTGGGATTATAGAAATTTTTGTTATTTTAATTAGTGTTGCCGTTAAAAATTCTTAAAGTTTAAACAAATAGATAACTGTTTAGGTACATACTATGGGGTGAGCTAGGAAGCTGAAATTTTCAAGTTATTTACAATGTAAGGCATCTGCACAAATAAACATTTGAATATCTCCCTAAATAAATTGCGGCGGCCGTTAAAAATGTTTAAAATTTAAACAATTAGAAAAATATTATTTCACTTCAAAAAATGCTACAGCTTTACAATTTGGCAAAAATGTGTAGCATTAGTACCCCATAATGGAGAAAGTATAAAATTCTTAAAATTGCAAAGTTGGGGGATTGTTTTAATCTATTATTTTTACATAAGGGGAAAACGAAAATCGCTGCGGAGGTGAAATCTTGAGAATTAAAAAATATTTGTAATGATAAAATATGTCTGAAAAATGAATGTTCTTTCAAGGTGAGATGATATGCTTGCAGAATGCAAGCACCAACTACTAGTATAGTATATATCTATTATAAATAGCTGCTTCTTACGGAGGATATAGGATATAAAACCTAGATATGCCTCAGACCTGAAATTTGGCAGGATGATAGGTTATTAACTAACCAGAAAAATCGAAAATTTCAATTTTTTTTATTTTTGGTAGGGTATTTTTGACCCCAATATTCCATTTCAATACTCCATAAGAAAAATATGAAAATTTGTGCAGCTTCATAAATTTGCATTTTAAAATTAGTTATAATTCAGATAGAAATTCGGGACGACAATATTACTATAGCAAAAACAATGAGGTCTCTTATTTTTGAAGATTAAATTCAAATCGGCGGCGAATTGACGAAGAAATATGTTTTTAATCGGAAAAAAAACAGATGCTCCTCAATAGAGAACTTCAGCTACCATTGCAACCAGGTCAATGCTTTTCAATGGGAATTGGATATCCGTATTATAATAGCATCGCTTCAATGCTTTTTAATAGGGAAATTCTTATTGTCCCATTGATTTCAACCAAAGACGTGTACATATGATGACGTCATAATTTTAAAACACGATATATGTTATTAAATAAAAGAACGTTATTCCTTTCATTTATGGCGGTTGATGGACTGTATGAAATAATAGCTTTTATTTAGTGCTTCTAAAGAGAATCAGTGAATTGTATTATATTACAATTGATTTTTAACTACAGCGTAAACTTATAACGACGTCAAAGTCCAAAAACAGGAAATATTAGTGACGTTATGGGCTTCCTGATGCACTGCATTCCCTCAAAATCCTACGGTTTTACTTTCGATATGTACTGAAATGGTTGCTGCGTGCAAGCACCAACTATATTATATATATATATTATTATATATAACTATATTATATCATTATAAATAGCTACTTCTTACATGTATATGATATAGGATATATTTTTGATGGTATGTCAAAAGGGCTTAAGTGAAAAATGGCCATTTTAGAGGACAGGCAGACGAATATTTGGAAAAATCCACCAAATCTGTTTAATGAGTTATGTATTTGAATTAAATCAGGAGTTTTGAAATTTTTATGGGTGCTCTTTACTGTAGGCTATCTTAGAGCAAGATATGAATAATATATTTATTATTTTTTATGACTTAAGCCACTATGACCTAAAAAAATTGACTGATGCTTTTGCTTTTACATTCATTTCATGACTTATTCCCTTAAGACCCAACGAAATATCTTGATTATTTGCACTTGGTTTGGCACTTTCCGTGATTCCAACTGAGGAATAAGAATTAATTAGTCAAAATAAATTAAAAGAGAACTATATTAGAGTTGGCAATCACAAAAGTTTTTTAAAAAATAGAAACGTTTCAAAATAACACATTTTAGGTTCCATTTTAGTAACTCATTCATCGATGTCAACCTCTTCTAAATCAGAATCTTTCGTATATCAGCTGCTGTAGGGAGATCTAATTAAAAATTATGAAAAACTGGAGGCACTCAAGGTAATAAACCAAGTAAGCGTTTCTTTTTTCCGCTGAAATAGGTGCCATGGCCTTGTACCTCTTTTCAACTTTAATTCGGCAAAAGTTGAGGTTTCCTCTTCTTAAGAATCTATGTTTCTTGAATGGCTCTTCAAGTTTGAGGGATTTCTTATTGAAACAATGCCCTGAACATCATGCCATTTGAACGACTCGCCATCAATAAGTCCTTATGACCAAGAGGTGGGAAAGAAAATTCATTGTATAAAAGGCATAACTTGACATAACCCCTTACGACCAATTCGGCACACTAAGAATCTTGCGATACTATGGGCATAACATGACGAAAGTCCTTATTACCATTCCCATTATCAATTTTGTGACTTAATACCTTATTGCCAACCACATTATCGAATCAATGGGAAGGTTAAGACTTGCGCCCTTAACACCAATCAAATGAGAACAATTCACTGAATATACCCATGTGCATAAGTCAAAATGAACAAATTGTGACTTAAGCCCTTTTGACCAAGTATCAAAGATTATAGGATATATCATATAAAACCTAAGGTATTTCTAGAAGTGCTACAAAGCAGAAATTTGGCAGGAAGATAGGTCATTTGGTACAACTTCTGGAAAAAATCCGAAATTTCGGAAGTTATATTTAAGGGGCATTTTTGACCCCAATTTCCAATTCTAAACACCCATAAGAAAAGCATTGAAAACGGTGCAGGGCTATATAAATTGCTTTTTTAAATTATTTAAAATTAACCTAGATTCAGGACATCAACCGTTCTCTGGATAAAAATTGTAAGTTATTTTTCTTGAAAACAAAATTCAAATCAATGGTGAATTTGCGTAAATAATTGATTTTAATTATAAATTATGAAAAATTTTCCGGTTTTCAACAACGAAAAATATTAACTGCCATAGAAACGACTCCAATGCCTTTCGATGGGAATTGATTTTCCATACTTCAAGAGCATTCATTTAATGTTTAGACTGCATTATAATCCATTTGATTTCAGCCAACGACGTATAAATATGATAACGCGATAATGTTAAATTAATTTTTCTATCCGGATATGTACCAGAAGGCACGGATGATGGCGCCATTATCCTAGCGCAAAAATATCCTAATTTTTACAAACATTTTAGTGCAACATATAGGCTATTGTCTTAATGATGATTATAGTTATTGCTGAGACAGAGCGATTTGAGCCATGAAACTTGAAATTCGAAAACTTAGACGACTGAGTAGTATTTAGAAATTCCAGATAGAGGCCTTAATTTTGCGGAAAATGAAAATTATTGTCTTATTTATATATTGTTACGCCATTGATTTTAAATCACGACGTAAACTTATGATGACATCATTATACTAACACACGAAATTTAGTAAAACATGAAAAGTACTTTGATGTTGCGTTTCGTAGCTTTTCGAGATATTTTGTTTTTAATTGTTAAATATAATGGCGTCATGCCTAATTCGCGATTTGTTTATCCATATACGTGCTAAAGGCTAGGATGATGATGTCATAATCTTAACACAAAATATCCTAAATTTTCCATAAAGTTAGTGTATAGGGTATTATCTTAATGATGATTATTCTTATTGCTCATGCAGGGTGAGCTGAGTCATGAAAATTGAAATACGAGCCGATTCCTAGAGAATTTGGAAATTAATGGATATGGAATTCATTTCGAGGAAAATTATAAATATTCTGCTAGAACTCATGGAATTTATTATGTAATACATATAGGATTCACGTGTCTCAAGTGCTGTTGCCCTGGATATCGATCGCAATTTACGAGTTTAAATGTTGGCGTATGGTGATATTTTAGCACTTGCAGTATGCAAGCACCGGCAGAATTTTGATTTTTGGTGGGAGGGTGGAAGTGGAGGGGTGGAATTTACAATAAGACAACACGTAAAAATCGATTTTTTGACTTGCAAGCTTTTACTCTTTTGCAAATTAAAATTAGAAAGAATTGACCCACGATTTTTGGACCTAGACCGTTTTAAAGAAAAATGAATATCTTTTTTATTCTTATCGTCACATTTCGCCTACAATTCTAAATTGCTCAAGTTATACGTTTAAATCAAATTTATTTGAAAAATTTAAGCTTTTTAACGATATGTTGCCTTGCCGACCGTGTCATTTTTAAACCTCGGGATTGTATTGTCGCCTAAATCCGTATACTACATATGCGTATATTAAGGAATGCGTGCTTTGAGTACTTTAATACGAGAGAGAGACTAGAGGAAGAAAGGATGGAGAGAGACAGATGGAGAGAAAGAGAGAGAAAATTAAATGTTCCATAAATCGAGTATATATTTTGAAGAGATAAAGTCATACTTCCCGAATAGCTGCAGATTCCAAATTTTAGATAATAATCAAACCAATAAAATTAGCCGAATGCGCTAATTTTTACACTGAAACAATTTATATAAAAGGTTTAAAAAATTATATTCGTTTATTACGGGGTTCTTTTATTGTTGAGGGTCATTTAGATATGCATGGCAATGCACGTTCATATTTGTTTGCTTATTTACTCTTTACGTTCATATTTGTTTTGTTATTTACTTTGTAAGATATATATTCGCATATTACCTATTAACATCGTAATATGATGAAGAATCAAAATTGATTGCTAGACATAATTGTCTAAAACTCTTTGCAATATTAAAGTATTTCGAGTTTTATTATTTGATAGTTATTTTGGTTACCCACGAAGAATACTTCTGTTATCGTTTGTTTTGGGATTCCTTTTTGGTGTACGTCGTTATCGTATAAGAGAGTTTAACCTCTATTATGGAACATATTTAGTGCTTTTGGAATAATTGCAAGGAAGGTAAGATTCTGTACTTACTTAGTAAAAGTTTTGGATTATACTTTTTCGGTCGTTATGTTGATCAACAATAAAGATGAATATAAAAATATTCGTATATGAATAATTAACCCTTCAATTCTAAAACAATCTCATTTAATTTCTATTATTTTCACTAAATCAATGTTAAAAATTAGAAACCATGCCTAAAAGAAGAATATTCTTATATTCAAATAAGATCAATTCAAAACGAATGGTTCACCAGAACAACAGAAAATGTTGATCAAAGAAATAATAGACTTGAAAGGCAAAGAGTGATGTAGGCGAACGTCAGAACAACAAAAACTACTGACCAAAGGAATTTACGACTTCAAGAACAAAGAAAGTGAAAGATATCACAGAAGGTACAATAAGAAAACTTCCGTAAAAATTCTTTAATTCCAACCAAAATGTAATCTTTAACTTCTTCCTACCTTAATTACTTTGCTTTCTCTTCAACTGAATATTTTTATGCATCAATTAAGCCAGTTCTGTTATTATTAGATTATAATAACACTTTATATGTCATACCATCACACTTCATATCGCCAAATTCTATTTCAAAGTCCGGGAACTCATTTTGTTTCGTAGGTTTGAGTTTACGTTACAAATTATGCCCACATAATCAGCCTTTGCATTAGATAACGTATGGTTAGACTAAATTTGAATATATCTTCAAAAGTGTTTCCATCCCTAGAGCTTGCATTTCCTGCCCAGGGCTTTAATGTTTTTGAGATTCATGATCACATAATATGATGCAGTTTTCTCCACTGAAAATCAATTCGAGTAAAATCTAATCTAATATTGATTGTTTATTAGATTATTTGAAAAAATACGGTCGCCAAATTTGTCGATAAAAGACGCGGGAAAAATTTATTTATTTGGGGAAAAGATGGGAAGACAATAAGTATTGCATACCATTAAGCATTACAATAAAATTTAACTTGGTTTTATTCTCAAATCATACTAGATATTTTTTGTCTTGATTTAAAAACCCGAGCAATGCCGGATACTTTTAGCTAGCTATATATCTATAAAAGTAAGTGTTTGTATGTATTTGTGTGATTCTATAACTCGAGAACTACATAACGTAAAAGCAAGAGAAAGGTATCATTTTAATCGCAGGGCAGAGAAATGTGGTGTAGTAGGGGGTTTAAACCGATTTGATTTACCCTTTTAATTTAAAAAAATGTTCTCTTCTAATTTTTTTCATTTGAATAACATGGGAATGAGTATAGACAAATTTTAATTTGGACTTTAAAATTACTAATAACCCTAGTACGACTTTCAGACTTGAACCCAGGAACGCAGAAATGGATGAATTTTTCTTTTCCTACCATCGAATTTCAAATACGGACCAAAGATTTCCTAAATTACACATTTAACAGCAAAGTTTCCACATTTTTTAATCAAAAAATTATGGTTGCCATGTATATCCAATTGTTGCCGACTTCTTGAACTAGGAAAACCGGGTATGCGAGTTGGTTATTTTAAGTTAAGTTAAGTAAATAAACAAACTTCTGTCAATAGCATTGCTGGTAATGTGAGATAAAGATTAGCGCAAACTATATGTGAAAGCGACTTTGTAAATGCAAGAGGCATATTTTTAATGCGTATAGTGCGAAAGTTGCTGAAGTCTTGTCTGCGATGGGTCTTCGCTGGTGTTAAAATCACGAGCTGAAATTCTTCAACGGGAAATTTCCCCGGCGCAAACGTATTACCATCATTATTTAATTGCATTGTGCCAGTGAAGACAACTTTAAAATGTGCAAGAAAATGTGATGTATAATCTAAAGAAAGCCCACCCGAGCCTTCAGAGAGAATTTCCTGTTTTTCATAGCTTCCCACGTCACCGTCATAATTTGAAGTTTTTTTGTTAAAAGAATCTTTTATAAATTTCATATATTGTATTAATACAGGACTGTTATGTAATAGAAGGTTGAATGATTAACTATCAAATATAATTTTCTTATCAATATTCAATCATAAATCCGGACAACGTTGAATTGAATCAAATAACTTGAACTTTTTCGAACTTAAAGTGTTTCTGTGGTACTACTGGGTTATCCCGGACCCGTATTAATTTTTCTATAATATTTTCATTGCACCCTAGTATCCGAATCCAACCCACAACCACTTAACCCGACCGGGGAGGAGGAAAATGGAACGAATGCAACCCCCAACCACATAACCCAACCCGGTAGGAGTAAAATGGAACGAATTCAACCCCCAAACACTTAACCCAACTCGGGGGAGGTAAGAGTCCATCCCCCAGCAACTTAACTTGGATTCGGGTACTAGAGTACAATGAAATTATAGCATTTTAAGGGGGTTCGGGATAACCCAGTAGTTCCGTTTCTGTATACTCTGCATTGATTATTTGTTCTTAACCTTAAACCTGAGCAACGCCCTGGTACTTCTGCTAATATATCTTTAAAAGTAAGTGTTTGTTTGTATGTATGTGTGTGATTCTATAACTCGAGAACAGAACGTAGAAGCAAGAGAAATGTATCATTTTAATTGGTGTAGAGAAAGGTGGTGTAGTGCGGTTTTTAAACCGATTTGATTTAACATTTTAATTTTAAAAATATTTTCTCTTCCAATTTTTTCCCATTTCAATAACATGGGAATGGGTATAGACAAATTTTAATTTGGACTTTAAAATTACTAATAACTAGACCGCGGATTTTTAGGTTCTAAAAATGAAGTTTTAGGCGGACAAAATAGGATCTTTAAGTTCCTTAATTAGGCTTTATAAAACGTAAAATAAGCTCTAAAAACTACTTGCAAAAACAGTTTCCAGTAAAAAACAACAACGATATCATTTATGTCAACTATCAACTTTAATTCACGAAAAAGGACTGGAACACGCACGCAAAAATTACCAGTCAACGAAATATTATTGATTTGTGTTTTTAAAGAACAAAAATATTTGACTACTATGCATTAAAACTTATTCTTATGGTTAATTTCTCATGCGCTACATAGAAAATACTATCTACATTACATAGTAATACTGACTGAAAACACTATTCAAGTATATATTTAAGTACTATGCAGAATGTTTGACAAACTGTTTCATTCGAAATTCCCACAATGAATTTATCACCTCTTTGTGCTTATTCCACAAGTTTCCCGTAGTTGGCCTCACAGTTAATAACAAGCCCTTTTTCTAAGTCTTCTATCGCAAAATTATGGCGTTTGTCAGTTAATATCATTTTGTAATCAGAAAAAGAACGTTCGACATCAACTGGCGTGACAGGGGCGAACTTCAACTTGGGTACATGTTAAAATGGAATTTTGCACTCAACTTCACTGGATTTTCCTGCTATTATATCTGCTGCTGTACATAGGCTCTGCAGTTCTTAGTTTTTTTGTAGCACCTTTTCTATTTTTGCTATTACCTTTTCCCACACTTCAACTGGCGGTTCCTTAATTTTTTGTTTCACTTTATTCAGCAAAGCAGATTTTTGTTGATGGGGTTTCCTGAACCCTCCAATTCAGCAATAACCCGCACAAGGGATGTTTAGTGGGATCTAATATACGCCAAATCCTTGGGAATGGAGGGATCATCCAGCAACATTTTTTCCGAAGTGACGCAGACAGCATCCTCGGCTAGATTTGCCACAACTTTCTTGACATGAACGATATGCTCGCTGTAGTATTCAGCTGCTTTCAGCCATTTGCCCCAGCGGGTGAGCACAGGCTCAAGTGGCAGAGGGACATCGGGCAGTTTTTCTCGAAAAGCCTGTATTCCTTCTTCACGGTGGAGATCAATTTGTTCACCTTGGGGAATTCCAGTCTTATTTGCTCTGCTGCGCGGTTCAAACCACGGGCAAGGCATGTCACATACACAAGGGAGGGAAAGATAGAACACCTTGAGCAACTGCAGGGCAGCAACCATGAACGACACAGCATCTGGGTATAGGAGCAGCACTTTCTCTTCGTCTAGATTGTTGGGATACCGCACTTTCAGTCCGTTGTTCACGAAGTGTGCTATTGTTTCCTGGTTTGTTTTGGCAAGTTGCTTCGTGCAGATGATGTAGGCTCTGGATGGCGCATCTGGGTCCAATTTCCCAACAACCAAATTGGCCATGTATCTGCCGAGAGCGTCAGTGGTTTCGTCGACCGTTATCCAAATTTGTGAATCTCCAATTTCCTCCCGTATCCTGCGCATTGCGTCATCGCACGTGGGGTGCACGTCATTCTTGCATAGCGTTGACTCGGAAGGTACCGACTGATGGCAGTATCGTTCTAAGAACCCCTTGAATGTTGGATTTGATAGTGTTCTGAATGGAATGTTGGCTGCCACAATCGCGTGACACAAATTTGCATAAAACTGATTCTTCTTGCTGGATCCCTCAGAAGTTTGTTTTAAAAGCGTTTGTTTCATCTTCGATTTGCGTTCGTCATTTGCTTTATGTAGCACTCCTTGGACATGCTGAGTTGGGTGGGATTTTTTATCAATCAAAACCTATAAAGAAAAATGATGAAGAAATAATTAACTAATTAAAATACGGAAATAATCTAATAAATATGGAAATGGGACAAAAATATAAATTTTACTTTAGAGCTACGAAGGTCCGCAGCTGGATGGTGGACATTTTAAATAACCACGTCTATAGTTATCATAAAATGGCTCGTATAAACAAAAAATGTAGATGGTTTTTGCCTCAAAGATGGCAAGCAATTCACGGCCAATAATTCGTCGCAAGCCAGCATTATAATGTACTTACCTCCTTGTTGCATGCTTGGCAGAAGAAAATATTTCAGACCAGGAACGCAGAAATGAATGAAGTTTTCATTTCCTACAATCGAATTTCAAATACGGACCAAAGATTTCCTAAATTACACATTTTACAGCAAAGTTTCAACATATTTTAATCGAAAACTTATGGTTGTCATGTATATCCAATTGTTGCCGACTTCTTGAACTAGGAAGAACCGCGTATGCGAGTTAAGTAACTTTAAAACTTGTTAAATGAATTGATTGGGTGAGTGGTTAGCGGAAAGGATTCGCGTGATGAGGTGTCTGAGTTTTATTCCGGGAAACTTATCAATTTCTGGGTTCTTCATTCATTCATTTTTAGCCTACTTTCCAAAAAATAGAAAAGTAGTCTTATGAGATCGCCTCGATGTCCGTGTGTGTCCCCCACTAACATCTTCTTCATGAATAAACCGATTTCAACGAAATTTGGTACATAGAATATGCACATATAACGATGGCCAAAATGAGATATTTTGACTGGATCGACTTAGCAGGGTGGCCAAAATTGCAATGTTAAACTTTTCGGTAATTACGAATTTTGAAGGAAATGACAATCGATTTCAAAGAAATTTTGTATGAAATACCAAAATAAAGATGTTTAGTAAAGGTATAGTAAGCAGGGATGCCACAACACAAGGAATTAAAAAATTACTTTTGACCCATATTTGTGTTGAACTGTCCACATTAATTTTAACCAAATTGAATACTTATAATATACACATATATACAAAAACATATTAACATATTTAAACCGAATCAACAAAACGGGAGTGCCACACTTACAAATTAAACTATCTGTAATTAAGGATTTGGAAGTAATTGGCTGAACGAATTTCAATTAAATTTTGTATACAATATTTGTACAACATGCCGTAATTAAATCAAGATGTTTAAAGCGGAGCTAAAGATCAGAGCTACCACAGTAAAAAGTTAAATAATATTTCTTTTACACGTATTTCTAGAGAACTGACCTAATAGATTTAACCCAATATACTACCTATATTTAATCTTTATATAAATACCATCATATTTCTACCGGATCTACTAAACAGGACTACCACAATATCAATGTTAGAATTTATCTGTAACTATGAATTTGGAAGGTATTGATTGAACGGATTTCACAGAAATCTTCTTTGTAGAGCGAGTATAGAATGGGAAAACGAGATGAATATGTTTAGAACTGGTCATAAAGCAGGGCTACCACAATATAAGGAAAAATAATTTTCTGATTTCAAAGCAAATACATTAGCATACGATTATACTACAGCGAATTTGATGAAAAGCACTTCTGTACCACGGGAAACCTATGTACACCCCTACTTGTGATATATTAAAATTGTATTGAAAGGAAAGTAGGCGCATTAGTTCTTTGCAGAACTACTTGTTATTATTTATTTCTTCTCATATCTTTCTTATTTGATCTTACCTTTATATCTTATTATTTATATCTGTATAAGATAGTGTTAAACGACCTAATTATTATCTATTTCTAATGCATGTATTTTCTATTTTAAATGGAGCACATGTTTTTCTAAGGCAGTTGTACTAAGCAGGGTCCACCTAATTTTAGACGTTTTTTGTAATTACCTTTTATTATCTTAGCGATGTGATATATCACGTGTTCATACTGTTCATTTTTATCCTTTAATAAAAACATTATTCGATGCAACTTTTTCGCTACAAAACCTGTGATAATACTTTTTTGAACTATTGTCAAGTGGGACTAATTAAAAACAAACGTCCCTAATAAATCCCGGAGCGTATTTCAAAAAACACCCATAGCGTAAAAATGGTTCGGACAATATGAGACCATTTACCCTGTGAAAATTTAGTTCCTTCTATTTACAATTTAACAGATCGGGTGTTCCCCAATTCGAGTCAAAATTTTATAAATGCCGAAAGGTTGAGAGTGAAAGAGCAATTTTGGCACCAAAAATGAGAAAGCTTAATGATAAGTTACTTCACCAGTTGCCTGGGTCAGTTCTTTCTTACAAATCCATTGATAGTGTTCCTGATCCAAACCAAATGGTCAATATCCAGTTGAGGTCCTTAACTCTCTACCACCACCAGGAGTTCCACCACATAATCTTTTACTCAAAGTTGGTGCACCTATAATAATACTCAGGAATCTAGGTCCACCTCGACTTTGCGACAGAACATGGTTAATTATCAAGAAGATGATGCCAAATATTATTGAGGGTAACATAATGACTGTAAATCACAAAGGAGATGTGTGTTCATTCCGAGAATCCCTATTATTCCCTTTGACCTCCCTTTTGACTTTAAGAGACTTCAGTATCCTATAAAATTAAGCTTTGTAATTTCAGTTAATAAGAATCAAGGACAGTCCGAGTAGTTGGTCTAAATCTAGAATTAACCTGTTTTGCACATGGTCAACTTTATGTTGGATGCTACAGTGTCGGTAATAGTCACAAATTATTTATATTTGCTCCAAAAGGAAAAACTAAAAATATTGTTTATAAAGAAGTTTTGGAGAATATGACCATAATTTTAAGTTTTTTTGTTAGAAGAATCTTTGCTAAATTTCATACATTGCATTAATGCAGGACTTTTACGTAATAGAAGGTTGAATAGTTAAAACTCAAATATAATTTTTTATCAATATTGAATCAGGAACACGAACAACGTTGAATTGAGTCAACTTGCAACTTTTTCGTACTTAAACTGTTTCTGTGTACTCTGCATTGCTTATTTGTTGTCAACCTTAAATCAGAGCACCGCCTGGTATTTTTGCTAGTCTCTCTATATTATAAAATCCTAATAGTCATCATCATGATGCGTAACGCTCTAATTTGGTGAATAACTCGATTATAAATTAACTTAGAAGCCTGAAATTCCTCATGAATACAGTGTTAATGAATCTCTACGTTACGATTAGAAATAATTTCGAATGTAGTCAGGAGTTTCACTCCATAGGATGAATGTCGTTTCCCATAAGATAACACGTAAAAATCACCTTTTTGGTTCTTTTACGCTTTAAAATATCTTAAAATTTAGTTATCGACACGAAATTTACGCTAAAACGCGCTCAAATGAACGACAATTCTTATTCTTACCGTCGAATACGCGATCTCATGCGAATTCGCTCATATTGGGAATTTATACTCGAGTTTTGTTAAATTATTTAACATTTCAATACTAACATTCCATTGTTTCGGGTATTGTTGTCCCCGATAATTTCAGTGCGTATGCACTTATATAAAGTCTTAAAGATCGAAAATAAGATTAAAACTTGCTCGAAATGATCAAAGATGTGAATTAAATGCAAATAAATCGGCCGCAGTATTCATGTTATTTATATTTTTTATCTATATGTATTACTAAAATCCTATTTATGGTTGTCTCTCTCTGTTTAACGCTCTATACCCCAGCCATTTTTAATATCCGGGAATTTCAGCTCACTTTTTTATCGAGTTATTCACACAATTTTCTTAATTTGTTATTTAAAACCAAAAAATACGTCCCTGAAACATATACTCATTAAACTCGCGTCAGGTCAGTGCGTGAAAATATAAATGACTGGAAATGATAAAGGAGTAGAAAATGAAATAATTAAAAATGTAGTTTATAATGAAGTGTTAAATTAAATGTCATTTAAATTTATCATTTTTGTTAATTTGTTGTTTGAAACAAAATGTATGTACATTCCGTATAAAATACCCACATTCGATTTGTCCCATACTCAATACATATTCACTTGAAACTAATCTAAATCCGATAGGTAGGAACGAAGGAACAGCGAGCAAAGGGGAGGGGGATTGGCGAGCGTCAGCGTCATCTGCAATAATATTTTATTCTAAAAATTAAATTAATTCCTTTTGTTACGCATTGACTAAATTAGAGTGATGAGACTGATATTTTTTCTTAAATAATTTACAGTTGTATTACAAATTATTTCAATTTTACATCGTGTTTTATGTTTTGAAAATATTTTCTCAGAATTTTTAATGTGAACTAATTTGTTTTTTTTTATTATACCAAAATTGAATGTTTAATCATTTCTTTATTGTAACTAAGCGAGAGAAATTTTCCTTTTATTTAAAGAAAATAACTATTAAGTGCTTGGAGGTTGCATAAAACTCTGAAATTAAATTATATGGAATATTTAAAAAAAACGTATAACAAAATTTTATTTAGTTTTCTGGATTTAAAGTTAAATGTGTTAATCTTTAGCAAATTGAACAGCATATCTTGGCGTTATAAATGTCAAACTCTGATAAACTCTTTGCTCATTATTTTGTTTTCTCACTCAGGAAATTCATGCAAGTGCCTGGAAAATAAGAATTATCTAAGCATGCTATTAATAATGCTGTAAAAATTATTTTGAATTTGCTGTCATTACTTGCAATCCTTGTTTCGATTTCTAAGTGAACGAATTGTTAATTGTTGTTTTTTAAACCTCCACGCAACGTCTATCTAGAAATCTATTGTTTTGCTTGGAGACAACTGTCAGCTTTTCATTAAAAATTCAGTTTTGTACAGGGTTTGTTCATTTAGAATTTACTAAGGTAATTGATCACCTGATAGTCAAATACTCATCTACCACACTATCTTTTGTCAAATACTTGCTTAACTAAAGGAGCTTTTCTAGTGGCATAAAAAATTAAATATATTTATCTATTTATTGCCATTACTTCATCAATATTTTAAATACGTATAATAATTTCATATTTCACAGAATATTTTATATTCTTGTGAAAGTAAAATTTTTGCGAAATTTCGCTAACAATCATTGTATTGAAGGCGCCTTAATACTTAAATAAACACCTGATTATCAACGCCTTTTTAGTAATAATCGTTTCCGAATTGTTAATGGTTTCATACTCGACACGAAGTTTCGGTTATACAGGACGTAATTATAAAAAAATTTCATTAAACGTGATCTCCATATCCCCTCCCGATTCTCTCCGTACACTTTAGCTTCCTCTCTCTATCTTCTCCGTCCAACCTCAATCTCGTTCTGACAACCGTACGTAAGATCTTAAACTTCTTTTGCTTGTCGCACTGCCCTGGTCCAGTAACAACAAGCTCTCTGGCGGCGTCTACCTTCGCGTCTCGCCCCCGTTTTCCCTCTCTAGCGATTGGATAAGAAAATTACGAACCCCGTAATCCGCTGACTGATGTCTCTTTAGAGATTGCAATCTGGTCCGCCTTCGCGGCTCCCATAAGGAAGCGGTCGCCCACCGCTGTAGGACTTTAGGAAAAAAACATTCTCGCCGTCTCCGATATTCGGTCCTTGCCTGCGCCATTACAGATGGCGGGCAGGTGTGCACATAAATAAAGCCGGAATCTAAATGAGAAATACTTTTTATGCGAGGAGTGAAATTTCCGAATGTGACAGGTAGTGTGGTAGTTGCTCCCGTTAATGTCTTTAAGGAGGATGTCTCCGGGAAATGGTTTATGGTATATTCCGGCTGCGGAGTGCGCGAGAGGTTCTTCTATCTTCTATCCGCTTTGGTCGAGGTGAGGTCAATTTAAATTTTAACGGTGTGTAAAAAAGTAGACAATGTATTCCACAGTTTTTTTAACTTGCCTAAAGAACGGGGACTTAATTTTATAAATGAAACCGAATATTTTGAAAGTATAGGTTATCCTATATTTAATCATAAAGATTGTTCAAAAATCTACGTAATTGCAGAAGAATGCATTACAATCGGTGAATTGCAGAAATTGTTGAATAAGTTGGCTAATGCGTTTTGAACGAGTTTCCTGGATTAACTTGCTACGAATATTCTTTCTTGAACTGGAAACTCCATTCTTGTATCAAACGATCAATGAAAAAAGTAAAATCAATGTATTACAGTGATAAATTATTTCTCTAAGGGTAGCATTTATTTTTTAAAACATGCACCTAGGATTGTTTTTTTTTTAACGAATCCAAACATTTTGATTACATTTTTATGGTATCAAAATCTTCATTTAGTCTGGAAAAACTGAATAAATTGATTAATTTCGAAACATTTATTTTTTCGTCTTTAGAACACTCAGCGGTAAACAGTTTAGTGTACTAATTAATTGTTTGCATAAGCTGGAGTTGGTTCGAACGAAGGAATCGTCTCTTGAAAAAAATGCCCAAATAAAATTTACCAAACCCCTTCTAGAATGAACCATTACTATCTTTTTTGACGGCGGGCAAGTCCTCTCTCGCTTTTATTTTTTTAACCCCTTTATATTTTTCCTCCTTGCTCTCTTCTCTTATTGATGAAGGACATGTTTCGTAAATACATTAGGGAAGGCACACAGCGGACCAAGGCCCGATTTTTATCTATACATTTCCAACGCATCAAATGTCGCATGGCAGCACAGAATAATAAAAAAAAGTCGAAGAGGGCACTGGGCGGCCATCTTATGCGGCACAAGAAGTGGAGGCGGCGTCTTTTTCACGGGGCTTGGGGTTGGGGGAGGTGGTGACCTTGGTTAAGGGGCGACACCAACGCGCCAAAGCGGTACCTGACAGGTTACACGTATAACTTCGCGAGCTCTCCAGCAAACGATGAAATAAGGAGCTGGACTTCCATGCCATCCGGTTGTATTTTTATTCGCATATTTTCTTAGCGAGCGAGCTTGGAGGAAGAAGGCTTTCAAATGACTCATGCTTTGAATGTAACCGATCTAAATCCAACGTGAATGCGTACAATTTAAATGGAAATTTTAATGAAGTGAATGATAACCGAGTGCTTTAGTAGCTTAAGTGCTTAAGAAAATACTCCAAAGCTGTTTCATATATGCCTTTGAGACACTAAATCCGGGTGAGCACACTACGGCTCGCAGGCCGCAAGAGCTTCGCTAAAGCTGATGCGGCCCGCCATCTAAAAAGTTTGCCCACCCCACGCTAAATTCTGAAAAACCCCAAGTGTAAAATTGCGAAAAATATAGTCGCTCTGAAATTTTTATTTCGGTAAACATCAAATAAAATAAAATATTTGCTCATTGTCGACTTATTCAGTCAAGTACTTAAGAAAATTAACGATGTGACAATATCTCCATCCAAACAACTTAAATGTTATAACGGCCAATAATACGTACCTATCCTATTCCTTAGGAATTATGTTAACTGCGCAAAAACGTCAAATTTTAGAGTTCCAAAATTAAATAAAAATTACTTGCCTCGCATGGAACCAAAAATGTACGCAATAATGTCCAGATTTACATTTTTTTTAAGTATAGGAGAATTTATATTATATTTTCTAGAATCGAAGTAACACTTTGTGTTTGAAAAACATACATGGACTAACTTATCGAAGCTTAGTTCTGGCGATAAAAAAATAAATGCGAAATGTCGGCCTTCGTACGTAGTGACAAATTCAGTTTTTTCCAAAGTTTTTTTTAAGACGGAGGACTTCGGACTCCAACTACAAACTTGTAATGATATGCTTCATTGCCATTTATAAAACCCGAAAAAATTAATAAACACCCGTTTATTATTCTAGGCCATTAATTCATTCCGCGTGACTCAAGCAGTTCTTTTCGACGAAAACTAATAATTCACGCTCTCGATAACACGCAGATAAATTTATCCGAAGAAAATTTTACGAGTTTTCTGAAAAGCATTTCGGTTGATTTAAAAGTAAGATCACAAACGCCCGTGATGCAAAAAGTCTTTCCCTAAAAAAAGAAGAATTTAGGAACGAAAGAAAAAAATACTCGCGGCCTATCGCAGATATACATCGCGCCTTTAAAAAGGACGAAGGAACGTTCGAAGAGGGAAAGAGAAAGAAGGGGGAGGGGATGGAAACCGAAGCAAACAACTTGACTCCACCCTGGTGTGAAAGATCACGGTATGGAAGACAGCCTAGCGGGATGGAGTCAGTGTTTCCAGCTCCAGCGGAGCCAGGACTCATTCGTAATGCAGAGAAGGAAATTATTCGATCACATTTTAATGAGGAAAGTCTCTGAAGCGAGACGATTTCAGTCTTCCACCGTCTCCCACCCTCCTCCTCTTCCCAGTATCCACTCTCTCCCTCTCTCTCAACTTCCCTCCCTTTTCTCTCTCTCTCTCTTGCGAAGCTTCCCTGCGTCCCTAATCGCCAACAATTTCTGAGATGATCTCCCAGCTTATTTTTTCGTATTTTTCCCGTCTCATTTCCAATCTCCTTCCTTATTTTTTTCCTCTTCCCTTTCACTCCTTCCCTTCAAGTTTATCCAAGCGTTGAGTTTGATGGCGCCCTTTTCGTCACCGAGTTCGCATTTATTAAAAACTCCGTACTCGTATTGTCTTCATAAACATTGATTTCACCGCTAGATATATCTCTCTCATTGATCTTAAATCCTTTTGAGAAACCGTAGGATTCGACTTTTTAATTTTTGTTTTTTAATCTCTTTGAGCTAATGACGTAGGTTCTGGTGATCACTTCATAAAGCATTATCGGAGGCGTCAATTGATCTAACGTTTTCATGAGAGATTAAATTCGCCTTTCGAGTTGAACGTGTAATGAAGTTGTTGGTGATAATGGTTTTGTGGGATTGGCTCAATGGTTTCGTGAAAGCGAATGCGCTGTTTGCTCGAAATCTTCCGGAACATTTATACTCCATTAGTCCAAGTTTCGAAATTGGTAGTTGTCCAATATTTTACGATGAAATGAGTACTTTTAATCAGAAATTTCACTTAGTTACAAGTTATACGCATTGGTTTGAGAATTAATTATAACCTTTGAAATTTTTAAAAAGAGGACGATTATGAAAGCTGTTTTTCTAATTAATCTTATATAATTGGGTTGCTATAAACATGCTTGATTTCACAGATTGTTACTGAGATAAATTTCACTTGGTCGGATTCATATTAATATTGTCTTTGACGATATCAACATAAACCTATTTAAATTTTAGTCATGAATATACACCTAAAAAGAATAAATGAAAAATGTTATTGTTTCTTTGTAGGATAAATACGTAATTGTAAATAAACTGCACTCCGCTGGCTTCAACTTTATGGTATGTTAATTAAGATGATCTAGAGATAATTAACTTTCAAGTATCGCTTATTAATCCGCAACTATTTTGTAGCTTTGCGTCGATACTCAAGTCGTAAGTTGCGTATTAATAATTAAAACTATAGTGATTACATGATGTTTCGGTAATTCTTCATAACTTTCACAAATTATAAACAGTAAGCGAGCACAAAGTCCACTCTTCAGGGCGTTCATCGAGTGAGTCGAACGCTAAAGAGATCCTCCCACATCTCTCGCGAACATTATTGTCGTTCGAATGAACGCACTCGAAATGATCATCGCCGTACATTCTTTATCGCGAGAAAGTATCGCACAAGCCAAATTCCCGGAATGGGATTTCACACGAATCTCGAGAGGTAAGGCAGCATAGTGTATCTTGATGCGAATATGAGGAACCAGCTAGCTAGGATGACTCCAATAACCCTCCATAGCTAAACGAAAATGAATAATAAGATTGTTAAAGAGAGTTTGTGATGGAGAGAGAGAGGGAGAGGGAGAAGGGAGAGAGTGTCGTGGAGATGGGAGGGAAAAGGCAGGAGAGGAGGAGGAGGAAATAAGAACTGAAATAAGGGAACTGGTGAGAAATGGATTGGAAAGTGGGAAAACCATTCTGTACCCGCCATCCCACTTACCCGACTCCCTAGCAATCCCACGCCCTTTCCCCTAGCTACGATTCAAGGAGGATAACGATAACTTAAAAGGGGCTTGCCCCCGCACTCTCCCAACCCCCATCTCCCCCATTCCTCGCCCCCACAATACCCTTCTCACTCGAGAAGTTTTCCTGTGGGTGGAGACTTAAAGGAAGGTATTTTGGAAGTTTAAGGGTAGGTCTTTTTTCTGTGAGGGAGGAAGGGGTTTTTTGGGTGGGCGTAGGGAGTTATAACGGGGTGAGGGAGGGTGTGGGTGCTGGAATGGGTGATCTCCAGCGTATTGGTGACAGGAGGGATGAGGGGGTTGGCGGACGAAAAGGGAAAAAAGTCTCGGGGAAATCCGATGGGTGATTGGAAAGAGGGGGAATATTTTTTTCGGAGTTTTCTATAAGAGGAAGGAAGAAATTAAGAAGGTTTATGGACGGAAAGTGGAGAGAGTGAGGGAAAGAGAGCTATAAAAGCGCTTTCCAATCGATTCGGAAAATTTATGGTGTCGGGCGGAGAAGCGTTGGAGATCGTCGGGAGGGAGTGATTTTTGTAATTGGAAATTTTTGTTTATATTGAGATTACGTCCTACGAATTACGGCGGACGGTCAAAACGGGCATAAAGGCGGAGGGGCGTGTTTTAGATCTAAGAGAATTTCGACGTCTATTTTAAATTATCTAATGCTTTTTCTCCGACAGGACTTCGAATAACGCGGATTCTATATGGTCGAGATATCTTTCTTAAACGTGCTTCGCGTCTCTCGGAAACGAATTTCCTCAAATGATGCTTCGGAGAATGGGATTTTTAAAAAAATCAAAATATGAGAGTACAGTACAACCTCTATACTCCGAACTAATTAATGCAAGGGCTTGTTCGGATTGTCGAGGTGTTTGGATTACTGGATTCTATGTAAATTACCACGTTTTCAAAAATTTTTTAATATTATAATGCATAGTGGGTACATTTCCACAGTAAAAACTGAAAATTTATATACATGGTTACATCTTCTTAAAGTAAATGGTCATCCATATTTTTCTGTTTTATTACTTTCACTAGGTTCTTATATGCCTGCTCACCCAGCTGACGATTAATGTACTTACAGTCCACTAAAATGTGAGAGATCCACGTTGATGGTCAGGGAAATTGTATTCCACTCTGGGCTGCGGCTGTAGGAATGAGCGATACCGGCACGGCCCACACTGAATTCGATCAGAATTTCTGTTTTTTCTTTTGTCCATATGTTTTTCTCTAAAACCGCAGACATAAACGTTACAAACTCATGGGGGAAAATGATTCGAAATGTAGAAAACGAAAGTCATGGGAGTTTAAATTAACTTAAAGGAATACGTGTGAAGGATAACGCTTTCTTCGCGCATTAGATAACTCAATTTGTCGGCGTTCGATATACAAAGGTATCTCTAAATTTTAAAGATCACTTGGATGCACTGTGTCTAATGCCGGATTAACGCATAAGCTAAAGAAGCTTAGGGCCTCACGATTTGAGGAGCCTCCAAACACTGGAATTTTTTAATATTTGTTAGTTAAACTTATGTTTTGAAGACATCAGAATTTTTAAGAATATATTTTGTGAATTTGTTTTGAACTATAAAATTTTTCATTGGTTATATTCTATATTCTACATTTTATATTCTATATTCTACATTCTATATTCTACCAGTATTGTATATTTTTTGTTAAGTTATTTTTCGTCATGAAAAATCTGTCCATAATATTATTTAAATATCTTGAATAATGGTTAGTCATTCTTTCTACGGTATTTTTAGCCTACTTTCCAGAATGGAAAATGCTTATAGTTTTGTCGTTGTGTCTCTCTGTCTGTCTCTATTAACTTTTGAACCAATATACCGATTTTCATGGAACTTAGTGAAAATCTCTTGCTACATGGGCCAAGCTCCCGAGGGTAGTTTTTGTCGCGAAGATTGAAGTCCCAGGTTCGATTCCAGGAACTATCCCTCCCATTTGATTTACATGGGAAATCTTAAATCCATCATGCAGGGTAATTTTCTCATGCACGTTAAAATATCTTAGAATTGCAATATCGGAGCGAGTTTTATGCTATTCTCTGAGGAAAGGAATAAAGATTATAATTTTTATCGTACAATTTTGTTTATCGATTGTATTTCTTTGAATTTTGTGTAGGTAAATACTGACGATTTTGCAGTTTTTATCACTCATTATGGGAGTGTTGCCATAGCAACAACTATTGTTGGACTCAGATTCGGTATATTCTAATACGTACACGCGTGATCAATTTAATATTCAGTTCGAATGTATTTGTAGTATTTTATAACGCTAAATTATGAAATTTGGGAACACAATGTGCTACATATCCGCGATGACTTTAAAGCTACTAAAGCCAATATAAGTATTAAATAAATGATTAAATGGTAAGTAGGCATCATAAGTTCTGTTTGAATCATCTTGTTTTAACTATGGGGCCTCATTTTCACCATAGCTTAGGGCCTCGCAATGTCTTAATCTGGCTCCGTGTCCAATGTTTAGTTTACACATAACTGTTTTTAAACATTCACGCGTATTAATTACATGAATATACAATAGCGTAGGTGTGACTATTATTGGATTATTTACAATGAACAAAAACATATTTTTACTTGTTGGGTGCAAAAAACCAATTAACAAAATTTATTTTATTGGTCTAAAATTTATATTTTTCTTAAGCTAATCAGAGGAGTAGCGGTAATTTTCTGTGGTGTGAATAAACGTTTTACGTTCTCTGAGGAAAATATCATTTCTAGCTAAAAAAGAGGACTACTTTCACAAAACATTTTTTGATACATATACGTATATACAGGGTGTATCAAAATAAGTATACAAAAAAGAAAGTTGAATAATAATTTTATTATTTGAGATAACAATATAAATCACAGAGCAATAACCAGATTGAAACTTTCATTTGTTAACTTCATGCCTCCCATCATTGGCAATTATCAGTGTAATTCATACACAGTTTTCGACACATGGACAGATGAGATATCACCGTCACCGCACTTGATGAGAAGTTCTGTTATTAATAAATGAGCGTAAGCTTGATTATTAACTTAGATAACTTTCAATTTTTAAGAGGTTATTTTTCTTAAATTTTTTCGTTATCTCAAATGATAAAAAATTATTCAGCTTTGTTTTTGGTATATTCATTCAATAATTATCTTTTGAGATAACAAATACTAAAGACTACACGTAAAGCTAGAATTAGCTAACATTTCCGCGAGTTTTATTTTCTTTGGCCGGGAAATATCTTTGAAGGCCGAAATTATTAATGACAAAGAATACTTAATTCGTATATTCCGAAAAAAATAGAAATAAATATTTTTGGAAATTCAAAGTCGAATAAATTCACCCTCTCCATCGAAATGTAAATAGCAGAGGAAGAGTTGGAGAGAGAGAGAGAGAGTTGTTTTTTTATTTCATTTCTCCCGAAAACCGCGTTCAGTATGAAGGAGAGCGAAGAAAATAAAAAAGAATCGACTCGCTCTTCGGCTCTGCCCGGAGGAGACCTACAACGACGAAGTTTACTTCTGATCCCAATAAATATTCTCGTCTCAACGCACAATGCTCATGCAAAACTAGTACTCTCCTCCGCCTCTACCCTGCTTAACCATCTCTCTCCTCCATTCTCCTCCCCATCTCCCTTTTTTATGTGAAAAAACTTCCTCCCTCCACTTGTCTCGGAATCCCTCCGGAAAAAAATACTTCCCTTAAAAGTTATTTACTCTTTCTGCTTTATTGTGGTGCCGTTCTTCAATTCTCTGCAAAATTTATACGTCTCGCTGCGCAGCAGATCGCTCGGTTTTCCATACTTATTTTTACGAACCTCAAACTTTCATAAATATATGTATAAATATATTTTTTCCTCTCCCACCGTACTGGCTAATGACCGCCTCGCATGTTAATTGCCGAGAACTCCGCAAATGCGGGATGCGGCGCTCCCGTCTGTGCAATTCGTCAGGGATGATATTTGATAGAGGAAGCCAGAAAAGAAATAAAAGATTTTTTTCCAACCGGAAAAAATAGGTCTTCGGTTTCCTAATCCAGTATTTTTCCGAACAATTTGCATAATAGCTCAACTAAAGAGATTTAGCAGCTGGCGCGGGATGTTTTCTGAGCCAATATATATTTTTGGCGCAACGTATATTCTGATCCAACATTTTTATACCCGCTCAGTTTTATTTTCCAATTTCCAGAGTCATTCCTCAAGGCAAGCGAATAAAGGCCTCGACTAGAGTATAAAAGTGCAAATTTATTTAGAATAATTAATAATAATCAATGCACCAAATTTAATAGTAGCGGAAGTGTATTAATTGAAATAATTCGATGGTATCACAAACGATACTTACCTTGGACATTTGCGCCAAAACTCAAAATGGTAGTCTCCTTATTGGCGTTTATCTAAATATGTTATTCATGCAAAACTTTTGAATGTGTACTTTAATAACAATTGCCTCTATACTTACAACTACTCCTAACAAATCCTAATTCAATAAATCCTAGCAAATGGCGTGTTTTTGTTCAAAATAAGAAAAGTGATAAATATGATCATTGGGACTTTTATAAGAGAAAATGAATGGCATATATTCTCATTAATAATTAGTTTTACAGTTTTTTAACATTTCGCATTGTTGTCCAACATTTAATCATGTTTATATTTATAAATAGTCATAAAATTAAATAGAAAATTGTCTAAATTTGCCAAAATGTCATCCACGATACATTCAAAGTTAAAGCCATATTTTGGTGCAGTTCTAGAGTATGTGAGTGTGCGTGTATTTTTGGCTAATCAACCGCTTGGATATTATAGCCATAACTCATTCCACACTGAACACAAACACAAGGGAGGAGGGAAACCCGGTGCCGGCATTAAGCCTACTCTTAACGAAAAGCACCAAGGAGGCCAACGGCATAACGTCCCTTCCGAAGGACGGAACGCTGACTTTGCACGGTCTCCTCAAACCACACAAGCAGGAGGCCGCGTGACCTTGGAAAAAATTCTACTTTCGTAGAATTTGTGTTCGCTGCCTTTTCGAGCAGCAGGCGAGTAGCAGCCAGCGTCCTTACAACTAAACTACCGGCACCCCCGTTCTAGTGTATATTACAGCAAATTTTAGTGAGGCGCTTGCTTGTTATATACATCATAAGTATTCGTAATCAGTATAGGCATACGGAAAACGGTTTAGATTGCAAACTATGGACTTTATAACCGATTCCTTCACATTTCGAGATCACAAGAATTCTGCTATAATAAAAATATATCATCAGTTATCACATTCACAACTGACAAGTTGAATGATTGGCTCCTCTCGAATATCTGATAGCAATTAAAAACGAAGGATAATTTTTTAAAATTTTAATCAAACAAATACTTGTTCTGTTACAATGCGCATGCTGGTAAATTCTATAGTATTTTAATGGCTGCATAAATTTCATTCGTTAAAACTCTTGTCGCTGTCCCTCCTTCCCTTGATGCCTTGCATCAGTATAAGGACCCGAAGACACTCTGACTGATGGTCAGGTGTTTAAAGAGGATAAGGAATCGTGGGAAGGGTGGGCTCCGCTGCGTCTGCGCAGAATAGTCGGGGGAGGTTTGAATAAGAGTCAGGTGTGGTGTGAGGAATCCTCCGAACCTGAACGAGGAAGCAAAAAGAGTATTTTTTGTGTAGGGGACCACTAAAGATATCAGAATCTACGAAAGGCTCTAAACGTGAGTGGGCCAAATCCTATGTTTCATTCTCGGAAAAAAAGGTTGCGGTAGAGATGGACAGAGGAGGAGGAGGAAAAAAAATATATATATATATATATAGAGAGAGAGAGAGAGAGAGAGGTTTATCGTTTCAACCGCAATCCAGCTCAACTCTGAAGGGCGAAAAAATAATCAGAAAAAAAACATTTTTAACTTACCAATCGCTTCAGCTTTAAGGAATATGAATGTCGGCGGGTCTTTTTCCGATGGACCCAAGAGATGGCGTTAGTTTGGGGGAGGCTACGCTAGTTTTCATGACTCGGGTCGAGTAGTGTGGGGGAGGAAGGAATGGGGAGCAGGAGGAGGGGAGTGGGTCGGGAAGAGGGAGATTTATGTCAGGGCTAGTCAGCAGATCTATTCCTCCTTTAGCAAACCCTCCCTTCCACACTCCCCCTTTCCATCTTCTGCTTCCTCCTACGGAAAAACCTTCAGCCGCAGCTCCCCTCCCTCCTCCTCTTTCCCCCTCCCACCCTTTCCGACTCCTTCCCTGCCATGATAACAATCAGCACAATGCCTTGGGTCCACCCCTCACCCATCCTCTCTCCGTTCCTCTTACCCTCCTCCCTTCAATCTCTCCTCTCTCTCTCCCCCTTCGGCCCATCACTCACCGCCACCCACCCACTCCCTCCTCCTCGCCCTCCACTCCATCTCCTCGGTTTCTTTAAGTCTTTTCCATTTAATTCCTTCTCCCTCTCTGCTCCCCGGCAACCTTACAACCATCTAGATTCTTCAACCCACTCCTCTTTCCAATCTTTCCTCAACCCCCATTCATCCCACCCACTTTTTAGTAAGTTTATCTTTTCTAGTTTTTGCCCTTTCTGTCTCTCTCTCTCTCTCTCTCTTCTTCGGCTTCCACGACAACTAGCGAAATGCCTTTTTTCCTACATCCCTCTCCCTCCCCCATGTTCACCCGAAATTTTCCCATCTCTCCGTCGATATTCTTGTATTTTGTTACTGCTTTCCTTTGCTGCTCCGGTCTCTTAATACGTCTGCGGTAATTTTTTCCCTTCGTCCTCGCGAAGTTACTTGTGGATTTATTTCGGCGACTCCTATTATTAATTTTTTCCGGCGATCTGAAATTTTTCCTTAATGTCTGTCTCCTTATGATTTCTTCCTTTTTCTCTCTCCGGTTCTGTTGTGACGCTCAGCAAGTTTTCTCGATTTAGTCGAACTCGCAATTTTTTCTGATGCTGATGTCTTCCCTTCCTCTCTGGGAGATCCTTAATTCATATTTCCCAGTAGTGTGCGGGTTCTAGTTTAAAGTCTTGCGCTGTTTATTATAAAACTTGCTTTTTGGTTCCGAAATTTTGATAGCTTTGCTCTAACTATGCCTTACTTAGTTTGAAAAAATACGCATCACCGCTTTACCGTAACAAATTAACTTTTCTAAAAAATTCCAAGGAACATATGGGTCTTTTTAACGATTCCCTGATATTTGGGAGTAATATATGCCATGTGTACTATCTGCATAAAACTGCTTAAGCGAGAGCATAATATGGGTTTATCAGAGTAAAATTATAAATAAAATAATTTACGTACCCTAAATTCCCAAGTATAACGCGCGCGTTATACAAGTTTTTTTTGTCAAATTTTCGGAATTATTTAGTGCGCGTTATACATAAGACGTACTAGTGCGCGTTATGCATAAGAGGTACAGCTTTATAAAATAAAATGCCTTAAAGCGTTCTAATACTAACTTCGTGAAATCACTAAATGGCTGATATCTTTCGAAACTTCTTTCTTTTTGTTCCGTTGATAAAAAAAATTTTCTGGCATAAATTACCATGCATTTCAATCATTACAGATACAAAATCGAATTTCAGTTACCTAATTATTATTCAACCTAAGACAAATTAAGGCAGATTCGAAGTTATTAGTTGAAAAAAATGTACGCAATGCCTTTTTAAATAAGATAACGAATTCCAAAACAAAACACATTCACATATAAAAATAAAAAATCACAAATTCTTCATAAACTTTTATTCCCACTCGATTATTAATTAACATAACCATAAAAATCTTCTGATTCAGTCATAATTTATATCGTAATCATTCAAGTTCTTAACCAATGAGTCCGGAAAATTTTCAAGCGAAAAATTATCGCTTTCATCAGATGATGAATCACAATACCCTCCATCCCCCCATCAACGTCAGGGGAATAAATTCCCGATACCCTGAAACCATTAGTTATACATTCACGGGTTACATCGGCCCAACTTTTCACAATGCATTTGCAAATTTCAGCATAAGAAGCTCGCTCGCTGCATCCTTCCAGACTTTGTATAGGAGTGGAAACCATCTACCATGCATTTTTCCCAGTGCCTCCGTCTTTTCGATTTGAATGATCTATTTACGGAGATGTCCAGTGGTTGCAGCTTTTTTGTTAGACCTGCAGGAATAACTGCAATCTTGGAATATTTTTTCAATAATATTTTCGAATCATTTACCTAGCTGAATCCAATGCAAGCAGCGATTTTGGTTTAAAAAATGAGCCCTTCCTTTTTACCCATACCTCAGTTAACCACATTCGCAACATATCGCAATTCATCCAGCCTTTTGGGTTTACGCACACAACAATACCTTTAGGAAATTCCTATTTAGGAATGGTTTTCCGCTTAAAAATTACCATTGGGGGAAGCTTTTCTCCATCAGCCGTCACTGTTAGCACAACAGTAAAGCAGCATTTTTTAGCTCCAGCAGTGCATATTTTTATGTCTTGGGTGCCTTTAACGTCAACTGCAAATTTCGATGGCATGACGAAACTCATAGGTACCTCATCCATGTTCCCTATCTGACTTGGTTCAACGCCCTTCTTTTCCTGCCCAACAAACAAATTAAACTCTTCCACTTTCACCTTCCAATCTTCTGGTAACTTTTGTCCGGTAGATGTAATTGCTCGTACTGTTAAACTATTTCGCTTCATAAAATGATAACACCAGCAATTACTGCCTTTAAAATTATCAATATTTTTCTCGCGAGCTATTTGTATTGCTTTGCATTTAAGTGACACAGTTGAAACTCCTCTTCCTTCACTCCTTTGCGCACATACCCAGTCCTTCAATTCTTGCTCCAGATCTGGCCAAAACACCTTTCGTTTCCTTCGTGCCCTTTTTGCCACAGGTAGAACACTCAACAAATTCTTTTGGGACCGCCACTCGCGAATGCTGGATTCGCCCACTTCGAAGAAACGGGCCACTGACTGATTACCGTGAATCTCGGCATAATTCACATTTCTAACTTTTTCTGCGCCATGTAAGATTTTCTTCTTTTTGGCATTTTTAAATAGGGTTATGGTCCAACGGTGGGTCTACAATTTAAAAAATAAAAAAAATTAATATTTTTTCATTAGGTTCAATAACTGTGCATTACCAAATCAAGAAATACCGTACAGAAACCGTACCGTTTCTTAGTCAGGTAAAGAAAAATTAAATAGATAACACTCCATAAATGACAAAGTCAACAAGTTTCAGTAAAAATAATGTCAATGTTTTTAAGGAAAACAAAATATCCTTGAAAATACCTCACCTGGTTTCTGTCAAAGAGGAACGAAACTCCGTACTTTCAGTGCCCTACCTCGTTGATCAAAACGTTACAGCCAGACTGCAAACCACAAATGAATGGGCGATGAAGATTACAGGTCGTCTCTCTGTCTGTGAGTCAACAATGTGTGCCCTCCACATTCGTTCCCACACTCAGATTCTCTGGCTGTTTATGCTAGCTTTCTCTTGCCCCCTGTCGTACCACCCTTGAGGTCTGGTCCTTCTTTTGTTTTGTGCACCTCTATCCACCCCCACCATTCCAACACATCTCATGACACCCTCACCACTTCCTTACACCTCACTCCCGACCCAGTTTTCTTTGACCCTCGAGTGGTCATTGTATCGGAAATAAGAATGGGAAAAATCGGTATCCAGGGGTTTTCCCCAAATGTTCTCCTTCGCGCAGGAGAGTTGGGGAAGGGCGCTAAAAGTGTAGCATTCTATAAAAAAACGCTAAGCTCAACGATCCCATGTTCTGCGGGTGTCCTGCGCGTAATACACAAGTGCGCGTTATACTAGAAATTTTGGAGATATGCGGAAAACAGCCGAAGGTTGGTCTGCGCGTTATGCATGAGTGCGCGTTATACTTGGGAATTTAGTAGTAGTAGTAGTATGGGAAAGAATTGCTTCCGTAAAAAATCGATTACGGGATTTCAAAGTAAATGCACGGTTTAAGGTCCCCGGAACACGTTTTGACCATTTTCTCGATGGTGTCTGTGTGATAGGAAATTAGTGGGAGCTCTAACTTAAGAATTATTAACCAGATCAACACGAAATTTTATATTTGACATTTCATTATAGGGACAAGAGCTATTTAGTTGTTGGCTAAAATCGCTCAACCGAAAGTGATTCTTTACTCTTGTCGCTTATCCGTTTCTTTCAAATAATTGCTTTAACTTTCGATCAACGTAAAACATTACTGGAATAAAAGCTGTAGGGAATTTAATTTTCCACAACTTTTGTTCGGAACATTTTCCCATATAATGAATTGTTTAAGAGATATTATAAGAACAATATGTTTTAGCTACCACCACCACACCACCTAAGGCGACTTTTATAAACACTTTTCCTTACGCTTAGTTACGTTTAAATAACGTTTATTTTTATTCTTAATTGTTGCAGTTCATGGCTATATCCAATATCAGAAGGCTCTGGTATGAGTTTGTCTGTTCTTTATAAGGTCTTTGAATTTTGTTCGCAGTTCCTTAAAATATTTATTATCATTTGACCCATATGGAATTTTTAGAAACATTACAAGTATGGGGAAAGCATATGGTGGCCATATTTGATTTTTTGGTTTAAAAAAAATAATAAATGCAGTTAAAATTCTGATTTTCTTTCTTTCTCTATACTGTCAAGATAATGCCGTTCATAGAATACCTTAATATATCGTACTTTCCCCGTGAATAAAATATTTGAAAATTATACCGGGTGTAAGATATGATTTTCTTTAAAAAAACACTATTAGTATAGTTATCATGTGGTGCAATTGTAGTGTTTTAAGAGTAATCGCACATAATTTTTCTCTAAATGCAGAATTTGCTCAAATAGCTACGTGCAGTAGAACGTCTATTATGTGATTACGAATTCCAAAGAAAAATGGTTATACACAAGAACGATAGTTACCTTAAAAGAAAATTTGCATTACACTTAAGGAATACTTGCGAAGAAAAATCGTTCATTAAATGAGCTGGTGGCTCAAAGAGGTTTCGATGCTTGTGGGTAATCACATAAATTCTCCATATTGTGATTTTAATAACTTTTGACACGGTTTTATTTTTGCGTATCTGCGACACCATGGAATCAGCACTTCAAAAAAATTAAGTGGGCGGCCAAACATTGTGGACTCTTACGCGCTATTTAGCATGACCGATAAGAGCTGTCCGGTCAAAACGCCTAGCCTCGAAAAAATGGAAAGCGTGGTCTGCAATAACCTTCCTTCCCTATTTATTTTTTTCTTATTGCTTGTATCTTCCTCTCTCCAGCTCATCCTTATCGTGAGGTCGGGTCTAAATTTTTCCCGCTCTCTCTTTCTCCCTACCTCTCTTTCTCTCTCTCCTTCCCACTCTCCCTCCCTCTCCCCCTCCCTCTCTCCCTACATTTCTCTCTCCCTCCCTTCCTACCTCTATCTTTCTCTCCCTACCTACCTTTCTCCCTCCCTCCCTCTCCCCCTATCTTTCTTCCTCCCTTCCTCCCTACCTCTCTCTTTCTCTCCCTACCTCTCCCTCCCTCTCTCTCCTTCCCTCCCAACCTTTCTACCTCCCTCCCTCTCTCCCTACCTTTCTCCCTCCCTCTCTCTCTACCTTTCTCCCTCCCTTCCTCCCTACCTCTCCCTTTCTCTTCCTCCCTCTCTCTCCTTCCCTCTCCCTTTCTCTTCCTCCTCTCTCCTTCCCCCTCTCTCCCTACCTTTCTCCCTTTCTTCCTCTCTATCTCTCTTTCTCTCCCACCTCTCTTTCTCTCCATCCCTCCCTACCTTTCTCCCACCCTCCCTCTCTCCCTACTTTCTCCCTCCCTACCCCTCTCTCCCTACCCCTCTCTCCCTCCCACCCTCTCTCACCTCCCTCCCTTCCTTCCTCGCTATCTCTCTTTCTCTCCCTACCTCTCCCTCCCTCCCTCTCCTTCCCTCTCCCCATCCCTCCCTTTCTCCCTCCCTCCCTCCCTCTCTCCCTACCTTTCTCCCTCTCTTCCTCCCTATCTCTCTCTTTCTCTCCCTCCCTCTCTCTCCTTCCCTCCCTAACTTTCTACCTCCCTCTCTCTCTCCCTACTTTCTCCCTCCATTCCTCCCTACCTCTCTCTCTCTCTCCCTCTCTCTCCTTCCCTTGCTCCCTTAAATGTAAGAAGGGACTACATTGTCTCAATTTCGCCCTAATAAAGTCGTTTGTCTGTCTGTCTGTCTGTCCTCTCTCTCCTTCCCTCGCTCCCTCCCTCCCTACCTTTCTACCTCCCTCCCTCTCCCTACCTTTCTCCCTTCCTTCCTCTCTACCTCTCTTTCTCTCCCTACCTCTCCCTCCCTCCCTCTCCTTCCCTCTCTCCATCCCTCCCTACCCTTCTCCCTCCCTTCCTCTCTCCCTACCTTTCTCCCTCCCTTTCTCCCTACCTTTCTCCATCCCTTCCTCCCTACCTCGCTCTTTCTCTCCCTCCCCTTCTCTCCCTCCCTCTCTTCCTCCCTCCCTACCTTTCTACCTCCCTTCCTCTTCCTACCTTTCTCCCTTCCTTCCTCTCTACCTCCCTCTTTCTCTTCCTACCTCTCTCTCCTTCCCTCTATCCCTACCTTTCTCCCTACCTCTTCCTCCCTCTATCCCTGCATCACTTTCTCTCTTCTTCCCTCTCTCACTCCCACCCTACCTTTCTCCCTTCCTTTCCCTCTCTCCCTACCTTTCTCTTTCTCTCCATCCCTACCTCTCTCTTCCTCTCCCTCCCTACCTCTCTCCCTCTATCTCCCTCCCTCTCTCTCTCTCGGTCGGACATAACTCGGTCCGAAAAGACACCTCCTAACACTCCTCCATGGCCATGTTTCCAGTCTTAAATTTCCCAAAACGGTGACTCCCTTTAATTCGTTTTTTGTTATTTGTTTATCTCTTTCATCGCGCGCCGCCCCCGGTGGTCCTGAGGGCGCCGTTGTCCGGTTTTCGGTCACGGGAAATTCGGTTCGCGCCCCAAATGGCTATTTCAAAAAAACTTTTCTTTGCGATGGATACTTGTGGGCCGTTAATGTCTCGAGAAATAGATCGGATCGGATAGGAATCAAATGACCTATGCAAAGCTCTATTTACACTTTCATGTCCACGCATTGAAATACCAGAATAAAAACTCAATCATGCGTAGAGGAAACAGCATCATGCGAAGTGTTGATTCATTATAAGCGGTTGAAGCGCAAAATATATCCCGAAAAAATTTAAATCTCTCCCATTAATAATTTATTTCCCTATATTTGCAGTTATAATTGTCACTAACATCTGTAGGCGTAGTTGCTTCACTTCCTTTTTATTAACTTTGTGGAGTATCTGCGTGCGTGCTTCCCTCATCCCGGTGAAGAAATGGTAGATCCCGAATAAGACGTGGATCTGAAACTTGACATGCTGCAGATGTAAACGTGAACATCAGAAAAATCTTGAGTCTTGAAATGTGGAATAGTGATTTTTCAAAATCAGAATTTATCTATAAGAAACAAATTGCGTTGCCATTTATAGCCATAATATTGGTTTATTAAATTAGTTAGAATTAAGATAAAAACTTCAGGAGTACATTATCGTATATCCGATAGAACTAAGTATATTCTTTTCGAAGAGAGAATCCGAATCCATGCCGAATTATTAAAAAAAATCTGATGTGTCCACCACATGACTTTCTCCATACCTGTAATATTTTTAAAAATTCCAAATAGGTTAGATTATAATAAATATTTTAAGAAACTGCGAGAAAATTGTAGGCTTTACAAAGAACAGAAATAAACTCGAACCATAGTCTTCTGATATTGGATATAGCTACTAAGCTCCAAAAATTAAGAAACTATATAGGAGCGTTACTAATACGTAACTAAGCGTCAATTGTTAACAATAGTCGTCGGTAGGTGGCGTGGTGGCGTCAGCTAAAAATCTAAGATATTTATTAAACAATGCATTATTTAAGAAAATGTTTCAAACAAAGGTTATAGAAAATAAATATTCTACAACTATTATTCCGGGATAGTTTTATATATATCAAATATTAAAGCAAATATTTTAAATAACGGATAAGTGACAACAGTAAACACCCACTTCCGCTTGACCGATTTTTACCAAAAACTAATCAGTCCTCGAAACTTTTATAAAAATGTTAAATATAAAATTCCCCATTGACCTGATTAATAGTTTTTGAGTTAGATCACCTACAAAAAAGCGCTCACATACAGACAGACATCATCGAGAAAATGGTCAGAACGTGTTCAGGGGACCTAAAATCGCGTTTCCGCTGAAATATCGAAATCGATTTTTTTCATGAAAACAATACTACTTCTACTCCATACTACGTATGGAGAAAGTAAAAATAATTTGATACCAGGAAAATAAAGATTTTTTCAAACATTTTAACAATGATAAATTCTGATACCATGAAAACGATTTCATTGATTTTAAATTGTTTTAAATTAGAAATGGGAGGGGAAAGACAACCTATTTTTACTTACTCCATATGTAGTATAGGGGCAAGGAATGTTTTCATGAAAAAAATCTATTTCGAGATTTGAATGGAAATACACGTTTTGAGGTCCCATGAACACGTTTATTTTCTTGATGATGTCTGTATGTGTGACAGTATTTTTGTGGGTGCTCCAACTCAAAAACTGTTAATTAAGCCAACACGAAATTTTATATTTAACATTTTTATGACAGCCGTAAGAACTGAGTAGTTGTTGGTAAAAATCGCTCAAGTGGAAGTGGGTGTTTATTATTGTCACTTATCCGTTATTTTGAGATATTTGCCTTAAATTTTTGATATATGTAAAAACCTATTTGAATAAAATAGAATAAAATAGAAAATATAATTTTCTACAGCCTTTGTTTGAAACATTTTCTTATATAATGCATTGTTTAATAAATATCTTAGATTTTTAGCTGACGCCACCACGCCACCTACCGACGACTATTGTTAACAATTGACGCTTAGTTACGTATTAGTAACGCTCCTATATAGTTTTTTAATTTTTGGAGCTAAGTAGCTATATCCAATATCAGAAGACTATGGTTCGAGTTTATTTCTGTTCTTTGTAAAGCCTACAATTTTCTCGCAGTTTCTTAAAATATTTATTATAATCTAACCTATTTGGAATTTTTAGAAATATTACAGGTATGGAGAAAGTCATGCGGTGTCCACATCAGATTTTTGTATTAGGGTTACCGAATGCCTTCTCCTCGGACGGTATGATGCTCATAAGGCCGCTAAATGCATAGTTATCCGGGAGAGAGTGTGATGCTCTTAAGGTTGCAAAATGTCTCCTCATACTGTGGGAGTATCATATGCGAAAGCATCAGGAAATTAGAAATTCTGACGGAAACGAATCTAGTACTTTAAAAGAGAAAGAGGAGATAGGGAGAAATATAGAGCATAAAAAATCGCATTATATACCGTGAAATGAAGAAACGGGAAGGAAGATTGAAATTTATTTTTTTTGCGATGTTATTATATGATTCGATTATTTTAATTTTTTATATGCTAAAAGGTTCTTTTAATGATTTTTTAAAATAGTAAATATGGTCTATATAAATTAATGTTCTTATTCCTTTTTCATAATGCCTTTCACCGTTACTTTCAAATTACAAGCAACGCAGCAACGGGCAGGCTATTTACATGTCATTTATGAGACTAGAACCCTGCCTATCAAAGAGATAAGCAAGACAAATTATGTTGACACGCCTCTTAATTGTTCTCTAATTAAACTTTTCTTATTTTACTCCTTTAAATCGGAGTTTAGAGCAAAAAAATTATGAACGCACTGCACTTGGTTGAAACTTGCTGAAATTAAACAAGAAAAACAGACTGGAAAGCTAGTATAGCTACTCGTTTTTCATTGGTAAACTCATAATATACATTGCCTATTATGGAAATATGCTATCCACGTGGACTGACTAATATACTGGTTCGTTTTCTTTGACTATCCTCATCAAACGAATGAGGCATTAAGCACGTGAAAATATTCTATTTCTCCGGCGCGTGACCTAGCTATCTCGTTTGAGTGAGGTACACACATAGCAAAAAAGGTTCCTACGTTTACCTCCTGAATCCCTTCTCCTCTAAGGTGCTCTCTTCATGAAAGGCACGCGGCCCCTTTCCCCTTCTTGCTAGCTCGTCAAAGTGCCCCTCACTTGTTTCCGGATATTGTTGGTCATTTGACTACAGACTATATTGGCGGCTGGAAACCTCTTCTCCCCATAAGTAGTTCGAGAATATTCAGCCCCGTTAGGCTTCGCTGCCGTACCTCCTCTTGCGATTCCATACATCTAGCCTCTCAAATACACCTTCTAGTAGCCTCTTCTTATCCCGGTTAACCTTGAATTATGAGTTTTCTGAAGCAAGTTTTAACGGTTCCGCATTTGATCTGTTATAGCGAAATCTGAGAAACGCGAAACGCGATAGTTTAACTCCGTTTCGTACGATGGTTTGTTGGAACATTCAAATCCTTATAGCGGATAAACTACTCAGTCGACCGAGATGTAAATGACACTAAATAAATTAAGATATGTGCTACTAACGCCGCACTGAGAAACTGGAAAAATATATCGTGATTATAAAGAGCTGTTATCCATTAGGCGTAAGTAGACTTCGTGAAGGACTTTTTAGAGAGTTTATAAAACGGTAATTTCTTACATAGATCTTTTACTATTTTAAACTGGATTTTACTTTGCATTGTTTCTACTGCAGTGGCAAGAGGGATCATACTGGATTGTCAGCCTGGCCTTATATCATAAAATTTTATATCGCTGGAATCCTTCAAAACCTTCATATGTATAATATTTGGAGATTTCTTGTGTTAATTAACCAAACCATTTAATTAAGTCAAAAATTTAATTTGAAATTTTTATTGTTTACTATTTCAAGCACTGAAATTTATGGCCTTAAAATGAAGTGACACCATATGCTGCGGAGATAGCCACGTATTTAGTCAGTTAAAAATACAAAAATCCGATAAATAATGTGGAATGTGAAAACCAAATTAAACTGTGCACGTGTTTCGGAGACAAAAAGAGGATTATTATCTCCTCGAGAACAAATATCATAGTTTTTCAGTTGCCACTGCTTGACTTCGAATTATTATTAGCCTTATGTTAAATTGAAACGGGTTCAATTTTCTGAAGTTAATTATGAAAAAATTGTGATGATAATTACAAGTGAAAGTCAGACTAAATACGTATTATATATACAGGGTGTCCCAAAAAGTTGTATACACATTGTCTTATAGAATATCTATTCACGGATTATTGTTTGGATGAAAATTATAGCGACTCATTGTTGCATGATATGTAATTAAATTATGACTTCAGTCATAATGAAAAGGAACAATTCAA